>OX459031.1:9375000-10000000 GCA_949775025.1 Tricholauxania praeusta
CTATCAATTGCTTGATAAAATTATGTATATATTTCATATTTGTGTTGATCTTATTATCGTCTTGTAAATAATTAATTATTAAAGTTCAAAACTATAATTTTGCATTAACCAATGTTTTGAGTAGAAATAAATTATTACATTTTTTTACATCTTCGGGCTGGCTATTGAAAATTCTTATGCCACTGCGAATAGATTTCTTGCTTTTTTCGGTTCTAAAAAAAATGTTTCTGATGTTTATTATGTTTTCAAAATTAGATAAAGTGTTTTTTTTTTTTGAATTTAGGCTTGTGTTATGCTTAATCATGTTATTTTTAATTTTAAAAACAGAGATCAAAGTTTGTAAAAAATTTTCATGTACGAATTCTGTACATGATATACATTTTAATTTTAATGAATCTAAATTGATTTCTATCAATTCAAACGATTTCGTATATCTCCGAAAATTTGTCAATCAATTCATTTTGCTTTCTGTCACAGTTTCATCCAGACTCATTTTTTGAGTGATGTTCACAGACTTAAAAAAATGCTAGTTCTAAGGTCTTTCTTTTAAAATCTATCATATTACTGATCATTGCCGGCCGTAGGGTGGTTCCGGTAAGGCAACCGCCTGAGGTACGGAGAAACTCCATACTTAAAAGAGAGCTTATTGTAATAAGCCCTATCGTCCTAAGACTACATATCCGGGTACAATTATATTTTCATGCTTAATACAACAGACAGGAGAGCTTTTTCTCATAATACCAAACACCGCAAAACCACTTACACCACAGAAAGGAGACCTATCAGTTTTTTTTTACCAAAAACATACGCGCCAAAACTACATGCCAGGGGGTAGCCAGTTCTATGCTCACAGCACATTGAAAAGGTAATCAGACCAAGACTTCCTGAGTCTGATACCTATACTCGAGGAATAACAAGACTCAGAAGGTGAGTCTTCGTTGTTTTTTTACTGATGAATTTTATTCTATGCATGGACAATTTTTTCTTAAGAGGGGTGGTAAATATTTTGTATGTGCTATGTTGCAAACAAGGAGAAATTTTTTTCTTAAAGAGAGCGCGGAAAATATTCCGAAAAATGTAAAAATTAGTTATGCAAACAGTTGGGTAAGAACCGATCGATCTTTAGATAAGAAATTTTTTGAAAAGTTGGATCGCGAAAATTTTACAGAAATTTCTTGAACATTTTTAATATATTTAAGCTAGAATTAGTTGAATTTTGCCTAACATAATAATCTCAAAATCCGCCAGATGGTTTTCTCAATTTCGAGATACAGCTGTGCATTTAACGCGTTTGGGTTTTTTCCCAAAATACATATACATATGTGGCATTTTGTTAAAGTCGATTAAGTCAGCATGTGATCATTCCGCAATACAGTAAAGGTACTATTCTTATTCACAAATTTAATGTTTTATTGCTATGTGATCACATACTGACTCTAACAAAATGCCATAAATATAAGATATTTTAGTTTGTTTTTTTGTCAGTATTTATATTGATTAAATGATAACAATCAGCTGACAGCCAGTTAGCAACGGTCGCTATTCATGTAAATTTTTGTTTAACAAACATGACAACAGAGGAAAGAATAACACGGTAAACATGGACAAGGTGTTGTTTCGCCTTATCAGAACGCTTCTATTGATGCTGCGGGTATATTTTAATTGACTTTCAATTTTAACGATGTAAACATATCGAAAAGCTCATTTTAATCACAATGCATTATGGTAAATTTTAAGAATGTTAGTAAGAAATGTTGTCATCTATCTTTTATACTTACTTGGACGAACAAATTTGTCAGTTATCACTTTTCCGTATACCCGCCACGAATATGCAATCAGCAACAAAGTACCCAATAGCAGAAAGATCAGCACCTTCAGTAGCGTCACTTGCAGTTCCGTAAATTCGATGGGACTGCGCCACGAATCTGTTGCCTTTGCAAGTTCGTCGCCTATTTCGTATGCAGTTTTAATACCAATTCTTACAAATTTTTCAAAATAAATTGCGAATCCCTGTAGCGTCTGGTTCAGCGACTGTTGGAATGAGTTCACATTCATTTGTCACCGGTCACGTGTGCTTACGTTAATTAAACGTGACTATGTTGTTTTACTTTTAATTTCTGTACTTTTTAATTGCTGTTTTGTTTCTAATTGTAGAATTTTTGTGTTTTCGCAAAATTGTCAGAAAATTTTCGTTGTCGTTTGACGCATGATTCGACTATATTGGTTAATGCAAGCTGTCAAACTCAATTCTGACACTTTGAGTTTTTTGCCATTCATATATTATATGGGTAATGCAATGTCATTGTTGCCAGTCTAATAAGTCAATGAACCAAAACAAAAAGCTATAATTTTGACTTACCCAAATCAAAAAATTTTACTTCAAGAATGATTTTAACAGCTTGTTTTCACCATTATAGTTGAATCATGATCAGTTTTATTGTGATGAATCATAAAGCTTTGACATTTAAAAGCTAACAAAATTTACCATGAAGAAGAAGCATTTGGCATCGCATCAGCCATTATATGACGTATAAAATACAAAGTGTGAAATGTCAGAGGTGGGAAAACATGCAAAGTTCGGTTCAGTACTTGACAATTTGACCCAGTTCACATTAACCTCAAGGCGCAAACTCACATGTTATTGAAAGTTGGAGGGTGAAAAGTTTCGGGCTTATATTTTAATATTTTACTTATTTCTAGATTGTCTATTGTAATGTGGACTAGGCTTTTAACTGGCAAATTGACTCATAAATTCATGCAAAATCTGTAAGTTTATGTTTCGGCAAAGAATTATATGTATGTATATATAATTCTTTGTAGCATCAAAAGAGGTTCATATATTCACACGTATTTCACGCGGCAAAGTATGATAGTGCAACGTAAACCTACTGTGTACGCGGTTACATGCGGCAACAAAGCATTTAGGGGCCGTCCATTGATTACGTGAGGTGTTATTTTGAAAATTCGGACCCCCTCCCCTTAGTGAGATTTGGTGAGTTCTGATGAGACCACCCCTCCCTTCCGTGAGACTTGCCTTATAATTTTTAAAAATTAGATAAAAAAAGTTTTATAAAAATCAATAAAAAAACAGCTTTCACAGAAAGTAAAAATAAATTTGCTCTACATATAAAACTCTTTTTGTTGCAAAGTATCACCAACATTTTCGTTTTATTTTTTTTTCAAATTTTTACGTTAGAAATCGAAGGAACTTAAAAGTTGCTTAAATACTTTTTAGCCACCACCCTGTTGTGTATTTTACGAATAAATCGCTCCATTTCCGGTTTTAGGTAGTCACTTCCGGTTTTATTAAGACGTCAAAAAAGGCGCGCTCACTCATACAACTGTATGATTTGACACATTGTACGTAAGTGTAGTTGTTCCGTTTAAGATTTCTTCATTTTGCAAGACAAATATTTTTTTTTAATTTTCCGGAAATAAAAAGTGTTAGGGATATCTCATGTTGAAAGCGTAAGTCATTTTATGATATCTTAGCCAAAATTTGTACTTTCTTATGTTTAATTCTTTCTGTAAACGCTAGCTTATGCATTGTACTCAATTCTGAAGTTTAAAACAATTTATTTTGGCGCATAAGCCATGAAACAGGAAATTTATGCCTTAAGTTGATTTATATATGTAGAGACGCATGTGTTTTGCAAACTAAAATACTTGACCCACTTACCAAAAGTGAATCAGAACGTTGCCGAAAACTTTGCATAAATTCATAAAGATGCCAAAATTGAAGGGAAAATGAAATGCGTGCAGTTAAAAATTAAAAAAATAAAAAATAATTTGGTACAAGTAATTATTTATTTTTTTTGCAGCGCTGTTCCAGGAGTATAACAGTGCAAGCTTACCATATGTAGTGTGGAAGCATAATACTTTTGCCTGTGGCACGGAACATTCTGTTACCTTGAATTAGGCGTCATCTGTTGTACATCCTTTGTGCTGCTGCACAGTGGGAGTACGTGGCAGTAATTAGGAAAAAAATTAAAGTGCTAGGAATTGAAATTTTTTTTAAAACAATCGTCGGATAATACTTAGGGAATGAAGAAATATCTATTGAAATTTAAAATTTTTTTTTGTTTGGGCTTAGTGACACATAAATAATATTTTTTTATATATTATGTAAGAACGTATCGTTAACCAAAGTCCAAAGTTGCTGCCTTTTTTCCTAACTTTCTTTTTTATGAATTTATTTTCTATTGCAATATTTGAAGAAACAAATATTTTTATTTCTTAACATTTTGCAATCCTTCAGTTCTTAAAGCTTGCAGAGTGAGGGGTGGTGCTTAATTCAGAATGGAAGGAGAGCAAGTAAGAAGTATGTTCGCCTTTTCATTCCCCTTGGGACAAAAGATATAAGTTCGAATGCCTTTCAATAACAGAAAAGATTAGCTTTGGAAACAGTTTCTCTACAATAACTTGTAAACTATAAAAGATATCGCAGAATTTTTAGCATTTTTTAAATCAGCAACGCCAACTTAATGAAAATTAATACATACCCACTTTGAAGAAAAGGTCTCAATGGAGGTGGGCGTGTCCGTGAACCGATTTTTTGTGATATATATATGATCGCTGTTCCATAAAAACCCAACCACTGTACGCTGTTAACTACAGTTGTGTACAAGAAGCTGTAGCAATAGGGTTTTTTTTTATCATACAGAACTTTTATTAACTGTTTTATATTTGCTTCCTCAATACTCATGCCTCAAGTCTGGTTACGTAATAATCACGCCTATTTCTGGTGCCTTTAAGTTTTAATCATATGCGCTGATCCTCAGCCTTGTAGAACATTGTACGCATTCAGTTTCCATGTATAATTCTCTAAGGCGACAGCTGCTAGAACTCAAATTTTTTCGGATTATCTCTGACCTTCTGTTATCGCCTTTCTAATTGAATAATTATGCTATGGTAACTTTAAGTAACAACAAGCTATCAGCTCCCATTTACGCACTTTTTGTGTGGCATCATTCACTTGGCGAAATAATGTGATCCTTTTTCGATTGCATCCTCTCGCGCTCTTGTGTTGCCTTATTTTCGTTTTGTTGGATTTTATCTTTGCGTGGCTTTAATTTCTACCGTAATTTTGTGTCGTTGTTTATCATTATACTTATTACCTGCAGGTGATCGTCATTTAAAATTTCGGTATCTCTCTTTTGCCGACGGCAGATGTTTTACAAATAATTGTCCACGTTTGCGCATGCGCACGCATAATTTTATACGATACGATTAATCTTAAGTGTTGGTTTTTCTTCTCTTCACTTTTTGTTGGTTGTTTAAGTTTTAATTTGAAATAAAATTCCTGAAAATTGAGCGCTCAAGTGTTTTTACATCCTGTCTGCCTTTATCGATCACATTGTAATTTAAGTTGGTTTCATATTTTTTAAAATTTTTTTTAAGAAAAACTATGTGACCTTTATTACGAGTTTGCAAAATAGAACTAACGATATCTAGTATGTTGAATCGATGTTAATTAAAATAAAGTATGTCTGCAAAACATTAAAAAAACTTCCAACATATGAAACTGATGGGTTATCAGAGACGTTCTCGATTTATTCTTCGGATATCATACCAAAACTTTATTTTGCTGCATATTTTCTTGAAGACCATTTTTTTCTTTTTATGAAAACGTTGGAATAGAAAAAAAGCTTTTAAGTCAATCAGAGTAAAAATTTTCTTAATTTTACTTAAGCCAATTATTTTTCGCACAAATTGGCTTCGTTTGACACTCAAGTATGGCAGGCAAAACAAACAATTTAAGTGTTAAAACTAGCAATTAGTACAAAGCTATCATTCTTTACCCTTTATTTTAATCTTTAGCTCTGTCTACGCTTAATTATGTTTTTTTTAGTAAAATAGCACTAATTCTTTGTTTAAACATTTGCAATGCAAATAGCAAGCAAACAAGATCAGCAAAATTAACCACCAGCAGTATTTCGTTGTGCGAACAATCGTTGTTGTTCACAGTTCTTTGGAGTTAGCAGCAAAAGAGCAACAACCTTTTTGTTTACCAGCAACATGAGATAAACAGACAAAACCATTTTCACCAAACCAGCACAGAATGAGCTCAGTGCTGCCATACAAATAACATTGGTGGGCATTTCGTATACTCGTCTATATAATATTACCCATAGGTACTCCATGCAATTGGCGCGTACAGTGAACCATTAGAAAAATTAAAAAAAAAAAAAACCAAAAATTAAATCGTTGCAAAAATTGTAGTTTTTTTAATGATAACATGATCAGACTTTGCTTGGTTATTCTTTTGGTAATATGTGAATGCAACACTCTGTGGCAATGCATAGTTGAGAAGGTATTGCTATATATATGAGACATTCCATGCTGTATCGAACACTATTTTACTTTTGTATCTCTGATTTCAGTTGGAATCTGCATTTACCCACTTGGCATGTAACGTTTCAGAAATGTTTTACTTGAAATATTGCAAATGGAACGTTATTTTTCCTATGTATTTCAAATGTCATGTTTCACTTAAAATCATTATGAAGTGTTTCTAAAAGGTTTCAGATTCAACGTCTCCTGAACCTTTCAAATGAAATCTGTCTGACACGTTATAAGCGAAATCTTTCACATATAATAATTCAAATGAAAGCAAATTGATTATTGAAGCATTACAGAAAGCTTTCTGAAATGAAAATGTAAGATTTCAGAAACGACACTGTGTAAGATTTCATGTAAAATATTTCTGAAAGGTTTCGCAAACGTTACCTGCCGAGTGGGTACTTATGATGATGTTAAAATGTTAACTTGTAGAGCGATTAAGTTAACTTGTGTAAATGAAGCAAAAGTTTGTGAACTGTTTCAAGTAGTAAATAAATAAACTATGTGCTTTTATGAGCATAAGAAAATGTCTGTGGACATTTGACAAAACAACCTTTTTCGATCTACGGTAATAATTCAATATAGCGTATGTCTTGCGTTGAAGCAAAGAGCTTATACTGTATTGAAGTATTACCGTAGATCGAAAGATGTTGTCATGTCAAATGTCCACAGATGTACATATATTTTACTCCACAAAACTAAGTAATTCTTATATCTAAGAAAATGTTATGATTTTCGCCAGTAATAAAAGCCATCTTTTGGACTACTTTTTCTTCTTTTCTTAATAAGCTGATTTACTTAAAAAATTTTTAATGTTTTGATGCTGGCAAGCCTAATCAAGTTTCCAGTAAATTCTATCGGCTAAGAAATAATAAAGCCCAATTTCCATGTGATCTTATCTTATCAAATATCAGGGAGGACATCACATGCTATGAAGATAGCAAATGTATGCTATTCACTCTCGCATTCTCCAAGTGCATTAGGTTCTGTTCGCATGCTTTTTCTTTCTTACAAAAATTTGATTTGATATCCCTGATATGGGATCAAGAAAGATAGCATGGAAATTAGGCTTAAGTTTTAGTTCAGCAAGCCACATATATTTGGAGACGTGCTAGACACAAAGAACTTCTCTTAAGAAATTAAAAAATTTTATGACTTGTGAATTACTTTCAACAATGAATAAAGCAGTTATTTTTATAACTTAAAACATGTGTTTTTGAATGCAACACAAGCCAGAGATTGAAGTTGTAACAAATAATGGCTGTTAATTTAAAAATTAAGCTTTATGATCATGATCATTTTGAAAAGTAAGAAAAAATAAATAATTGAATAATGTGCTATTTATTTAATTTTCAAAATAAAAAAAAAATGTTAAATGCCTTTTCGCGAAACATTGAAAAATCCATTAAAATTGCAATTAATTTAAGACTTTAATGCTCTTTCGTAAAAAAAGCAATAACAAAATTATTTGCAGACATTTAACACGTATCATTTATCGTGCAACTTATAAACATTCATCTTATTTATTTCTTTTGTTTATTGTATTTTTGTTTAACAATCTATACAATTAAAATTCCAAAGTTGTCTTGCGTGTTGTTGGCAAGACAAAAAAAGCAAACGAAAAAAATCGTTGTCGTATGTAAACTTTCGCGATTGTTGCTCAAATAAACTAAAAATAAATAAATAAAAGCGCCTAAAAGACTTGAAAAACTCGTTTAATGCGCGGCATGCAGCGGCGCATGCGCACATGTCAACAACAACAGCAGCGGCAGCAACTTGAAACCAAGTGAAACTTTTGCAATGCAAGAAAAAAAAAAGAAAATAATATGAATAGATTGCAGCAATATTGCAACTAGCAATTGTTGCCAAGTTAGGCCACATTCAAAGTGCACGTGAGAAAGTTACTTAAAAATTGTTGTTGCACATCTTATGCTTAGCACTCTGATTGTGGTCTTACATAAAGTTATGTGCGGCATTGGCATCTATGCTGCAACTGAGTCACGACTTGAAAACACATCTAGTGCAAACTTGGCCATATTTTTGTTTTTCACTTTTTTTTTTGTTGTTTTTGTTGTTGCTGCTGCTGCTAACAAAAAGTGCAAAAGTGCAATGGTGAAATTTTTTTGTTAGCATAGAAATGCAACGCATTGCAGTAAAATTTCAAAAGTTGCTTTAGCTTTTGGCATATAGCAACAAAACTGGTTGCTACTGCTGATGTTGGATTGTGGAATGTGTGGCATTAGACGCTGCCTAGTCATCGGCACACGATGCAATTTTAATGAAAGTCAAGGCTGCGCAATCACAAATTAATTTTGTATGCAAAATAAGTAGCAGTAGCAGTAATGATTGGTAGTTAGAGCCGCTAAGCTATGTGGCTTTTCAATTAATTGAGTGATTAATGGCACTCTTATGGATTGCGTAACTGACGCTTAAAAAGAAAAAGAAAAATTATGAAAAATTATATTTTGATAGCATCCAATAATTGGCTATATTTTTTGGAGGAAATAATTTTTTTTCTTTTGCAAAATCATTTATTTGAAATTTACTAACCATTTTATTATTCCTATCGAATAAGAGTGCTATCACAGTAAAAAGTTTTATTAAATATCGGTTTTTAGCAAATGATATTTGAAGTCAAGCCTATTTTTCTACGTAGCTTGGTTTATTTTTAATTTTTGAGTCAGTAATCATAAGCTCTCTTTTCGTCCAGGGTTAGCTGAGACATTCATTAGACTGTCCAGCTTCCCGGCTGTTTAAGCTAAATTGTTCGAAAAATGAGTACTTTTTGGGTGATTTGTCGGTTTAAAAAAAACTGGAAAAAATCTAAATTTTGACTTGATTTTGTTTTATACGATACCCTAACATGTGACAAATATGCGATTCGAATTTTATAAGAATCGGCTCAGTAGTTTGGGAGAAAAGGCTGGCACCGTATAAAAAAAGGTGATTTCGATAGAAGCTTTTAGATAGAAGTTTTTTATTCAGTCTGAGAGCCGGAGTGTGCGCTCAAAAAAAGTTGAGAAAAATATATTTAGGTAGAGAGCTCGGATCTTTATAAAATTTTAACATGATGTTTTTTGAAGTGGTTGAGAATGGAACTAAATATTTTTTATTTGAATTTTAATGCTTAAGTTTATTTACAAAAATAACTATTGCTCATTGAGCTGAAACTATTCTCACTTTCTCTTGAGTTAGCTTTAAAAGAAGAGCCTGAAGCAGCGGCGTACCGTGCACATTAGGCGCCCGGAGCAAATATAATTTGCCACCCCCTGCTAACACAAAATATTTTTTATTTTTGAAATTGTGAAAATTTCCTCACTCCTTGTAAAAGGTCCTCGAAAACCCTAGCAAAATGTGATATACAGCCATGGTCACGCATATAGCACAAAACATAGTATACACTTAAATTTTTGGTTTTTTGTAGCAAATGGCAGCTCCCTTCGTAATTGTTTATTACAATTTTTTTTTGCTGTACTATAGTATACATAACAGTTTAAAATTTCCCGCTATTCCTTTATGCGTGTGTTCTGTTTTAGTTTAATTTTATTTAGTGAAGTTCTGTGGTGGACGCGCAAATAGCACAATCTGAAAAAAATCAACATTCTTAAACTATCAGCTCATCGTTTGGATTCGAATTTTATAAAATTAGTACAAATTTCACATTGAACTACAAAATCAGCTACACATTCTTTCGAATTACATATTTCCCATTTACAAAATTTCGTAGTTATGTTAAAAACAAAATTTTAAGTACGCTACTGGCCTGAAGTCATACATACTGCCCATAACTTTTGCTTGTGATCTTAAAACGCAGACGTTTCTTCTCAGTCGGAAGGATACGTTAAAAGTCAAACTTCGAATCCGTAAAACGAATAAATCCCAATTTAAGGGTTAAGAAAATACAGCACAGGAAACCGACACGCACAAGAAATCATCTCGATTTTTTTTTTGTGTCACTGCAATATTTTGTCTTAAATGTCAAGAGCATGCAGCAAGATTTAAAAAAAAAAATTAATAATAGCGTCGTGGTCATAAGATGTCGAGTAAGTTTCACACATAACAAATGAGACATAAACACACGACAAGATCATTGCTGCGCAGTACATTTTATCTTCTTTATTTGTTTAGTGAAGCTGTGATTTTTCTCATATGATTTTTTTGGGTTTGCTTCCAATTTTTTTTTTTTTTTTGATTTTTATTTGCAGTTGTAATTTGCTCTTGGAAGTCATAATAAAAATGGCAGCAAACTTCAAATGAGATACTTCCTGTTTTGATGTCTTTTTTTTACGACAGCTTCCGTGATGGTCACTTTTTATTGTAGCTCTTTTTTAAACTTTTTTTTATTTTAATAGGATTTTATTATAAAATAATTTGTTGCTACAATACTTTGATTAGAATAAAGCCAAGACATACTGCTGTTGAAAACATATTAAAATCTGATTTGATTCTGGGGTCACATATAAATATTTATCAATAATATACATTATGTATGTACTACATAATAAAAAATAAAAAATTCATAAAATAAACCACCAGCTCATCTTAAAGCTAATTATTATCTATACTATTTATATAAGAGTGCTTATATGAAAATGGTTTGTAACGCTTTGGCGCAAAATATACTGAACAGATTTTAGTAAATTTTTTTCTACAACAACATATTTGTGCAAAGAAGCTTACTGCGTACTTATAATTTTATTTTGAATTATTGTTATTTTTTGTTTTATTTTATTGCTTTTTGTTTTGTTACTTTTGAAGAGACAAGTTAGAATGAGATGTTAAGAGAGCAATTTCATAAAAAAAAAACGAGACGTGCGCGTGCGTAGCCTAGCTAACAATAAAAATTTTTAATTCTTATTTGTAGTGGGTAGTTTCAAGAACTTTAGTTTCACAACTTAAAAAAGCCAGATCCAAAACGCATTGAGTTTTTGGGATATTCTTGGTTTTATCAATCATAAAAGTGATAGTGTACTTGCTATAAGAGCGTTTTATATTTTATAGCATCCGGTTATTAAGAGACGCATTGCATTTTTTATGACTGACATCCAAGATTTTATTGACAATGTGCGCATAAATTAACACTTTTTATTTCAAAAAAATTTTAAGACATAACATGCTGACTTGTTGTTTTTTTTATATAGTAGGTTTTTAAAAAGTTTTCATTATTGTTATTTCACAGCAATCCTTTCTTATATCATTAGCTATAAAAGTCAAACCCCAACAAGATAATTTGTTACTTTCACTTTGGTATCAATACAATACGTTAAGTAAGTGTCCCTTTTTTTCTCCAAAATTCCATGCCATGCTTAGACAGCCTCTTTCTTATGTTAATTAATTTTGTAAAACATTTTTATTCATCTGACTGTGTAAATAAAACCCCGAACACACAAAAACTTTCAATAGCCAGCACAGTATCTTAAGCCGCTTTTTGTCTGAATTCTTGAACTGCATGTGTGGTTTAACATAAACATTTTAAGCCTTTTCAAACACTTCGCTCCATAGCCCTTACATATGTACGAGTTCATGTGGTAAATATAATATGTAGCAGGGGAGGGAGCATGCCATGAGACTTAGGTTGAAAAGTGCTGTCATTGACTTACTCATGGGAAATGAATAAATTGATTATGAAATGAAATTGTTGTTTACTCTATAGCTCTTCTTCAAAATGTGTATGAAATTGCATTAAAATTTAACAATTTCGTGGGAAATTCAACACTTATGTCGAACAGCAACTACAAGTCTAATTAAAAAAAAAATCGTAAGTTTTAACGATTTATTCTTGTTAGAGAAACCACTTTAAAATGTTGTTTTCCCATCATATTTTTCTAGTCATTTCCTATTTCATGAAGTCAGCGCCACATATGAATATTCGCTCTCAATTTTATATCAATATTGAGTTTTTATATTTATTAATTATCATATCATCCGTTTTTGAAGGAAGGAAACTCTTTTATGCGCCTGACACGGAAACATAAAATTCTCCTAAAGTAGTGTGGGTAATTCTAATTAGCTTCTGAAGGAAGTAAATAATATAAAATGAGCAAAAGCGTAGAGTGCAATATCGCAAAAGACATTTCCTTTTCGTAAGAATTTTTTTAACCTTCTGCGGGATTTGAATATCAGCCGGTCACATTGGCGCAAAACTCCCTACTGTTTTGCTGAAATGAAATGTGTTCGACTATTCTGTGATTCCCAGTTGTACAATAGCATTGCAAATTTAAATCGAAAATGCCTCAAGTTTTGAAATTGAAAATAGTAAAAATAAAACTTTTCCCATTTATTTTTAGCACAAACAACTTTAAATTCATTTTGAATTTGAAACGTATTGAAAATAAAATTTTCTAACTTAACTTCAATCGTAAGAAACACTTCAAATTGCATTTTGAAGTTGAAAAATATTTGAAATTACACTTTTTTATTTAATATTAAACACTTTGTCACTTTTAATAAAATATGAAACCACTTTCAATCAATGTGAATTCTTTTTGAATCCATATCAAAAATGTTTCTCTTCAGACAAAAAATCATTGATTTTTTCTTTGAGTGTACGTATAACAAAGAATAGATTCCCTGCATTGGGAGTGTGCCAACGCTAGCATGTTGAGATTTTCCAACTTTTACATGCATTTTTCAGCTTTAACCTTTAACCTTTTCCAAGGTTTTCAACATTTTCTGGCTTATTCAACATTATTCAAATTTTTTGGATCTTTCAACTTTTTTCGACAGAACCTTTTTTGATAATAAAATATACTAGTCTAAAATTGAATTTTTGTGTGAAAAAAAAACTTGTTGAACATTATGTTTTTTAGGCACCAATATTAAAAAATTAAACATTTTTTTGTGTGGGAAAATCTTAATGCTGTTTTTTGGGCTCATTAAAAACAAAAATCATTCAATTACCGGCTTCTTCAGTAAATTTTTACTTCCTACAGAACCCTCAGCTTTGATCTGCAATATCGGGCTTAGCCGAATTACAAACCGGTCACTTGGCAACCCTGTTTGCATTAATTTTTTTATACTACTCAGGTTTGTTACGCTATAATTCCCCAAATAAATAATTTTTTTAGGTCTTAAATTTATTTTTAGTGTAACAGTGCCGCATACATAATAGAGGTCTGCATGAGTGCACTCAAAACGACCATCAAGCCACTCGCCACGTTGCGAGTCCATTGAGTCCTTGTGCACAAAAATCACAACTCAAATCAAAACAAATCGAA
The DNA here is from genome assembly GCA_949775025.1 of Tricholauxania praeusta. Taxonomy (NCBI): domain Eukaryota; kingdom Metazoa; phylum Arthropoda; class Insecta; order Diptera; family Lauxaniidae; genus Tricholauxania; species Tricholauxania praeusta. The sequence continues at coordinate 9,388,560 of OX459031.1, forward strand.
ACACCAAGCAGGAGAGATAAGTGCTGCACTTGCAAATAAATCGCAAATCAAATGCTCGACAAAGTTCAATCACTCGAAGTTTACTGCAATCGGAAGTTTATATGATGATCGTTTCGAGTGCATTCATGCAGACCTCTAATACATATTATCAAATAGCATATTGGATTACGTGAGCTACGTTCCCGTTTACATTATGGAGAAAAAAAATGGCAAAAATGGAATAAAATCATACAAAAAATCCATGAGAAGGTTAATATTCTCGAATGTGTTTCACACATATTAACAATAGTTTTGTGAATGCAGCAGTGTTTTCATTATTATTTTGCTATAATATCGCTTTCCTACTTTTCATAGCTGGGTTGGTGATCATGTTGCTACCGCACTTCCGCCTGCTTTTGCCGGATATGCGTTACTCCACATACGAAAACGTACGTACTATTTCTATTGTCATATGGCAGTAGTAGCGTAAATTTAATTTCTGCGTCTTTTTCTGATTTTGTTTTGTTCACAATCTTCGTTGTTCTCTATACGAGAGTATGTGTGCTGCGCCGCTAACTGATCGTTTTGTTGCCTTTCGTCAATTATTAACTTTAAGTGTACCGATCGTGATCGCCGTCTATTTAAATAGGTCAACATCGATTGATTGGAAATTGACTCTTCAACACAACACAATCGTTTGTCTGTGTAAAATTGTGTACGATTTTAAATTGAGTCATTAAAAATGTCGGCTTACTCATGCACCATTATTTGGATCAGCTTTGATAACAATATATGGGCATAAGGGGCGGGTTAAAAGACGCTATAGCAAATTAATCACAGCAATTGGCTTGATCAGCAAAATGTGAATAATAATGCCAATGGGCGATTTTAATGTTAAGATTTGCAACATGGTGAAATTTTGGTAGACTTATTCTATACCCACAAATGCGTAATACAAAGCTATATAAGTTAGGATACGGATTCTGGCGCAAGAAATCTAGGGCAACAGCTACTCTTTTATAATATATAAGATACAACATTGAAGTTCAAAAAACAATATTTGTTTTGTGTCAATTTAATTTTTAATAAATAGAGCACCAATGATAGGACTTACAGTCTAATGTTTCACTTGGTCTGCTGTGTTCCCCATAGCCAAACCAACCAAACACACTTCAGAAGACACTTCCAAATAGTCTTATGAGACTAGATACTATCGGTACAACATGTGCTGCTGGTTTTCCGTAAGCTTCTCTTTTATATAGAATTGAATTGAAAGCACAAATTGCATAAAAAAAAGTCTTTAGAGCTATCGAGCAATTTTTCCTTATGCTATATAATCTGCAGAACATTCCTATAAAAATATCATGACATAAACAGAATATGCTATAACTATGGAAAAAATAGCCAATAATGCCTGAAAGTAGAAATTCAATCAATAGTCATAGTTTTAATGAATTTGATAAAGATCATTTTAATTTGTTTTTCGCTTCTGATTTCAAAAGAATTACTCATATGAGTAAGAATAAATAAATATAACATGTGCATTTCTCTTTTTCATTACCACCAATTTCTTATATAATCTACCAGCATCTCAGCCTTAGTCATCGGTTGTTCTTTTTTGGCAAACCAACTTTGTAGAAGCTCAGCCAAAGTATTGATTAATTCAGTGATGCCATCCAATTCAAAGAAAGTTGAGAAAAGCCAAGAAACAACGGTTATCAGCGTAAGCGCAGAAACAATATTGCGTAGTTCTAGCGGGGGGGAAACACAAAATATTAATTTGAGCACTTCTATGGAACTATTTGTGACCGTTCATGAGCAAGGGAGATTTTTTTGTCGAACGAAATTTCTTAGCAGAGTCGATAGGAGGCGATTACTTTTAGCAACAGAGCAACATAGAATTCCTGTTTATAATAGAGGTTTGCACAAGTGCACTTGAAATGACTATTAAGTCACTCGCCATGATCGGAAGTCCATCGAGCCTTCATGCACGAAAACCACAAATTAAATCAAAACAAATCGAAACATCAAACAAGAGAGGCGAGTGCTGAGAGAGAGAGAGTTCAAGCACTCCTAGTTTATTGCATTCGGTACCGATTGGCTTGTTGTCTTAATCTTAATAGATTTGCTATGTCGTGTGGCTTTTAGCGGAAATCCAGCAAGTGCTGAAGCATTTTTCAAAAGGACTCGGCAGAAAGAAGCTGGACTATTTGCAGGATCGCATGCGGCGACTCAACAAAATACGAAATAAGGAAATAAAACATTAGATACGGTTGGCATTGAGCTGCAAATTAATGGGTTAATTTATGGCATAAATAACATAAATTTGAAAAATCATCTGGTCAGATAATCGATCAATTTTGGCCCAAGTACCACGAAATTTGGAAGCTTATGGAAACACCATTAGAAGAAAAGGTATAGGTTAGGTAGGAGTGGCAGTCAGTTACAAAAACCGACTCACTTAGACCAAGTTTGGTCCATTGTGATACCAAGAAAAGGTATAACTCGCATTGATTTCGTTGACAGAGAATATGAACACTGTAGAAAATCCATTCCTGATGCAATAGCACAATTCAATAATCCAAGCGTACAATAAGCAGTACAACTTTCAAGTGGTCCTCCCAAAATATAGTGGTGACTACACGAACTGCTTTGATATTGTTGTATCAAAGTAGCAAAGTATAACAGCGGCTTCAGCCCTCGCACCCTCAACAATCAGTTCCACCTAAAAGGGACTATACATACAACAATATCTCAGTTGCGCGGATGAGATCCCTTTTCACATGGACGGTCAAATATGTAGACTAACCTGAATAATCTTTTACTTTAGCTTCTTTGCGAGGCGGTACTACACGCAACGGTCCAATATTACGTGATGGAACTGGCTTTAGCATATCACCAACATTTTCGCGAGGAATTCTTTGTTGACTTTCTACCGGATGTTTTGCGGACGTGTGATAGTTGCGAGGCTTTGGTATTGCCACAAGTTCTGTTTGCGTTTGTGCATTGAAATTATACATTGGCGCTATTTTGTCACGTTCCTCGCTTATACGTGGCGTTAGGATTTTCTCCAGATTTCGTGGTGTGAAAACGGGTCGTGGTTTTTGATTGATGTAACGACGTGAGCCCTGTGAAAATTATTGCTTTATAGTATGGAAATAAATGAGCACATAAATTAAGCAAGCGATTTTCAGCCACTGAAAATGATTAGCCAATGGATACCATAAGAAAATGCGAACTTAGAGAATTATATTATTAAAATCTCAACAAACCTTTGATCTCTTTGCACTGTTCAGACGTGGACGTTCTATCGTTATACTTGGTATTTTCTGTACAGATGCTGGATTTGATTGCTGCATATAGGACTCTTGAGACGAGGCATTTGTTACCGATGCATACGTTACATCTGCTATCGTCGAACTTGACTCTTTAATTGTATTCGTCACAGGCGTTACATTTGTCGAAGTAGCAACTGAGAAAGGACTTGGGCTATTGACATTGAAAACACTTTCGTCCAAGTGCAGCGAGTGTTTCTCTCCAGTTTGTGAAACAGCAAAAGCACGCGGACCCTCTGGAAGCACACTAGAACGAAAAAAAAATTCCAAAATAATTTCACTTTTCACTTGTCCAGAAAATGAAGCTTCACTTACGAATCAACAATGAAATTTGTTTTGGATACATGTGATGCCAATGTATAGGGATTTCTTTCAAAAATTTCCTTTAAATCCAAGCGTGGACTTTGTTGTATTATGCCATCATTGGAATCGCTAACGAAACTTCCAGCAGTTTTTCTGTAAGTACTTGATATATCTCAATAGTAATCACTTGCTCTGGGCTTGTTAGTTCATATACGTTGCTCTGGCTTACCTGGTTTTCGCGGACATTGCATGCAGTTCCTGTATATCAAATTCGTAAACAATTAAAAATATAACATAAAATTAGCCCTACAAATAAATTTTTTTTATTTTAGAAAAAATTTTATAGAAATTAAAATTGTAGAGTTGACGGAAGAGGAAAATGTTTGTAGAAGAAGTAAAAAAATTTTAAGTATTATTTGGAGTACTCATTTATTATATTAACAGCGAATTAGCTATAGCTACCAATGATCGTTGTATGGGAAAAGAAAAACCATATCGCAAACATAGCGAGTAAAATTATAGTTGCTATGTATACATGGCAAGTGCTACTCAGCAGCTCTGTATTTAGTCTAATGTTAATTTTGAGGCGTGGTGATATACCTCAACTTTCGAAATCTTGGGAGACTACACAATAATCCTTGTAATAAATTCCAAAAAATTTAAAGAATCAGATTTCTTTTCTCCCCGTTTACACACAGAAATTCTTTTCACAAAACTCTTTTTGTTTGTTGGCAAGAGGGGAGACGAATGGGTCGAGTACATAATTTTTCGTACTCGGAAATTGTCTTTCGTTCTGTTCGTTTGCTGATATTATGCTTTGACTTTAGGTATGTTTTAGCGAGTTGACGCAGTAATTCCTTTGATAGAAATTTTACTTTTCATATGTAAACGCCAGAGCTGTGAAAGAATGCATTTATTTTCAATTGAAATCCATAGAAGTCACTGCCAAAAATGCAGCATTCAGAGTGCAGCTATTTGAAAATGAAGTCGCCTGTAGACTTCAATGCCGTAAATCTGCAGCTTTTTCCATTGTAAAGAATGATATTATACTGGTGACGTCACATTTTTGGATTGGAATCATGATTGCATTGAAGTCACCTCAAATCACTTTCAAGTCGCTGAAGTCACTTGAAGTCGCTTGAAGTCACTTGAAGTCACTTGAAGTCAGCTGCTCTGAATTACTTCCAAAATCTATATATCTTCTATATATAAAAGTGAAGGTATATATGATCGATAAATTCAATGAATAATTGTGCCCACACAGCATTTCTTTCGTTTAAGCCAGAGTAGCACCGGGCAATTTAGCTAGTAACATATACATCTATGTTTTTCAATGGAGTTTAATTGAAAATATTCTACTTATCTAAAGAGCAAAAAGGTTGCGATTTCAAATGATTTCAGCGACTTCAACGACTCCAAGTGACTTCATCGACTTCAAAATGATTTGAGGTGACTTCAATGTAATCACAATTCTTGCAATCATGATTTCAATCCAAAATGTGACGTCTCCAGAATAATTGAATTCTTTACAATAGAAAAGACTTCAGACTTATGGCATTGAAGTCTATAGGCAACTTCATTTTTAATAGCTAGACAGAAATTTCTTTCACAGAATTTCTTAGTGTAAACCAGCATTTAGTAAAAATTAAGCTTCAAGCCGTTCAGTTAGCTACAGTTCATAAAATACTAAATCACATGATTCGCTTCTTATATGAATACGCTATCTCTTTCATTTGCGCTATTTCTATTGCTGCCGCTGTCAATGCTGACGCCGACGACTAACTGTCTCTGATGCTCTCAAATACAAAGGTACTTTTTGTACTTCGTTGTACTTACACAATCAACATCCCGGATGCTCTAAAAAAAAATGTGTTTTAATTTAATGCGAAGTTCCCCAAAAAGGAAGTGACAGACGTTTGTTCAACGTTTGCGCTCTGGCGGATGCACGGGCGGACGGATCGTTTATTTAGAGTGGCTATGGATGACTGCTAAATGAGTGTATGGATGGATGGATGGATGATTGGATATAACGAAAGTAGACGTAGAAAAATTTGATGGCATTTTAAATGCAGGCAAATTAGATGCAAAATTTACATCGGCATAAAATCTTTCAGTAGATTTACAAAGCATTTTCTTCTTCGGCTTTCTTTATGGCCCACATTAAACGAAACGTCATTTGACTGCTGAAAAACTATTGTTCACTAAGCGAAGCGATGCTTATGGAAAACATATTTTCCTAAAAAAATGTTAACAAATTCAAAGAGAACAAGGACCAAAAGTTTTTAAAACAAAAGCACAAAAATACTTTACTTCCTACTCTAAGAAATTTTTTAATTTTTTTTTCTTAAATTGTTGATATAACACAAAACCAGCTCATTAGTTTATAAGACTTTGTTTACCATAAACAACAGAACGCATGCCATAAATTCTTCTAAATATTTACTATAACTTACATGGTGATGACGTGCTATACCGCATATGTGATGTATTATCAGTAAAACACAAAAATAAACCCACATTTATATGGTACTCGATCATAAAATTAATGAACTTAAGCGTAATGATACTGATTTTCTAAATAATCATAGCCTTATAATAGCAACAAATTAGCTGCTGCAATATAAATTAACAGCTCGTTAAAGTGGCCGAAATGAAAATGAATTAATGCAGTTTACAAAGAGCGAAACACATAGGCGCTTTTGTTCAGATGCACGCAATGTGTGAGATTTCACACTTTCTTGCCATTGATGTCGGCCTATCTATCTAACACTAAAAAGTGGCTGGTGGTCGGCCTCAGCACGTTCGTGCAGTAAAATCAATTACTTTTCGCTTCACTTTTCATCGCGCCCATTATCGAACGCATCGTCCGCTTCTTGCTGGATATCGCGTACCTTGAAATGTTGAAGAAATCAATCAAATTCCTATACCGGAAATCAAATTTTGTAATATCTCTTGTTGTTGGCCAATCATCAATATGGTGCGGTTGAGTGATCTTTAAATAAATTCAAAGATCGTACGGTTGCATAGCCTTTGGAGCTTTGCATTCAATATTGCAATTTGTAGTAGTCGTAGTTGTAACAAGAACTCTTGCATAATTGCGGTGATTTTAATTTCAAAATACTCGAAGAATAATATAAAATATGTGTGTGTATAGAATGAAAATTTCCATTTCCTGTATTTGTCTATCACTTAGAAAAGAATGTAGATCTAGGAAATTCAGAAAAGTAGCAAACATTTGCAAATTTTTTCATTGAGTTTTGAGAAATTAAAATTGTAAGAACAAAGTGAAATTAATGGAAAAACTTTTGTGTTTTTGTCAATAGCTGATTTTTATTTTTGTATAAAGTTTCCTTAATGAGTGCTATATATTTATTTTAACAGTCAGTTAATATTAGAAACTAAGCTTTGTCAAGAGCTCATTAAAAGCAAATTTATCCAATTTTCTCATCGCTTTCTTGGATGTATGTGCCGCCGATGCTTTGCTTGGAACACGCGGCACCCATGCTGCACAAAGTGTTTTCGTAAGCAAATGTTCTGCTCATATTCTTAAGACATGCATTTTGTCATTCCATTTGTAACGCTTTAACACACTTCCCACTCTCATCTAAGAAGTTGAAAACCGTCTCTGTTAATGGTGACCCAGTAGCGTACCTAAAGGAGAGACCGAGGCGAGGGAGGCCTCGGGCGCTACCACATGGAGGGCGGCAAAATGGGTCCTCGTATGTATTTTATTTTGCTAGGATTTTTCTTGAAGTAAAAGTGAAGACCTTTTTTTTTTTGTTCTTGGTTAGTAAAAAGTTTTTCTTGAAATTAAAAACAAAAAAATTTGATCTAGGGGGCGGCAACTGACCTTATCGCCCCGGGCGCCAAATATGCACCATGAGCGATCTTCGCAGTTAAGACTTAGAGTATTCAGGTCTCAAAGGAACTACCTACCTATTCTATTTGACAAATATTGAACATGATTTTTTTGTAGAATATAGTAAGCAGATCAAAAATTGTATCCCATTTTAACATGCTTACTCATATGCTTACACCGTAAGGCAGGTGGTAAGCATGTTTGCTTTTTTTTTGATTTCATACTTCTGAGCGAAACATTTGTTTCATGACACGCTATTGTTATGCATGACTCTTTGGTTTTTAAGCAACATATTTTGGACGACACCTATGGTCCAGTAAATAATCCTTTTATCAAAGAAGTTGTTGCACTTAATGCCAATAATGGTATTTTTGTACCATAGCGCAAAAGAAAGTAAGGTATGTTGTTGTGCTTACCGCATAAGACTGAGCGGCAACCATGCCTCTCAACGCTATTAATAAAGAAAATTAAGTTACGATAGTAATGAGGGAAGACAACCATGGTATCATTAGTGCTAGCGTGCTTATCGATCCAACTGGTTATGGTTTGGGCAAGTCTTGGGATAAAAGACACATTAACCGACTCTTTTCCTGGAAAAATTTTGAAATTTCATAGCAAATATAAAAATTTACTGAAAACAAAAAAAAAGCGTCATTGGTCATTTTGTTTACGCATTTATATCGAAGACACTATTTCAGCGCCCCCAAATATTCCCGAGGCGACTGCTCTCCTAACTCCGCTACTGTGTTAAGCCCCATATGGCTATTTGCATAACACTGTATCAGTGTTACCAGATTGATTTTCTGTAATTGCTTACTTCTTACTTGCAAATAAAAACACAGCTTAGCTTTCCAATAATATGTCCACACCTCTCTTAAGACAATTCCATTAAAAAACAAATTTCATTTGGAAAATTTTACTTTTAAAAATTCATATTTATTTCATATATAAACTATATTATCTTTTCACATATTTATTTATTTAAAATTACAATAACAAATCAAAATATAAACAAAATAAAATTAAATGTTAATATAGTATATTCCTTAGCAAACTAATAGGACATTGAAAACTACATTTTCCCACCAAACCTTTTAGTGTAAAAATGTAAACGACTTCATTCTTTCACATTTTAAGGTACATCAATTAACCATTACGAACGAAAAATTTCACTCTTATTACATTTGAAAGAAAAAGTCAACTTAAAAACTAAATACAATATATTTAACTACTTTACTGCTATATACAAATCCATATATATGTTGAATTATATATCCCTCCCCTCGATATTCTTAAGAGAGCATTGCCATTGCTCGCGCAAGCCGCACACGAAAATCACGGTACAACATTTTACCGCCTACTGGAACACGTGACAAGTACATATCGAGACTCATCAAGCATAAAGCTTTACCATTCATGGGAAATTTTTGCGCCAACTCTGGTGTTACTTCAAGACCCTCAGAAACAGCCATATTTATAAGCCATTTCCAGACATCAGCGCGTGTCCAATCACGTGGATCCAAGGGAAGACCATCGTAGCCAAGCTGTTGGCCAGTGCGATTGCCGGAATTTGCGCTGCTGCTGAACTGTTGAATTTGCAGCGCAGTATGTTGTTGAGTCTGATGCTGTTGATATGGATGTGGCAATGTTGTGCGTTTCATAGCCGCCGCTGTGTTGACAACATCAGTTTTACTGGACCACAGATGTTGGAGTTCATTTTCATTGCGACAACTAACGTTAACTTGGGAAAGATCTAAAGGTGGTACGCGTCCTGCGTATTTTGGATAACTTGACTCGACTTGCATTTTGAGAATTTCAATTGCGATGAGACGGGGGTATAGCTGAAATGGAAAAAAAAATTAATTAATTAATAAAATGATAAAACTGCAAAGTAATCATATAATTTTTTCTTGAAATAGTCATATAATTGTTTGCTTAAATCGGGAAGTGATTCACCAAACAAATGCCATATATGAATTTATATGAAAAATTTGCTTTGTTTAGCAATAAAACGGAAATGTTATTATATTTAGCATTGTATTGCCATTACAAAGGAAATGCAAACACGAAACCAATGTTTACTATTGAGATAATTGCGTTATTAGAATGAGCTAATTGTATTATGTATAGTGGCATAAATTGAGTTCCTTTTCATAAGTATAACAATAATCTAATTCTTTTTTCTCCACCACAATTATTTCATTGACACAATTACAGCCGGAACCTATTAAAGCGTGTACACAAACCACGTTTATCAACACGATCGATATGTTGACCCATTGAAAAATCCGACACGATCGTCAATAATTGCGTCTACATTGACAATTGACAAAAAACATAACAATGCCAAACGATTACTGCATGCGCACAACGAAAATTGCGAACAAAACAAAAATGGAAAGTATTCAAATGAGTGTAAATATCCGCTTCAAATCATTCATACATACACGTGTGTATATTAATCATATATGTATGTATGTAGCTACTTATGTGCGATCATATACAGCCCCAACTGGAATTAATCGAGGAAATCGAAGAATCAGAAGAATAAAAGAAGAAGCAGCAATGAAAAATCGAGCAACAATTTTTATGTAAGGTTTTGCATGAACATAATCCTAAAAAATACCATATTTAGCCTTAAAAAATAAAAAAAGGAAGTATACAATAAGCTTCCTCAGCATAAATATGTGGTTTTAAAACAAAAATTATTAAAATTGGTTTAGTATATTTTGCGCCAAAGCGTTACAAATCATTTCCATACTATGGGTTTTATATAAATAGTATATATAGCGATAAATTAAACATAGGCAAAAGTTAAAAGGTTTTTAGGTGTCAAATAAGAGTGATCTTGCCTGACCTTGAAACCAATTTTGAAGGTCAAGGTTCGAGGTCATCTGTGATTTTTAAACATACACGTATATTTTTTGTTGCAGATTTGTTTTTTATGGAAAAAAAAATAGATTTTTTGTGTGAAAAAATTTTCTCTGACTATATAAAAAATCACAGCTGACCTCGTACTGACCTTAAAATATAGTTTCAAGGGGCTTGGGCATGAGCAGTAACAAAACTGATGAAAGAGTAAAAAAAATCCCACTAAATAACTATTCCTACGAGATTTTTATCTTAAATAAGCAAAAATTGACGATTTTTGCTTTCAACCTTCAATCTAAAAGAAAAACTATTTCATAACTTCATTTCTAATAACTCACTAAGATTTATAATACTGTGAAGGCGCAGACATTTTCCCATTTAGCATTATGTTCATAAATTTCCTACTGGGTATATATCCGGCGAAATAAACGGAAGTGTGGTAGCAACGCGCTCTCAAGAAGGTATCCAAACAAATTGAAATACAAATATATATTATAGAAATAAGTGAAAAAAAAAACTAATCAAAACAAAAACAAAACCTGCTGCTACGACAAACAAAAACAAAATATTGTTGACAGAACAACAATACAGCCTAGGCAAACGTACCACGTGAGATACGACATTGTGGCGGATATGAGAAATGAGTTTTTTTCTTCTCATACTCTCGCGGTTTTTCTTTTCCAACTCTTTCTTCTTTTATATTGCTCATTTCCTTTCAAACTAAGTATTAGAACTGTGTCCACATACGCGTATTTTATGTTTCCCTTTTCCGTGTTAAGGCAGAAGAGTTTATTTCTTCCGATGGCATTGCAATTATTTAATTGAAAACCTCAACGCTAAAATGTAAAGTAGAGCAGCTTTTCCTGTGACGTTGCGTATAATGTTGACTCAAAAAGGGTTTTAACGAACTATAGGAAATGACTTAACAAAAACAGCAAAACAACAACTTTGAAGTGTTTTCGTACAGCATAATACAAAAGTTAAGGGTTTTCCGGTTAAGTGACGAGTGTTAAAGTTATAACAAAAAGAAAAATAATAAGAAACAAAAATGAGAGAGAAGACGAAATTCTTTACATTTAATTAGTTTATGCGTCAAGTGTTAAATTTCCCATGAAAGCATTAGATCTATTCCATGCAGTTTCGAAACATATTTTGTGAACTTGCTTATGTAAACATTTTTAATTGCATAATCAATTCATTCAATTCCCATGAGTTAGTCAATGATAACGCTTTTCAGTTTCAGTTTCATGACATCTTGCCCCCACCTTCCCCCTCCCGCAGTAAATAGTATTCAAAAAGGCTTAAAATGCTTATGTAAAACCACACACACAGTTCAAGAATTCAAGATGTAGCTTAAATGCTGCATCATAAAGGCATGATATATGCGCTCCGCTCGTATATTTGAGTTTGGGGTTCATTAACACAATCCCATGAATGAAAATGTCTTACAAGATTAATTAACATAAGAAGAAGGCTGTGTAAATTCAAAGATGTTAAGATGAAAAACACTTGTCCAAAAAATATATAAAAATTTCAATGAAAATTTAAGATCATTTACATACAGGGTGTGCTAGTTTCCGCATTCCATTTGATTAAAGAAATATTTGAATATATAAGCAAATGGAAAAAAAAATATTTATGTGGGGCAGTCTTTTTCTAAAAGGTCATTTCCTACGTATAAAATAAACGGAAGTGTGGCGTTTTCTTGTATATGCAGGGCTGGAGCAAAGAAAATGTTTAATGTTTTCCTCCGCATCCCTACAACTTTTACAGAAGTCAAAAAATCGAATACTCTGCCTGCCGATAAGGCAGTGACCAGTTATGACTGCAACAACTGACGAGACACTATGTCTAGTACGGGATATCAGCTCTAGAGAGCACTTAGCGTTCCATTCCGGCCAGATTTGCCTTGTTATATTGCAAGTTGAGCCTTGGTTCCATCTTTTTTGTTGCTTCTATGTTGCGAATTGCTTAGAGAGAACTCTAGCATTAGTCATAGGTCCTTTCTTCCCAGTCTAGACGGTCCCTTCACGAAACATTTTGTCCCTAAAAGGAGCAGTGCTTATAAAGTTTTTGATTTCCGCGAAATTAATACCGATGAATGGCTGCGAATCTATTGGCGTGGCCGCTGAACCCTAAATTGCCCATTCAGCCGGTAGTTCATTCTCTGTGCTGACAGGATTAACACGAACCTTAAGCCTGACTCTCACTACAGACACTTAGTATGTACTTTCTATGCCATCTTTTTTCTATGTTCCAGTGAGCAAAGACCTCCGATAAGAAAACTGTTGTCATCTCTACTGTAACAAAAGAGTACCTAGTTTTGTCGTCTAGATACCACCTGAAACTTGCTCCAAAAAGTATGTGTAGTTTTTATTTATCTGAAGCTATTTCGAAAAATCAAGTTGGCGAACCTATTTGGGGCTCATATGGACCGATATTCAGAAAATCAATTTTTCCTAGACCAAAATAGCTCAACTGAAGCGCGTTAAACCAAACTATTTATGCCGACTTTAAACCAGTAGTACTGCGTTTAACCGAGTCGGTATTTGATGAATATAAATGTATATAGGTATATGGACTAACTATTTAAGCCTAACACTCTTTCGGTCTAACATTTTAATTTATATTTATGTTTATATTTATGAGCAGTCAACGAAACCCGATTTCATTGGAAATGTCATGCGTGCTGATGAATTTCATCAAATTATCTCGCACGATATTCTCGTAAGCGGGTTTTCTACAAAAAGACGTACAGAAGACAGATAAATATAACCGACGAATATAGCTAAATCAATGGTAATTAATTTCCATTATTTAATGAATAATCTTTTACTTGATGTAAAGCTTTAAGCTTAATAGCTAAGAAGGCTAATGGCTGTAGTAGCTAAACTCTATCATCATTATTTTTCTATGTCTTTCTTTTTTTGCTAATGTGACGACTTCAGTACTTCTCTTAGTCGGAAATTCTCAGTTCTTGCAGAAAAAAATCCCAAAATGGTGCATAATTTCTCCAAAGTATAAAAAAGTGTTCTCACAAAAAATCGCTCATTTCATTTTTTATATATTTTTTTTTTCATAAAAGGCACATACGTTTTTTTTATAACTCTTGTCAATCTCAAACCGCTGTCCCTAAGATTAACACGCACGCCGAAGGCGTTAAATTATGCGGGTTTTTTATTAAACACGTCTTGGACATTAGTGGCATGAGTCACGTTGCAATCTGACGCATTTATAAGCAACCGGATGCTATAAACCATTTAAAGCCATATAGCCAACACTTTTAAATTGAAGTCACTCACCACCTTTATGACAAATAAAACCATATAAAAACATCTTAAAAAAATACAAATAAAACTACTTGATACGCGCTGTTGGATTGTGATTTTAAAAGCCGATTTAAAAGAAATTTAAAAAATTTCTATTGATAGTTAAAAACATTAATTTGATTAGGAAAGCAGTAGGTGGTCTGTGGAATGAAACTATCAAACTCTGTCCAAATGATGCTGATGTTGGACCCAGCCAAACGCATAACATCATTTTCAATGAATCCAAACAGCATGACGCATTTTTAAATGTTCCAAATTTAAGCAACTAATACGGATATATAGTAAGTTAGGGACAAGTTTTCTAAATAGTTTGAATACACAGACTAAACTTTTAAATTTAAATTGCTCACCAAATTAAATGCTGGGAAAACGCAGCGCACTTGAATACAATAGAAAATTTTAAACGGATTAGTAAAGCAGCAGCAAAGTTGCAAAGGGGTCACACATGTTGTGGAGCCATTAAAAAAAATGGGAAAAAAATAAAAAATTAAAAGCAGCCGCAATAAAACGAAATAAAAACTTTCAAGTATTCGAAACTGACTGACAGCATTATAACAAACGTCGTTGTCTTCGTCGCGTCGTTGAAGCAAAAGAACTCCCACGGTTTTTAAATTTTCCTATGGGAAGAAATCGGATAAAGAAAACAAACAGCTCAGCGTATGAAAAACATACGCTGGTAGTGGCTCAAAAGCAGAAGAAGAGCTTTAAAAAACAATGAGATATTATGAAAACTATACTATGTAGTTCATAGCAAAATTTTAGTAACAACAACAATGGGAATTGAAATTCTAAGCAAAAAACTTGGAAAAAAAAACCACTTGCAGAGTTGGCGGTAAGGAGGTGTAAGAAAACATAAAGCCACCCAAGTGTGAATGGAATGGGTTTCGGTTGAATTTGTTTGGCTTTCATTGTCTTTGTTAGGTCATTGGACTGTGTGCTATTTATGTTGACATTGTGGGAAATTCTTCTAACAAATTATATATTATAAATAAGAGAAAAAGAGAAAATATTTCTTAAAGAATTTTGCTTGCGAAAGCAAAGCATTAAATGCATTGCAGCTGTAACTGTGTGAAACCAAAAGCTTTCGAGCATAGAAAAAATGCCATGGAACTTTGCTGTAAATTTTGCACAAAATTAATATTCTGCTTAAAGTTCTTTTACAAAAATTACATATGTAGCTCTCACTGTACAAAAAATATGCAGTATGACATTAACCCTCCGATTACCGACAACATTTTACAAACTTCAATGGCCGTCAAGGTCCCCAAGAGCCTTCTCTTTTAATATGGCGTGTAATGCGTTTAATTGTTTCTTTGTCTATGCCCTAATCATGTTATAATATTCCCTCACAAATAGAAACCTTCATGGGGTAATATGATTACGAATCTTAGAGTCACCACACCTTCATATGATATTTTGCAGGTTTGGATGGAATATGTTGATTGAAGCGAGTGTTAGTGGGACAAATACTCGTCAACAGTTATCGATTCATGTGGTGTTTATGCAGTGGTGTGCCGTAAAATTTTTTTTTTTGAATTTCCAAATCGTAAAAAAAAGATCCTCACTTCTGGTCCTCAGAAACCCTACCAAAATGAGCAATATTTCACATGCAAAATAATGAACATATTCCCTCCAATACTGTATCATTTACCAAAAAAAAAATGTCCTCAGTTTCGGTTCTCCAAAAACCCTAGCAAAATGAGATATATACGAGAATCATTTTGCCGCCCCTGGGGTGGTTGCCCCCTCCCCCCTTTAGGTAAGCTCTTTTCAACTTAGCCACCATCTTACTATCTAGTGGCCTTGCCGTGCGGGTATTTCCATTATCAAAGCGAATAGTTCTGTTTATGGCGACGAAACGATTTCTACTCATTGCTGCATTATACAGAGATAAATGTGTGTCACTCCAGAACTCTTTGTTGGAATCGTACCCTAACCCATCATAATCTCTTTTACACTTCTTATTTATAGAAGTCATGGAGGCTCGAGCTATTCGGTTGAAACGTATTGAAATCCCGCATCATTGAAAATGTCATAGATCACTAGAGACCTTGTTGGTCATCGGAGGGTTAAAAGGAATAGTACGTACTGAATAAATTAATAAAGAAAAAAATATTTAAAAACCTTGGAGGGGGAAGAGTGCGAGTACTGGACTTGAGTTCATCAATGCACAGTCCGTAGTCTGAATCTTTAAGCACATTCAATGATTCCATCTAGACTTAATTTTTTGAGGTTTTGAGGCAATGCAATAAGGCGTGTCACTTATTCTTTATCGCTCATTTTGCTTTTTAATGCCATCGTTGCTTCTTACCTAGCCAGCAAATATGGCAGTAATATCTATTACAGTGCTCGAGATATCAAGCATTGAAATATGAATTTTAGATGATGCCACGCCCCCAAAAAAAAAATGTTTATGAAAATATTACTTATCTTTCAGAATTTCATAAAAAAGCAACAAGTATTTATGTGCGAAATCTCTTATATAAAGGCTTATAAAGGGTGTGCCACAATTAACGCAAGATTTGAATTTCATGCCATTTGTGACTTAAAGTGTTGTTGTTGTTGAAAAAACATAAAATGAATAAAAACGCCTTGTTCTTTCGTGTAGCGCTGCACATTTAACAACCCTGTGTCCTTTTTTTTCAACAAAAAAATCTATTCAAACCTAGCGTGAATACCCTTTATGTGTTTGTAATACGCACAAAGTACTTATATTTTCCATTGTGACATTAAAGTTCGTTAAGCATTTTTTTAATTAAAGGTTTGATAACTTTTAAGCAAAGTTTTCTTACTCTTTTTTAAAGAAACATTTACTTAAATTGAGAAATTTGTTCCTTCTTCAAAGGAAAAGCTTTTCATAACGAATGAAAAATGTAATAAGAACGTTTAAACTGTTTGAGTTTTAGGAGCAAGAGTCTTAACATGTTTTTTATGGAACATTAACTCATTTGATATATTGTCGTAGTTCAAGGAAAAATTCTTTGATGTGAGAAAATATTATGAATTTTACACCCACTAATCTATAATTTCTAAAAGATTTTCCAGAAAGTTTCCATTTTGAGTTAGAATGAACTTTTTACCTACAATAAAATTCTGATTTGATGCCTCTTCCAAACGGTAGCCTATTTAATGACGCGTGTCATGACGTCTGCTGCACGTCAATTTGGAGCCGCTCAATACCTTGAAGGCGGCGTGTAAACGGCATAAATCAAACAGACGCAGCATAAAAGGGGCCGTGAAATGCTCTGCAACACACAGCGGCGACATACAGCCAAACATCAATCAAAGAAAATTCAACATGAGGAAAAGTTCATGAAAAAACAAAGAAAACAAATTAAGAAAAACAAAGCAAGAAAAACAAATCAAATGTGTTTATTAGGAAAATAGGAAAAATGCAATACAACCAGCGCCGATATTGCCCGAAGGTGTTTTCTTGAATTAAGAGAAAATTTGTTGGTTTCATTTAGTGGCAGTTGGCGCCATTTCTTACAACAAAAAAAAAATAAAATGAAAAATACAAAAATAAACATTAAAATAAAGACACGGAAAGTAAAACATCCAAATAGTCACATCCTATGCCTCCCGCCGCAACCCCCCCACCACGATGCACTCACTCCCCTAAGTGATAAATGCAAAATGCATTTCATTTGATAATTTTGCCTGCTGTGATATTTAAGTGGGGATTACTCATTTATGGGCGACGTGACAGACATTACGGTAGTTTTTTTTGTTGCTTTTTTGTTTGCGGAAATACCAAAAGCAAACAGCACGCAACAACAACAGCAACAACAAACAAATTGAGATAAATGCGTGCAAAAATACGCCACATAAAAAAAAAGTGTTGACAAAAATAACATCCGACGGATGGATGGATCACCGCCAACCATAACGCGATCTTGGCACATATGTTATTGCATTGCGAGCGGCAGACGCCGACGACGACGACAGTAATTTCGTTTTGTTGTAATGTACGCAAATAAAAATGCAGACTGATAAATGTTGACATTGACGACACACCATAAAACAATGCGATATCTAGCCGGGGCGCACAATTTGCATACATTGCAATTGGGTGGGGGGGGGGGGGGTGGTGTAGCAGAAGAAAGTGCAATTATGATTACAGCGCCATTTGGTAGTAACATCAAATGTTTTTTTGTTGGCAGACTTTGCTAATCTTGTTTGTTAATTACATAAATTTTTGACTATAAAATGATTGGCTTAAAAATAATTTTTGAATTTTTTTGGAATTTTGAATTCTTTACCTTTTTTCAATTTTGTAAAGTTTTTCGAATTTTTTAAATTTTCTAATTTTTTGAAAATTTTTCAATTTTTGAAAATTTTTGCAATTTCTTTTATGTTTTTTGAAATTTTGAATTCTAGAGCTTTTATCAGTTTTTAAATTTTTTCAACTTTTGAGCCATGTTCAGTGCCGGATTTTTTGACTGCCCGCGGCGCTATTAGACTTTTATGAGGCTAAATTTCTTCATTAGGCTTCCAATAATATGTGAGCGCTCCTCATCATTATTAACGCCTATGCCAATTACGTGTGATGAAAGGTCATCGAAATATTTCTTTTGCCAAAATCTTGAGCGCGATAACTTTGTCCAAAAAATATGGGCATAGGCCTGGTAAAAAAAACTCTCTATAAACGAATCGAATTAAGTTTTAAATTAGAAGTTCGGTAATTTTCAACTATTTAGTCAAAAATACAACGAATTGTGTCCCTTTGGCGATTGCCAAAAATTGAGTTTTACCCATATTTAATCTCAAGCATATCATAAAACTTAACATTGAACACAACATAATGATTCCACAGTATCAACTAATATCAAAAATCAACTTGAAAACCTATTTTTACAAGAGCTATAACCATTGAAAAATCACTTCCCTTGTAATTGTGCATTTAATTTTCTATGAAAACTTAATGTTGCTCATACGTCACGTTGTACCTAAATAACATAGCTACAACTTGTATAAAAATAATGATTAATTAATAACAATGTATGCAGAGAAATTGAAGGAACATTGACTGATGTCAACATTAGGTAATTTAGGGTCGCAGATTTTAGCCTACACGTCAATGTTTCGAGATAATGGTAAATTAACTGGTAACTGACGCGGTTACAAATTATCTTCTACAACTTTGTTTATTACAAGTCTGAGAGGTTTGGTGTCTGAATCAAAGCTGTTTCTCATGAAAAGAAAAAAATTGTTTTTAATAACACTACGCCTCCACCGTCACTCCTTAACCCCACAATAAAACATTTTAGTCAAATTTTCTGAAAAAATTTATGTACGACTGACTGTATGTTTGACAAATTGTTAAAATTTAAGAAAAAAAAATACTTAGTATTTTTTTTAAAAATATATAAAAAATACACGAATTAAGGGTCTCTTTATATATCACGATAAATCTCGTTTCGTCTCTAATTGTCAAGCCTGAAAGTATGCTATCGTATCAAATTAAAATAAAAAATATCTAGCCTGTGCTTAATAAATATTTTATTACAAATATAAGGATTGTAGTAGCATATTTTTAAGCTTACAATTTAGAGACGAAACGAGACAAATCGTGATACATAAAGAGGTTCTAAGTTTTGTTCAATTATCGTCAGAGTTTTTGTGAAGCAAAACGTAAAGACAATTTCGACGATAAATTACATATGGCTTGCTCTTTATTTTTTGCCAAAATTCAATAAAAATCATTGAGATCGACTCTTATACTATTTTAATCTACCAGTCAATATAAAATTGGACTTTTTTTTTACAATGTTTTCGTTTTGTATGATTTCTTAAAACTTGATAGCCAAAAAAAAAGATTTTATGGTTACGTTGAACTTTAAACTGCAAGGTGCTGTCCTATCTGTGAAACAATTTCTTGCTTTTATTTATAATCTGGTTATACTGCAATTTTGCTGCACCTTTTCTTATCATTTAGCTTTTCTTAATTTAAGCTCAAGCATAATTTTTTTTTTTTTTTGATAATGCGACGACAAAAACAAAAAAGAAAATAATCAGTAAATAATAAAAACTTTCAGTTTGAGGGCGTTGGCTTTAGAAGCAGTGCAGGTTAAATGTTTAATGAAACAACACGAAAAATGTGACAATTTTTCTTTTTGATCAACTGCCTGTAGTAAGGGACATGTTCTTATTACTGTAATTTTTTAGCATCGTTGTTTTTTGGGGCGGGGATGGTGGTTGTACATTGCTTAAATTTTTTGTATCCACTTAAATTCAAAATTTTTCACAGCTCATCATTCGCTACTCAATTTATTTAATTGCCGTTCAAATAAACTTTTCACCATGCAATCAATAAAAATGTTCTTACAACGCTAAAGAAGCTGCACTCCATAAAAAAAAATCCATTTGCCATTAATTAAGTATTTATACGTTACAAAAATAATTTAAAATTAATTTCACATACCGGATGAGGTTGTAAAGTAAATAAATATTGCAAATATCTGCTCATTACATTTTGCTCGTGTTACTTACAATGTCGTTGTTTATTGTTTTTATTTCATTGTACCCAGTAAACAATTGAAACCTTTCACATTTATGGTGATGAATTTATAATTCCTCTAGAAGAGTATAGCGGAATTAATAAGCGAGTTTCCTAAAACTCTTCATGAAGATATGTATATAGCGATAAATATAAAAATATTTAATTTTGAATCATCCACGCGATTTTTTGGTGACTCTTTTATAAAATTATTTAATTCCCTCTTCCAGGCGATGAATAACTAACACATTTTCAGTACATTTGATGCATTTCGACAATTTCTAAATATAACCATATTTTTAGTGAATTTATCGCACATGTCGAAAAAGGTACATTCGGCATCTAAAAAGTATATTACAACTCTCCATTCAGTAAATTTCCACAAAATTCAAATGCCATCACTGATTCATATATGACTCTTTCACGTTTACAAATGTTTGCTGGGCAGCGTTCTACACTTAATTCAGACTGTAAAAGAGTATAAGCGAATAAACTCATACAAGGTAATGCCATTATTGCTTTAAGCAATTTTGAAATGTGTGAATAAACGAATAATGCTAAACGACTTTTCATTAGTTTCCTGATTTGACAGTTTAAGTATCATCAAAGCTATCTATAATATTTACATAAAATTGTTCATATGGAAATACTTTGTAACGCTTTGCCCCAAAATATACTAGACTGATTTTAATTATTTCTTTTTTGAAACAACATATTTGTGCTAAAGAAAATTATTGCATACTTATTTTGTTGAATTTTTTTAACCAAAAATTTTTAATTGTAACGTTTTTGCATTTTGGATCAGTTCACATATGCTGTTCAAATTTGCAGTTATGTCTACGAATAAACGCACAGCTTGACTACTTTTTCCTTGCAGCTTAGTTAGGCAAAATATTTTTTATTTATCGATAATTCAACGTAATAAAATGTAGCTAAACGTTAATAAATTAATTGAGCATGAAATGAATACGCTTGCATTATATGGGTAATTCCTCATTGAATTAGTAATTGAATGTTAACTTTAATCGACTTAATTCTACGAAATAATTACCGATCGTAATTTATGCTGTGTAACGTATTCTTGTTAAATTAATTCAAAGTCTAGGTCACGTTTTACACTTTAAAGTGTTAAGTACATTAACGTTCACACGTGCAAATAATAATACTTAATTTATATACCACGAGGTCTTAATAATCGCTAAGCTTTAGAGTAGCAACTACGTATATAAAAAACAGAAAAGTCGAAATGGGTTTACGATTAGGTAGTCAAAAATATTCGAAAAAGTTGGTGGAATAAATGTACAAAGTCGGTCATGAATGGGGTTTTTTTTGCAATTTTCAGCCACATATAACGCAAGAGCAAAACTTGATCGAATGTATTTGTCTTCTCATCCTCGAATTCCAGCTCCAAGCACCTCCGTAAAAAGTTATTTTTCTTAAGCAAAATGACGTGTTTGTTGGAAAGAGCTGAAATTGGCTCGTTTTTCATATTTTGACCATCGCTGATCTAACGAATAGAACAATGTCACCTGCGAATCCCTGCTCCAAATACCTCCGTAAAAGGTTAATTTTCTTAAGCAAAACGACGTGTTTGTTGGCATGAGCTAAAATTGGCTCGTTTTTCCTATTTTGCCCAACGCTGATGTAACGAATAGAAAATCACAAAATGGTTCAATGTACGAAATTCATCATTGACTCCATTACTTAAGCAGATAAATAGTTCATAATTTCCAAGCAAAAAACAAAAATTTAATTATTAATCTTCTGCTAATTATGTTAGAACAATTCAATGTCTGGCAATCACTGTTGAGGCATCATAATTCCTAGACCACCATTCATTCAGTCTGGTGCCTTTCCGTTTGGCATTTGCGTTTGAATCAACGCCTTATCGTTGTTGTCGTCGTGTTAAAAAAATAAAGCGTGCGGTTTAAATTTAAATTTAGCTTGAAAATACAAAAGAAAAAAATTATAAATAAAATGCGGGAACAGTGGGATAATAAAAACAAAAAGATAAATAAACATTGATTGTTTTTCTGTATTTGTTTTTGTTTAGCATACGACGACTAATACAAGAGCATAAGCTCCTAAATAGCTTAAGTGCGGCAGTGTTTTTTTTTTGTTTCCATTCGGGTTTCCTGCGTTTCGTTGGCGGTGGCGCATGCGCAATGTTTTACGATTGTACTGTCTGTCTGTCTGTGTGTATTTTGCTGTACATTGGCGCGGGCGTTCAAGGAAGTAGGACTTCCTTTCTGTGTATTTTTTTTTTTACATGCAGATAATGACTGGTGATAGACGACGTGCTAATGAGTGATGAGGGAAGTACATACATAAATAAATTAAATAAGGAATTAAGTGCGTATGTCGACAGGAAACCGCAAAAAATCGCAGTGTGTTAAAAAATGAGGATAAGTTAAATTTTAATTGCAAGTAGCAGCAGTAAGACTATTTATTACAAAAAAAAAATGAAAAAACAAATGCCAGTAGGGCTATTCTGGAAGCCACCTGCCCATCTTTATATCACTTTTGCTGCATCGAATTTATCAGAAATGTTAGTTATTAATATAAAAACATTTGAATCTAAGCTTTGAGTCTAAGCTTTAATAGTCATCTATACTATTCATATTAAATTGCTTACATGAAAATGGTTTTGTAACGCTTTGCCTCAAAATATACTGAACCGATTTTAATTATTTCTTTTTTGAAACAATATATTTGTGCTAAAGAAGATTATTGCATACTTATTTTGATTAGTTTTTAAAAACAAATATACTTTTTTAAGGACTAAGTAATGTTGTTTGTTCCCCTCAAACACGCACGCTTTGACAACATTTTTGTGTTAGGAAGTTTTTTATTTTGCGTTGCAAAATTTCACACTTAATTTCACTAAATAAGAAAACATAATAAACAAAAAATTTTTACAACTGCCGCACAAGCGACATGTGCAGTATAGAGCTACCTACATAATTTTATTACTTGAACTTGTAAATTTTCTCAAATGATTCTTTCTCATGTTTTGCGCTGGAAAGTCGTCATAATAATAATGAAAAAAAAAAAAAAAGACAGCAAAATTTCAAATGATGCGTTTCCTGTTTTGGGAAGATTTTGTTGTTGCTTGTCGTTGGTGGTTACCACTACTGCTGATGATGACAGCTTCCGTTCATTTGCCGCGCGCACTTAAGTCTAAAGTATTTTTGACAGCATTTCGTTGGTAATTTCGGCAATTTTTGCTCATATTTATGACTTTGTAACGCAGAAAAGTAGTTTTTCGCACATAGAGCAAGACAAAAAAAAATCTTGTTTAGTTCTTTGCGATAGTAATGAGATGCGAAGGAGGAGCATGAAAGTTCCATTATCAAATTTAAATTTTTCTCTTCTAACTATCTACGCTTATCTAATTTATAACTATACATTATGTGACTGCATGCGTCTAAAAAATATTTTTCTTATATACATACATATAAGAAAGCGTTGAAAAATTTTGTTTTCGTCTATCCAAGTTGAAGTAATAATCTTGACCAGCGATGGGCAAAATGCGAAAAATGAGCCAGTTGTGGCTCATTACAACAAACATATCGTTTTGCTTAAGAAAAATTATCAAAACACCCACTGCTACGCACTTTTTTTATCGTTGTGTGTTTTTTTTTTTTAAGTAAACTTCTTAAGCACCGGTGTGGTTTGAAATAAGCTGTGTATAGTGAAACACAAAAAAGCAACACTATATTTTTTTTTAGTCGTACTTTTACTTAGTATAGTTTTTCATTCGAATGTAAGGCTTGGTTGACAGCATCAAGCAATACATGATATATCAAATTAAAGTACTTATCGAGCAGAGATTTTGAATATTGACTGCTTTGAGTTCGGTGTAATTTGAAATTAGCTGTGTATAATTTATCGCAAAAACCGACACTATTTTTTTTTTCTTAGCCCTACCTTCACTTAGTATAGTTTTTTATTCGAAGGTAAGGCTTGGTTGACAGTATATAGCAATACATGATATATCAAATTAAAGCACTCATTTAGCAGAGGGTCCGAAAATTAACAGCTTCGAGTTCGATTAAACAAAGGCAGAGATATGAGCGTGAAAAGATTTCCTTTTTTTTCAAGCATTACCAAAGCCTTGTCATTGCGAGGAGAAAAAACCTACTACTCTCTCTCATTGTAACTGTCATTGTTTCCCATTTGAGCGTTGTTGTTATTAAAATATCAAAAACAATAACAAATCTCTGGCTCCTGCTGCCAAAATTTTGCCCATCTATGGCAAAAAAAAAATCGTTGACATATTTTGTTGTTTTTTTTTTTTTTTTTTTGAATTTTTTTTGAGGCACGGTGTGCTTAAAAAAATATTTTTAGTTTTTTCGTAAGTAAAAAGTGCTAAGAACTCGGTAGCAATTCGGATGTTGGCTTATCATGTCTGACCTCCAGTCTGTTTTTTCTTTTGAATGCCAATGTCAATGTTCATTGTGAAATCACATTTTCATTAATGTTTGAAGATGATTAGATGGCATTACTTGGAATTACTTTTTTATTTTCCCCAATTTTTCGATAGTCAAAAATTTACATTAAAAATAAAATTTATTTTATTAGCAAAATATTTTGTTTGTGACGTCTGACACACACACTTTCACTGTAAATATTTACATTTTCCTTGTCAAACCTGACTGTTACTGTTGCTATCTTTGCATTTCCGCTTTACAATAAGGCGTTGCCAAATTTTGTGGAAACAACAATGACATTGAAGTCATATGGTTTTTACAACATGGTAGCAAGATAGCTTGCTCCTATGTTACTTGCTGTTTTTTTGTTATCACTCTAAGATAACCGAGTAAACATATAAATATTTTCAGTAAATACGCATATCTGAGGTATTTAAAATTTTTGTTTATTTTTTTTTTGGCGAAAATGTTGACCTTTAAAAGGTCATAAAGATATGGCAATTTAAAATGATTCACCAATCATTGAATCATTTTGCAATGTCCATTACTAAATCACTCATGACAAGCACATTACTCGCTACATTGCTACTGCATATTATTAAAGCGCAAAAGCAGCTGCTGCTGCTGCTGTTGCCAATTTGGTTACACATCCTTTGCTGCTGTCATTTCGTATACTCTGCTTGCGCCTTTTTATACGCATGCGCGCGCATTTATAAAATAAATGTGTGATCCTCGTCATGTTGCAGGCCACAATGTTGTCGTGTTCTTTTGCTGCTTTCTATTAATTTTAAGTTTTTATTCGTGGATTCTCAGTGAACATTGCAGCAGCAGCTGTCGCTTTTGTGCATTCCATTGTAACCAATTGTTATGAATACAACGTAGTTTCCGCATCTTAATTTGTTGTTGTTTTTGTTATTGTGCTCCCTTTCCTTAAATATTAAGAGTGCGGTCGCGGTGGCTACGTTTTATCTGGCTGTTGCGCTTCTCTTGTAAACTTTTTTTTTAAAATTTTTTTAAATGTTGTACCTGGTCATGGTTGCTGCACATGTAGTTATTGTATTTATTTTTTAAAAAAAAAACTCTTTAATATTTCTTGGAAATAATCGTTGCATTTGAGGTGTGACGATGTGGAGACTCTGTAATTCGTAAACGAAACTCGAAGTCGTGTTGTACAGAACAATTCGCAATAGCGAAAGCTTAAATGTACTCATAAGTAACGTTGGGACCTTTCGTTTTGACTTATAATACCCCACATTAAGAGTTTGATCAACAATAAATTAAATTTAATTAATATAATTTTAATAATATTTGAATGTTCGTGATAAACATGCACATGCACCGACTATGTTCTAATCAAAATTTTGTAATATGCACCTACATTTTGTACAAAGTATATACATTTTAAGCGCACGTGCTTTGTTACTTTTAATGAAATGATATTAAAAAAAATCTAAATCTAATCTTTTCGAGGAGTTTTCAAATTGATAAAGCTATGTTCTATGATTCACGTAGGAGACAAGGCAAAAATGTCTTTTTGTGTGTTTGAAACTGCAGCGTACAAATTGTATAGCTCATAAGGTAAAGAATGCTCTTAATAACGGGTGATTTTTTAAGTGTTTGGTTTTTGAAAAGTAAAATAAGAACAGAAAATTTGCAAAAGTGAATAAAATATTTATTTGAAGCATTGCATCAATTCCTGCCATTTACTTTTTAAAGATTATTTTATGTAAATCTTGCCTACGGCTACGCCTGAGGAGGCCCATTCGTAAGCTCTAATTTTAGCATACTTTTTCCAGCATTTCGGCCGGTATCTCTACAATGACAGCTGTAATGTTGTCTTCCAGAGCTGCAATTGTGGCTGGCTTGTCCCTGTACACGAGAGAGTTCACGTAGTTCCGCAAAATATAGTCTAGTTGGATCAAATCGCATGATTTTGGCGGCCAATAGACTACTCCAAAACCTGAGATTAATTGCTCACCAAACTCGCCTTTCAATACGTCCATGGTATCGCGTGCCGTGTGGCATGTGGCACCGTCTTGTTGCCGTCTTTGGGCAAAAAAAAGTCGGTAATCATCGCA
This sequence comes from Tricholauxania praeusta, assembly GCA_949775025.1. Lineage (NCBI taxonomy): Eukaryota > Metazoa > Arthropoda > Insecta > Diptera > Lauxaniidae > Tricholauxania > Tricholauxania praeusta. The sequence goes on from OX459031.1 coordinate 9,415,246, forward strand.
CGGAACCTTAATCATCGCACGGTAGTGTTACGATTTTCATTATTTTTATAAAAGTACAGTACAATGATGCCACTGGCCCACAAACAGCACCAAACAGTACAATTTTCAGTGTGCATTGGCAGCTCTTGAACTGCTTCTGGCTGCTCTTGAGACCAAATTCGGCAGTACTGTTTGTTGACATACCAATTGAGCCAAAAATGAGCTTCGTCGTTGAAGAAAATTTTTCACATTTCTGACAGTGCGAGAATTTTTGTAATAAAATTCAATAATTTTCCATTCACGGCGAAATGGCAAACTGTAGTAAGCATTTTTGGCGTTGACACATATTACGAATCACACGTGAAGTATCAAAAAACTTACACTGAAAAAAACAAGTAGCAAAAAAATCACAATACCATACTAACTTTTTTCGTGAAGGGAAACCAATTAAATCATAAATAGGTCAATTGCAGTGTAAATATTAAACATTCATTGCTTATAATGTAAACAATTGATAACATAATTTTAACGTAGATAAGATTATTAGAAAAGTCTAAAAGAAATACAAATGCATGACATCAAAAGTGCGTAATTTAATACGCAAGTTGTACCACATAATAATTCATTGCATTTAAGCCACACCGTTTCTGTTGTGTTAACGATTTACTATCAGTTGAAATGCTACAGGGCTTAAGGGCTTTTGATTTTATTGGACGTTTGTTTACACTGACAGCAAATGCTGCGAGATTGCGCTCAAATGCTTTTGAAGTTTTTGCTTTTTACCTTCACTTTAGGGTCTAAATTATACGAAAAAAACTTATAGAAAACAAAAACATTTAAAATACGCTTAATCAAAATACAGAGTGTGTCATAAAAAGACCTTGAATTTGATGTTTTTAAAAGTTGAAAAAAAAAATAATACAACTTAACGTCAAGGTCACACAGTTTTTATAGCAGGTAAATATTTTTGAATTTTGTATTAAATTGGGTTGTTTATGTTAATGTGGGGTTTTTGTTTTGCTATGGCAGCTTTTAGCCCTTTAAGGTCAATTAGTTTGCTTAAGTATTTATTTAGTTGAAATTTTCGTGTGATTGAGGCTATTTATTTTGTGTAGATAAAATCATTAAAGTTAATAATATGCATACATTTATCTTGTGATATTTATTTAATTATTATCCAAGCAAAGAAAAGCAACGAAATTATTACCAAGCTGTGTAATATTTATATTTGTTCAAATACATTTTTCATTCAGAAAAAAAGTTTTAAGATAAATTACAAAACAGAGAAAAATTTTAGTTAACAAAATGCCAAGCTTTGAGATTTGTATATCAGGTATAATTCATGTGTTGCAACTTTAGAAACTTTGTAGGAATGCAACGAAGATCTCGAAAATAGGATGAGACGTTTACACGAGAAAACTTTTTCCGCAAAGTTTCCTTATTTGTAGGCAACAGGGGAAAAACGAAAGGGACGGGGGAAAAAATTGTTCACATGTCGCAAGCGCAAAACGAAAATCACAAAAAAGAATAGACGAAAATTTGTCTCTTAGACTTTCCTCGTGTAAATGTCGACTTATTAAAAAATTTCTTTAAGGATTTTGTGCATAATTCATCGGGTATAACAAGAAGAAAAAGTGAAAATTTAGCAGCACATCAAATCACATTTGACATTTACTGCTTTTCTTTTCTAATATTATTAGAATCAGTAAAAACTTGGCCCAAAAATCTACCGCTGTAAATTAAGGTCTGAACTCGGCCCTGACACCTTATTATTAGATTGAAGAAACTATTCTTCATTTCAAAGTAGCAATATTTACTTATACTAGCGAAACTTTCTCTTGTGTTTATTACCGCGCCTCACTAAGCATAGGTCCTCCAAAAAATCTTTCAACATACGCGTGTACTTCAAGGTTTCCCCAATTCACATATTTCCTATACTAAAGAAACTAACAAAATTTATGAAACTCCTGGCATTAGTGCATTTATAAAGACAGCTTATACTTAAATTTAAGAATTTTTCATTAAAAAAGCATTTAAATTTTTGTGTAGTTTTACTGCTTGAAATCTAAAATTGCGGGGTCACACAGTGGTGATTTGACAGATTTCTTCTTACTCCATTTAAGAAATTAAAAAAAATCACGTACATTAGGAGGGATTTCCTACGCTTAGAAAAAAAAATGTTTACTTCAAATAAATGTATTTGTCTGGTAGATTTTTAAAATATATATTAACTATCAACAAATTTTGGTAGATATTACAATGCGCTTAGTTGGAACATGAAGTGTTGTTTTTTAGGCCAAACATGAAATCTACTTAGGGAACGTCCATAAATTACGTGAACCAAAATAGGGTGGAGGCAGTCCGGCAAAGTCTCACCAAATCTCACCAACGGAGAGGAGGGGACAACGAAAATCTCACGTCAACTGTTTAATGCAGAGAGTATACAATATTATAGCAGATTATATCTAGAAATTATAAAACAAGTCTCACGAAAGGGAGGGGGGGTCCCGCCAGAACTCACCAAGGGGAGGGGGGATCTGAATTTTCAAAAAGACACCTCACGTAATTTATGGACGTCCCCTTAAGTCAATTGAATAGATTTAATTAGATCGAATATCTGATAATCTTATTTTTATTTGATTTTACTTCACATTAATATGCATACTATACAATTCTCAACATATTTAAGTAAAATACTATTTAATTACCTTTTGCTCGGTACACAATTCAAGTACTTATGATTGTGTAAATACAAATGGCATCCAATATAAGGTTGCCCGCGACGTGATTTCGAACATAAGTTTTTCGATTGTAGAAACTGAGCAGAAAGTAGATGTGAGACGAGTCGGTCCACTAATAGCCGAAAATATAATACCAATCGGTTGATCGCACGATATGTAGAAAGCGTACTCCACATGAATAAGAGAGACCTGGACGCTTACCAAATTGAAATAAATTGAGGTAATGGGGACCTGGACGCAGATTTAGAAAACAGATGTTATCACAAAGACTGCGAAAGTAAATGGAACCCCCCTGAAGTAATGCGTAACAAGTTTTCCAGAGGGGGATGGATTCTCGTATAAAGAAAGTGTTTTAATCGGTATAACATTGTGGGAGCCCAACATACAATCTATCCGATGGTGCATAAAGCATGCCACCAGCCTCACCCCAAAGAAAAAAACAAAATATATGGTTGCCCCGATTAGCGAAAATATTGATTTCTTTATGAATCGATATTTTCAAATATTGGTTTTTTGCATATCTGTTTTAACCAAAACCGATATTAATAAATGTAAAAGTTATTATAAAGAATATTTCCTTCGACAAATATATTATTTGGTAATTATTAACATGTGCATGTTTGCAACAAAAAAATATTTATTTCAATCATGTCACTATATGGTAATTATTACTAAATATACTTAGTCTAAAAAATTCAAATTTGATAATTATTACCCTATATATGATATTATATTAATATTATTCGATTCGGTGGAATGTATGACATGTTAAATTATATCAAATATTTAGGTTACCTATATCAAATGTATATTTTTTAATTATTGCCAAATTTCGATGTATCCAAAAAAAAATCTCTGTGTACAGAAAATAACTACAAATCTTTTTTGAAAGCCAGCTATTCGAGAATATTTAACGAAAAAATATCGGATTGACCCCAATAAAGGGTCAAAGCTTGGTAGCAAAATTTTGAAATAACCTTTTTAAACTAACTTTGCATGACAGGGGGCACAAGAAAAGCAGTCGTTATCAATCAATTCCTTAGAGGGAAAAATAACTTTAACTGCTCTTGAAGCACAACAGTCAGGCAAATATAGTCCTAGTAAGTTGAACATTGTAACACTCAAGGAAAAATGGCATTGCAAATTTGAAAATTTTATTGTCGATTTACAAATTTTGTAGTTGAAAATAGTAAAAGTAACATTGTTCCTTTTATTTTTAACACAAACAACTTTAAATGCGTTTTGGAATCAAAAAGCATTGAAACTAACATTTTTTAACTTTAAATCAATTTGGTTTCTCTTTAAATTAAAGTAAAGTAGTAAAGTTTGTCCCCATATGCAACAGAGTTATATACAGCCCCGCATAGGAAATTCTGAATTGTATAAAACTTTTACCTTAGGACAAAAAATGTTACCATCTCAGCGTTTACACACAGAAACTATTTCCGAAAACTATTCTTGCTCGTTGGCAAGAGGAGAAAAACGAAAAGGAAGAGGTACAGAATTTTTCATTTATCACAAACGCAAAACAAAAATCACAAAAGAGAAAAGACAAGAATTTCTTTTACAGAATTTCCTAGTGTAAACGTTGACCAGCTTACTTCAAGTAATGTAAAAATAAATAAAAATTATTAAAAAATAATTACCGTTTAAATGAAAACAAATTCAGCAATAAATTGCTGGTTGCTGTTGTTGTTAGTCCAAAAATAATTTCAGCCAGTCAGCAATTTTATTGCGAAACAGCAGCAATTGGTGGTGATGTTGCAGACACCACAGCACAACAACAACAAAAGAAAAAAAATCAACCACAACAATTAAAATCACAATCGGCGTATTGGCGACGATGGGTGGTTGTGTGGCAGTGACCGCGTTGTTTCCGACAACTTGAATCGATGTCGAGTGACGTACGTTTTTTTTTGTTTTCCCGGTAGCCCGGCGTCAATTGCTGATATCACAGTAATGAAGCGCTGGAAAAAAAAAACTTTTTTTTTTCTTTAGCGATACGTACGAGACGACGGAAAGCGGAAAACGGAATGCGGGTGGCGCGCGATTTTGCGGGTGAATGGATTTCCGTTGACTTTTCGCTATAACAGAAACGCATATGTAAATATGTGTTTATGTGTGTGTGTGTGTGCGTTGGCTTCTGTAACTGTGTGTCTGACGTTTATGATGATTCCATTTATTTTTATTGTTGAATTTCCTGCTGTTTAATTTATTTACTTTTTATGATTATTATTTTTTTTAATGTTTTGCTTTTTATTTTTTAAATGTTTTTTTTTCGCAATTTGATATTTTTTTTTTTTAATTTTAATTGGTTTTCACTTTTCAGAAAAAACAAAACAAAATAAATTCACTTTGTGGAAATTTGAAAAAAAAAAAATAATTTCAGCTAAACTTGGTTTTTTTTTCAAAAAATTAATTTGAAATTTCACAATTTAATTCGCGATCGTTTTGCTCTGATTCATTTAACTACAATGCACGCTGTAAGATGCTTTTCTTGTTATTTCTTTGTTGTTTTTGTTTTTGCTGTATCTTGTATCTCATTTACAAAAATGTATCTATGTTGCGCGCTACTTTTGAGCCAAGTCTTTTTTTCGCTACTTTATTTTTATTTTATCTTGCCGTTGTAGTCATAAATTTCGAAAGTTTTTATTTTTATTTCATTTTTTTTTTATTTATTTCCAAATCGTGCTGCAGTTATTGTTGTTGCTTTTGTGCTCAATTACGACAGCGCATTGTAATTCGTTTTTTTTTTTTTGTTACAGTCGCAATTCCAGTTCATAAGTAGCTAAAACCGAAAATTAATTTAATGTTTTTATTTTAAACGTTTTCATTTATTTTTTTTTTTTTGTGCAATTTTTCTCTTTTTTATTTTCAATTTGTATCTGCCTTCACTATTTATGCGCACAGTATCTCAGATTGAAACTAACAATGTTGTATCTCGTAGTCAAACCGCGCAGCTCACGTTCTCAACTAATGCCGATCACATGTTGACGTCGAGTTTTGTTGTCGAAATATTTCACTAACATTTTTCGTTTCGTTGCTGTTCGTCGCTCTCTCTCTCTCTCATACTCAGTGCATTTTCTCTTATTCTCGCAACTTTTTTGTTTAATGTTCGATCGAACATGTTGTGCACAGTGGTTTGGTGTAGTAATTTTACTGCGAAAAAAATTGTGCACAAAAATTAGACTCTAATGGTTAAATGGGGGATTTAAATGCAAGAAAAGGAAGCAAATATTTTTTTTTGTTTTTTTAAATAAAAAATATCATAGATTTCGATCTGGACGAAAAGAGATTAACTTTTCTTTCATTTAAGTTTCACCTTTTCACCGCTGTTAGAGAGAAAAAATCTCTTATAAAATCTCTCGTTAAAAAGATATCACATTTCTTCATCAAAAACTGACCAAAATTTTATTTTCCATATAAAGGATTTTTTTTAAATTATTTCAATTTTGATTTCTGGACATTTTTCTTAAAAGAATTACCACCCAAAATATAAAAATTTCCAAAAATAATATGATGAGTAATTTTTCATATATAATTAGGCCCGAATAAATATTAATTTTTGAGGAGGAGAGAGAGTTATAGAGTTTTCGAATTATGTAGGACTTCGACTTAAGCGCATGACGTCAAGAAATGTTCATTGTCGGCATATTCTTAAAGTCGGTATCTTATTTTTCTTCGAGCTATTGAGGTAGTTCGTTTTATATAATCGAGTTCAAACATTGCTATGTTCGAGATGCAGAAGTCAAATTTATTTTTTCGAGTTATAAAGAGAAAATATGTACTGAATTTACTTGTGGGGACTAATTATTATTTCGATTTATATAGGGGTCAGATTTCGAGCAATGGAGGTTTTGGGGATTGAAGGGAAGGGAACATAACATTTTTTCAAGTTTGGGAGGTTTTCGACTTATCCAGGTTCGACTTAAAGAGGTTCCACTGTAATAATTTTAAATTACAAGCATTTAAAAAATAAGCACTCTTAGATCCAAGAAAAATTTAAGTTTTTTCTTTTCTGAAAAGTGAGCTAAGAACTACATAAAATTGTGGAAATCAAAGAATAAAAAATTGAGAAAAAAGTTTCCTACTTAAGTCTTTTGTTTTATACATATGATCCACACAAAATGATTACATTTAAGAGAGTTTACAGCATAATTTATTTTATAAAGCACAACACTGGTAGTGTTATTGGAGCTTATTCAAAGCTAACATACCATGTGGGTAGAGTCATTTAAACAAAATTTCTAATGTTCTCAAAAAGCAACATGTCGTATGATTAACATTTATTTTCTATATAAAATAAAAGTTAATCCTTCATCACAAATGACTATAGCTTCATCAAAAATAATGACAAATTAATAATTTAAGCACCATTTTAAAGCTATGGCCATGCTGCCTTGATGCTCAAGGTCAATGGTAAAAAATAGTTTCTCCGACAGATTTAATTTATCAAAACAATATAAGCTTGTGTATTTTGCCAAGAACTAAAAAAAATGGACCAACCGCTCCACAAAATTGGGCAAGGCGATACTCAAGTCATATTAACGGACTATTTCTGTTGATACCTATTTTTTACAAAGTACGTATTTATGAATTTCTGCTTGCAAAGGCAAAAAAAGTCTTCTTTACTGCGCTTTGTAAGCCCCTGAAATTTCCTTGATTATTAGACAACGTTTTTTATTTTGTGCACAATTTCTGTGGCTGTTACTTAAGAAAAATTTTTGATTTTTTCAAAAAAAGATTTTTAAGCAGATTAAACAAGTAACAATTAAGCAGGTAAGCAGATGAACGGATGTACAGATTAATGAATGACATGTTCTTATTGTTAGCAGAGGCGGATCTAAATAAATTGCAGCTTTGCGCGGCAAATTTATTGAATTGAATGTTATCTTCTCAAAATTATCTTTAATAAATTTATGAAGGCTATTATTAGTAAGACACTTATTTTTGCCAGAAATATCCTATGCGTTTGAGTGATTAAAAGCGCTTTTTTTGAATTTCAAGAGTAACTCCAAGTGTTCCCTTAATATGCAGCAGCTTATAGGCGTAAAATCAAACTAAATAAATTAAAATTGTAATGCGGTGCTTAAGAGATACCTTTGCTGCAAAACTAAAATGCAGCGATAATTTTTAAGTGTTTTTTTTTTTAAATCACTATCAAGTGTTGCACTTGAGATGAGCATCACTGCGCTGCTGCTTCTGTTAACCCATAATTGGAACGCAATTCAATGAAACATTTCAATATGCCAACAATCCGTATATACAACAGCTGCTGACATTTGTAATCCGCACTGCTGCTGCTGCTGCAATTTGAGATTTTTGTTGCGCTAAGCGTGGCTATGACACCAAACAGGATGTAACTGCTGAAATTCACTGAAATTACGATTATGTTGTCCTTTTTTTTGTGATCTTGTGTGAGCGTCCTTCTTGCGTAGTTTGTTGTATCGTAGTTTGTGTCATCGTTGGATTGGTTCTGGTCATGTAACTTGGTGCCAGTAATTTGACACTACTTCACGCATGTCAGTCGCACTTTTCTATGAATGCAGTGGGATGATACAAAAAGGATTTCGTATTTATTTACATAAATGTGTTCAAATTGCGTGAGTTTAACAGGAAAATCTAAAACAATCGATGGGAGAGAAACTCAATTGATATTTGAATATATACATAGATGTTTTGATTCTGAGGAGGTCTTAAATTCTGTGTGCTGCGCGTGAGACACGTTTAAAAATATTATGCAGCTATAGAGAATTTTATAGCATTTCTAATGATTTCACAGCTCAACAAAATTTAGTCAAACCTCAGTATCTGAAACCTGAGATATTTTAACCTAAATATGCGAATTCCACAGTTGTCCAAGGTATTTGAGGTTATATTACATCGCAATTTAATTTTTATTTTTTCAACCATTAATTGGGTCGAAAAGTACAACTTTTTCATTTCGAAATACACTTGGAATTATATCGATATCTTTCTTTTTCTCTGAAATATCGTAAATTGAAATTTCACTTCTATTAAATTCTACTTTTAATTTATTTGGATTTTTCAATTTCTTGTATCTTCCTGTTTGGAAATTCATCACTTTTTAATGATAACCAACAACGCATTCATCAAGTTTTTCATATTCTTTAATTATTCGACATTCCCTAAGTCGAACGTGCTATGAAAATTAATGACGACAATTATGTACATTAGTCATTAATTAAAAAGTTTCTCCACCGTCTTAGGATGAAAATTTGTCAACAGTCTCGTACCCATTTCTGGCTGTGCCGATCAGTAATTATCAGTATGTTCTTTCCATATGATTAAATTTGTTTTCATTTTTCTTTATTTCATTTATTTTTGTTGGTGTCAAAAACAAAAATCTTGAAAGTGAAATTATTTCCGTTTCCGCTTGTGACATTGAAAAATTACTTGTATCTTTCCATTTGAATTTTTAAGTGGGTGTAATTACTGGAATATGTTTACGATTCTATTTTTCATATCTGTATAAGTTAATTTCATAGCTAAGTTTTTGTTTTTTGTAAAATAAAATTCTCATTAAGCTTTAGCGAAAATACATTTATATGACTCCAGAAACTTCAGTGCAGTATGTGATAACACCAAAAAAAAAAGAAAAATTACAAAAAACGGCTAAAACTTATCATACTAGTTTCATCCATTGCTAATTGGAATCATCAGTGACCCTAGAGCCGACAGGCAAATACAAACAATAGAAAAAATAATTTTTGCGTTGCCTTGTTATTACTTTTTGCATGGGTTCTTCTTAACAAATCTATGCAAAAAAAGGAAACATCAAGCTCAGTAATTCTTAGTAATCGGCTTAAGGGTCACTGATGATTCCATTGAGTAATGGATGAAACTAGTATGTTTAGTCTTAGCTTTTGTTTTCGTAATTTTTTTGTAATTTTTTTTTGGTGTTATCACACACTGTACTGAATAGTAAGCACAATAAAATAAAGTAAGTTATATTGACTCAAAATTGTCTTTGACAATATAGCTTCTTCTATGCCGATCAATAGAGGTTTTGTTTAAAAATAATTTTTTTGTTTTTTTTTATTGGTTAGTTTTAATAAAGGCTAGTGGTATTCGCGGATTCGCACGCGTACCATTGTTTTTTTTTTTATAGCGAAATTACTCTCCTAACGTCTCATTTTATCTGCTCTCTTCAAAGGTAACAAAAAAAAAAAAAAACAATTGAATGAAAGTTTGTTCTTTGAACTTCGAATCCAAATACAAATGGTACAAATGAAAAAAAAAAAACTTTAACAACACAGAATTCAAGCAGCAACATAAGCAACGACAAATCAAACGACAATTCTTGTGAGGTTTTGCAATAACTAAATCCTAAAATAAGGCTTTTAAAAAAATTAAATAAATAAGTATACAATAATCTTCTCTAGCACAATTACGTTGTTTTAAAAAAGAAATTATTAAAATCGATTCAGTATATTTAGCGCCAAAGCGTTACAAACCATTTCCAGATAAGCAATAGAAGAACAAAATTGACTTGTGTGGGCACAAAAAAAAAATTTTAAAAACCTAAGCAAAATTGAGAGGCTTGATGAAAAATATATTTGAATCATGCTACAATACTAAAAATGCTAAAAAAAGCAGCTAAGCTTTGCTACTAAAAATATGCTCTTCAGTGCACAATAGTGCATATTTCGTCTAATAGCAGAAAAACCACCATGTGTGGCCTAAAAACAACCAAAAAAAAAATGTACGCTTAATATTAATATTAATGAATAATCATAAAAACGTGTGAATGAATTTCATTTTCTTGTAATTTCAATATTAATATTTGTCACCATGGTCAAAAGTTGCACGGCATTTAATGTGCGCCATAATTTATGCAGCAACATAAAACCAAACAATGGCACAACACAAACGAAATCATAGGGTACAGCGGAAATTGAGAACAAATAACTAACGAAAATATTGAATTTTTTAAAGAAAATATTTCCACAATGATTCAAGGTACCTCAATTTAATTTAAAATAAACACAAAATAAAAATGTTCTTACCGCATTCCTGGTTGCCATTGTACGCATCACGTTTTTACTTGACGCACTGCATACGAGCTGTAAGTCCGGAAATGTCCTTCATGAATTCTCTTTATGCTCCACGTACCAAATGCGTACAGTGTGTGCAACTTTAAGCCAATAATTGCTTAAATCCGCCTATGTAAACAATGAAGCCAACAGTGTGGTATTTCCTGCTTTAGATGCGTATCGTCAAAATTTGAATTTGCTACAGACAACGAAGGATATACGAAACAATTTACATTTAGTATAATTAAGGATTTCTTTGTCTCTTTAAATTGTACGGATAAATCGCAGATGTGTCTTCGCATTTAAATTGTTGTGTTTTTTTATCCTTCTTTTGGCATTTTCTACGCATGATTTAGCTTGGTTTTTTTTTTTTTTTGCTTACTGATTGTTTTTGCTGTTACTCCGCTTGTTATCAAGGATATGCGGAATTTTAATGTTTGCATATTTAAAAGATTTCTTGCAGATGTGTGTCGATTTATTTTTGTTTTATTTTGTTAGAAATGCGTTTACCTGGGTTTATTTAAGCGGATTGTTTCCACTTTTTCTGCGTCAAGCGAAGTAATGTAAGTTTTTTTGGAGAAATGAAATCAGGCAAGATTTTTCTCAACTTTGCTGTGATTATTATTTAAGTTTCATCGCTGGATATGGCGTGTATTTAGCCAGGATATGCGAGGTATGATAAGAGCGTAACATTCCCCGAAAACTTGCATTTGGTATTTAATCTTCACAATAAACAGCCAAAAGAAAATATAAATCGACTGATGCATACACGTAAAGGGTGTTTAAGGTGATTTTTTTGCTATTTGTTTTTTTCAGTGAAAATTTTTGGACACCTCACGCGTAATTCGTAACATGTATTAACGACAAAAATGCTCAGTAAGGTGTGCCATTTCATAATGAATAGACTAACCAATGAACAACGCTTGCAAATCATTGAATTTTATTATCAAAATTCGTGCTTCTTGAGAAATGTGTGTTTTCATTCTTCTTCTGGGTATGCCAACAAACAGAATTTTGCCGAATTTGATCTGAGGAGCAGCCAGAGGCAGTTCACTTTCACTTACATGAAATAATCTTTAAAAAGTAAATGGCAGGAATTCATGCATCGCTTCGAATAAATATTTTATTCACTATTGCAAATTTTCTGTTCTTTTTTCAATTTTCAAAAACCAAACGCTTAAGAAATTACCCTTTACTTATCATTTATAAATTTGAAGAAACTGACTCAGTTCAAGATCAGTAAAGCACCAGTTATCATCGTAGTGATCGTTTAAAAGCAAATATTGCAGCTGTTAGCACATTAGCTGGAAGGATTTTTTATTTCTTCGCAAAGCAAGAGTTGTCATTTTATTTTTTCGCCCTGAGCGGCAAATGTTCACGCTACGCCACTGTTGCTCACAGTGGTGGCAATGAACAATTATACCATAGTACTACGACAAAAGTAAAAAGATTTCGACACATCTGCACATCTGTAGGCTTATGACCATTAAGCAACTGAAAATGTTGATTTTAAGAGCTGCCGAAAAGTTTGGCAGGAGTTTTGAGAAAATTTTAAAACTTTCCCGAATGCATACTCCTTATGTGGACTTTGCATGCTATTGTTTTCCATAGCACATTTGTGTTATTCAGTTTAAATATACTCTCACAAAACTGACATGTTTTGTTGGAATTTCCATTGAATCATCATACCATATGTTCGCAGTAAAAGTTTATTACACCGAATTTCCCAAAAATAACGCGTCATTTAGACGCGATTTAAAACAGAGAATTTTTGGAATAATAAAATAAAGCACAGCGTTGAAAACTCAATGCGTTCGTTGCGAGACAACGACATTTGTTTATTGATTTATTAGCTACCAAAGTGCCAATTAAACATTTAGTTTGGGATTTTTCTGCTCTTTTTGTTTTCAAAATTATGACGGAGTCATAAACGGCGCTCCAAAAAATACAAAATGCAGTTTATTAATTTCATTTAAGGGGGATTCTAATTTTGAATACAACAACCATTGCGTTTTGGGGTTTCGAATTTTTTCAATTTTCGTAAATTAGGGGCGAGCCACTCAACAACAGCAAATAATTTTCTGATTTCCGTAATCTGCTCTTCTTCGATATTTTACATTTGTTCTTATGAGTGTGCATGAGTTAATAAATATAAAAATGCGCCACGAACGTGATGTTTGGTTATTTGATATATCTGGTATGGCACACGCTCACCCTCCAAAAAAACATCAACACTTAATATCACATCGTTGCAAGCTGCTCTACGCGTAGCACACTTTCGCTTAAATGCTCCCTCAAATTCAATCAGTAAGCATTTGCAGCATTATTGGTTTATGGAATTTTATTGCTTTTAAAAATACTTTTAATACTTAGCGTTGCATATGCTCTACGCAAAGGTTCGTTCTACAGTAATCTTCACTTATCTCGAAATCGAAATTCAATTTTGTACCAGCTGACTAAATTCGTGTATTTACCATGCAGTTATTTTGAGCACATCCACTCGAAGATGTTTGATTTAACTCTTAATTTTCGTAAGATTCATGAGCTCAGCTGTAAGAGTTTTCAATATCAAAATCCACTTAAAGTTGGCAATTAACTAATGATAAAAAGAAATGCTGAAAAACATGAATAATAATGAAATATGGAAATGAATAATGGAAGTTGTCAGTATTTAATTCACTGATGAGGGTCATTCTTAAAATTATTTGTAAACACAACGTTCGACTACTTTGACAGCTTACTGGAAACTGAAAATGGACATCGGAGAGCTGAAAAGACATTTATGTGAGAGCTGGTAATGCCTGCTACAAGTTAGAGCAAAACTTAACGCGATGCTGGTTGTTTAGGTAGACTTGGCTATGATTTTAGGCACGTACCATATATGGTACGTTATGGTGTTAAGGGTTAATGTTCTGAAGAAGTGATTATTGCGTTGTAATCTCGCGTTAACTTTCATCTCCGAACGAATTCAATAGTTTTGGGAACTGCAGCAACTTCGAGTTTAAATAAAAAGCGTACTAAATTTCACTGTTCATCCATATCCACGCTTAGTAACGTTGCTTGCACCGGAAATCTGCGCTTATTAAATTCTATTTCAACTATGCTCCTTCCGGAAGTAATCACAGTGCAGTATTTCCGTTTCTGACTTAAAGGATTTTCATTCCCCTAACATTTCAAAAAAAAGAAAGAAAAAAAACAATACAATCAATTAAATGGAAAAGCTAAACAAACGCAATACAAAAACAATTAGTTACGGCTCAAATCAAAAAACAAACGATTTGCAAGGATAAGACACAACACACAGGATATCCTTCCATATCAGATCGTCAGATACATAGACAAAGACGACTTAATACAATAATTTGTAAACAACAATTTTGTTGTATCGTTGTTGCTTCAACTTGTTGCTAACAAAGTTCTCAAAGAGCAAAGCGAAAATCCTTCGACTGCACGAAAAGTCACACATCGTTAACAAGGACGCTGGATATTAGTTTTGATCTTACGCAGTTTCTTATCGTCCGACGTTTGTTAATGATGATGAAGATTTAATTGCAATAACTCCTGCTGTGCGTAGTTTTGCTAGTTGTTTAGAGCAAAGATATATATCGTTTTGTTTTTGCTTCCGTTTCCTTTAACCTCTTCACTTGTTGAAAAAATATCTACAATTTTATTGATGACAAATACTGAGTCAAAAATATTTGGGAGCAAATCTTTCTGTTTAAAAATTAATTCAAAATTATTCTTAAGAGTATTTGCAAATATTTTTTCATTTCCATTGAATAAGCTTTTTACTTGGTTTAATACTTCACGCTAAATTGCTAAGATGTCTAATAGCTGCAGTAGCTAAACTCTATTATTATAAAATATTGCTGGGAAACATTCTGTCTTGTGTACTTTATCATCTCAGGAAGCATAGGGCCTAAACAAAACTCTTCCAATTTTCTCCAACATTTCCCCAATTCACATATTTCCTGCACTAGCGATTGTCGCCACTAGGTTGTTTTAGTGAAAACACTTTTGAGACCTCTGCACTGAAGAGGTTAATTTCCTTTTACGAAACCATGAATGTTTACTTTTCTTAATTTCCTGCCAACCTGCAAAAAATTTCTACATTACTTTGTTTTCTAGTCCTAGCGGAAAATCATTTTCCTTTTATGCCCATCAAACATATGTTTGCGTATTGTCCTCACAAAGTCTTGGCATGTCCTGCCAGCCTGACAACTATTGTTGTTGCCAACATGCATTCATTCTTCTCTTCATTTTCACAAATCTAACGCCTTTCTTTCTTTCTTTTCTTTCATTGCTATGCAGGACGACAACATCCTTTTTCTTTCTTTATTTTTTTTTTGTAGTTTTTTTTTTTTGTTGCTGTAAAAACATACGCTTTCCTGTGTGTGCCCTTTTTTTCTTTACGTCGTATTCGTCATGTGGTCGTCGCCGCTGGTTTCGGTATTTGGCGCGTTGCATTGTCTTTATTCGCTTTGCACATGCGCATGCGTCTTTTATTTATTGTTGTAATCGTTGTTGTTTATTGCTTGTAACAGCTGATCAATTATATTATGTTTGTTGTTATTTATGTTGTTGCTATTATTGTATATTTGTTCTATGCTCTGCAACAGCAATACCAAATTGAATATTTCACAGGATGTCTACGCTACGCGCACGGTACATTAACTCTGTTATGCCGTTTGTAATGCATGTAAGGGGGTGTGGCATATATAGAAAATTATATAAAGGGGTTTTCATCAATAAGAACGCTACAAAAGTAGACCAATAGGGACAGCAAACGACGCCATTATTTTTCCCGCTCTTTTGACATTTCTCTTCAGTTAGGTTTGCCATTTCATCATGGAAAGATATACGATCCAACAACGAGTCGAAATTATTAAAATTTACTACCGAAATTCGGAGTCATTGGCCTCAACTTTAAGAGCGCTACGTCCAATTTATGGTAGTCATAATCGTCCTGTCAGATCAACAATTGAGCGTCTAGTGGAGAAATTTTAATCCATAGTACAAATTGTTCCTGTGCCAGTGAGACAAAGAAGTGCCCGTAGTGTCGAGAATATTGCTGCCGCTAGCGCATCAATTGAGAAAGACCCAAATCAGTCTCTCACACGTCGTTCTCAAGCGTAGGGCATCTCTGTGACGTCGGTGTGGCGAATTTTGCGAAAAGATCTTGGCCTACATCCTTACAAGATCAAATTGACGCAAGAACTGAAGCCCCTTGACCACCAGAGCAACAACTTGAAAATGATCCGGATTTTCAACGAAAAATCATCTTCAGCGATGAAGCTCATTTCTGGCTGAATGGCTTCGTCAATAAGCAAAATATGCGTTATTTGTCAGGCAGCAATCCACACGTACTCAATGAGTCAACATTGCATCCCGAAAAAATTACGGTTTGGTGCGGTTTATAGGCCGGCGGCGTCATTGGTCCGTACTTCTTCCGTGATGAGCAAGAACGGCACGTTACTGTGAATGGGAATCGCTACCGCTCAATGATAACCGAATATTTTTGGCCCAACTTGGATGATATGAACTTTGACAATATGTGGTTCCAACAGGGCGGCGCCACAAGCCACACAGCGAATGTCACAATCGATTTATTGAAAACCAAGTTTGGTGAACGTGCTATCTCACGAAATGGCCCAGTCAATTGGCCACCTCGGTCGCGCGATTTGACGCCGTTAGACTATTTCCTATGAGGCTACGTCAAGTCTATGATCTATGCCAACAAGCCAGCGACGATTGATGAACTTCGTACGAATATCAAACGTCAAATTGCAGCAGTATCGGCCGATTTATGCTTGAAAACCGTCGAAAATTGGGTTCAACGTCTGAATCTCTGCAGGCGTGCCCGTGGTGGCCATGCAAAAGAAATTGAGTTCCATAGATAATGGCGTCTAATGTTCTTTTACAAGAATAAAAAACCCTTTACGTTATGGAAGTACATATTTGGTAACACAAGCAAGCACTGAACAAAAAGTGGGCGTAGCTGTACAAGTAGGCATGGTATCGCCTATAGAAACAAAAATTTCGAAATATTATGCTCAGAAAATTATCTAAGCAAATTTTACTAAGCTTAGCAGTAGCATATTTTGTGTCAGATACAATCAATGTATTGAACTTGAAAGAAATTAGAAATGTGGGCGTGGCCCCTCCTACATAAAAAAAATGTTTTAAGTCTCTAATAAGACAACTATTTGAGTAATTGTTACCACACTTCATATCAGAAAGTTTAGTGATACAATTTAACATTAAAATGAAAGTGGGAGTGGCATAACTCCTTAGAACGGAAAACTGATGAAACTGTAAAACAACTTTTGAATTAAGTCAAAATGAGACAGGATTCTTGTAATTAAATACGGCATTTAATGAAACAATAGAGTACATGCGCCCTACCTACTTACTTAGAAAAATAAGGTTTGATAATGCAGTGCAGGGTGTTTAATTTCAGACAATGCCAAACATAACACCCTTACGAGTTTTCGTTATTGTTGTTGTTGCTGTAAACGGAAGTGCTGCTGTCTTTTGCTGCAATACACACAACACAACACAAATTTTATAGCAAATCCTCACAAAGCAGGAAATTATAAAAATTCATATTTTTTTTTTTTTTTTTAATTCCTACGTTGATTTGTGACACTCGTGTTTATTATTGGTGATATCTTATAGTTGGCACTTTGTGCTAAAACTTTTATTTATATCATTTTGCTTCAATAACAACTTAAAATTTAGTCACGACTTTAACGGGCAGTTTGACATAAAATTTCATAGCAAATTTGTCGGTTATAGTTTCGGTTGAGATTAACCGTACTTTGTGGATACGGCCCTAAAACTTTTATTGTTTTTTTCAACTTAAATTGTTTCGTTTTAATAGTTTATTTTTAATTACTCTTATTTGAAATGCCTTCCAGTATATATAAAAAAAAAAATTTTATTACAATTACTTATTCGTAAGCCGCCCCTTTTCTTATATCATAACATACTGTGCTCAGTGTACCCTTCCTTCCATTCAATTCAAATTTATTACTCTCTTCTGTTGCAATTGAATCATTAAAGCGTAATCAATTCATTTGGAACTCACTGCCAACCAATATGTGAGCTATAAAATGAAAATGTGGTACAATGTCTACACCAAATTGTTGATTGATTAATAATGTCGCCCCTTTGTTGAGGCTCAAGATGCTGCACGCGTCTTTTTTTCAAAATCTTTGTGTAGATTTTGTTTTGGCTCCATAGCCAATCGTTGTAGAGTCAATGACTGAAGATTAATTCAAAAATTTATATTACGGAGATAAGCCGCAATTAGACTATATAGCAAAAGGGGAAAATTTCAAGCATCTGTTAACATTTTCTCAAACAAAAACTTTTTAAATTTTAAATAAAACATACATTTATTTTTATTTAATAATAAAAAGAATATCGATCAAGTGACCAGCTCGGCAGACTGTTAATATTTTACTAAAACTCAATTAGTGATATTGCCCCGATGATGTTGTCTTTGAGATGTTGAACAGTTTGAGGACCAACCTCATAAACTTTAAGCCCAATTTCCATGTGATCTTATCTTATCTTATCAAATATCAGGGAGGACATCACATGCTATTAAGATAGCAAATGTATGCTATTCACTCTTGCATTCCCCAAGCGCATTAGGTTCTGTTCGCATCCTTTTTTTTTCTTACAAAAATTTGATTTGATATCTCTGATATGGGATAAGATAAGATAAGATCACATGGAAATTGGACTTTACTCTTCAAAAAACCCCACAAAAAGAAATCCAATGTTGTTAAATCGCATTTTCTTGGTCGTTAATTCACGTCTGTTCTTCGAGAGATTATTCGATTATAAAACTTCTCTTTCAAAAGATTGTTTGATTCCGTTGCTGTGTGGCATTTTGCATTGTCCTCTTGAAATCACATATTCTGCACATCAATCAATATCTTCCAATTGACTCCACAAAAAGTTTTTAATCATTGACGAATTGATGTCCTTGGCTCTTCAGCGGGGGAAAAACGAAGGAGTCGAGTTACAGACGTTGTCGTTTGTCGCAAAAGCAAAACAAAAATCACATTAGAGAACAGACAAGAATTTTTTCACAGAATTTCCTAGTGTAAACCATGTGTCTTCGTAGTCGTAGTTCTAGTCCTAGTCCTAGTCCTAGTCCTAGTCCTAGTCCTAGTCCTAGTCCTAGTCCTAGTCCTAGTCCTAGTCCTAGTCCTAGTCCTAGTCCTAGTCCTAGTCCTAGTCCTAGTCCTAGTCCTAGTCGCTTTGTCAAATGATTACTCACGGTTATGCCAACGGCTGTTTGCTATATGCTTGCCAAAAGCTAAGCTTTGTCAACAGGGTTAGCGAAAATTTGTTTTTTTGCTTGGAAAGCTGAAATAGATAATAGAAATTCATACTTCACTCGCTGAACTCTCATTGTTGCTTTTGGGTTCAAACCATAAAAATTAAATTTTTGAAATTTAACAAGAAATGTTTTTTTTTTGAACCGCATTGACCTAACAGCAAATTATGCCTTAAGCTTTCGAGTAACTTTCTATCGTAAAAAAATTACAAAAATAAAAACCGTCATCGTTATAAACAACTCAAAGCAGTAAAGCTGAACAGTTTAAGTACCTGAACATCGCTGTTAACACCTTCATTAGCAGACATAAACAACAAGTAACAGTTAGATACTTTCAATATCAAAATCGGAGAAAAACCATCATTTAACGCAGTGCGTAAAAATCGGGCATTAAAAATAAAATAAATCAGCGGTATAAAGTTAGAAAGCCACACGAAAGTATCAGCCAGCAGCAGCAGCAACAGCCACAACAAACAATCCATCAACAGCAGGTTAACAGCACATAAGAAGATTTTCTTTCGTTTTGTTTTTTTTTTATCTTTTTCCCTTTCCGCTGTCACGAAAATTTTCTTTATCGCTTTTATGCGATTATAGCAGATGATGAAAACAAACAAACTACAACAACATTAGATATTACTTTTTTTGTTCGTAGAAAATGACGCTTATGAACATCATATAAAGCGGTTAGCTATCGATACTCTACACACGCACAAGCATGTGAATCTGTGTGAAGTAGGCTCCAGACTGCGAGATATGAAAATGCAAAAAACAAAAAAGGAACAAAACATAAAATCGAGAAATTCGCTGCGCAAAACTGTTGCAATATTTGAAAAAAAAAAAATGCATTAAAAACAAAAAAAAAAACAACGATAATATAGATGTTTCGTTATGTTCGCTTAGTAAAAATATAAAAAGTGTCCAAATGTCAAAAAATAAAATTTTTAATATAGCAAAAACGATCAAAAAATGCCGACAGTTGTTAAAAAGTCGCAAAATGCTTAAAAGTCGATATATCAATACTATTTATATAAAATTGCATAATGTTTGTAACGCTTTGGCGCAAAATTTACTGAACCGATTTTAATAATTTCTTTTTTAAAACAACATATTTGTGCTAAAGAAGGTTATTGCATACTTGTTTTATTTTATTTTCCAAATATGTGACCCAAGCAATTGTTTTTGAATTATACTTACATATTATTTTGAATTTTATATTTTTCTTGAAATGCCTACTAGACGACCAAAAAAAAGAGTAATTTTTCTAAATGCATAGATTGAATTTCGTTAGAATTGTTTTATTTGATCAAGATAATTTTACTATAAATATTTTCCGTAGCAAAGTTTTGCGCTTGGGGCTTTTATTTTGCAATGAAATGCATTACGAAGCCAGGTATTTTTATAAATGTTATTTTATTCAACTGAATGTTCAAGGTATTTATGTTTTTTGTCAATATTGGCAAATAAATTGTCAGGGTATTTTCTTGCAAATATATGCTGAACAAACAAACAAAGAGCAATTTTTGTACAAGAATTTTTTTTCGATTTTTAATTTATTGCAATATTTCGAAAAATATTGCCCGAGCATTTTTGTAGAATTAATTTTATTTGGACGATGTGAATCCTATTATCTTCTTTCGAAGCAGTTTCTCTGAACAGATTATATTTTGATCTACTCATAGTCGGGAGCTTACTTTATACAACTGCGTGCGCTAACACATTAGTGTTTGTATGTGTGTGTGTGTGTGTGTGTGTGTGCGTGCTTTGTTTGACATTGTGTTAATTTCCGCTTTAGTGCGACACACGAGCACTAATACATCTTAATCTTATTAAGGTAATCTTCTCTCCTATCACAAAAAGAAAACGCTAAAATTTATCAAGGGAAATCATCCCACTGGAGTGTTTAAATTAAAAACAAAAACCTAAGCTGTCGACGCCTACTGACATCCGTTTTTTTTTTTTTCACTTCCGATTTATAACTTTTTTAATTAGCAAATGTTTGCAAAACATTCAAAATTAATTATTTGTTAAATACATGTTCAATATAAATAGCGAGCTTTTAACCCTCTTTGGGCTTTTGTTGGGAAATAACTTTGAAATTCTAAAATTTCTTATACGTATATTTTTTTTATTAGTTTTTAACTCAAAAACTGCTAGATCTACAGCAATAATAGATATCAGCTTCATTCATTATGCTATGAGCTTTAAGAAAAAATAGGAAAAACACTGGAAAAAGTTCTTTGTACATTTTTCACAAAAAGTTTTTTAGTGTGCGCGTATTTTCTTCTTGTTGGCTTAATCTAATTATAATGAGGATTTCTGGGTATGAAATCATGTTTTTTTTTTGTGCTCTCCACAATTTTGTTGTCTGCATATTCTACGATTTGGGCCATATTTCCGGGTAAATAATTAAAACTGCGAAAAAGTTACAATTTTTTAACCAAGTAAATAAATAAAATAAATTATAAAAAAATTGTCGACCTCTCTAAACGGTCAACAGTGGGCAAGTTACCAATTAAACGGAATACAATTGATAACATTTTTTTTTTAATAAACACAAATAGTGTGCACCATTTCAGCCTAGACTACATTATGGCAGCTTTCCTTATAACATCCAATAACTAACGATTTTTTTTTTAGCACAACCCAGAATTTTTATAAACATATTATGTACATACATATGTTTGTTTACCTAATATAACATAAATGTAACAATACCATGAAATGGCAACAAAAATATTTTCATTCATAAAATCCCTAAAAGTTAACTTCATATCAAATAACAAAGTTAACTTTAACAACAACAAAGAATATTCTCATGATACGGTGTTCGGGTATAGGAAAACAATTGCGAATGGGAAAAATCTTTAATAAATACATGTAAGCCCCCGGACAAACAGTAGAAACAAAACAAAAAACAGACAGCACCAAAAAAAAAAATTGAAAGTGAATTATAAACTGAAGGCACTACGCTAAACGATAACATCCCAGCAGTTTTTGGGACCATGTCTTACCATTTGTAGTCTTTGATTCCATATATTATACTTTGATGGAAAAAACATGCACGATGAAGTAGCCGAAGGTGTAATGCATAAACAAATTATCAAAATCACAATGATGAAAAACATAGTACGAAAAAGATAGCTGTCAAACAAAAGAGAGCATAGTCAATTGGGTAGAGTTCTGAGCTCATAACTCATAGTGCGTGGGTTCGATACTCAGTCAGCCAGTTTTTTTTTATATTTTATTTTTTATATCAATGAAAAGTTTATATACTTGGTAATGCAAAAAAAATCTTACACTACTTTTCCCAAGACATCGCAGTGTTAAAAATCATGTATTCTGAAGGCGATAGAAAGCCTATGAGATAGATGAAAGTTTAGATTACTATCGATGACGAAAATCTACTGGGAGCCTGAAGTACCTGCACATACAACATTGTTTATATGTATGTTAGTACATTAGGGTGGTTCTTATGTGAAGTTTTTGCGAAAATCAAATGCGACACATCCCCCCCCCCCCAATTGGTTCGAAATAGAAAAAAAAAAATTTGTCTTTAACCCATACTGACCCTATTTCAATGTGAAACTTTTGTGTTGGCGAATTCCGTGTTGGACATAGTATGGTGAACCGCGGTCGAAATTCGCCGTAAAGCCGGCATTAGATATATTGGAGGATGTAATCCCCGAGCCGTTACCCTAACATACTAAAATTTCAAGAAAATCTGAATCTCATCAAAAGTAGTTTAGACAAACTTTCACAAATGCTACAAATTGTTCCAACAAGCTCTGCACTAAAAAACCCAGATAGCGCTACTGTCCTTTAAAAAGTACACCAAAAACGTCATCATGAATGAGAGAAATCGGCCGTTATGCACATGCATTTCTATCAAGATTGGGTCAGATTTTATCAGTTTGGATTTGGAAAACTATAGCATATACGAATAAAAGCTATTTGATAAAAAAATGTGAAGAAGATTTCAACAAGAAGGTGTGACGTCTCCTATGCAATTAAAAATGTAACCATTTTACATATACAGTAGCACAGCTACTACATTTCACAGCATCATCACTACTACAAACAAAAATCATTCAAACGCTATATTGAGAGAGGTATTCAATCCAAACAAACTATATATAAATACTATATGATTCCGATGAGCACTAAACAAACAATAGAGGAACTTTGACAATAAGGAGACAGTTGCAGCTTACCAAAGTACAGTGAATGATGTCCGCTTGCGGGAGCTGTCGAAGAAAGTACATTTTTACAATTCAAATACCATTCAAATAAAAAATAAAACAATCCAAATTTTTCTTGTCGGATGGTTTGTAGGAGTAAAATTGCCAAGGTGGCGACACATTCGTAACTTTTTTATTTATGAAATGTACTAAAATTTTATTTCAGGAAAAAGTTGTATAGACTTTACAGGACAATTCTGTGGAAACATTTTTGTTTTTGAACATATGAGAAGTTGGTTTAAATTCTGTTTGTTTATTAAAAACTTAATTTTTTATAAATAATAAATAAAATTTTTATGAAACCTTTATTTTATATAAATTGTAAAACATTTTTTGTCCTATCACGAAAATTTCATTAACTTTTTCACAATATTTACTGAGAAATCGCAATTTAAAAAAAGACCCACATACAAATTCACTTGTTCATAACTTTTTAGAAAATCCAAATTTTGCAAAAAAAATTATAAGGCGTTAATATTGATCAATAAATCTTTAAAGTTATGCAAAAAAAAGTTTAAGTATAATTTGTTGGTTTTTTCTGTGCCCACTTGAGAAAACTTTACTCTCAACAACACACAAAGAAATAGATGTTAAAGAATAACAATCGACAACCTGAATGACAGCAAAGCAAAGAAAGAGTTGAGAAAGAGTTTTTTCGTTAGAACGTTTTTTTTTTTGTCCGCCAGCAGAGATGAATTGTATGAAATGTGTGTAAATATAGTGTCCGCGTCCGGCTAAGGGAGCGTCCGCCCACCGGAATGTATTTTGTTCTAAAAACATAACGAAAAACTTGGGACCAAGAAATTCGTTCGGCTACGAGAGATGTCCGCCTGCGGGAGCTGTCCGCGACGGGAGCTTTCACTGTATTCGGCTCCATTTGAAAATCTAAGCGCCCATCCATGCATTTTAAAAACTTTTGCAGTTTGAAAAGCGCCGATTTCATGGTTCGCTGATTGTTGAATGGAGTTTTCCAGTACTCCTTCATTATCAACATGTCATCAGCATGCACCACAATCCGAATACCTTTGGCTCTCATCAAATTGTTATATCTTGGTGAAAAAGAAATCAACATAAAGTAAATGCTAAATATTTTTGAAGCACTCTTTTACCATAAATATGTACACACACTCTAACAATCTTACGGCTACAAAAATATTAACAGCTGAGAGGACGCTGCGTCAAGAACGAAGCTACAACATCGCATCACCTACGCACGATGTATACCAAAGTTACGAACATCACAATTTTTATGTATTCTGAGGGTCAAACTAAATGGCAAAAGTTTTAATAACAAAACAGAGAAAGAGAGAGAGAGAGGGAGGTAAGACTGTGTGTATGTATGCAAGTTTAAAGGAACCATGAGAAAATATCCCTTAGGATGAGGTGGTACAGAGCGCATATGAATGAAGATATCAATGGAGCTTCAAGTACTTCGCATAGATACGTCAGTAAGGAAAAATGTTCATTTGATTTTTGTGAAATGGACCAAATTTCAAAGAATATTTTGTAGGGAGAAATTTGAGCGCGAGAGAGCGCGTACACAATGAGAATCAGAAAAAAAATGATTTTCACATTTGCCGGGGATTAACGGTGGCTTCCCAGAGCCAGTGACGCAATATTTTTTGTGAAAACACTCATACTGCAGTTTTTTTTTTTGATTTTTGTGAGGATTTAATCAAAAAGGACATGTTGCCCAGACCGTATCATTCCCACGTGGTGTTAGCAACGTTTTGGCGTCTGACATTCAGTACAATGGGTATTTGGTCTTAGATGAATTATGAAATGTAGTGAGTGTTGGTTTTTTTTTATTCAATTAAGTGCTGTGAAAAAAGGCATTGTCATTAAACATTGAATTAAAAATCAATTTACTATCTGGTACAAATTGACAATATGTATTAGACTTATTGGGTAGTTACTTTTTATGTTGTTTGGCTTCATAATTTACGTTGTTGTTATTATGAAATTTTTCGGTTTTTATTTTATCTCACCTGTGTATGTATATTTCATCTTTTTTCGTTTACTGTGAAGCATGAAAGATTTCAGCGTTTTATTCGTAACTGCATTGCAGTTTTAGAGCAAAAAAGTGCTGCCGACTTTTTGGATGAATGAAGAAAGTTTGATTAGATCATTTTGTTTGCAAAATTTTATTGCATATCTCTGTGCTAATTTTAAAAATTGTATGTAGTTTAACAGGGCCGTTAAGAAATTCCAAAATTTTCTCATGTTTGATATGAAAATTAAACATTAAAATAAGGTGTGTTTCTTGTATTTATTTAGGGGAGAAGTCACAAAAAAAAAAAGATAATGTTTCTTATAACAAAAACGTGTGGTTATGAGAGCAGAAGTTCGAATTAAAAACAGCTGATTATTTTCCGCCACAAAAGAAGATAACATTTTTACTAAAAAGAAATTTCGTACAGCCGTTTCAGCTTTTATTACTTTTAGACTATATGTTTTACATAGATAAAAGGCTGTTCGTATATCATATGTTATGTAAGGCGCTTGGGCGTGGGGAGTTTGGGAAATTTGACTATTTGGGTTCAGGCGTATATGACACGTTGTGATACAGGATGCGTTACGTAATATATGAACATCATCTAAGCTCATTTAGATCGTGTACGCAACAGAATAATAGTTTCGATTTCTGTCTGTATTGCAGACGAAATCAGCTGTTTTTAATAGACAAAGCAGATCGTACGTTGAAAGCATATACTTATCGTCTAAGAGCAAAAAAAAAAAATAAAGTACGGCACTGACTGTCTGGGGCATCTCAAGAAAAACGTTTAGGCCAAAAAACCAATATCCGAGCACTATAGCCAAAACTTTTAAGGAGGGGTAACCGGAGAATTCCCCCCGGGCCCGTAGTTTTTCGAAGGAGCCCGTAAATTCTTAAAATCGCATCCTTCGAATTAAGAAGGAATCTCCCGTACTACGTACTCACGTTTACAAATTAAGACAATTTTCAAAATAGTTATATTAATTAAATACTATTATACTATTTTTGAAGTGAAACTCCTTTAGTTTCTTCTTCTCAAGTTTCCATAGAAATGTTACTTTTACCATCCTATCATTTTTAATTTTACAATTGTTAGGGAGGGGGGTAGAAGGGGCCTGTGCATATTTACCCCGGGGCCCGCATTTGCTCTCTACGGCCCTGCCTATACCTATTGAACTGCAAATCTTTATGTTTGCAAATATGTGTTGATATCCGCAGAAAATTAACTAATTCACCCATTGAATCATCAACTTTTCTTCTTTAAAATAAGAATACAATTATTGAGTTGCTACGGAAACGGAAACCTTTGCGCATTTCCGCATAGTAATAAAAACTGTTAACTCAATCAAAACATTCTTCTTCAATTTTGTTACTTTGTACATACTTTCGACACCAATGCATTTCTACTTCAAATGTGTACAACCCATCCGCCCCACTTACTCCACATACCGATGCCAGTAGAACCGCATAGTTATCAGTTTATTGGCGCTTTTAACGAACAAACGAGCGTCTGTCGCAACAGCAACAGCAACGCAAACAAGCCATGCAATGGGCCCGCACAACATCATGATGTTTAGAAGGAGAAAGAGAGAGATGGAGTGCTTGCGAAAAAACGATTTCATTCAAATGACGTCAAACCAAAGAAATGAATGACTTCCGTTCCTTGTGCTACTCCTGCTACTTCATGTTGCTGCTGCTGTTGATGTTGTTGTTGTTTTTACTATATAGTTGTTGCACTTTGCTGGCATCCGATTTTTTCAAACTCTCAATTCACAGTTACCAGCGACAATTTCCCTCCAGATCTCTCACGGACAAGCAACCACTGATACACGCTCATTCACAAGCTGCGTTGTGCCCAACAACAACGACAGAGCAAAAGTGGAGCACATCGGCAAAAAAAAACATCGATTGCTGGTTGTTAGATAAAAGGATATTAGAGAGGGGTGTCGTGGTAAAAACTGTAAAAATATTTCTATATTTTGAAACTGGGACGACGGAATGCGTTTCAATTTCGAGAGCATACGCAGCTAATTGTCAAGTTAACGGTATATGACGTAATACGTGAGAGAACACTAACGGTAACTCAATGAAAGTGTTGGTGCTGCAAACCAATTGAAATTGTTATAAGGAAAGCTAAAAGTATTCCCTTTGTGACGGCGATATGGGCAAAAATAAAATTTGAAATTATCAGCAAGGCCGTGAGTAGGTGTGTGCGGGGCCCTAGGCTGAACATTTGATGCGGGCTCTACCGAGAGAGGTTGTTGCCGCAAAGATCCAAGAAATTTTTTTAACACTTGAATAATTTTGAAATTTTGTGGCGTACCCCCTTTTTTGGCGCGGGCGCCTTAACTGCAGTCTATGTAGCTTGTGCTTGAACACGGTCTTCATTACCAGTCATTGGCACACAGGATTGTTGTTTTATGTGATCTTAATGAAGTTTTCATAAAACATTGCTTATGCCTTAAATTCCCGATTCGATTTTTTGCTGCACTCCATGTCTGGAAAACTATAATAAATGAATTCGAATATAAGCAAGATTTGAATACAACCAATATCGCCCCAAGCTCCCTAATGACTTGCTATGGGCTATTATTCGACTTTCCCAGTTGATGGGAAAGGTTTCGCTTTGAGAGACTTTCTAAAACTTTTTCTGATGGAAATGTGTCTTTTTTGCTAAAATTCAACGATTTGACTACCGATTTATAAAGATTAAAGTTGCTTTATATTGGAATAAATAAAAGTCACGGTATGTAATTCAAAGATGTTAGAAGGAAATAATCAAAACAAAATAAGCTAAATAATGAAAATGCTACGTTTTGATCGCCAAATCCTCTAATACACCTACATACATATATGAAATTACACGGGAGTATGTCCCTTGCAACATGTGTTCCCTAGAAAATGACGGAAATGCCCCTTGACAGCTGCACATCAGCAACAATGCACATCTTACTGAACATTAAACACAGCATCAGGATGACACTTGCTCCAATTTTAGCTGTGTTCAGCTAAACCAAAAAACGTAACACCATACATAAACTGAGGAGAGAACGCTGCAACAACGACATTACGAGCGCCACAACGTTAACAAAATTCAATGCTCACATTCGATACGTGAACGTAGCAGTGAACTGACGGAATTTTTAACAGTTCGCGGTGCAGCAGCAACATAGTCTCATTAAAAGAAGAAGATAAACAACAAAATGTACGTAACGCTACAACGTAACGTAAAACGCAATTTATTTGTGACGGGTATGTAGAAAACCGCAGTTGACGACTGTCATAATTCAACGCCGCGTCGCGTCGTCGTCGTTGTCGTTGTCGTCTCTGACTGGCTTTCAACAACGATGTTGTTGCTTTGCTCCGCACAAGTGTCTACGCCGTCTTCGTATTCGTATCGTTGTCGTCGTGGTCGCCGCAGCAGTTTGCTGAAGTGTTGAGGTAACAAAAAAAAAAGAAAAACAAAGATGACGGGAGAAAAGAATTAATAAATCTATGCTAATCAGAAAAAATAATTAAAATGCAAAAACATCAACAAAATCAATTAGTGAATTATGTATTCCGATAAGAATATTAAAGTGTTGTAAAATAAAACGCGTAAAAGAAAATTCGAAAAAATTTAATGGGGAGCAAAGAAAATGAAAGAAAAAAAATTCTCTGTCGATAAATGAACGAAGTGTGAGTGAGTGAGCGAAATACCTAGAAAAAATTGAAAGAAAAAAAGAAGGTTGGTGCTGCTCCACTGTACCATTAAGTTTTTTCTCTTTAATTAAAAAAATTCAATTGATTACAAGTATTTTTTTTAATTAAATGGGATATTTTTCTTAAGAGAAATTAATACTGCGGAGTGTAAAGTAAAAATATGAATTGTGTAACAAAGAAAAATTAAAACAACACATGATGAAAATTCGATTTCCTAAAACAAGAAAAAAAACAGCATTTTGTGAATGACAAAAATGTGCGTACGTTTGTGTCTTTTTTTGTGTATGTGTGTATATGCGCCGACGCCAACAATTAGCAATTTTCTCGCAAGCACTGCTGCTAGCTGCCAATTGCAGTCACAAATTTCGAGTTATTGCTGTTTTCGTTGTTGTTGTTGTGCATTTGCAACAACAGCAACGACGAGGATTTCCCGCATTGTCTGACGGCATCTTTGGGTTGCAGCAAAAATTCGCCAACCCAATCAACACCAACACACACACACACTCACACACAGCAAGAAAAACAAAAACCTGCTTCGTTTCGCCTTGGCTTACAATATGATCTACGCCGTTGCAGCTCCCATCTCAACCCACTTCTTCATCCCCAACCCATGTGTCTTCTTTAGCCTTTTCTTTATCGTCGTCGCTGCCACCATATCGTTACCACCACCACCCTCTTACGCTTTCGTGTGACCACCAGTTTCACCCTCGTCGCAGTCATTCAACAATACGGCAATCACTTGCTTGTTGTTGGTATTGTCTGTGCTCCACCATATTTTATTTTGTTTTTGCTGTGGGGTTTGCAATTCCCTTCCATTTCATTTATACAAAAACAACAACCAGTCAGAACATTTACGTCGCAATTCACTGCTCTCTCTCTGTGTATGGCTTTCGTCGACTAGTGTTGCCACATTAATGCGATTCATTGTTTTGACTTTATGTACTTGTGGTATGTGCAACTACAAAAATTATTTTTACAATAATTTAGGGTAGTTTTTAAAATTTTAAAAACAAATAGTTTAACATAAGGAAAAGGGGCAGTCATATACAGGGTGTTTTTTTTAGAGGTATAGAGCTTCGAATTGAAATAAAAGACAAGAAAATCGTTTTAATGTCCATCAATTTGGCTTTATTGGAAGGATAATTTTATGCCATTAATGTTTAAATATGATTTCGGGGATGTGGCCGCCGCGGCTGGCTCGAATAAAGCCAATTCTACAGGTCCAATTTTGAACCACTTTTTCGAGCATATGGGGCCGTATGTCGGCAATAACGCCACGAATGTTGGCTTCCAAGTCCCCTAACGTTTCTGGTTTGTTGGCGTAGACGAGCGACTTCACATATCCCCAAAGAAAATAATCCAATGGTGTCAAATCACACGATCTTGGTGGCCAATTGACAGGTCCATTCCGCGAAATTATGCGCTCATCGAATGTTTCCTTCAATAAATTGATTGTGACGTGCGCTGTGTGGCATGTAGCGCCGTCTTGTTGGAACCACAACTCATCCACATTCATGCCATCCAATTCGGGAACAAAATAGTCGGCTATCATGGCTCTATACCGGTCTCCATTAACGGTAACTGACTCTCCAGTATTATTTCGGAAGAAGTATGGCCCAATGACTCCACCAGCCCATATAGCACACCAAACAGTCAGTTTTTGTGGATGTAATGGCGTCTCAAGGGTCTCATGTGGATTCTCTTCACTCCAAATGCGGCAATTTTGCTTGTTGACGTAGCCATTCAACCAAAAATGAGCCTCATCACTGAACAAAATTTTGCGATGAAAATCAGCATCGAGATCAATCTCATTTTCGGCCCATACACCAAAATCACGACGCATTGCATGGTCTCGCGGCTTTAATTCTTGCACAAGCTGGATCTTGTAAGGTCGCAAGCCAAGATCTTTGCGCAAAATCTTCCATAAAGTTGATGGACAAAGCTCCAATTGCTGTGCACGGTGGCGAATCGATTCATTCGGGTCCTCTTCAACATTTTGCTCTACAGCGGCAATTGTTTTTTCGGTGCGCACTGTTCGACGTCTCTGCGGATGCGTATTATCACATAGAGTAAACGTAGTGCGAAAACGACCCATGGTTAACCGAATTAATTGCTCTGATGGACGATTATGTCGACCATAAAATGGACGGAGCTTGCGGTAAACTTCGCGAACTGAACCATTATTTTCGAAATAAATTTGCACGATTTGCAAGCGTTGTTCTTTTGTCAACCTGTTCATGATGAAATGGCAAACCAAACTGAACATAAATGACATTAGAGTTGCCAGATTTGACCATAAAATGCCAGTTTTATCTCTATTCGAAAAACAAATCTCTAAAAAAAACACCCAGTATCATTAATTGTGTGAAAAAGTCAACTTTTCTCAAGAAGTGTAAAACCTTAACTAAGTTATCGTTAAATAAAGGTGAAAGAAATGCTACTTACAAAATCATTTCAAAAAATAAAACAACCTTTTAGCTAACTGCAGAATAATAAGTGCGAACAAAGAAGATATCGAACCTATTATATCAATAACCATTACAATTAAAAGGATCAATAATAAGTACATTCCGAAGGTCCCTAGACGACACTGTTCGTTTGCGCAAACTGTTTGTGTAAAATCAAAAATTTTTAATTGGTATGTGCCGTGTAAGGTGAAATTCATTCACAATATTTAAATTCTCGCTAAGGGCGGTCATGTGCATGTCAGAATTTATTGATTTATATCAATATTTACCCTCATTATGGAAAATAAAAGCAAGGAATATTTTAATAGAGTGCTAAGAACAGTACATATAACGTTATGGTTGAATAAATAAAAAAAGTATGTTCCGAAGCCATCAAAGGAATGACAGTTATAAAATGAAATAACTTACGAACTAAGCATCAAAGGGAATTAAAAAAAAAAAAAGAACGCCCTAAGTCGGGTGCTGATGACAAATGTAAGCTACATTTGAGGTACTTCGATTTGATGTCGTTCTTAGATGATCAGGAAGAAATAACAGGTTTCTGTTTCAATGCATAGGCAAACAAGTCACGATGCGAAAACTTTGTCAGTGCGTGTCTGGTTTTTACAACCACTTGGCTAACAAGCGACTTGCGCAGCCGGCGGTATGTCGTGTATTTGGCCCTTAAATCTTTAACATTCCCAAATATTTTTTAACATTCTTTCCTAAAAATCAACATAAAATATCAAAAGTGAAACATTTCTTTGTGTTAATGGATCAGTATGGAGTGAAAATACACTATTTTAAAACTTTATTACCAACCTCAGAATATCATATTGCAAAATAAAGAAAGAGACATGAATGGCGTTGCCTGGTGCTACGGTAGGCTGTTAATAAAGTCTCGAAATATGAGCGATTTGTGTTCCTCTGCAAACAGGCAAAAAACCTATCGAATGCGTAGAAGCACCATTTATAGGTAAATTCAGTTGAAGCTTTTATTGCAAGTAAGTTTTGAACAATGAGTAAAGCAACATGAAGCGGAAGGGCAACGACGTTTGCGTACTCAAGCTCATTGTTCTCACTGTTTTTGAGTGCGATTTCGGCGACGTCGGCAGACATTTCAATTGTTGTTTCGTATGAAAGTTCACATACATTCGCTAATTTTTTGCATAAAGCAGCCTCGGGCTGTGCCAATTATAGTTCTACCTTAAAAGAGAAATATAGCACCAATATATGACATTGTAAGAAAATACTAAGCTAAGTAATAAAACAAGATGCCAAAGAGAACCATTAATCATGAAAAAAGAAACGAAGAGAATATTACTGCCAAACTTATCACCTCGTAGTTGCTTCGATAAAATGGGGCAATTCTCCTTCAACTTTTGGGTGACAGGTTTATGACAACAATAGCCAATACAGCAGCAACGCCTTTTGGGCATATTCTAGACATAGCCAATAGATGTTGCTTACTTCAGACCCAAGCTTAAAAATTAATATGAACCTGACCCAATGCTAAGCAATGAAATCGAGATTTCTAATTTACTATTCATTTTCAAACACCCGGACAAAATAGTCGTCAATATAACAGGAGCAGTAACTTTGGTGCCAATTGGTGATGAATTTTCAAATACTTAATTACAATAAAAATTTGGCAACACTCCATTTGAATCGCTCTTACTCACCGCATATGCTCCCGTTTGCTGTGAGCAATTTTTGTTGTCACTGCCCATTAAACCAGCCTGTATTAACCTCAAACCTCCCTACCACCCTCTCTTTCTCACACTTTTCTGTGGTAAGTATATGTACATGTATTCGTTATCGTTTTTTACTGTCGCGCTTCTCTTGCTATGGCGTTGTAAACGCACACCGTACTTGTTGTTGTCATCGTCGTTGAATAGTCGCACTAACAACAAAAACAAGTGAAAAATTTGTAATAATGACGTCTTTTGGTGTTTTGCTTTTGCTGCCACTTTTTGTGTTGCCTCCACATAAATAGTGAGAAAAATGAAAACGCAATGAAAAAGGAAAATGTGTACAAAACTGCAACATAATCGGAGTTCCGCCATTTTCCCCCATATGTGAGTGTGTGTGCAGGGAAATTCATTCACTAGTTTTGTGAATTTTCAAAGCCGCCTACGACGATACCGCAAAACTTCAACACCAGTTCTTTAATTAAAATTTTATCGAATTTTTTATCAGCTCTTATTCCTAACTTTCCTTTGCCTTCAGTTTTAATCTCTCATTCGCTTGTTTTTTATATAACTCGGATATTTTGCATAAAAATCACGTTTTAACCAGATTTTGTTATATTTTGCTTTGACTGCTTCTTTTTTGTAGCTCTTCCTTGATTTCGTTGTTACGCTGCCACTAATGTAGCAAAAATTACGTCTTATACACTACGTTGTTTCTCTTTGAGGTTAACGTTAACGTTGAAACGCAACGCCGTTCAAACTTCAAGCTGGTAAGGCAATCGGTTGGCCACTTTGCTGTCGTTTCGCAAAAAGCTGTTTGCCTCCGAAATGTTGTGGTTTTTGTTGTTACTTTTATGTTGCGAAATACAAGGTTTCCTTACTGACATATTGGATATCAACTTGAGTTTCAGCAGATCTTCAATGATTTTATCAAATGTCCAAGAATCCTCAGTCAATGTACTTATAATATTAACCCAAAATGTTTGCTATGCTCATATAAGAGGCCCCAATATCGATCTTATTTATTATCGGCTCAGCTATAAAGATCTTTCTTTCCTAACATGTGTCAAAGAAGAAAAAAATATGCGTTAAATACTTGGTTCTGTGTGAGATGGTATGGAAAGAAGAAACAAAAAACTGTATGAAAATCAGGATTGCCAAGTCGAAAAGAAGCGATTCCCAGCTTTTTTATAAACAAAACTTTGAAGTCCATTACACAAAAATCGTCCGATTCCCAGCTATTTCAGAAATTCTTGATTCCTACCAGGCTTTGACATGAAACTTCTTGCTTGGCTGGGTCAACCCCAGCCACTTGGCAACCCTGATGAGGATATACTTTAAAATTACATGATTTGGTTTGGACAAATCGAGCGAATCGAAGATTCGATCCAGATCCAGCGTCTTCAATTTAGAGCCACTAGGTTGAAAGTGGTAATAATCTTTCTCACGTTTCTTTCTGAGATGGACTACACCACCCTACCATTGATTGAATTTCAATAGGCACTACGATTTGATGCGATGGATTTCCGCCTGATTGTCAACATATGTAAATGATTATATTATATATGCAACGTGTTCAACTTATATAGTGTCAGAACGTTCGATAATATCCTTGAGGCTGTCGCAGAACACATTTTTTTCTGAACATCTGCATATAAATGTATTTATCGCTGTCTTCATCCTTTCCTTCAAATTTATCTTCCAAGGAAGTTAAGAGTCTAGGACGACGCCTACATTTTAGAAATAGTGAAGCTGTTAATTTTGCA
This sequence comes from Tricholauxania praeusta, assembly GCA_949775025.1. Taxonomy (NCBI): domain Eukaryota; kingdom Metazoa; phylum Arthropoda; class Insecta; order Diptera; family Lauxaniidae; genus Tricholauxania; species Tricholauxania praeusta. Next base: position 9,450,219 of record OX459031.1, read on the forward strand.
CCTTCGCGTGAGCAGTACGACCTCCGTTTTATTGCCAAACTTTGCAGTCCAAAGAGCATCAAGTTCGCTAATCTTTGAAACAAATTTTTCACTGATCCGCATAACCACGTCGTTAGCATATGTCACATTCAGTGAACCTCTGGCTCTAATTAAGGATATGTCTTATAAACAAATTCTATAGTAAGGAGATAATGACGCCACATTCTTGTCTGCTGAAATCCATATAGTCGAGCTTATGACACTACATTATGTTTTTCCATTAGCTTACTCAATCACTTTACCTTTACATTACTTAAATTATTGACACTTAAGAAGAAACTACGATAAGCTTATCAGCCTGTAGTCCTTTGGGTCCATGTGGTACAATTTCTCTATCTTATACTGCACTCTGATCATCCTATACAGTGCACCCTAAAAGTTGTTTACCTAAAACAATCAGTGCAATGCGTTGACGGTGAAGTTGGTTGCAGATTTCTAAAATAATTACAAAAAGAACAATATAGAAAACAGGCTGCGAAGTAAAACATATGTTTCGGAATGCTGACTCAACGTATTTGTTTCAGGTTAGCGGACAACAAAATGTCATTGTGCTTATGAGCGCAACGTAACTCGTGATCGCTTAGGGTACACTGTTCGAAATAAAAATCAATCTATCTCCATACGTTGGGTATGACTAACGTGACCAACCAACCTTACTTCTTTTGGGTGTACAGTTTGTTAATTTTGGCCTGCTTTACTGTGTACTTCGAAGTACAGGCAAACAGTCTTTTGCACTGCTTTGTGCTTCCTTTTACTGCTCAAAAAGAAATCAAAAGAAAAACATTTCTCCACCTTTTTTTGGTGTGGTCAGACATAATTCTTTTGTACTACTACAGAATTCAAGAAGCACCATAAGAATAAGCAACTAAAAATCAGATGAATGTATTTTTGTGAAGTTATGAGGTTTTGCATAACTACTAAAAAAAGGATATTTAACTTTAAAAAATGAAAAAATAGTATGCAATTATGTTTTTTAGCACAAATGTGTTGTTTTAAAAAAGAAGTGATTAAAATCCGTTCAGTATATTTTGCGCCAAAGCGTTACAAACCATTTCCATGTAAGAAATCTTATGTAAATAGTATAGAAGAGATTCTTATCACACTTGTGTAAAGGGTATGTACCGAAATGTAAATAATAGATATCAATTTTACCGAAGACACTATCAAATAAAAGTGCGCATAATATTCGAAAGCGCATAACAATATTATACCCACATACGTACATTAAATTTACTTCGGTGGCAGGAAGAGAACCCAAATTAAACTTCAACACTTTATGATCGCTTTACTATTTATTTTTACTATTTGCCATACCGCCTATTACCTACCTCATTACCAGACAAAACTAGAAATTTGTGACGCGTCTTGAAAATAAAAAAAAAAATAAATTTGCTGTTGGCGAAACCATGTCGCAAGCAGCTGCTTATTTCGTCCTCCACACTCGCCTTGAACTGCCCACTGCAGTGGCTTATGTGCACACGTCAAGGCCATAGGTTGTGCAGCGATCAACGAATAGATTAAGTTTCAACACTTTTATGAAAATTAAAAAAAAATAATTGAATACAATTTGATTATCTCTCTTATTTATTTGTTATTGCCTATAAGTTATCGTCGAGAAATGAAAAAAATCAGAAATTCAACATTATTTCGGCAGAAAAAAAAGAACTAACAAAGTAAAAAGTGATAAAAGCAATACTGTGTTTTGCACACAAAAAAAAAAAACAAAATAGAACAAGTGAAAAATAAACAGAGAAAAAATGATAAAATAAATAAAATTAAAAGTAGCAGAAAACCGTGAAATACAAAGTGTTGCAGCGCGTGGAATAAGTTTGATTACTCACAGATACACCAATACTTTGACGACCAGCAATGCATACATAGGGAGAAACCAACATATCATAAGAAATTTAATTACAAAAAACAAAAAAAAAATGAGAAATAAAAACAAGAAAACGACAACGACAAACAGTTACAACAACAATTTACTGTACCAGAAGAAAAAGTAAAAGTTACAACAATATCTACAACAACAACAAAGTTGTTTCCAACACAACACTCGCACTAAATTGTACGTGAGTGAGTCAAGCGATCGTGTGGCCAGCCAGCCAACCAACCAACCAACCGGCCACTGCGATCGGTGATCGCGATTCGACCCGCGAGTGCAAAGAACGACGGTTATACGCGCGAGATAGTCTCGTCGTCGTCGTTGTCGTATATGTACATAAATGAAGCTTTTAAGCGCGCTTAAAAGCAAACGGAATTACGACATGATCTTCAGCAATACGATCTTTCGAGCCACGTACAACAAACTACGTAAAATGCAGTTTCTCGTCGTCGTTGTATTACGTTAATTGAATTTTTATGGTTTTCCTCTTTTTTTTTTCTTGTGCAAAAAAAAAAATTGATATCGCTTGAGAGAGCTAAAAGAAAAAGAACATTTCGCGATCTTCGTCATGATCGCGTCTTTATTTTTCTTCATTGCGCTTCAATATGTTACTGCAATTATTAATAAGCAACGTTTTTGCTGCTGTCATCGTCGTCGTCAAGTTCGTTGAGCTGCCAGACAGAAGCCAAAGCAATCAACAACCGTAATCGTCCTCAGTTTCATTTCTCCCGCTGCTGCTCAGACGATCTTACGAATCTTCTTGTTTTTTTGTTGGTACGCCCCCATAAGTGCAATCATCAGCAAGATCTCTTCTCGTCTTTTGCTGTTTATCTTTAAAATTGCCAGCGCTACGCGGCTGTTAAGAAGCAAACAACAAGTAAATTGATGAACGGACGGACGACGTAGTAGAAGCAGCATTGTCACCCGTAAATAAACAGCTGAGCTAACGAGCGTTTTGTTCAAACGTTTGTCGTCGTATTGTGTTTGTGTCCGCCGACGAATTGTCTCTTCTTGCCGCCGCTGTCGCCACCACCGTGTGCTGTCTCCACGCCTAGACAGACAGCGTGTGTCGTCGCGGCGTTTTGCCAACAATTGCAACAATTTAATAAAATTTATTTTATTAATGAATTAACTCGTGAAAAAGCAAACGATACAATAAATCAACATTTCCTTCATTTAAATCAGCTTAACTGTCGTCGTCGTCGTCTCGATTTGTTGTCGTCGTCAGATTGTGAATCTGTGCTTACGGATTGCTTCTGACCGACACAAAAAAAACAAACAGAACCTTTACACTAGCTCGGACGCACGTCTTAGCTAATTTATACTTTCATATAACAAGTGTGGTGTGTGCTTATGTTTGCTGCGTACTGATCATTCCATTTTGAAACGAATCCACAAAGATGGCTGCCGTCACCGCTTCTGTAGCCGCATCGAATGCTCAGAATTATAAAGTGCCATCGACAAGCAAAATTTCCGTAGACAAACTGCTACGCGTTGGCTACTATGAGCTGGAGAAAACTATTGGCAAGGGCAACTTTGCCGTGGTCAAATTAGCATCGAATATTGTTACCAAAACTAAGGTGAGTTGCAAAACCTATACTTGGCATACTTAGCTAAGCTTTAGTTAATTTAAGATCTCTTGACTCTTTCTTACACAATTTGTTATTTTATAAATAAATCTTTCATTTCTGTTATGTGAGCTTTTGAATCGCTGATACTATTAGTTCAAACCGGGTATGAAATTGCTCAAACGAAATTGTAATCCTGCAAAGATGCCTTCGGAAATGATTTATTGACCTGGCGCTAACAACTAAAAATACTAGCAAGAAAAATATTCTAACGAGAATCAAATGTGATCGTCTTCATATAGCTTCTTTTAAAGGTCTTTTAAAGACAACATATTATTATTTATAGGGGCTTATAAAAGCTATGTGCGTATGAAGTAGCGTCGGTAAAGTATCTTTCTGAGATGCTTAATTGGCACCATACAAACACTTAAGGAAAATGTCCATGTCTTGCAGAGATTTTAAATATATTAGAGACTTAATGCAAATTATAGAACTTTATTATGCTACTTATTATCAAATTTAATTGTTCATTACGATTTGTGCGTCGGTCTCGAACGGGTCCCAGCAATACATAGTCCTGCCTGGTTTACCTTTGAAAGCTTTCTCTCTCGTTATACATTTCATTAAAAACTGATGGAAAACATTCGTACTCATTACCTTAGACATTAAGTGGAAACCTATTACATATTCTTAATAACTTTGTCTCCCCGTTAGCAAAAGCGTCCTACCAGTCCTCAAAAAAGATCCGAGGCCAAAACCCAAAAAAAAAAATGACAGAAAAAACTTACTCAAGTACTTATTTTCAGCGAGATCGTATAATAAATATCAAGGAGATAGCTGAGATCAAATGAACTAGGATTTTCTCCTCGAGAGCAATATACTCTCTCTTCATAGTTTTTTTCTGAGAATTCGGCTTTGTTTTGAAAAAAATTGACATTCCATACATTTAGGTAACCGAATTGAAGAAATCGGTCTTGAACCAATGTCGACGTTTACACGAGGAAAGTCTGAGAGTCAAGTTCTTGTCTATTCTCTTTTGTGATTTTCGTTTTGCGTTTGCGACATACATGTGACAAATTTTTACCTCGTCCCTTTCGTTTTTCCCCTCTTACCTACAAACAAGGAAACTTTGTCGAAAAAGTTTCCTCGTGTAAACGTTGACAATGTGGAATCTCATTTTTTAAGTATAGACCAAACGAAAAACACTTTTTTTTTTTTTTTTTGAAACGCCCTTATACACATATATTGTGTGCTCAAATATACATACTATATACACTGATTTCAAAGCTATCGTCAATTAAACGTGAAGACGCAACGAAATTTGAGTCAACATACTATGTGTAAGATGTCGCCGTAGTTTATTTGTTTGTCGCTTGATTTTGAGTGATGTGACCATGATTTGTTCTTAAATAAAAAAAAAAAAAACACTAGCGCTAGGAGAATTTTACTAATTATTGATGACAAGTGAATAGAAATAAAAAAAAAATAACCACAAGTCATGCTAAGATTTATACTTGAGAAATTATAATATTTTTTGGCAACGAAAAATCAGCAATAATTTTAATTAAGTTAATAAATTATTTTGACATTGCCATAAACAAAATATAAACAAACCAAAGAATTTTCATGGCTCATTTTCTCTTATCAATTCCGTGTGTTTCTTATATTGGCTATAGGAACTTTTTAAAGTTTTTGGCTCAATCATTATCTTGGCATTTATTTTAACGTATTACTTATAAACTAATCAGAGATGTAGTAGTCTTGAAAATATTTAGGTTTGTCAAATACATTTCTTTGAAAAAGTACCTAGATTCACTTATTTACATAGCCATCTAAAGATTCTAGAGCTCAATGCCCAAAATGACAAAACGTTTCATTGTTTTTAAAGTTAGAACATAGTTATCTCGATTCGTCTCGTTTTTTCAAGCCTTAAAATATGCTAATACTCTTATACTTGTAATTAATTTAATTTTGTTTTCGTTTAAAAAATAATAGCATATCTTTAGGCTTGAAAATTATAGACGAATCGATAAATATATTGAGCGAATTTATATGGCTTTGTGAAAGCAGCTTTATAAAACCTCGGCAATATTTACGAAGTAGCATCAGAATAACAAGTTTCTTTTTTTTTCTGAGAATCAAAACTCTCACATAAACTAACCCATCAACGAAGATTTTTATATTTTTGTCGACCAGTGTTATTAAAATGTTTTTATTGGATTCAAACGATTTACGAAAATGCAAGAAAATATCTACCAAAAATTCGATTAGACAAAACTAAACAAAGTATTAATTATTGTTTATTATGATTAAACTTTATTGCTTTTCCTTGTACACACTTTATGTAGAAGATTGTTTTTTGTTGTTATTGTTTTTTGTTATTGCTTCTGCACACAATCGTAGTATTATGGCAGATAACGTTGTCGATAAGGCAAGGAGTCAACCGTATACACGCTGCGACACGAGATAAACGAAATATCGCGCCTAAAACAAAACCACCACCACAAAAAAAAAAACATGAAGTTATCTCACTTGCAAATTTGTTGGTGTTGAAATTATTTGATTTTTTTTTATTTTTGTTAATCTTTCATTTGCGCCAGTAAAACTAACAATCAGTGTCAAATTATTTATGTATTCCCAACGGGAAAATAGATGGCTCCATGTTGCGTCAGGTTTGAGTCTTTGCTTGTATACACAATAATCCAGTATAACGAATTAATTGAAAAACTGGCCGTTTTTTATGCCAGTGTGAAAGCCTTATAAACATAAGCAAACGATTTGCTTAATGCGAAAAAAATAAAAATAAAGGTTTGGAACCATTTGGGATTTGTAAAAATGTACTGAATCGAGACTTTAAATGTATTTTTTCGTCGTGAAGATGAAAAAGTTATTTGCTTAAAATGCCGATAATTTTAACAAATTCACCTACATTTACATTTACTATTTTTAGAAATAGATCAAATTTACTGACGACGCAAATGTACCAAAGGAAGCACAAATGTACTTTTTTTCATCACATTATCTATGAAAATCTTGTGCTCCATTGCAGCTTTAATTTGGATTTCTCTCATTAGCGTAACTAAGAGGAATGGGGGCTAATGCCCCAGACAGACCGTTGCACCGCCCAAACGAATTAATCGAGAATAGATTATGTACCCATGTAAGGGGCCGTCCATTAATTGCGTGAGGTGTTTTTTTGAAAATTCGGACCCCAAGCCCCCCTTCCCGTTGGTGAGTTCTGACGGGACCACCCTTCCTTCCGTCAGACTTTTAAATGTAATCTGCTATAAATATGTATACTCTCTGCATTAAAAAGTTGACGTGAGATTTCATTGACCTCTCCTTCTTTTGGTGAGATTTTTCCGGACACCCCTCCTCCCCTTTTTTGACTCACGTGGATGGCCCCTACTATCAATATCTGTGTATGAATTTCTAAGTTCGTCAATAAACGCTTCAACATTTTCCCGTTGGGCTTGTGCCGGCGCTGTTATCAGTGCACATGTCGTAAAACTCATGTTAATGGCTTATGTCAAATGGTATAAAATATTACTAAATTTTTTTCTGTCTGAATATTTTTTCCACTAAAAAATGTGTCTTATGCGTAAATATGAGATATAGTGTACATAGAAAGGACCCATATGTCAGATCACAGTTTCAGAGATTAGCTATTAAGATTACAATAAATTATAGTAAAATGATTTTCAACTTTGAGATTAACATTTTAGAGAATAGTGCGATCGACCGAAATATTTCCAATGATTTTTAAATTTTGATTTTCTTTTTATTCATTTCATTTAATAAGAACATGCATAAGAAAAACAATTTCATTGTGATTATCAAGTTTTGGTAATAATTAACAAATGCATTACCGACTTACAGGGACTTAAACCGGCATTTGTAGCAGTTCATTAGACGCGCAATTTCTGCCATAAGAATAACGAATATGATTTTTTTTTTTTGGCTGTTGTCGTTAAACTGCGCATGTCACAGCACGGAATGCCCAGGTTCAAATCCAAGTAGATGCGGAATAAAAGTTTTTTTTTTAAATTAAATAGAATCTCGAAATAAATGCTTCCGAAAAAGCACATCCGACGTGCTCGCCTTGGAAGCTGCTTCCAGATTTCTCATTGGGTACAGTATATTCAAAAAATCTCAAATGTCATCATTATTCTACACTGATTTGACATCATACGTACAGTAAAATGTATTTTCATAAAAACAATTTATATTCAGAAGGTAGATTGTTCTTCACCCCGGCCAAAAAAAATGTAGAACACACGCCACTGTTCAAACCTACATTCAGTTGAAAATAAAAATGTTTGCACTTGATCATGGGATCGAACTAAGAACTTTTAGATTGAGAGCTTATGACATGAAAAATGTGATTAAAAGAAATGCAAATATTTAGCACGATTCTTCATTTACTGCTTGACAACATATACAATTCATTTAAAACTGTCCAGTTTGATTTCAAAAGAAACAAACTTTAACAAAATCAACTAGAAATTTATTAAGCAGTTGCCTGGCTTAAAAAAAATGGTTTTACTTTTCCCTCAGTGTAAGACCCTCAGTAGTGTAAATACTATATAAATAGTATGTTTTAGTTTTAGCTCTAAGTTTTATTTTGACTTTTCTCAAGTTGGCCTTCTTCTAAGCGACGAAGTTCAAGGCCCTTGGCCTTTCCATCCAACTCACGGAAATTTCGAATATTCGTATTCGGTTTATCCCAGCTGAGAACATAAATCTATTATAGCAAATTCTAAAAAAACAAAACATGAGCGTAGAAATCTTTAATTTACATATGGACCAAAACGCAAAAAAGTAAACTACGGAGAAAAATTTTTTTTCTTAAATTTCGAGGGTTTTTCATTATTTTCTGGTTGTACATATCCCAAAGTATCGAGAAACACAAATGTCAACCCGAAATCTGCTGCTTGCTGCCAGAATTTAGACGTGTTTCCTTGTTTCCTCTTTATGAATAAAAATTGACAAAAATACAAAACGAATCAAAAAGGTACGATGTATTCAATATGTGTTATTTTATTCGTGCTATCCGCTTTTCTGAGATAGAATTAAGTATTGTGAAAGTAACTAAATACAATTTTTGAAGAAAAAAATAGGTTATCAGCATTTTGTATGAAAAAGAATTCGACCGCATTTTTTGATGTAACGTAACAGTCAAAAATCCCAAAAAGTCTTTTGGTGGAAAATCTAGCACGTCAACAAAAGAGAATGACCGCATTTTCTCCCAGCACTTTTAGTCTATTTTCTAAAAAAAATAAGAAATTAGAGGTCATTTACTTATGTGTGTGTCCAGAGCCAAAAACAATTTGTAACGTAACAGTCTTTTTTCATCGATAATATTTAGAAGAACGAACTGAGAATCTTTAGATCGCCCTAGAGCATCAAATGATAAGTTTAACAAGGAGGGAACGCTGCCAATTGAGTTTGCTGAAAATTTCGCCTGCGAGAGACAAGACGAAGTGCAAAGTGCACATTGGTATCAAAAACAGCTAACTTTGTTTACTACTGTCATCTATCACAGCGAAAAATTACAATCAAAGATTTTCGTATCTGACAACTTAATGCACACAAAATTTATCTTTTACTCTTATTCCCTACATGTAAATTTTGCTGTCAAGACTATTTTACTTCTTCTCACGGGAAAGGTTGTATCGATGGTATAGGCGCAACTACCAAAATGATTGTGATGAAGCATGTTTTGTCTCGTAAATGTATCGTGAACTGTGTTTCAGACTTTGTTACTGCATTTCATCGTACAGAATCGAGAATCGCCATCGAGGAAGGTAATGAACGCGATTTCTCCAATATAAATTACATTTTGAACGCGCCTGCGATTTTCGCTAGTGCAAAAAGTATCCGCGATATGAGTCGGCTCACCAAATTCAAGTGAACAATCATACGATTTTTAATTTTTTGATCTCCACTTTGTAAATTGTTTTTAATAAAATTTAATGAGTTCAGTGAATAATTAGAGCTTTGGTGGTTCTTTTGGATTCCATGTCAATTACCTGGAGCTTCTTAAATGTCTAATCGTAAGACCTCTGAATCAATGATATATTGTGAAATTAAACAATTTAAGCCATTTTAATGCTTAATTTTACTTTTTATACCAACGTAGATCGCAAAGGTAACGTAACAGTCTTTTCATGTAACGTAACAGTCCGAACATATTTGCTTCTATAGAACTCAAAAACAATATTTTTTATGAAGTTAAAATTTAATTAATCACTATCATTCTAAAGTTTAGAAATTATAAGCTTCACGTTGAAAACAGTCCACCAAAAGAGCAGACTTTTCCAATAATGTAAGGCAACTTTAAAATCTTCTTCCAAAATTATGTAACATAACAGTCCATGCTGACATGTTCATAGCTCCTAAATGACAAGGCATACAAACATTTTTATAATAATACAAAATGGTATTACAGAAGCATACTCTTAGATGCATCCATAAAAAATATTTAAAGTATTCCATTTCATGTATTTTAGGAACAATTTATGTCAAAATATGCATACGAATGTAACGTAACAGTCTGCGTTTCGGTCCATATGAATTCGAGACAGACATTTCCATATTGATAATTAATTTACAAATAAAAATATATACCTATAATAAATAATCGAATATATTTAATGTATGGTAGCTATGCCTGTAAGTATGTACATATTTAGTGTATATACATATAATAAATTATATAAATAATCGGCAAAAAAAAAAAATTTGATTAAATTAACACATTGTGGCTTACATACAAACAACAGCAGCGGTAAACAATTCGCACCAAACACGTTTTACACACAGATACCTGCGTACGTGTACACTCACAAAGCAGTTATGTACATTTGTATGTAAATATATGCTTGTGTAAGAATTTTATATTAACGTAAACTAATATTAATATACCACAGAGATAGAGTATAGGAGATATCATATTAAATACACTGATAAAAAATTGTTATTCGTATGTTTAAAGTAGTATGCCTTAATTTAGACTCCTATGTTTTCTATAAAATAAGTCGATTGATATATTGGCATTTCCATGGGTCCCGTTCGACAGTCGAACACATTTAAAATAAAAAAAAAGTCAAAATAAAACGGATTTTTATTTTGACAATAGGCTTAGCTTATAGCTCCTAATTAGCATTATAATTGGTGCAAAGGTTGAATTTGGACAAGTTTTCGTTTTCAAGATACTTAATTGCAAAAAACCAAGGTGTCGCACGGGACAAAAACTTCCGTTTTAGTGGAAATGCCCATTTTTATTGTAAGAAAAAATCTAAGGCCTCCTTAGTACCTAAAAATTACACAATTACTAAAATTTGTCATACCATTTTTGCAGAAAACAACAGTTGCATACAAAGTGTTCTTTAATTAAGAAAAAATTTCTATCGATATAGTAAAATGTTACTTAAAATAACATATTTCCATTAAGGGAACCAACCTGTTTCAAATAAAATTTTATTTAAGCAAAAGATTCTCTTATTTAAAGAAAATATTTACTTGAAATAAGTGAACAAAATATATATTTAACTGCTGGCAATAACAAGCTTACTATGCCAAGCGATCTATTTGAGGAAAAAGTTCCTCAGTAGCTCAGTTGTTAGAGCGGCCGTCGACAGATATGCAATTGAAATGCATGTACGGTCAGGGGATCGACTCCATGTACAACATTAACCAAAAACTGGTCTGATGAGGCTATGTGGTAATAGCCGAAACATATGTCACCAATTACCAGGTTAAATTGTTCCATTTGTTATCTTTGTCATGTTTGTTGAATAAAAAATAGCATTGATCAATAAGTAAAATTTACAATATTGGTCTTTGCTAAAATGACTGTAAGTTCATAATGTTTAATTATAATAAAAATAATCAGTCGCAAAAATCAACTTTGAGGAAAAACTTTAACTTTTTTTAATGAATGATTCAAATTTAAAGAACTCATTGCCTTGGCTCAAGAAAAGATTACTTGTATTTAGGAAAAGTCCATTTAATTTTTTGTTTTCAGTGTACCTTTATGAGTATGTATGTAGTCATACATACTCATAAAGAAACTTAGCAGTAAAATATGAAGTAAAGTAAATCTTATAAATTCTTGTCTGTTTATTTGTTAACTGTTGTACTACATCTGTTTAATGTGTTTACATTTCTTCAATCAACATTATCATCTTCTTCCTCAACAGCCAGTCAGCAACAACAACAACACCAACAACAATATCATCTTGATAATTTCTAATCTTAAATGTTTTTTTTCTTTTTTTTTTTCAAAATCTGTTTATATTTTTTTAATATGATGTTACGTTGACTATTGAACAATTTTTAAGTTAATACTGCGGAACTATCTGCTGTAAAACAGCATCAGACCGCACTCTGAGTAATGTTTTTTCAAAGATTTTAAATTAACTGAAACTTGTTCGCCTTGCGGTTGACCAAAAATAAAACTAAGATTGTGATGTTGTAAAATAGATAAACATATGTTTATCAACTGACATCATATTTTATAACTTAACAGCTTTGACTTTGCTAAGTTCCAACCAAGAGTTAGGACCTCTTTATGTATCTCGATTCGTCTCTGATTTGCAAACCTAAAAATATGCTATGTACAATTCATATATTTGTAGTTAGTTGTTCATAAAGCACAGGCTTAATATTCTTGTTATCATTTAAAATATAATAGCATATTTTCAGGCTTAAAAATTACAGGCGAAACGAGACGAATCGTGATAGAGATCGTGAAAGGTCTGTCAGTTTGAGACTTCCAGGAAGTAAATCACGTTGCTGAGTCATGTTCAGAGCGCTGCTGGTGTAAAGTCGATGGGTTGTCGCGGACATGCAAAAAGGTGTAACCTTTCATGAAAGTTGAAACACAACCCTTGCTCTTTCGTTCATTTCCTCGTATAAGAATTAATGGACATGTTTTTCTTGTTTTACTTCATAATGTCCCAGTTCAATTTCCGTTTTTGGTGGTGAATTGATAATAATTTGAAAAATCTCTCCGTCGCTCACGTTAATCATTTCAATACCTTATCTTTCGGAACCTTCCCTTCAGTGAGTTCTAAAAGGACCCCCCCCCCCCCCTCCCTTCCGTGAGACTTGCCTTATAATTTTTCCAAATGAAATCTGCTATGAGATTTTCATTGATCCCCTCCTCCCCCTTGTCGTGATTTGATGTGATTTTCCCGGACCGCTTCCCCCCTATTTTGGCCTCTCAGACTTATATTTTGTTTATTGTATTTGATGTGTGAACATCTTTACTGGCGGGTATGAATGAGTTTTTTAACAGAAATGGAAATGTTTCTACTTTTTCAAAATTATTTGATTTATTCAAGATTTTCAATTTTTTTACAACATTCCCACTTTATCAATGTTTTTAACATTGTTCAACTTTTTCATCGGTTTTCAACATAGTTCGAATGTTTCAATATTTTTTCAACATACCTATTTACTTAGTTACATACATATATAGAATTATTCAACATTTTTTAATTATTTCAACATTATCCAAGCTTATCAACATGTTTCCAATTTTATCAACCTTTTCTGAGTTCTTCATCATTAACTATTAAATTTTTTCAACATTTTTGGATTATTTCAACATTAATCTACTGTATCAATTTGTTCCGACTCTTTCAACGTTTTTTTGAATTGTTCAATATTTTTCGACTATCCCAACATATCAAACATTTTCGATTTTTCAACATTTTTGATTTTGTTCAGTATTTTTTGAATTTTTCAATATTTTTTTGACTTACTCAATATTTATCGGTTTTTCAACATTTTATGGCTTTTTCAACATTTTTCGGCTTTTTCAACGTTCTTTTTGAAGTTTTCAAGTTATACCGACTTCTTCAACTTTGTGTCGACTTTATCAACATTTGCTGACTTTATCATCATTTTTTTAAATTTTTCGACAAAATACAAAAATAAATTTTTCAACACAAAATGATGTATATAATTAATATATCAATAAAAAACTGATACATTTTTTTTTACATATCTCATATTTTAACAATTACAATGCGAAACCCCCTTAAGCACTTGACGTTCTGTTTTCGCTCTTGTGCCTCACTGTACACACCCACAAATATAACAAATTATAGTTATCTATTTATTTATCGCACAGACTTTTCTTTATATCATATTTACATAAATATTTATTCACGTAATATTGAAATTTTTTATTACTCTGTCTATAACATCGATTATAAGTGAGAATTAACAGAAGAAAATTTGTTATTTCACTGCATGTTGGCGATTGTTCTAACTTAGTTTGGCACAATATCAGTTTATATTATTAATGAACTAATTGCGAATGTAATGGAATGTAATCGGCAAATTCTTTAAATCATATGTAATAAACTCCAAGGTATATAAAAATTTACAGTCGCTCTTATCTTGTTATCTTTCAAATATTACATTCAATACGATCATTTCGTTTTGATTGTTCGAAGAAAATTTGAATTATTCATTGACACCCAACTGAATACTTCACCTCAATGTTTTGATCTTCCAAAAGAGTCGCTTTTTTATTTATATTATGTTAGAACGTTTCGCTAACCAAAATCCAAAGTTTCAGATGTCTTTTTTCACAATTAATTTTTTTATGAATTTTTTTCCTATAGCAATATTTAAACGAAAAATTATTCGGGAAGAGAAACAAGGGAAGGGTATTTTTCGTTTTTTCATACTCACTGTGATAAAAGATATAAATTCAAATGATTTTCAAAAACAGTTTAGATCAAACTTCAACACAATTTTTCTCTAATAACTTAAAAATTATAAAAGATATCGCACAATTTTTAACATTTTTTAAATCAGCATTGCCAACTTAGTGGTAATTAAAACCCATTTTGAAGAAAAGATCTCAACGTAAGGTGACAAACTTCAAGACTCTAGTGCAGTGAAGGGCACTTAGTGCCTCAATTTCCTCACATTGCTCTAACCGTTATTCGACGCACAACCAAGCGAAAAAAAATTCCCAGAATTTCACATTTCGAGGCACAGCGTTGACTTGAGCTCAAATGAAAACAAAAACAACACACAAAGGCATAAGCGACGGCGCCGCATTGTGTTTCAACGAATGTAGCAATTGTTTTCGTTTGTAGTGTAATTTGTTTTTTTTTTTGTGCTAATGGCAATTTTGGAAATGAAATTAAAAAATCTTTAAAATTTCGTTTGTTGTTGCTTGATGTTGTTGTTTTCCTCTTTTGTTATATTTTTGTGCCCACCGCTGCTCTAGTGCTATGTACCATATATAAATAAAATGATAGCCGTTTTCGATGTTCGCGCATCACGCAAATACTACTGTACCAATTTTGATTAAATTTGTTTAGTTTTATTCCATAGACGCTTAGTCTCAATTTCCAATTAAAATGATCACGATATTCCTGTTAAATATCAAAATATTAAAGTTTTGATAATCTTAATTTCCATACAAACTCATCCACTGTGATAGTTGCTGATGGCAAATGACCCGCAATGAGATATTCTGCGATTAAAAATACAGGCTATGTTTCAAGAAGTAATTTAACATAATAATTTTAACTTTTGTGTTATTTAGGTCTTTAAAAAATATATATTTTTTAATAGTATAATATCAACGATTGCAACCATTTATATCTGTTATTACCGTAAGATGTCGTTAACGACACAAAGAGTTTAGTGTCATTTTGAAGTTAATAAAAAAAAAAAAAACAAAAATAAAAATTATTATTTTCGATTGTGCTTTAAATTATCTGTTCCCGAATTTTGAATTTTTTTGAAACCAAAAGTCAGGAAGTTTTTTTCAATAGAGCTAACAAATATTTAAAAAGGCTTGACTATAAGATTACCGCATATTAGAATATATCATAAAAAGTCAATATATACACCATAGGTATATCATAATCAGAGGCAAATTCAATTCAACAGCATGTCAATCAAATATTCAGTCAATCGAAGTCGAGCCTTCTACTGCCACCTAAGCAAATTGTTGTAAATGCAAAAGAGAGTAAAGAGCAAGGGAAGAAACCTAGAAAAAGTTTAGTAACCTTTGATGCCTTTTGGCATGATTATCAACCAAACTCCAAGCGAGCGAACGCGAGTAGTACAAACTATTGAAATTAAAATTGAAACGAAATTGAATCAAAATTGAAAATACGATTGAAAACGATAGAGAGAGAGATATTACGTTTGAAAGCAAAACTAACGGAGGAAAAAATCGAAGATAAAAACAGCAGACTGAGCTGAAACATTGAATTAACGAAATTGCATTGCAACAACAACAATAACAACAACAAATGTAATAGTGGCAGCATAAACAATAGCACTACTACAACGTCTAGCAACAGAATAGTCAAACAACAACAGCAGCAATTATTGATTAAACTACGAAAAACTTTGAAGTACGAGAACCGTTTCAATTCGAAGGCTGTGTCGTGCTGTCCAGGATACAACCACCTTCAGCAACACCACCACCATCATAACAACAGTAACAACAACAACAACAATAATACAAGTTGTTGCCAAAGGAAAGAGGCATCAAAATACAAAAAAGTGTGAGGAAGTGGCGATAGAGAGACGTCTAAAATTGCGGTTTGTATGGCAACCGCTGTTGATGCTGCTTTGATTACTTGGTGTAAATAACAGCAACAACAACAAATAACACAATTGCTGCTGTGACAAACATAAATCAGAACAGCAGCAACAACAAAAAGTGCCAAGAGGTCAAGTCCGGAACAAAACGTGAGTAATAGTCGAAAGCAGTGGACTCGAGTCAGGTGTGCAGGGCACGTTTGCAACACAACAACAACAACAACATCAACAACAATAAATCGCAATGAAAACCGAGGTGAAACAACGGCAGCAGCAACAACAACAACAGCAACAAAAAGAGCACCAACCTAAATGGTGCAACAAGATTCCCAATAGGAAAGTAACACAAGCATCAACAACAACATTTCAGACAAAATCATCAGCAACAACAACGACAACAGCAGCAACACCATTTGCACCATCAGCAACAGTAAAACCAAAAAAATCCTGTACAGCTTTCCTTTGTGAGCTGACACGTTTAAAATCACAACAAAAATATTTAGAATGCAATCAATTCAAATTGATTCCATCGCATTTTGAAGATGAAGATGATAGTGCAAATATTGTTGCGCCTGCTGCTGTTGCTGCTTCTGATGCTGTTGCTACAGTTAATTCCTCTATTGAAACCATAACAAAACAATCGGTTAGACAATTCATAGCCGATATAGAACAATTGAAATTGGTGCTGGAGAATGACCTCAATGAATACCGCATTACTGCAAAACGTGAAGTACAGGATATGTGGATTTTTGTTAATGCCATTAAAGAGGATGTTTTTCAACCGGCACGTCTTCAGCGGTCCAGTATAAATGCACTACGTGAACGGATTATTGCCATTAATACGCAACTTAATCGTTTGAATGCGAAAAATGCAAAAGAGCTTAGTGACCTGCAAAAGGATTACGAACGCATGCATAATGAAACAAAATTGTTAATAAAGTAAATTTAGTCTACTAACTATTTTTCATTTATACTTTACTTTGAATGTAATGCAAATAATAAATATCGTTAATTAAAGAAAACAATAAATTGCGTTTCTTACACCACTTTTGTGATTGAATTGTGTGCTAGCTCTGTTTTTCAAACACTCAGCTATGGAGCGAATCAGTATAGACCATCAACCTAAAGGTGCAACCGCAGTTATCACCAATCAAATCCAATTCAAAAATGATGCTCTTAAAATTGCACTTGTTGTTATATAATTTAATTCTACACTAGCGTCTTCACTTCTGTTTAGTTTAACTTCTTTTATTGTGTATTACATTAACTATTATTAGCTTTACTTAAAACACCTTAAACGATACACAAATTTGACAGAACGTTAATCAGTACACATCAAAATAACTATCATCTGACGCTGGCTTTAACAAAACCCTCCACTATTTTCGTACAATCTTGAAATTTACCGATTTTGTCAATGCTGTGCTCATCAAATATCTCTTTCATTTGATAAATAGCACAGTTGCTTTATTTATTTGCAACTGCTGTTTCTCTAATAAAAATTCTCTCTCGCTATCTCTCTCTCTCTCGCTATCTCTCTTTCTCTCGCTATCTCTCTCTCTCGCGCTATCTCTATCTCTCTCTGTTTCTGCATATTCGACTTGTTTATTTAGTTTACCATCCCATCGTAGTTCTTTTGTTTCGAGTGAGTGAACTTAAATTCGTTCCTAGTCAATTCTTCAGCCCTTTCATTTTCTTTGATGTTTAAATGTCCGTAGACTTAGCGCAAATTGACAAAATGGCCTTGGATAGAGTTCAGTAAATCCATACACTGAGTAATGCATTTAAATCTTTAAGTCGCGTCCAATGCTTTGATCTTTACCTAACTGTGGATCAATGGCTGCAGTATAAAAAAAAATGTAAAGAGCAAAGTAGGATACACTCACAGAGTGTAGTGGAAATTTGAAGGGCAGACAGTATGTAAACTGATTTATAGTACAAGCATTTTTTAGTGTTTAAGGGTGGCATTGAAGAAATCTCAAGCTTTAATTAAATATAAATAATTAGCTGAGTGTAAATCAGAAATAACTGCAAAGTAGCTTTAAAACAGCATTTTTTGCATTTTTAAGTCAGGATAGCTCATTTGGAGTAGTAGTAGATGTAATTTTTCATGCCATGTAGTTAATTTCTCAAAAATTTTGCCCTAGGACCCAAAAGTAAACATTTTTGTTTTTAGCATTAATTGATACACATTTTTTGTTTAATTAAATGAAAACAAATTTTTTCGAGGCATACACTCGCAATACACACACACACACACAAATGTACTATGTTGTAACATCACCATATGCCACAGCACGGTCATAACATGTCCTCGTCCTTTTAAAATGTCATCGACGTTGCGTTGTTTTCTTTTTTTCCACATTATTTGTTTGTTTTTTTTTTGTTTTGCTTGAATTTTGCTACTTTTTTCATCATTGACTTGTACAACCGGCAGGTGACACATAATACCTTCTAGCGTATGTACTTGTAATATTTCTACTACACCACTTGGCTGTATGGTGTTATTGCTGTTGTTATTTGTTGTAAAGAATTCGTTGTAGGAAAGTCGCTGTTGCAAAAATGAGGGAACTTTTAAAGGCCTTAACATTATAGCTCTTGAGCCGACAACAAAAAGCTCCAAACTGAGTTTTTTGTGTTGAGAAAACATTTATAAGGTGCTCAGAAAAAACTGGTAGACCGGGTGATTTCTTATCTGTCGGTTCGCTCAAAATTTATTCTTAATCGTAGAAAATAAGAGATTAAAAACTGTTGAAAGAAGTTGAAAAAATGTCGAAACAGGTGAAAAAACTGAAAGAGTCGAAAAAACCTGGCTTGAAAAAGTCGTTGAACTCTTCGTAAATTCAATTAAGTTGGAAGAGCTTGAAAAAGTCAAAAGGAAAATGGGAAAATGTTGAAAAAAGCTGAAATAGTCAAAAAAATATTTAAAAAAGTTAAGAAGTGTCACGCTTACAACTTTTTGTTAACATGTGCCTGGTGCCACGCCCACTGATGAAATCTCGTCGGATTCCATTTAATATCAAAGCAGGCATTTCCATGCTAAATTTTATTTGGATTACTCTGATAGTACTTCAAATATAAGCTTATAATATTTTCTTTTATGGGAGGTGCCACACCCACCAATACAATCTTGTTAAATTCTTTTTAATTTCAAAGCTTATAGTAACCGACATCTCTACAGCAAAATTTTGTTAGAATCGCTCCCATAGTAAACTAATTATAAAATTTAATATTTTTTGCTATTATGGGAACTGACACGCCTACCGATGTACTAGAGATAAACTTTTTAATGTTTAATTACCTCTTCTATAATTATTGTTTTAAGTTAAACTTTTTCAGATTTATACAAAGCGTGATATTTACAAAAAGTTTATATAACGATTATGGATTAATTCGGTCGGATTGACCAACAATAAATTTCCCCAACGACACCACTGTTTTTTTTTTTTTTTTTTCAACATAACAAACTCAACTCGAAACTCTATGGCGTGTGTTTTTTTGTCGCCTGCTCCCGTTCCAATATCCAATTACAACAAAACAATACCACCGAGAAGTTGCATTGAATTATGCAAATATGTAATGACCCCAAAGACAAAAATAATAGAAACGTATGACGAAAAAAAAATATTAATAAAATCGTAGCAAGGATTATTGTCGTCCTTTTGAATACAAACATTCATACTATGTATGTATTACAGAAGCACATACGCGTATATACAATTATATGTATATTACATTATTTCTTGCAAACAATTTGGAAAACTTATTAACAAAAACTTAGGCTGAAAATGTTAATCCTCAACATTTATTGTTATTAAAATTTTATGGAACATATTCTCAATTATACTCGTATATATTGGATTGGTCCAATACTATTAATTTCAATTTGTAATACCAACAGAATGTTGCTTGTATGTTGTAATGTAACTTGCAATTGCCCACAATTATAAGCTTTATGTAGTGTGGAATGTATTTCGAGCTGTGGGGCCTCGTATGTACATTTATCAGAATCATATTTGAGTTAAAATTATAGTGCCTAAAGTTATCTTTCAAACGATATATGGCATGTTTGTATTGCATTTGCCCACAGTTATGAGCAATAAAAAAATTATAAAAAAAATTTAGTTATTAACCATTCATGCAAAAATAAATTTAAAAAAGCGCCAATGCCACGCTGCTATGGAAATCAGGGGCGTTTCTGACAAAATAGCAAATATTATATAAAATAAATAATTGTTTCTAAAAAAAAAAGAATCTAAAATAGGTGATAGCAATCGTGTTTACCGGTATTTAATTTTAGGCCATTTGTGTGGCTTAAATCAGCGATGGGCAAAATTCGAAAAATGAGCCATTTGTGGCTCATAACAACAAACACGTCGTTTTTCTTAAGAAAAATAACCAAAAAAACAAACACTCTCATTTTTATTGTTGTGGTGGTTTTTTTATACGAGCTATGCACGTAATTTGCTTTATTGTTATTTTTACATCACTTAAAGAAAAACAAAAAAACGGAAGGGAGTGCACAAGCAAACAACAATGCGCACATAGAGGACAGCTTCTCTCGTTGCGTCTGATCAGTTCTTCTTTGATCCTTATTGCTGATTTTTTTTTTTTTTTTTTTTGCTATCGGATCAAAGTTAAGGTGGTGTTTTTTCTGTTGTAATTGTTGTTTTTGTTGCTTTTGTTGTAAATGGCTCTTGCTTCCAAAATTTTGCACATCTATGGCTTAAATTATAGACACTTGCATATTTTAAATGTAGTATACTGCTTCAATTGTGTCCTCACTAGGGACCTTTTAAATTTTTTACGCTAATCTAAGTACTTGTATTTATATCCATTTGTTACATTTTGTAAATGCATATTAGTATATACTAAGTAAACAGATGTGTGTGTGTGTGCCTATAAGGTCGACCGATTTGCATTTTTGTAGTAAAACGTCTAAGTTAGTCCTTGTGACA
Organism: Tricholauxania praeusta; assembly: GCA_949775025.1. Classification (NCBI taxonomy): domain Eukaryota; kingdom Metazoa; phylum Arthropoda; class Insecta; order Diptera; family Lauxaniidae; genus Tricholauxania; species Tricholauxania praeusta. The sequence continues at coordinate 9,471,263 of OX459031.1, forward strand.
ATCTATGCGGTTTATTTTTAAAGGTTAACTAATGCTACGTATAAGTAGATACGAGTACATTTAAATGTCATACAAATGCGCTAAATTAATCCTGTCGTTTTTGTTCAAAAACAAAAATATCTCTTGGTGCTGCAATAACATGCTCGTATTTAAAAATGGTTTTTGTTATGGCGCTCGAAAGTAAGTACTTTTAGAGTGTAGACAGTAAAATCAATATACTATACAACTGCTTACCGCATAGTGGTACTTTTGGTTGACAATTTAAAATCATATTTTTGGATAGAATTTTATTAATATTAAATTTTCTTATTCATTTTTAAATAACCCTACTTCCTGAATACTTACAATAATGCTTCTTTTTCAATTTTTCATTCGTTAAGCCATAAGTTTTGGTAATTTTTGACACTTTCAAGCTCACTGATTTTAGTATAACATTTGGTTTTCGTTAATTTGCTCTCATTCTTAAGATATCGACCCCTTTGCGCGAAATTATCGTGCATTTTTTTTTCATTTTCTGAAATTAAAATGAAAGCTTTAAGAAACTTTTCTGAAACGATGTGAGGTTTCAGGTGAAAGATTTCTGAAAGGTTTCTGAAACTTTTCATGCCAAGTGGGCTTAGAAACATATTTTGTATTAATCTTAAAATTATTTCAGTGCCACGGTAGGGTAGCAAAAGCTTTTAGAAGTATCAGTCTTCAGTCGGTTACTTCAACCCAATATTCGCCGACCCAGTGGTCAAACTAGTTTTGTGGCATGCATGTTTGCCATGTGGCATTGTCTTGTTGAAACCACATAATAACCAAGTCCAATTCTTTAATTTTGGGCAAAAACAAGTCGGTAATCATCGCACGGTTCCCTGCTCCATTGACTGTAACTTTGCGATTTTCATTATTTTTGAAAAAGTACGGTCCAATGATTTCGCCGGCGCACAAACTGCACCAAATAGTTCATTTTTCAGTGTGCATTGATAACTTTTGAACTGCCTCTGGCTGCTCTTCAGACCAAATTCGGCAATTCTGTTTTTGACGTACTCTTTGAGCCAAAAATGAGCTTCGTCGCTGAAGATAATTTTTCGATAAAAACACATTTCTCACAGAGAACGAATTTCGATAATAAAATTCAATAATTTTTAAGCGCTGTTCGTTTGTAAGTCTATTCATGGTGAAATGGCAATCCTTACTCAGCATTTTTGGCGCTAACACATGTTACGAATCACGCGTGAGGTGTCGAAAAATTTACACTAAAAAAACAATTAGCAAAAAAATCACCCATTATTTATTGCCGCCATACAATACTTTGAAACTGTTAAATTGAGCTTAGCGTCGTGTGGTGAAACGGATAGAAAGGTGATAAGAATATCAACTTCACTATTAACACCCTTGACCTAAAATTGCAATTCCCTGGATTAGAGATAAAAAAAATTTTCAATTCCAATTTTGTTTAGTTCATTGAGATTATTCCATAACCCATTTTTTTTGACATGGAACTCAAGAAAAGTAATGATTTTTGCCTAGCTCTGGATGTGATAAATCGATATTTTGTCGTTGGTTCGGTTGCTTGCTGAAAAAATTGACAATATTTGCGCGATAACTAACACAATTTCATCATTTCAAAAATACATAAAGTTCAAAGTCCTTAGTCATCTGCATTGCATAGCCAATCGTAAGCGAAAATCATTCAATGCCAACTGCATACTCAAGAGCTTCACATTCGTAAAATCTTTTGTTGTTATTTTGCTAAAGTTTATTTAAAAATTTGTTAAAACATTTTTCGACGTTTTTCTTGTTGAAAATATTATTTAATTGTTGTGCTGTTGTTAAATATCAGAAAACATTTATTTAATTTTGGTGGTTGTTGTTGCACATTATTTATTATTGTTTTTTTTTTTTCTTTTGGTAAAATAAAACTGCTGGCAGTTTTTTTTTTTTTTTGTGGTACATTCACCCGACTACACAGCTTCTGCTGCGCTGTCCAATTCCTTGGCTCTTAGCTCTCTTACTAGGCATCTTATTTCTTAATACGACAAACTGAAACTTATTGGTTTTTTTTCAGTATTTACTCTTAATAAAATTTAATAAACCTTTATTTTGCTTTCTTTATTTCATCCTCTTAAGGTCGCTATAAAAATTATCGATAAAACATGCCTCAACGAAGAGTATCTGGCAAAGACCTTTCGCGAGATTTCTATCCTCAAAAGTCTGCGGCATTCACATATAACACGCTTGTACGAAGTCATGGAATCACAAACGATGATCTATTTGGTCACTGAATATGCACCGAATGGTGAGATATTCGATCATTTGGTCGATAATGGACGTATGAAAGAACCAGAAGCGGCGCGTGTTTTTACACAACTGGTTTCAGCAGTGCAATATTGTCATGCCCGTGGCGTGGTACATCGTGATCTCAAAGCGGAAAATGTACTGCTCGATAAGGATATGAACATAAAGGTAAGCAACATTTTTCATTAACTAATATTTGATGTTAAATATATAGTATGTACATTTCCCAAATTGTAAGCGCGCTAGATAAAGTAGGCGTCACTATAAACAAAATCTTTAAAATAAAAAAATCATAATCTATTAAAAATAATACATTGAAACTTAGTACGGCAGCACTAGATGGCGTAGGCAAAAATTTAAAAAAAAACTGGGGAATTTTGGAAAGTGAAATAAGCAAAATTTAAAAACAATCAAAAACTTAATCATAAAAAAGGGATATTTGACTTTAAAAAAAATAAAAAAATAAGTATGCAATAATCTTCTTTAGCACAAATATGTTGTTTTTGAAAATAAATTATCAAAGTCTGTTCAGTGTATTTTGCTCCAAAGCGTTACAAACCATTTCCATATAATCAATTTTATATAAATATGTAGCATAAATTAGATTTATGTTTCGTTGGATGACAACGAACAGGGGCAAATCAAATCAGATTTGATTTTTATTAAAGAAAATCGAATAGATTTGAATAAAAACATCGAGAAGTTTCGGATTATGCTAGATGATATAGAATAAATGATAGATTGATGAGTGGCATTGATTGTAAGCATACATACATATATTATGGGTATGGTAACATCTAACGAATTTAATTGGATTGATAGACTAAACATAATTTTTTTTTCTCTCATTCCTTTGCAGCTCGCTGATTTTGGTTTTAGCAATCGCTATGAAGACGGTAGTCCATTGACTACGTGGTGTGGATCACCACCGTACGCTGCACCAGAAGTTTTCCAGGGTCTCGAATACGATGGTCCAAAAGCTGATATATGGAGTTTGGGTGTCGTTTTGTATGCGCTTGTCTGTGGTGCACTACCCTTTGATGGCAAGACACTATTAGAACTAAAAAGTCGTGTGGTCACCGGTAAATTTCGTATACCATACTTTATGTCACAAGGTTAGTCAATTAATTAAATGTACAATACCACAATTACCACTCTATAATTTTCGTTTTCCCACGCCAATAATAGATTGTGAAAACTTAATACGCAACATGCTTGTTGTGGAACCTGATCGTCGGTATACATTAAAACAAATTATAAAACATCGATGGCTTAGCGAATGGGCAACAGAATTAGATGAATATCAATTTTCAGCCTCAATAACATCAGCACATCATTCCGACAGCAGCAATAGCAATAGTAGTTGCAATTCCAGTAGAACAATAGACACTGCTGCTGCTGTACCTAATTTAGATACAGTGGTAATGACACATATGCTACAACTGCCTGGACTGACAGCGGACATGATTGCTCAATCGGTGCACGAAAGTCGCTTTGATAATATTTATGCAATTTACAATTTACTTTATGATAAGCTACAACAAAAACGACGAGAGCAACAAAGACTGCAGCATCACGCCAATTTGGCCTATTCCAGGTAAGGACATGTTAAGAATTAGATGGTGGTAAGCACTTCGTTTAATGCTTTTTTCAAGAAATCTTTTTCAAACCTTTCTTAAACCCCTCTGAAAGTAAATTTTTTACGTTCAAAGTTTACCAAAAAACTATTTATTGTACTTTTAATTAAAGTTTATACTGAAAACTCTTTTTCGGGCACCCAATCTTCAAATATGAAGACGTTCCAATCATTTCCAACCTGGCTACGAATAAACAATAGTGTAACATTCTCATATGAATAACAAATGTGACACACAAATCTAAATTTTAAGTCAGAGCAGAGCCTCCACCTCCGTCGTTTCCCCTTTGTTGGTAGGTTCGGTTTTTCATTGTTTTTACTCTATTATACAAAACAATGGCTTCTACCTTCCGGTACACCAAATGCTATTGTTCCGTCGTATACAATCGTCGCACCGTCATTGTTTTTGTTTTGTTGCTACTGTTTTGTTGTTGGTGTTGTTGATGGCCGCTGCTGCCGCTGCTGCTGCTGCTACTGTGTGGTGCGCCATAATTTTGTGCTGCACTCTGACAACCGATAAAAATTGTTCGTTCTTATTGTTCTTACTGCTGTTATTTTTTTGTTGTTGACAGGAAAGCGACAATGAAGACATTTTCACAATGCCAATATTTGGTATATTATACATACAAGCACACAAACTCGTACTTTTCGTATATGTATATTGTGTGTTTGCCCCATTTTTGCATATGTATAGTGACATACAATATGCGTATTATAGAAAAATAAGAAACAAAAAAAATTAAAATGCAAAAATGTTTCCAATGCTTTTAGTTGAAATGAAATGAAATTTTACGAACTTTCCAAGGTGAGCATTATTATGGAAACCTTTAAGATTGTACAAAAGAAAGGGTCAGAGTTCAATATGACATGATAAAATCGAGAAAGCCTTTGTTAAGCTTGGAGTTAAAAATACTTGAACATTTTTCCAATTGTGTAACAAAAATTTTTGGTTTTCCTTAGAAGAATTTAAACCATATGCTTTATTTCCCCGTTTACACATAGAAATTCTTTTCTAAAATTATTCTTGTTTGTTGGTAATGGGAAAAAACAAAAGTTGAATGCAGAATTTGTTGTGCTCGGAAATTCTCTTTTTTGTGCTGTTTCAAGCGAATATTTAATTGTTTTCAGATTTATAACGCTAAACAAACTCACAAAAGAGCATAGACAAGAATTTCGTTCACAGAATTTCTTAGTGTAAACCAAGAGTAAGCGTGTATGCACATTTTTGTATCGATTGTATTTGACTAGTTGTACTTATGGAGAAATTTAAGAGTAGAAAGGTTTTAATTGCGTTAAATACGTAGGGCCTTCAGAAAAGCTCTACACTTAAGAAAAACTTCTAAGTTGATTCAACCATATAATAGTCAAAAAATTTTCAAATCACTATAAATATGTAATTTTAAATAAATATGTAAATGTCCAAAACCAAATAGCGAAAGCATAAAACTTTAACTCGATTTCTTATTTGTACCTCTACTACTTAACACAATTTATTGTTTTTTTTAGTTCTATTTTCTTAAATTCTGCTGTTTTATCTTCCCAATTGTGCTTCAATCATTATTTTATCATTATATTTACATAAGTTATTGCTGCTTAAAAATTACTTTCCATGTGATTTAAGTGCACGAATAATTTGAGCGAAATAATTAAACGTCACTCATACGTCACGTTACACAAAATTACTTTAATAACATTGGAATTATTTTCAAATGATTATAACTTTCGTAAATATTACGACAAATTTAAAATTTATGCACAGTTTTGAAGATAAATTCTCAAAATTTTCAAAATAATATCCAATTATAAAAAATACTATGTTGTGAATAAGTAGTGCAGCTGCAGAAAAATAAATCGAATAAAATATTTATGCTTTTGATTATTGATTCACCATGTATGCATATCTTGTAATTTTTTTCAGCCACTGCTTTTTAATCATGTCATAATCTTATAAATATTAGGTTTCAATTATTAGAATTTCATATAAAGATTAAAAGTTATTAACAAAATCAACCTCTCTTATCTGAGGTTCTCTTTGGGCTGCATTTTTAAGCTTTCTGCAAGCAGAAAAGTTTGTATCTTATTGCAATATTCATAGTGGCTCCAATTTTAGAGCCAGGTACAAGGAGCTTCAACTGCTTAAAGAATCCACTAATATGCATTTATTTTAAATATTATCTCTATTTGCAGATTACGCAAAACTAGCATAACAACTGGTGTTGTCGATCGTTCCGAACCTATTAAACAGGAATCTGTCGATCGTTTAAGCCCACTTACCAATACCAATTCCGCCTCTAATACAGGCTTAGGTTTTACTTGGGCGGACGTTGCCGTAGACTTAGAAAAATTTGGTGATTTAGAATTGGAATGCTTAGCTCGTCCAAATGAGGTATTTATGCAAATTTTTTATTCTAAAAAATGTATTTCTTTATTCGCCTAACACTTTTACACTTTCAGCTCCAGCATCATAATCAAAATCACTTATGCGCCAATTCATCAACTGGCAATGGCGGTGCTAATACACGTCGCCATACAGTTGGACCTGGCGATGTTGCACACGAGCATGCTTTGGCTAATCCTAATGTGCCGCCCATAAATTTCAAATGCACACCGGAGGGACATGACGTAAATGGTCCATACCTACCTTTAAATTTGCCAATGTTACAAAATCAACCATTGCACAATTTAACAATTAAAGATCAGCATTTATTAAAACCGCCTACAGTTATGGGAGCAAGTAAGTTTTTGCTCTTAAGCAATATGTTGCTGCAATCGATAGGTTTTATTTGTTCTTCAATTTTTAGCAGGTTCATTTGGTCGACGTGCTTCAGATGGTGGTGCCAATCTTCATATTTATTATCCTTCTTCTACGAATAACATACAACAGGCTCAACAGGTGCAAACGCATCATCCGAATCAGCATCAGCAATATGAGACAGCTGCTGCTGCTGCTTACTACATGAACGCAAATCCCAATGTAAATATATACAGTACTGGGACGCAAATTGTAGCGGCGCACCTAAATGAACATCAGCACCAACATCAACAGCATCAACAACAATTGCAGCAATTAAGTGGTGGTGCTGGCGGCGGTGGTATTATAATGTCCCCAGATGTTGGTGGCTCTGGCGAAGAAAGCAGCGATGAAATACAAAGGTATACTTTCTTACTTTTCAAAAGATAAGTTACTGATAATTTAAATGATTAAATACTCAATTATACATTTTATATAAGAGTTATGCGATTTTGGGCAGTATCCGCTACGAAGAAATGGTTCGGAAACTAAAAAAGTGTAGGTCGCTCAAAGAAATCTTGCGAATATTGTTTTCCGAAAACATGATATCTATTTCACGGAAAGGATATCGGGATGTTAATTACGTCGTTTCAAATTAAAATCGAATGCAATACTTATCAAAGATCAAAAAGAATAAATCAAATTTGAGCGTTAATTTTTCCTTCCATTTTTTTTTTTTTGAAAATTTTCTTTAAAAAATATTGGGTATAGGAAAGATAACCTCTAGGTACTTGACATTCCTGCTAAAATAAATAATTTTACCAACCAACGAATGCTCTTGTATGGAACCACTGTTTCTATTGCTTCTAAGAATTATGTTATCAATGGGTATTTTAGAAGCTTACACTTAACACTGTTAAGCCTCATCATCTGGCTGCAAGAGCTAGGCCATTCTGGCTGCCCGGATGCAAATGAAAATAGTAAAGTGCAATCTACAGGGCCACTCATTTCGGGGTGAAAATTTAGGAATTTTTTTAAGAAGGGGACGGCAACTCCATCTGCCGAATGTGCACGGTACACCACTGGGACTAAGATCTTCTCTTTCACCAGATTTAAACATCAACGTACAATTTTTCAAAGAATGTATTTTTTTTCTTACAGGTACATGCAAATGCGAGGCTGCGTCAAACGTCACACTGTAGGCTGTACTGATGATCTCTCGGTAACGCATCATGCAGTCGATCAGCAACCACAATTAGCACATTCCCCGGTCGCTGGTGGACACGCCCAACAAGCCGTCGTTGGCCCTAGCGCTGTTAGTGGTATGCGCACTAGACGCACTGGTCTTTTAACTGTTACTGAAAGACCACCAGGTAATAGGAATTTAATTTTTGGTGTTTTTTTTTTAAATTAAATAAAATAGAAAAATTTTAATTTAAAACCGAAATTTAATGCATGCACGAAAAGCCGCACGCTCGTACGTTTATCACATTTACACCATGACGTTTTAAAGCTCTAGTGTTTATATAAAGAAAAATTTTCCAGTATATATTTCTTTATTACTTTGCTTTAATTTGTTTTTTGATTACATAAATTTACATTTTGTTTATTTTCTTATTTATTTATTATGTTTTGTTTTCAATATATTTTTTTTTTTCGTTTTATATATAACTTTGTTATGATTTTGCTTGGATGTAATGCGCAAATTGTGTAACTGCTAACTCTGCAAATAAAATATGATGACCACGCCTATGCTCGCCCCCATTTTGTGTGTTTGTGTATGCGTGTTGTGCACACACCCATTCCCTCACAAATGCAGTTATTAGTCCTGAACTAATACGTGAAGTTGAATCACGTATGAATCGCAACTATCTGCCACCTGCGCTAAAAATGCAACAAAATATTGGCGGCTACGGCAGTGGCGCTAGTAGCCTAAGTCAAAGTCCGCCTAGCTCTACATTTGCGGCGGCGCATCACTCAAGTCCTAACTGTTCTAATATTTCTACAACGCAACTGCCGCTGGCAACAACATCAGTCCCATTGTTAAATCAAAATGCCGCTGCTAATATCCGTCGAGTTTATGGTAGGGCATGTAAACTGCCCACTGTGCAAGAAGTTGGTAAGTTTATTATATTTTTTTTTTTCTTTTGTTAAACTATTTTTGTTTTTTTTTAACAATATTATTTTGTGCTTTTCTGTTGAGCTTGATATACTGTAATTTTCGGTTTTAAGATTTTTTGTTACGTGTCTGTAAAGTGTTTTTTGTTTTAATCTTGTGTCTTAATTTGTAATTTGTTGCTTTTTTTAATACTTTTAGTATTTTATGTTAAATAAAAATATCCAAACTATCAACGCCAAGTCAAATTGATCTAGAGTTATAACTTAGAATCATATATTTAAGCTATATACTTGATATGATGAAAATACAGTGTTAAATATCAAGTTGATATACATAGCTCCCCGAATGAAATTCCAACATGATCTAAACTTAATCAAGTCAAATTTTAAATACTTACACAGTTCACTCTGGTCTCGCTCTTTTGTCGTTTTCACTTTTTATAAGTACGCTAAGAGCCAGCGAAGGTCAGACATTGGGAGATCGTAGCCATAAATAGGAAGGAAATTAAAGTGGTAGGGATTGAAAATTTTTCAATAAAATCGTCAGATCATACTCAGGGAATGCAAAAAAAAACTATAAAAGCTTTAAACTTTTTTTGAGTGTAATGTGGGCTCAAAGTTGTACTTTGTACACCAAAAATGTTCTATGAAACTTTTTATATAAGCAACTGTTAGATAGGACGCTCTAGTTAACTTGTTTGAAATAAAATGCGATAATGTAGCATATTGGCGGAAAGTACATTGCTTATATTTTATAAAAATCCAATTTATTTTTCTATTATCGCCTTTATATGAATTCTACGGATTTTTCAAAAACTAGAATAAAAAATGGTAAATGTGTAAAATTTGCAAACTTTTAGAGAAAAAAATATATATATATGTGTATCCCCGGATTTCGAAATTTTTTTATATATTATGTGGGAAAATATCGTTAGAAAAAATCGCAAGTTTCAGCTGCCTTTTTGAAAAACTTTTTTTTATGAATTTTTTTTCTATCCGAATATTTGATATTCTTAACATTTTGCAATCCTTTACAATAATTGTATCAGTTGTTAAAGTTTGCAGCGTGAGGGGGAGCTTAAATTCAGAAGGGAGCTTCATGCAGCGAATGTGGTATTTTACGCCTTTTCAGTCCCCTTGGGATAAAAGATATAAATTCGAATGCATTTCAATAACAGAAGCTTTCGAAACTGTTTTTCTCTAATAACTTGAAAACTATAAAAGATATCGTAAAATTTTTGAAATCAGCATTGCCAAATTGATGTAAATAGATACCTATTTTGAAGAAAAGGTGTCAACCACCTTTGTATGTGAGGTAGGCGTGTCCGAATTTTTTTCATGTTCATAAATTTGTACCAAATTTCAAGAGTCTAGGCCAATTATTACTATTTATGGTCGCCGTTCCATACAAACCCATCCACTGTGCGCCGTAGAAATATGAGTCAAAAAGACTGAGTGTTTCAATCATCATGTCTTGTTCAATTAAATCGTATATTTATGTGTAACTAAGCTGCACCTTAAAGTTCTGATTTATTTTATATTTTATTACGTTTAACTTTAAACTAATAACCATTTCTTTTTTTCCTCTTTTTCTTTTTTTTTTTTTTTTTTGTTGTCTCATTTTTTTCAAAATATAACAGGCCGCTACAGTCCAGTGCGACGAGCGTCAGAGGGTTCTAAGGCGCAATTTCAAGGTCCTTTACAGGAATGTCAATATTTACAAAAAGGTATTGCTCAACGTAATTTTTTGGTTGCACCAAGTCCACCGCTTTTAGAAAATTCAATCAGTTTACCTGGTAAGATAATTGTGTTGTACAAAATTTCAAAATTAAACGAAAAAATGGCAAAGAGTCCAATTGTTGGTTTCCTTATTTCGTTATAAATAGCACTATTTTATAAATGCATTGGTTATTTAAGCATCATTATAAAAAAAAAAAAATCGAAATGAAAATAAAATCAATTAAACACAATAGAACCGAAATTTTCCTTTAAGGAAAATTGCCCAGTTAGATTGGCGAAAAAACGCGATTTTCTAAGAACTACTTTTTGGAAAGACGTTTACATTTATTTAAAGAAATCGTTTTATGTATTTATTGAGTTAATATTCTAGTTTATATTCATATATATTTTTCATAAAAATATAGACTTATGAAGTTGCTGTAACCGATCTTCGAGTGCAGCTAAAAATAAGTGTTTTGTGGTGATTACAATGTCTCTGAACTGGATATGTGAAATCAAAAAAATATTGAAGATATAGTTAATATATGTATAATGAAATTTAGTCATTAATCTTCGGAAAAAGAAAAATCAATTTTTTTTTTTTAAATTTTTACTGGACATACCTCCTTAAAATAAATAAAGATATAATTAAGTGTATAATTGAAAAGAATAACGATTATTTTTGATTTTGAATTTAGAAAGAAAAACACTTTTTTGATTAAGAATGAAAACCCAAAACTTAATGATAATTTTTCATGATTTGTTTTTTAACCCATAAAATAATTATCAAAAATAATCGTTATTCTTAATCGCAAAAAATAGAAATCAACACATAAAATAATAAAAATTTCGAAATTATTGTTATTCCTGATAGAATAATAAGAGTCTCTAAATAACGCTTGCATGCTTAATGATGCTTAATAGCAGCCAATGTCCATATCCAAACCCACATGTTTGTAAGATCTCACTTATGGTTTTTAAAAATGCAGCAAAAATGCACCTCGAAACTCTTTAAGGTCAATATGCTCGCTAATTGGTCTGATTGACCTGAGTTACTATTTTTCTCTTTCATTTTTCAATCATCTAAGTTTTATTTAATACTTATTAATATTTTTTCCCCTTGCACTACAGGCTCACCTATCCACGGCAAAGCTGCACCTCATCATTTATTCCGTCGTGGTCAAGATATTGAAATACCACATGAGGCCATACGCCATTTGATGCCCGCATTGGATCGTCTATGTAAAGATCAACTGTTGGGTGTTGATGTTGCTAATAAAATTATCTCAACTGGATTGGTACCATTAGATTTAGCGCCACATCTCGGACTAGCTGCACATTCTGGTGGAGGTGGCGGCGGCTCTGTTAGTGGTGGTCATTTAGATTATGCCGCCATTAGTCAAATGCAACAACAACAAATGTATAGCTACAGTGTTTCACCACTTTCATTGCCACATAGTGGAGGTAGCAGCAGCAGCGCTGGAGTTTCTGTAATTGGCGCCACCAGTGGGCCGCTAATGAATGCACAGCAACAGCAGCATCAACAACAACACCAAACTGTCATTGGTATGGGTGTACATTCTAAACATATGCTAGGAGGAGGCGTCAACTTTTCTACACCAGCAGCGCAACAATTGCTACAACTGCATCAACCTGCAGGCATACTTGTTGGTCCATTTAGTAACATCAATTTGTCAACCACTGGTGGTAGTAGTAGCTGCGGTGGCGGTAGTGGCAGTGTTATTTTTAGCACTGGCGGTTCAAATAGCAGCAGTGGTTGCCAGTCTCCTGTCTACAGCAGTAGTTTTAGTGGCTCATCATCGCCTAACCCTTATATGCCTGGCATAGGTGCTTTCAATCCTTGTGCTGGAGGCGGCGGCGGTGTTGGTAGCATTGCTGTTGGTTGTGGCGGATCCTCTCCTTTACATCAAATTACGAAAGGTATTTCCGTACTTACAACTGGTGGTGGTGGCTCAATATCGCGAGGGACTTCAGCAGCATGTGAAATTGCTTCTACAGCTCAACCTTTAGATCTTTCTATGGATGTTTGCGCTAGTGATGCAGAGTCAGCAGTCTGTAGCTATGGTGGTGGAGGTGCTGCGAATTGGTTTATGCCAACTGCCTCATACTATGATTTGAAACCATTAAATTTATCGCCTGCGCAACCAGTACGCGTTGTTCCAACACCACCCGCTTCGCCAAATTTATGCATCATACAAGAAGAGAACGCAAATGGACAAATGTATCATACAATCACCACTGGAACACCCTATGCAGGCTGTACTGGCGGTGTGACCTCGGGTGTCGGTGATGAATTGCATTCTCCATGCCAGCCTTCGCATCCACAAATTTGTCTGACGGACGTGCAGGGCAGTGAAATTACACTAGTGGCGCTTTCGTCGGATAACAGTCGTGACAGCGATTGTGATTCTCTGGAACCACACACGCCCTTAATGTCACTACAGGTAAGCAGCTGATTTAATCAGGGACCAAAACGTTTTTGTTTTCAAAAGTACAAATCCGTACATAATCGTTATTGTTTGATTTTTATTTTTTTTTTTTTTTTCGATCAGTATTTTTGATTTTAATTTTTTTCGATAAAAAATAAACGTTAAATTTTACATTTTCGATAATTTCGATACGGTAATGACGGTCGTTTTTGACCGGGTAAAACTAAACCCAACTAGTGAGAGAGTGCGCATAAAATTCTTGAATTTTTATTACAAAGATATTTTTACCGCCACGGCACGTGCTGGCTGGTTTCACCAACCGTTGCTATATTGAAATCTGCTCATTTTTCGTCTAGTTCTTATTCGAAGAAATTTTCTCAATATACACACTTTTGTGTTAGTCCAAGCATTCCTAGCATTTATACTTTTCTATACCTGCCAGACCCATTCTATGCGTTACAAACGAAATAACAAAATGAATATACTCTGTGTGGGTGGGGTATAAAAAGGACTGTTATTTTTTATCAAAAAAGTAAGTTAAATAAATCAAAATGCATTTGAAAAATATCGGTTGTGCAGTGATCTTTATAAAAAAAATCGTAGAAAATCATGTTATATTCATACAATTAACGTCATTAAAAAAAACGTTTTTTGCGGACCCTTATTTCAAATTAATTTTACTGCAGTAGAATATAGTCAATTTCGAAAAGAGCACAACTCTGAATAGACAAATTTTAGTGTAAGAAATTAAAACTAAATAGGCAGTGATCTATTTGAAAATATAGTTTCTCAAGTAAATACATTATTTGACAGGATCCCTTAAAACTTTAAATACGGATATGCCTGCCCACTCGGCATTTAACGTTTAAAAAATCTTACACATGAAACCTTACATAGTTTCAGATACGTTTCAGAAAGCTTTCGTTTTCATTCCAGAAAGCTTTATAAGCTAACAATTATTGCTCGATAGCAGGATTTGATTTCGCATGCAAACAATATCCATATCCGCATTGAAAAGAAAAAACACCTAACATTTATCATTCAACTCATTTTATTAATTACTTTATTTTATAAAATGTAAAACTAATTTTTCAATTTCGAAAAAGGCACATGTCGCCGATGTGCTTTTTTAAAAATTGTTAAGTTGTATACCCTTCCGACAACAAACAAAGCGATATGCTAGAGTTTATTTTTTTCCAAAAAAAAAAAAAAACCGAGTTGTGCCCTTTTGAGAAACTGTCTATTGTATTGCTTAACTTGGCTTTCAATTTGAATTTAACTTAAAAATAATTTCAATTCGACATGAATGCATTAAATGCCTTTTTTAAACCTCTCCACACAGGGTCTCATCATTACCGAACCATCTAGCGATATGCCCTCTATAACGCGAGGCATTGGACGTAAAACAAGCCTTGAGTGTGAAAATGCTTCACGTCACGAAACAGAACCTGGTGCTTCTACTACTACCACAGCAATCGGCGGTAGCAGTGGTGGCGTTTCTATTGTCAACGTTAATGTTGTCGCAGCAAATTCCGATTCTAACCGTCGTGGCAGCGACAAATCGCTTGGCTTCTCAGATGATTCACTCAGCAATGATTCCAACAATCTGTCACCTTGTCAGGAACCATCTGCCAGCTCAGGTTTTAAATCCGACTCACATTCCGAAATTGGCGATCACACTGAAGGTGGACACCTTACACCAGATTCATTGTGTGATTCTAGACGTATGTCTGATGAAATGTGCTATGAGGTGCTGCTACCGCATGAGTGTTCAAATTTAGATTCAACACGCATACTCGAAATACTTAAGCAAACGATTGATTCCACAATGCCACCAAAAGGATTTGTGCTTCACAAAGGAAGTATATCATCATCATCGGAAGAAAGTGGCTATAGCGGCAGTTCGAGAAGTGGAGATGCAACAGCGCCTAGACGTTGGAGTAACTCAGCTACAGCGACTGCAAGTGATTCCGTTTGCTCTCATGCGTCATCATCAATGCCAATGGATAACGCTTATGCTACAACAGCTACAGCGGCAACAAATCTAAGTCTTGAGTATTCAGGTGGCTTACAAATTGAGCTGCAAATTTGTGAAGGTCGCAGTCGTGATAACCATGGTGCAGGTAAAGGTATCAAACTGCGTCGCATATCAGGAGATCAGTTTGAATATGGTAAGCTATGCCAACAACTGATAAGCACATTGACAATGCAACAAGTTGCTGGCTAGCTGTTGGATTTCGTTAAGAGAGGCCATCATCATGAGAGCGATATCGATATCGATGGATGGTAAATAAATAAATAACAAGAAAAATTAGTATGTTTTAGTACAGTATTCATTTCCCCGAAAGATGCAATGTCACATGAAAATATTTTGCATGCATGTGTCTATAGATCGCTGAAGTATCTTAAGAAAGTAAAAACGAACGAGAGCTTACAAAAACTATGAATGGAACAAAAGTCTAAAAAGAGGTTTTAGTGTTCAATAACTCTCTGATTTTTTTTTTGTAGAAGAATGTGCAATAGACTCAATATATCCATTATACTGCTGGCTATATTTTTTCTAACAAAATTACTATACTGATAAGAGAGAAAGGGGAACAGCACCACTTCTTAATTGCAATTGCAATAATTAATACAAAATAAAAAATTCTCATTTTAACGTTTTATTGAACAATTTTTCAATTGTTAATTATATGTTAACTAATTGCTATTACCATAGCAATTTTTCGAAAAGCTGGAATTTTAAACCTCAATTATTTCAAATTGTACTCTAAAAATTTCAGTGGTTATAGTGGCAAATTCAATGTCATATTTTTAAATTACAATTCGAGTTACTACTGATAAGTGCAATACAAAACAGTTTTCGCTTCCACTTGGAATCAAGTGCGGCAGGAATGCAAAAAGTATTTAAACAAAAAAATAATAATTTGCATTGAAAAATCTCAATTTTTGTACATATAATACACCCATTGGAAGGCCATTGCTCTTGTTTTTCTTTTAAGCTTAACGGTGCTATTTATCCGCAAATGATATAAACTTTTAAATTTTTCCTGTGAGATATTGTGTCGGCATTTTAGTAGAAAAACATATTTGTTTTATTTTTATTTTAAAAACAGTTGTTTTTGTGTAGAATACTTTTTTTTTAATTCATTTTAAACTCATTTACTTTTTAAAATTTAGCGCTTGAACAAACTGTACTCAAAATATGCATAGATATAAAAGACATGATTTCTAATTAACAAATATAATTAAGCAAAAAGTTAATTAACACTAATTAAAAATCTAAAAATCAAACGATAACTCCAAATTCGCATTATTATTCATTTATTCTTAAATTAACACATAATACGAACTCAAGATAGTAGTGTCTATTAGATTTAAAATGTAAGTAGAAAAACAAAAAAAAAACATTTTAACAATCGAAATTTAACAGACTTTTTGTAGATAGAGTTACTTTAGCAGTTAGTTTAGTCCTTATGCATAATTAATTAAATTTTTAAAAATTCCTATAAACAGCAAATTGTGCAGCATATTATATATAACAGACAACAGTTGAGTAAATTAAAAGAAAAATAAATGCAGCATATATTTGCTTATACAATTTCTAAACTTACCCTCTAAATATACCAATTATGTGTATGGCTAAATTTTGAAACTAACGTACATAGTATATGTTATTCGAACTGATAATAGTTTCCGTTAAAAAATAAAACTTGATATTTGTAAGTATCAAGTTATTACAGTTGTTAGAAATATTATAAGCTTACCTTAAAAAATATCATATTAAAATAGATAAGATTAAAATGTTTAAAGTAATTAATAGTTATAAAATGAAAAAGTTCAATAATTTTGTAATATATCATCCTATTATAAAAAAAAAATTATGCATCCTTATACAAAGTTGTATTTTGAAATTACTTAAGCCTATTCAAAAAACGCAATCTGATTGTATGCTAGTTGCAAATACAATATTATTCAACTATTAATGTTAATAAAATCATAGAAGCAAGTAATTTCCTAAGTTCCAATATAAAAGTTAAGTCCTAACATCCAAAAAGCCGCAATCACAAAAAATTTGACAAAACTACATCTCCCAACCAAATTTTTAAATAATAATGTTCCATAATAAAGATTTTACTAACAAAATTTGAAAGCCCGTAACAACATGTTTTTGAGTTTCATATAGCAAATAGACGCAACACACTAGTATATAAAAAAAGAAACATAATATCTGAATTCTTTAAAACTAAGTAAGCTTTGACTCTTTTCAATCTTACATATTTCCAGCATACAACGTTTTTAGTTTATCTTGTATAAAACTAAGTCTGGTTACGGCTTTTTGGATGTTAGGTGACAATATGCACAATTAAGGTCTTCACATGTGAACTACATGCAGTTTAATTATTAAATTGTTTAATTGCTGAACATTTTTGCAAAGGTAATACTCTTCAACAATATCTCATTTTTTGGCTGCAAATCTTATTAAAATTGATGGGCTCGCAGCAAGACGTGAATTTTGCTATAAAAAAAAATCGTTCGTCCTCTTTAAGACTTTATCAAAAAATTTAAATATAAAAGTGGGTGTTACTAAAAAAATTGGAAACAAGTTTACTGTCGTCAATTTAACTCAAAAACAAGACCACACGTGAAGACTTTGTTGTTCACTTAGTTAAATGCAAAAAGTAACCGTTTTAAAAAACTTAACATCAAAAATTAATTCCATTTTACTTCTCAAATCCGTACATACATGGCCACAAAAAAGTCGGTTTTTGTAAATTCTGCAAAAGTGACATGAATAAATTCTTTAGGTGATTGTTTTACAATTTTGTAACTCTCAATACTTCACCAGAATTTGTTATAGTTAGCGCAAAAATGTTGGCGATAAGCTATTGAGAAGTTGTAGAAGCCTTTTAAATTAAATCAAAATTATTGCAATTGAAAACGTTAATATGTCAAAAAAACAAAAACATACTGATAAATACTGATAAATGCACAATTTTCAAACAACTTGACTAATACAATTGAAGTAATATACACTTATATGTAGTAATCTTTCAGAAAAAATTAATTTTACTTATATAATATTTAATATAATAGGCATACGAAGGAATTAAATAGATTCTAAGTTTTAAAATCAATTTCTTTCATAAACATTATACACAACAAACAAAAATCTTTGAATATAAAATATGTGCAATTTAATTGTTAGAAACAAAAACCATTAAATTAAAGCAGTTGTCTAAAGGCTTCCTGATTGTATTGGTTAAAGTCGTATGAAAGGTTTTATATCATTTAAAATGGATTTACAACTGAGTGCATACATCGTGACATATGTACTTCAACTTAATCAAAATTTCAGTAGTATCGACAGCTGCAATCACATAAACCAAGGTAGAAAATGTAATTAAAATAAGAAAAAGCAAATAAAAACGTAAAGATCCATTTAATAAAATAACGAAACATGAAAATACAATAAGCATTACAAAACATTCCGTTTTTTTTTTTTTTTTTTGTTTCTTTGTTTTAACTTGCAATAAAATTCTTTATACTATCTATTACGCTGAAATATGTAATCTTAAGTAATATACACACAATATGGCAATTAGTGTATAATGAAAAGTTAAATAGTTTCGCTTAAAAATAGGCACATATTTCTTTTGAAGTACAGTATTGCGTAATTAATGGAAATTCCTTTGTTATTATTACAAAGTTTAAGTGTTGGCTTTAGTTTATATATTATTTAGCTTGTGTTTGGAATTTTAATTCAAATACTATTTTATTGTTAAGTTACATGATTTTATTTTTATTTATATAATTGTAAGTTTATAAAAAATTTGTTTAATTTCTTGACATAGCAAAACAAATAATTTACATATAAATACAATGCAAGAAACTCCCAAATTTAACTTACAAACATATACAACAATAACAACAACAACAAAAAACTTCAATTCAATAGAAACATAAATTAATGATATATAGTACATAGTAAACCAGAAGAAAATGTAAAATTATAAAGACTGCTGTGATTTAAAATATAAAAAAAAAAAATAAACAAAAAAATTATTAATGTCTTTAATAAAATTATAATTCAAAATCTAAGGATGTATTTCTTAACCTAATACTACAATCTAAAAATAAAAACACTCGTGTACTTTTTTAGGAAAGTTTCTTATATAAACTTAAATTATGTCATATGGTATTTGTACTCTACCTGATTACGATTGTCAGGTATCGTGAGATATGTCCGCCTTAAGAGGACCGAAAAGGGCCTTCGCTTAAAAGCTTGAAAACTAAGAAGATATAAACATCGATATATTGCACAAAAGGCTTTCGAACGTTAAAATTTAACCTGCTTTACATCGCTTCGAAATTTTAAATAAAAACAAAATTTTTTCGAGATTGAAAATACCATGCACCTTTCATCAGATGAATGTATTTATTTTTGTTTACTTGTAAAAGTTGCTGATATACTACCTAAACAAGAGCGTTGGCGTTGACGTCAAAATGCCTTCATGTAAATATATTTTAACCTATCAAATAGCGATGGTGTCAACGTGCACCTAATTAAATTTAAATTTTTATGAAGTGCGATTGTCTACTCCTAAAAAAAAAACTTTATCAATCAATGTTATTCTAATTTGACCAGGAACTATAGCTACGTTATTTCGGTATGACGCAGCATTCAAGTCAAAACTAGGCAAATGTTCTAAGTTAAGTTGAGCACGAAAGCTATCAAAGTTTTGGAACAAATAAATATGTTTTTCCACATGACGTTCTCGGGGTTCTAGTGCTAGAAATGTCTTTTTAAATACTTTTAAATTTGTAAAATACTTTCACAAATATCTTAAAGGCAGATTTATTTAGATATAATACATACTCTTACAATTACAATTTTTACATTCCCTCATTCAATATTTGGCGAGGAGCCAGAAAATTTTGTTTTTTTCCAGATGTCATATTCAACAGGATGAACTTTCTTCCGATGAGTGCACAAATTCGAATTTGCCCGAAAGCTTCGATCACAAAAGTTACATTGATAGAGGAATTTGCCAGTATGTTGAGCTGCCATATGTTCCTATTGGAAGAAATAAAAATTTAAATGATTAATATTTATACATACTGCATGTTTAATATTTGCAGGCTACCTTTAAGTTTCGTGGCTTTCTAAAAATTTTATTGCAAAATGTGCATTCAAACGATATATTGCTATGATTATAACGCATATGACCCCATAAAGCATTACGATTTTTGAACTCTTTATTGCAATGTGTGCAAGTATGCGTTTGATCGTTTTCTCCGTGACGTTTCAAGTGGATTTTTAAGTTTTCCTCATCTTTGAGCCAAGTATCACAACCGGGAAGTGTGCATTTCAAACGTGGGCCAGCAACCGCAAAATGTGAGCGTACATGTTTATCGAATGAGGGACCGTATCGGAACTCTTTGCCACATATATGACACACACTGACTGGTTTTTCATGACATACATTTCTGTGGTTCTGCAGCAAATGGTCACTTGGGAAGCTGTAATTAAAAGCATACCGTTAATACTTATTTAGTACATAGCAACTTTATTACTTCTTAGGCTGCGGGCATTGTTCACACACAAATTTCCATTCATCTTGAGGGATATGCAGTGGCATGTGAAGTTTTAAATTATACCTATTCAAAAATCTCTTCGGACATTGATCACAAGCGTATTTAAGTTGCTCTTTAGGTGCATGAAACTTAAGCGTATGAGTACGCAAAACATCAGGTTCAGAAAAACTTTTGTTGCATATGTAACATCTAAGGAAAAATTAAGACAATGTTATATTTATATTATATTTAAACCATTTCTATGATTTTGCTTTTATAGACAATATAGTAAATGTTCTAAGGACAAATACAATTCTAATGATTTATATATCATGACTATTGGTAAGTGGTACCAATCCTTTTCTTTTAATTTAATTTAATTTTATGGGTCCTCAATTATATATTTACTTGTTGTTTTCCGGATTCTCATGTTTAAGTGCATGCTGAACGAACGAAAAAGGTCTATTTAATCTTCGACTACAGCATTTAACATATGGTTTCACACCTGCATGCTCAGCTTTAAAGTGATCAGTAAATTTAATGTAGCTATCAGCTATAAAAAAGCATAATTCGCACTGCATAGGAATGTGTTTCTTAATGAGATCTAATTCATGCGTTGTTATATTTTCTATACACATCCTAAGTTTCGGTGCTTTTATCTGCTTGTTGTCCTTATCCTTATCATGTTCGCTGACTGTTCTTTTTTTATTGTAACGTTTAGAACGTTGGGTAGGTTCATCACTTACTGTCGGTGATGCTCGGCGTTTCGATGATTTTTTCCGTAATTTAGGTTTTCCTTAAAGAATCAGAAGAAAAATATATGATATTGTCGGTAAAAACAAAATATTTTGCTTTTGAATTTTAGCGATAAGTGTCCTTTTAACATTAAATGATGGTAATAGGTCGTAATGCAAGCGGGGGGAGAAGATTCTCACGAATTTGTTATAAACTGCGACATGGGGGCACAAATTGGTTTTGGTGTGATGTCATATTGAAGAGATTTAACAAACAAAAATGTCTAAAATTCATTACCATCTAACCTGCAAAAAAAAATTCCTATAATGGGAATTTAAGAAAACACTATTACATTTATAAATCAGCCACATTGAGTTTGGTAACAAAAACCATTCCACACAGTCCCAAAAATTCATTGAGCGGTAAGTTCAAAGCCCATTATCCTCCATCATATCACTTACGTTTTTCGTAAAATTAAAAAGAAAAATTTGAAGTCTGATGTTTCTGCGGAATGCACATTTTCATTGAGAATGCAAAGTGTAGAAACTTTAAAACTAATCTAAGGTACAATCTTCTCTTCGCTCTGACATGAAGTTTTAACAAGTTCATTTTACCATATCGTTCATTCTTTTGAGTTATTAACCAAACACTAAAATTATATATGTAGATGTTGTAACCTAACCAGATTTCCCCAAAAATGTCAGATTAAAGAAAATATTTATAGACCATGTTTACTTAGTGAAAAGAACAATATTTTACTGTTCAACTATTTTTATTTGATATCTTAGTATAAGAATTGAATAAAGCTAATTTTGTTGATACATTGATATTACAAATGTATATTTATTATGAGAAACATATTATCGATTTTTACTACAGTGAATTAGAACAAAATTTAATATTATCAATTCAAAAAAAAATCTATTTACATGAGCTGATCTTATTCTACAATATTTGAACAAGGTAATACTTTGATAAATTATTTATGAACACTATATTTCATGAAATGAGTTCGAAGCAAACATTTGACTAAGGCTTTCCTTATTCATTTGTTTTCTTTGTCGATACTTTTTTTTTCTTTCTCTATCTTTTTGCCTTCTTATAGCCAAGGACTCTTCATTCAGTGTACGTTTTAAAGTTTCTCTCCTTTTTTTATCCCTTTCCCTTTCATTTTGGAGGTATGCTTTATATCTGTTTTCATCCTCTTTTAGTCTGTGTCGCCATTTTTGGGTTCTACTTGAAAATGTCATTGCTGCAAAAAGAATAAGCAATTACTTTTAAAAGAGGCATGAAAACTTTGTGATCAGATTACATAGACGTAGCAATTCATGAAAAAGATTTGATCTAAGAAATCCCAAAGCTCTTTACTATAAAAACAATTGACATACATATACATATAATGTATTATGGTAGCAGACTAGAAAACTCTTTTGTGACAATTAATAATTAATTATACTTTGGAAAACTCCGCACAGGTTGAATGTTTTTACATGAGACGCATCGCTTGAACTGTAAAACAATTCTTTGTCGAATGTATTTTGCTCATCATTTTAATGAAATTTCTTTATTTCATTTAAAATGTTTGTGAATAAATGAAGTCAAGAGGAAATTCATCTTAAATCAATTGGAATAATAATTTAATTTTTAATCAATTAGATTTTATTGTTTGTAGAAATATTTTTCAAGACAGATTAAGGATTCTATTATTCAATTAATAAAAGAACCTACATATAACCTATAGTTTTTAAGTAACATAGTGGAATAACATATCCTCATTTATTATTTTCTTTAACATTAATTTAATGAATTAAACAGCCTAAATAAAACAACAAAGTTACCTTTTGCCACAGTACGAAAGTACAACGGACTTATTTTTAGTACATTCGGAGTCTTAATTTCGTGATAGAAAAAGTACGCAACACAACGGAACAATTTTAAGTGTATTCGAAGCATTTTTCAGAAATAATTTATTCCTCTAACAATGCAAAACAAAACAGAAAAAATCTATACATCTTTTTTTTTAGTAAATTTTAATAAAACATGCAAAAGAATTTTTTTAGTAGTTTTTGAGAGTATATAAGACACGAAATACATTCGGATTTCAAAAAATACATTCCAAATTTAAATTCAGCACATTTCCATAAAGCTCAAGTATTATGACTGGTACACAACCTTGTAGATGTAAAGAAACCCAATAGTTTTGTAAGAATTTTTTCGGCAATAAGTCTATTGGTGTCCGCTAAAATTTTACCTCACATCAAAAAAAAATAAATAGTTAAAGCTATAGAAAAGAAGAATTCTAATTGATTTCTGGCCCAAAAACAATTTCTAAATATTAAGGCTTCCCAAATTAATCGTATCTTGAAATAGGAAAATTTGGTGTTTTTTTTTAACATTGGGGATTAGAATAAAAACCGAAATCAAATAAAACTCAATTGAATGGTCAACTTCAAATCGCGAAAATTTGGGTAAAATCTTAATGTAGATAACTTTTAATTCAGTAATCTCTGTATGAAATTATTAAAACTAATGAGACAACTTTTGTGATACGATTTTCTACAACTTTGACTTCTTATCTTTTAAGATTTGTTGCATTTTTAGATTTATATTTCAAATTTTTAAAGTAAGTAAAATAATTTAGATTTTTGCCTTCATCAGTGGGAACTGCCACCAGATTTAGATGGAATCTTCATCTAATTGTACTTAAGAGTGCATGTGTTGATATGTATTTTGTGCATGGTTGTGCGTATTATAGGTCAACCATTTTTAAATTATTATGGTGTAAAACACGAAATTTACCTTAGTTAGGTGATGCATGTTCAAAAATGTACATTCATGTACATTTTGCAAACGATGTAAATAATTTCAAATGTAATGGTCATGGCGTTACCAATTACAGTAATAAAGTACAGTATCATACTTTATGGCAGGTACGAATTTCTACTAAACTTCAACTGAACTGCTCTAGACGAAACAGTAGTGTGGGACATGATCCCGAACATTAAACTTAAGGCACAAGGAGCCGGCGCTATCACGCAACATCACTGATGATATATGTATGTATATGGCAAAGGTAATAGGAATAAATCCAGTGGTATTTTCACCTACGGCTGTCTATCTCACACATTTCCACCAGAAATTTGATTTTCATTTCTAATATTTATTTGGTTGCGTTTGCATAACACAAGATTTTTTGTCGCGTTATTGAAATAAATAATTTTACCTTCTGTTAAATTGTCCGAAATAACTTCCAAGTCGTCAAGCACTTGAGACTCTATTCCTGTACTGCAAATCTGTGTTTCAAAATCTTCTAATGGATTTAGCTCATCTTTTATTTCACCTTCCGTTTCATCGGCATCTTCTGGATAAATGTTTTCCACCGATTCTTCTTTAATAATGAGTTCAGGTTCAAGTTGCTCTGCGGCTGGTTCATATTCAGCAAAAATTTTGTTTTCAACATTAACTTCAGAGATGCCGACATCAGCATGGGCACTCGTTAAAGTGGCATGAGCCTGCTCAACTTTAATATAAAACTGGTGGAACTCATGGACACTTTGCCAGCAATCACAACAAACAGTAGTAGAAATGGGATCGTCGAGGCAAGGCTAAGTTTTGAAGACAAAATTTATGATGCGTTTGAGCTTAAAAATTTTAGTTTTCTATCCACTTACCTTAAACCAAAGGTATTTTCCCAAAATGTTTGCTATATCGTAAAGTTTTCCACTATCATCAAATATTTTCAAAACACTGTAAGAATCCTCAAGGCAGACACGACAGATCATTTTGACAAAACCAGAGAATAAACAGAGTAACGGTATGGCCCTAGTGTCAAATTGTGAAAAAATGTTGTCATTACCCTTTCAGCCAGTCCAAGCGCTTTGATTAGCTTTAACAGAAAGAACTTGTTTGAACGACTTGCAGCAAGTGTTGCGCCGACTACTTAAATTATGAGGAATTTCGTTGACGTTAGAGTTTAGTCTGAATGTTACAACCCTCGCTGGTGGATTAAAACCCATGGCATTATAAAATAATTTTTTTTTGTTTTACAAAAATGTCGCTTGGTACATGCAGATTTGAATGAATTCAAAATTGTTGCAGTGCTGAAACTGGCTGAACAAATCCATATTGACACTTGCAGTCGATTGTTAGAGATTGTCGATTTATAATAGAGATGAACGGATAGGTTTATGATAACTCTGTAAATTGATTAGATATGAGAAAATAATCCATAACAAACACTAGAGCCACACCATGGTAAAATTATCATGGTAACAGCAATTCTCAGTGATAATTTTTCTTCTTTATTTTTATGCCTACATTTTCTGTCAAAATAGCTTAGATAAGCTATCAAATAACACATTTATAAAGGCCGTCCATATATTACGTGAGTCAAAATAGAGGAGAGAAGGTCCGGCAAAACCAAATCTCACCAAGCGGGAAGGGGGGGGGGGGAGGATCAACGAAAATCTCATGTGAACTTTTTAATGCAGAGAGAATACATTATTATAGCAGATTACATCTAAAAATTAAAAGGAAAGTCTCACGGAAGAGAGGGAGGAACTCACCAAATATCATCGCCAGAGCTCACCAAATATCATCGAGAGGGGTAGTCCGAATTTTCAAAAAAACACCTCACGTAATTTATGGACGTCCCCATAGCTAAAAATGAGCGCTGTCAGATTTATTATCTTCTTTGTTTTTATTCTTGACGTACATGGTAGCCGATTTCACGGTTGCATATTTAAGTTTGACAAGATAGTCCTTCCATATAGTTCTACCATGGAGCCACACGAGTATTCTACAAATTTATAGTTAATGGGCATACGATCAACGCGGGTTTTCTAATGTGCGTTGCAATGTACATTTTTTAGCCCTTTCTACGAATTTATGTATTTCTGTTTTCGCTTTTTATTTTATAGACTAATTAGCTAATTTTTATTAGACTAAGATCTAAGATTCATATTTCTTCTTTCAATTCTGAAGTAAATAAATAAACATGTAAGTAATTTACTTGTTTTCATCCATTTTCAAGTCAAATTTTATTCTCAAAATATTAATCGAAAAATTAAGGAATTATATACTAAGCTGTATATAAGAAATGTAAGCACAAGTTTTTAAAACATCAATGAAAAACTACTACTGTATACTAACATATTTTTTGAAAACTTTTGTTGGTGAAACCAATTTTGTCATATTTATCTCTCTCAAACGTTACCGAATTTTTCATTTTCACTCTTTTCTGTATGAATTTGTATACACACGCCACGAAATTGTGTATCAAATCACTTGCACTATGGCGACATAAATAGCTTAAATTCGATGCGTGTAAATAGTATAAATAATTGATCCATATATATAAATTCAGAAACCGATTATGTATGTATTATATTACGTAGTAATCGCTGCTTGCGGAACAGACTTTTCAAGTTGATCATGTTTTCAATACCGCTGTTCTACTGATATACATACATATGGGCATTTCCACGAAAACGGAAGTTTTGTCCCGTGCGACACCTTAGTTTTTGCAATTATCTTGAATACGAAAAATTGCCCAAATTCAACCTTAGCACCAATTATAAAGCTAATTAGGAGCTACAAGTTAAGCCTATTATCAAAATAAAAATCCGTTTTATTTTGACTTTTTTTACTTTAAATGTGTTCGACGGTCGAACGTGACCCATGGAAATCCACATATATATAACAGAAAAATATATATACATAATAGGAAATCATATGCATGATGTATGTATATCAATGTGCCGATTCATAAACAAATTGATGTGTTCAACTAAAATTTAAGAGTAAAATAATTATCTTGCCTCGTTTATTGTCGATATTAGGAAAATTCCTACCTTTATTTTGTGTCAGATTACATTCATAAGCAGATGAACCTTCTTTTATTTCCGATTGCATTTTTATTGAAAAGCTAAATTAATTTTTGCGAGCTTTCATGTTTTGTCTTACGCCAAATATCCCATTCTTCGGGATGCTTTTTTTTCTTGTGCGAATGCATGTTTGCATTCGAGTTAAATGTTCTTGTACAAAAAGGGCATTTATACAGTTTAGTACCAGTGTGTCGAGCCATATGTTCCTTAAAAGAAATATTTTAAATGACAAAAAATGGGTTAACTCCAATAAAGGCTTCACAACTAACCCGCAAAGTGATGGACTTTTTAAATGTTTTATTGCATTCTTCACAAGTAAATGTTTTATTGCTATGCGCATATCGTATGTGATTTGTATAGGAATTGCGATTTTTACAAAACCGATCACATATATAGCAAATATATGAACTTTTTATGTTATCGTTAGGATGTTGCTGCCTTATGTGAGTTCGCAAATTATTTTTATCCTTAAGCCAACGATCACAATTTGGAAATGGACATAATAACCGTGTACAATTGTCATTCACATTTCCGTCTGAGTCTTGATTCTCTTCGACTTTTTGATACCCATTAGCAGGGGACTTTTCAATTTCAACCTTAGTTTCATTTTCGTTCGTTTGATATTTAGCTACGCAAATTTCTATTTCTATATTTTCTATATTTTCGCCGCCATTCTTAGTTTCGCTGCCATCGTCCACGTAACTTAACATATTTTCATGCCATACATATTCAATCGGCTTTTGTGATTCCTGTGTATTTTCGTCGGTAAAGAGTTTTTCTTTTTCCATCGTTGTGCCGGCAACGTGGGTCCGTGAATATTGACAGTGAGCCTGCTGCACCTTAAGGTAGAACTGATGAAATTCCATTACCTTTTTCCAGCAATCATAACAAATGACAGTAGATATTGGGTCTTCCATTGTTGGCTATAAATACAAAAATTTATTTTTTTAGTTACTATGCAGATCCTGCTGATACTTCTTGCATACTTCAAACCAAAAATATTTTCCTAACGTGCGAGCAATGTCAAAACGTTTTCCTCTTTCATCAAATATGTTTAATACGTTTATTACTTCCTCTAGGCACAGGCAGCAAATCATTTTTTTGCAATACTTCAATGAATTTAAATCAAAAATTATGAACCAAAATCATTGATTTAAAAGTTGCAAATAAAACAGAAAAATAATTTTCTAGCATATTTTTGACAGTTCGCGTGGGTTTAAGTGTTACCACATTGTGTTAATTAATCAAAGCTATAAATAAAAATATTGTGTCAGTAAATTAACCCATGATGTACGAAACCCCAAAATATTGATTATATGCATAATTTAAACTTTATGGTGTAATCGACGATTAGGTCTCAAGACAAAACGACTATGGGCCGGTTTCACAGTGCTTAGTTAACCAATTAGTTAACTTAACCAACGGCTGTTAGTTAACTACCGATTCAGTTTCACAGTCCATTAGTTAACTAATGATAATTTTTTGTACAAAATATGGTATCACTGCACAAAACATATGTTTTTTATTTTGACATTTCATAGTTTGCGAAATGGAATCAATAGCAAGAACTCCTAAATTTTTGGCAGACTAAATAAATTGCTAATTTTTTTCGTTCTGACAAGTTGTTTGTTTTGCGTTGCCAACTTTTTTTTGTAAGCTAAAAAGCAATCAGCTGTTAGTTAACTATTAGTTAACCTGCCAATTCTGGTTGGTTAACTAATTACTGTGAAACTGAAATTGGATAGTTAACTTCTAATCTCGAGTTAACTAAGCACTGTGAAACCGGCCCTAAGGCAAGCGCAAGTGCTTAGTCAACGTTTACACAAGGAAATTCGGTGAAAGAAGTTATTGTCCATTCTATTCTATGAATTTGTTTTGCATTAACACACGAAAGCTGCGTCAATGTTTTCAATAAGTTTGTTCGCCTATTTTAAGGACGCATGGTCATTGTTTAGTTTTATTTATATACTTGGTGCTAGTATCCAAATTTTTTTCCAAATATTTTAATGTCTTTGTGAAAAAAAAAAAAAATATTTTATTTTGACATATTTTGTTTTCTTTATAATTTTTTTTACTGAAAGCTTGTAAACTTGCAAAAAAGTTCTTCAAAAAAGGTTAACATTCAACGAAATAAAAAAAAAATATTTTAATTTTTTATACACAAAATTTTATTTTTATAAAAAAAATATTATTATATATATGTTTTTTTAAGAAAAATAAAAACGTTAAGAAAGTCCTTGCACTTGGTGGACTCTACGGGCAAATGGTTTTTTTTTTTTGTTGGGACAACACTTTGACGTTTTATTTTGTTATGTCTGCACTTATGAACACGACCATTGGTTTTATTTCAGGCAAAGTGTCAAAAATTAATTCCGACCGAATTTTAATAGAATATCATTTTGACTTTAAATTCTTGATATTTTATTTTGATATTTTAGCAAATGCAATTTGTTTTCTAACAATGATTTGTCGCGTTTGTCTACAGGAAAGTTCAAGTACTTTAAATATATTTGATGGAAATGGTGATAGTGTTAATATTGCAAAAGTGTTGGCTAAACATTTTTGGTTTGAGGTAAACAAAAAATATACAAGAAAACCAAAATAGTATTAACAATCATTATTTATTTTCATTAGCCATATCTTGAGGATTCCATATCAAACGTTATTTGTTATAGTTGTTGGCAAAAAGTAGACGACTTCCATCAATTCTATACGGAAGTAGAGCAGGCACACGCCCAACTAACAAGCTCGAAATTTGCTTCCATTTCTGAGGTCAACATAAAAAACCACTTCTTGGAGAAGATACCAACGACACCAGCTGTTGGGCAGTTGGAAATTGATATCAATATTAAAGAAGAGCTTATTGACAACGTTTGGCCGGAAAATATTAACTATCTAGACGATAATGCGACGGGCTCAACAAAAGCTGAACTTAATCCTTTGGAAGTTGTGGAAACAAAGAAGAACAAGAATTTAGATGACAGTGACGATGAATACGATGAAAGAGACACTGAATTTAAAGTAGAAACATCAGAGGCGGAACCTACAGATGATGAAGGTAGAGCTATACTGCCATGCTCAGGAAAAAGACAGTAAATGGACTTTACTGCCTTTTTGAGTTTTTGTTTCGATCTTCTGCGTATTGGTGAAATACATAATCTTAAAAATTACTATTTTTGCACTAACTTGCACTGACCTGCCTGTATGTGCTTTAAATTTTTAATACTTTATTCTAGTATTAAGGCAGTCATATACATATGTATGTCATTTTCTATATTGCAATTTTATGTTGTATATGAGCATAGTTAAACTTGAACTATCCGTAATCATATTTAAATAGCATTTAAAAATGTTTTAAGCTTTCCATCAAACATTTAACATTGATATCAGTTTGCTAGCAATCTGAAATCATGCCAATGATTAGTGTATTTTTTGCTAACCTTCCTGTTCAGTACTTTTTAGAGCAAAGAACACAAAAAAATTGCAATATGCATAAAAGACGAGAATGGGCAACTAGCTGCTTATACTAGTTTCAACCGCTGCTACATGGTATCATCAGCAAGCCTACGTTTAAGAATTTTCAAGCATACTATGTTTTACCTTTTGCATTAACCAGTTAAGAATCATAGCAAAATATGAATACAGTGCTCCAAATTTCTACATTTCTTATATTTATTTATTTTAATAACATCTTAGATTACTATATTTTTTTTGTTTAGTACTTGCGCACAAGTAATTAAATAATTAAATTCTATTTAGAGTTTTATTTTTGTTGCTTAGACTGGATCTTGTTAGAATCTTGTTATAGTACAAATTGTTTTTTTTTTTTTTTGTTCATCAGCTAACTTATTTCGTTTTGTCAATTTTTATGTATTTGATTGAGCTTTCTTTTTCAATTCAAGATAAACAAAGACCACGAAGAAAATCAAGAAAACGCGCAACACTCTTGCCCCATAAGACTGTCAAGCGTGCTAAACGTTGTAAAAAGAAAGTCATCGTTGACGAAGATGAAGACTTAGCAGCCTTAAAAGACGATAAATCAAAAGTTGTTAGTTCTAAGAAATCAAAACAACAACGTCAACGAATAACTGAACGAGATGAAGAGCTTGTTAAAAAGTACATAACCATGGGCTGCGAATTATGTCCCTATGTAGGAGAAGACTTTACTGAATTAACAGATCATTTTAGGTGTCAACACAATATTTTAAAACCTTACGTTATGTGTTGTGGTCGTAAATTGAATAAACGTTTTTTAGTTGTACATCACGCATATAAGCATGAAGATCCTGAATATTATAAGTAAGCAAAATCTTGTGTAAAAAATTAAAATTTTAAACTTACGATTATTGTTAACAGTGCAGTAATGTTTAATGTTATTTCTTTTTTCAAATTTTTTACAGATGCAAAGAATGCAACAAAGTCTTCTCCGATGGGTATGTATTACGATCCCATATGCTTGCAAATCATGCTCCCGATGAGGAACTTCATTATGCCTGTGATCTGTGTCCCAAGAGATTTTCACGTCTATATTTTCTAAAGCTACACAAACCATCACATATACCACCTGAAGAATTCAAATTTCAGTGTAATAAATGTCCAGAGCCTAAATTGTAATTATTTGAGAGTACATTTTACATTTAGATAATTAAAATTCGTTTTTCCTACTTTTTAGTTTTGCAAGCGATCATTTACTGCAAATACATACGAGCATGCGTCATACAAGAGCAACCAATGTTTGTCATGTTTGTGCTAAAGAAATACGTGACAAACAGGCATTCGAAAAACATGTACGCTTGCATTTTGAGGACAGTGGTCCGCGTATAAAATGTCCTCATCCAGAATGTGATTCATGGCTTAAAGATAAGGACAACTTAAAGCAGCATTTACGACGACACAATGATGCCGGGAAAAGTTTCATTTGCAAACATTGCAATAGATCGTGTAAAAATCGCAGATCTCTGACAAGTCACATCAACTATGTGCATAGTAATGAAACATTTTCTTGTGAAGAGTGTAATAAAACATTTAAAAAGGCCATCACTTTGCGGGTATGTTACGATTTTATATTTATAAATATTTATGATATTTATGTGTATTACTTTTACAACAGGAGCACATGGCTCAGCATACTGGCGAAAGATTGTACAAATGTCCTTTTTGTACGAGAACATTTAACTCGAATGCAAACATGCATTCGCACAAGAAAAAAATGCATCCTGTAGAATGGGATATTTGGCGTAAAACAAAGAAAGGTAGCTCCCAGCGACTAATAACTGAGGGTGTTACGTCTGTAGTGAGCTCTGTAAATAATTGTATTCAGGATAATAATGCATTTAATGACTCAATTTCATGTAATAATGTTAATTGATTTTAAGAATAAAAGTAATTATATTTTTGTAAATATATTACATGTTAACATATGTGCTGTACTACCAACTACTTCGTTCTGAACTGTCTAAGCCAATTGACACAATAGCACTGTGACAAAGTGGACATGTGCGATGTCTAGTTATTTCCATTGGTGATGCGCAGTGATGACAAGTACCACATATCCAGATATTGGTAGTGGGTTGAGTTATGGGTTTCCCAGATGAAATACAAGGTGGGAAGCGTGCACCGCAGCTTGAACATGAGGGTAAGCTGTTTAAGAAAATAGATGTAAAGCAATAAAAAAAGGGATTATAAACAAAAAAACAAACCAATCTGGCGCTTCTCCTTCGCACGAATAACACTGGACGACATCTACTTTATTGTCTACGGGTTCATTCTTTGCAAAGATGCTGACAGCCAACTCTTCATAATCGCGTTGATTTTTCTCAGGCAAAAAATCTAATGACTCCAGTTTGATAAAAGCTTTCGAGCAAGTACCTAAGCATATAAATGAAAAATAAGTGTAAATATCTTTAAAAATACCGGTGTACATATAAGGTATGTTTTTACCCTGAAAGATAGCCAAAAACTTAAATGTAAGTGGTAAGTGGTTTAAGTTAATTTTTTACCCTTTTTTGCATAAAAATTTATATTTTCATAAATTAATACGCTTTTTAAATCTGTCAATTTGTAAAGACTTTATAACTCTCTGGAAAATTAGTACCCTCCCAAAATTTCACCGAAAAAATATATTCAAATTGCGTGAAGGAAACGAGTGTGATTTTTCCGCCGAATGAATTTTTTCAGTCGATTAAGAGTGGTAAGTCAATAGAGTTTTTGCTAAATTCATCTTGTATGTATTTTGATTTCTTGTAAAACATACATACATATGTATGTATGTTTAGAAAAATGTGCTACGTAAATGCGGTCGAATAAAGAGACCTAAGCTGAGGTGGTTTCAATGAAAAGAAATTCTTGTTTTGTTTGAAAAACTCATACGTAAACAAAATTTTTTGTCAATTATGTATTAAAAAAATATGTAATACAGAACTCTTTTTTTTTTCAACAAACCGAAAGAACGATCTGCACAACTCGCTAACGCCAACAAACTATAAATATCCTCTATATTCAGCACATCCTCATAGTCGCGCAAACGTAATGCAGTAATCACTGCACTGTGTACAATTCCAAAACGCAATTGTCGCTGCGCCAGTAACATAAAATGATACGCTTCCGCACAATGCCAAATATGATCAATTGTACGCACATCCTCCGTTGACATTGCGTCTAGTATTGCTACTCGGTCAATATTAAAAATACCAGTACTCTGTCCACTGCTACTGTTATTGCTCAAAGTTTTAACATGGTCTTCAGCTAAAAGTCCAGCAAGTATATAGAGTTTCTTAATTCGTATCAATGGTGAACGTTTGGTAACTTCACGCTCTGCAAGTTTAGTTAATAAACGTGCTGCATCCAATTGTCGACCAGCTTTTCGTTGTAATTCCACTGCTTCTGGCAGACGTCCTTCTTTCAGTAATTGTGCAGCATGTTTACTAAGCAATACATCGATTTGCGGCATTTGATATTTTTGTGCCAAATTCACTGCATCACCCCATTGACGCAAATTCACGCAGTTATTGACTGCGGACTTGTAATCACCTTGCTTAAGATATGCTGTAACAGCTTCAGTACACATACCTGAAAACAAGGGGATGGAAAATAGATGAAGACATATAGGAGCAAATGCATTAAAAATGTTGTTTTTTTTTGTAAATGGCTCTTTTAAATTTTCCTTTCTAAAATGTGTTCCCCAAAGGTAGTGTAGCGGGCCACCTCTGGTATATACAATGTAAAAAATTCTCCACTATTTTTATAAATTGTGTAAAAATTTTTGTTTTTGAAATAATGCTATAAGCTTACCAACTGATGCTAACATTTCGGCGATTTTTGAAAGCAAAGGACTTTTTTCAGGAAGCTTACTAATGCATTGTTCCAACTCGTCAAATTGTTCCAGATGATATAATGCATTCATTAGACCTTCAATATGATGTGCTTTCTCATAATACTCTTTGGCACTTTCCCAAGAACGCAAATTAGCAAAATGATTGCCGATTTCTCTCCAAGCGATTTCCATTTGTTGATCTGAAACAGCAGCACCCATACGATACAGTTGTACAACCCGAAACCAATCACACAGCGTTATACGTAAATTAATAGCAAGATCTCTAAAAAAAAAAAACTTTATTAGGAATGAAGAGTGTAGATGCAAAACCAGCCCAATTTTCAAAGTTTTTTTTTGAGAAAAACAAACTTTTCAATTCGTATGAGTTCTTATGCAAATAAAGGCTTTTATCGTTGAGTTTGATCATATTACTGGTCGATTTTCAGTTGGTATATACATATGTTCTTTGGAAAGAGAATACCTACTTGTCGCATTTCTTGTGAAAAGTGGACAAGGTGAGTTTTGCAGCTACAAACCTAAACTATTAAATGCTACAGTACCTACGATCCGCGTCAATGTATAATTTCTCTGCCTCCTCGTATTCACCATAAAAAGCGCAGATTTCTGCCTTTTGCAACATTTCTGCGGGTATATTTTTCAAACGTTTTATTAATTGTATGCCTTGATAATTAGCGCAACGCACAAAAGCATTTTCGGCCATTTCTAATTCTAATTTTTTCAATGCACCCTCAGCTAACAAACGCCATAAGCGAGGATGGGGATTATCTTCAATAAATTGCTTTGCATCCTCCAAGCCAACGTGTTGCAGCAATTCATCTGTGTCTCGTAACGATTTGACGCGCAACTGTATAATGTGGCTAATGGGATTTTGTGTCTCATCGCCACTTATAATATCATCGAGTAAAATGCTCGTTATTTCTAAATCCTCAAAGGCACATATATAGCCTGATGTGGAAATGGGTTCTTCAGGATCGTTTCCACGAAAAACATACATGCGTGTTTTTTCCATCAGAGCTAACAGTAGTGGATTATCTTTAGCCCAGCAGATAGCCCAAACATCTTTACGTTCCACTCGACTAAAATTCAACTGTGTTTCACGTTGATCATCAAGTTCCAACAGCGTCATAACGCCAGATTGATCGATAATAGCAGCACGCCTGATAAGATAAATGTAAAGAATAAGATGAGTAGTTCTTTCTTCGAAAATATGTAATAAAGCGATATAAGGGTTGGTAAAAAATAATATTTAACTATTATCTAACTCACAAAACAGGATATTAATGTTATTCAACTATCTATAAGCTGCTTGAATAAACTTGTATGGTTGAGACGACATGAAAACAGTTTCAGCTGTATATTGAGCTCAGTTCTTATTTGCTGGAAATTTTAATGCCAAGCATGCCCATTGAGGTTCCGTCTTATCAACCCCAAAGGTAAAGCCCTTTGTCTTTCATTGATGAACTGTCACAATGCCAGATTATTAATCCAGTGGACAGTACACATAAAAGTCATCAGACTTTCAAAAATTCAGTATCTTAGTGACTAGAGTCATAAGAGGAAACAGCAAGAAACAAATTTCGTCTGAATAACGATTAGGTAAAAGCCTTAACCATTATCTTGTCACTATACACCTATGTAAACATGTGGAACAGACTCAGATATGCAAAAGCTTATAACAAACACACATGTGCAACTCATGTACATATACTAGCAACCCTTAAAAAGTCACGGCTTAACTCTTCTTAAATCGCACGTTATAATAAAAAAAAGATATTACAGCGGCAATGACAAGAAACCAGGTCTCTTGAAGTTAAACATAAATGGACCTTAGCCGAAATCAAACTGAACAAAGTCCGACGAAAAGAATCGAAGAGAAGTATAAACTTATACGGAAAATCCCGCCATTCTTCAATAACTCTTTGTGGTAGGATATCAGGGGTATAAAAAACTCTGACTCAATTATAACTACGTTTCCTTCGATAGTGTAAAAATCTTGTAAAAAAATTACTTACGTTGAATTGCAGTTTATGGATATTTTATATGGTTTGGAGCCACTTTTGTGTCGATTTCTTAAAGCCACGTTTTGAACACTGTATTCATTAATCACACCTGATTCTCGTGCTACAAGCAGTAATTTCTCGGATATAGCTAAGCTGCAAATTGGGTCTAAGTTCTTATAGTTTGGTTGGCTGCTTCTATTAGCTGTTGTTGCTAGAAGATCTTTAGACATTTCTACTCCAGTAGGCGTGTCGTCTATATGAAAACGTTTTTCTTTACGTGCCTTAACTCCATGTAAAGTTGAAGCGCTCTTAAAATAGTCTAAAATAAACAAAATACACTTTTATAATTATATTTTAATTATAATACCTTTGGAGTGTGATAGTGCCAAATCATAATCTCATCATTAGATGCTAAGGCTACGTAATTTGAGTTGATGCCGATGAAATTCGGTTTTACCTCTGTATACTTGGCTAAAATTTATAACATGAAAGGTAATATAGATAAACAAATTTTCAATTATTATAAAAATCAATGGTGGTTCTAATCGAAATATAATATTAATAAAATGTGATGATAAAAATCAAATGATATAAGTTGATTAATTCTGGATGAAAGAATTAAGTCTCGAATTATAACTTCAAAAAACTTACAATCCACAGTGGTACCAATTGAGTTACATAACAAAAGTTGGTAACATTTGTCATCAGCATTTCCCTTGCGTTCTAGTGAACTTAGTGCTACGTCCTTTATATTAGCATTAAGACATTCCACACCAATAACACAATGCTCATTACAAGCTGCGATACATAAAGTAGGCTCAACTTCTTTTAGAAAACTCTAAGAAAATGATCATGCATTTCTTAAATTCAATTTAATTGTATTCAAGCACACTCACTTGGTTTGAAATTGTATTCCAAAAAGTGACTACATTCATAGCTGAATCACGTGGATTATTATTAAGAAATACGACAGTTTTCTCAAAGTAGCACCACACGTAATCAGGACGTATATTCGCAAAGTATATAAACGAATCCACCGCCATGGCTATGCGTAAAGATTTGCCCTCCCACGAAAGTGAAGCAATCTCATTTCCGGGCACCTTTAAAGTTCTATATATTTGTCCAAATGGTGAGTAGAATACAACCTGACTGCAGTCCTTTGAGTGAGAGCCATCCACAAGAATACCACAAATAGCCAATACAGTGCCATCATGATTCCATTTTGCATCAATATTGCGCATATTAGTGTCAAAAATTGAAGGACCTTAAAGATGAAATAAAGTGTTTTAGATACGTTTTAAAAAAATTTAAATAACATTTTTTTACTTTGATCGTTTTCATTACGCATTATTTGAACTTTGCCTAACTCATAGCAAATGGCTAATAGTGGACGATTTGTAGGGGCACGACCGCTATACCAGCAGAGGGCAGATATGCGAAAGGATCGATTAGACGTTAAACTAACGCATTGTATGTTTAATTTCATCTGTAATTAAAAAAAATTATATAATTTTTTCTCTTAACGTAGTATTAAATAATCTAACCGCAAAATTTCCTTGATTATCATATAAATGACATTCACCATTGGCCAAGCCAAATAAAATTAAGCGATTATCCGGATTCCATTGTACGCCAGTAAGTTGAGTATTTTTCAATTCTTTACCCCATATCCGATTACCATCAACCGAACCTAGAATTTATAATAAAGTTAATCAAAGAAATTCTAAATCTAAATCTTCATAATTATAATTGTCGTATTCAATTATTTCGAGAGCTAAATATTATGGAAATGTTTTGATCAAGAGAAAATAATTATACTTAAGTGGCACTTAAGTGACAATTAGCAAGTTCATGATATATAATTTTGATTAAAGATTCATATTTTACAAAAAAATTACTTAAATAACTTTTTCAATATATTTTATTACTTTGCTGTTAGAGAGGCCAATTTGACAAAAAATACCATCAAGTTACCATTCCATTTGGAGATATAAATGAAAAATAAATACGAGTACCTCCTTTCGATTTGGGCAATTCTTGTCTAAAAAATGTATTTAAGCCCTTTAGTATTTTCGCCTTAGTCCCAAAAAGCTTATGGGCAAAAACTTCAGTAAACTTTTACTTTAGATACTATGCATACCTCTTAGCTGAGTAATATTAACAAATCTTTGAAACATAATTTGCCAGCAAAAAGTTTTATTATTTACCCACAATTATAGCACCATCCTCGTATACAATGCAAATTTTACTGCCATCCGATGTCCAGCTCATACCATTCACTGTAGATTTTTTGCGATCATTGGTCATTTCCTCGTACCACGAACCCTTGTAGAGCATCCAGACCATAATAACGCCATCCAAATCTGATGACGTTAATTTCTGTTGTGTGTCATTCCAAGTGACCACTTTGACTGCGTCTTTATGACCGTCTAGTGTTTGATTCATAGACAGATTACTGACAGCGGCTAAGGCACCTTTATTTTGACCATTGGAAGCTTTGCAGTTGGAAAAATTTATTTACTTTTTGTATTGTTTGCTTATGCTGAAAGCGGTCTTACTTTGTTCCAATTTGAGTACCTTTAGTAGTCCCTCTGTGCCGGCGACGGCGATATAGCCATGTTCCTTATTCCAAGCTATACAATTTAATTTAATATTGTTTGGTATTGCAATCTAAGTAATAATATATTTATAAATAAAAGTAAAACAGGAAACTAAATATTTTTTACCTTTTTACTTAAATAGACGAACATTTTATTCCGACTCTAATCCGTTTTTTCATAAAGCTCTTGTTGCCACTAGAAAATTTCTTTTCTCTTCGACATTTGTTTACGCTTGCAAAAGAAAAACTCGTTTCCATGGCAAAGTAACTTATTGGCGTCTTGGCCATCCGTTTGTTTGGCTTAAAAAAAAAAAACAACCACAGCATGAGCTTGGCTTAAACAATTTCAGCTCATTATCAACTGTTTAAGATCAACAAGTATCACACAGTTTAAAAGCAACTGGCCAATGCACACTGGGCTGATCATCAATTTTTGTTGGCAAAAGGCTACCAAAGAATTGATGGCTTAAGTTTACTTTGGTACAAATCCTCCAAATTTTTTAATTATTTTTAGAAAAAGTAGCGCTATAAGAATAAAAAATAAATTTACAAAAAAAAAAAGTGTCGGTCGGATCTAGTTTCGGAGATATAGTCATCGGAAGTTGCGTATATAGCTGTTATAAAAAAAAAGTTGGAAACCCTATATAGATATCCAAAATATTGGTACTATATGAAAGGTAATTGAATAAGGGATAAAATTGCAACATAAATATTCAAAATTTGTTACATAGTTTTCAAGATATGACGATTTTTGTAAAAAACGCTATTTTTTCCGAAAAATGTATTATTAGCATATAATGTTTTTAGCACCATATGAAAACTCAATTTAATTGCTTTAAAATGATGTATCATTTGTACTAAATTTTTTTATATTAACCCATTTTTTACCGGAATGTAAATAAAATAATTAATAATTTTTTTTTTAAATGTATGTATATGTATATTGACAACAAAAACTACAGTGACAAAGACAACAACAACTGAGCAGCGGTTGAAGGCCGCTTACCTACCTATATGCGTTGAACAGAATTGGGACGGGGTGGGGAAAGCGGCAACGATTACTCGCTGTCAAAAAAAAAAAACCCGTCGGAAAGTTGTTTGAGTAAACACAATTGCGTCGGACGACAGGTCACAAATTTTGTGATATGAGATAGTAGCAAATCAAGAAAGATAACATGAAAACGCACATTTAGCAAAAACAAAACAAGGAAAAAATCTAATACACATTAGGTGCGTTCCAGAACTTTTTGGGTAAAATCCTGTAAAACTGTCAAACACGAGAGAATAAGAAAATTGCGCTCTGTGAAATAGAAATAATGTAAAAAGTACAGTAACGGAAAAAACCATTTTTTTAGCACGAGAATAAACGTCAAAAATTTTTGAATTTAGTTGGTGCAAAAAGTTAATTTTCTAAGTCCAGACAATAAATAAACATCTTAAATTGAATGCAGTTGAACAATAAATTCAATTCTATAAACACAAACAATAAAATGGAAAATAAAAATGGTCAAAATAAACTCAATGTTTACAATTCAGCTTGCACAACATAGAACAGCTGATAGTTTGACACTTTTAATGAGTTTACACACAAAAATTCTTCGGATAAAAACCTGTAACTTCTTACAATGAGAGAACATAAATTACTCTCTCATTTTCGTTCTCACTTACAGGTTTTTCGTGTACGGGAACGCTTTTTGGGTAAAATCCTGTAAAAACCTGCAAATTGTACTAATGCATTATTGTACGGGAACGCAACTATTATTGACAATTGATGTTGTAGAACAAGGTATTTTGGTCGATCAGCTGATTCATTTTGACTTTAAAGTTCATACCTGCTTTTGGAAGAAGCAGCATCTTTATTCGCTGTGCTCGAAGAACAAGAAGGAATATACAAAGTTAAAGATATAAATTTCAGCGTTTATTTAGAAATAAATCTTTGAAAATGTCGGAGAAAAACAGCAGTCCATACGATATGGACAGTACTTCGTTCGAATCAGAAAAATATTTGGAGAAATTACTAAAGGTACATTTTTTCTTTGACTGTGAAGTAAAATATAAATCTGTACATATGGTATACCTAAAACATGACCAATTCCAGGATTGTACATTAAAACAAATCATGGATACAGAGGCGAGCGTCATCAAGGATACACAAACATTGCACTCTGATATGCAAACTCTTGTCTACGAAAACTACAACAAATTCATTTCTGCCACGGACACGATACGTAAGATGAAAACAGATTTCAAGCAAATGGAAACTGATATGAATCTACTCAAAACAAAAATGCAGTCGATCACCTCATCTAGTGAACAAATTACAGGAACGCTGCAGGGTACACGTTACCAGCTTTGTAAGTTATCAGAAAAGCATTCACTGCTTAAGCGTCTTCAGTTTCTTTCATCGCTACCGGGCAAACTAAAGGCACTAATTGAAGAGCAAAACTACGCACAGGCTGTTCTGGACTATACACACGCAAAGAGAGTATTTGCCCAGTATGGCAATCAGCCATCGTTTGATGGCATACAGCGTGATTGTGAAGCGATCATGAGCGAATTGAAGGAAAAGCTACGTCATGATTTTCAAATGGCTGGGAATACGGCACAATCTTTAACAGAAATAGGTGAGTTGTTGCTGCAATTAGACGAAAAAGCTGCAGATTTAGCTAGTGAATTGTTGAGTTGTGCATCGAAGCGCCTTCACGAGCAAATTGTTATGCTACAGGTAAATTGATTGATATGCTTAACCTATCTAAGCATAGTTTCCGTATCGTCATTAAAATCCAAATTCGATTTGATCAGTGTTTTGAACTTCAATCAGGTTTTGCAATTTTTGCGAAGATCAACTAATTAGATTGAACCTGTAAATAATTTAAGTAACAAGAGTACATCCGAACACGAATCAAGACCAATTCCAATCGAATTCAGATTTTAGAACAATATCGTGTACTACCAAAATAACTGCACATCTTATTGTAGGACCAAACTGAGCGTGACATGATTGAATTTGTAGATATGGGCATTGAAGGATTTCTCAATGATCTCACGCTGGTGGTTACATCATATTTTGATATGTTTGTAGCTAAACATCATGAAGAAGAACGGTAAGTTACAATTTTGTTTATCATTTCATCATTTATTTTATTCATTATAATTACTAACAAGTTATACCAAACTTGAGTT
Source organism: Tricholauxania praeusta (assembly GCA_949775025.1). Lineage (NCBI taxonomy): Eukaryota > Metazoa > Arthropoda > Insecta > Diptera > Lauxaniidae > Tricholauxania > Tricholauxania praeusta. The sequence goes on from OX459031.1 coordinate 9,513,513, forward strand.
GAAGGGTCCATGGATTTTTTGTGTTTATTAGGCTTTATTATATGTACCTATGAAATTTTGTTTTTATTAGCGATGACTTCCAAGAAACAGTACTATGTGAACTCAACCTTTTTCTAAACCACAACATCGACAAATATTTATCTTTAATACAAGATCGCGTTGAATCGGACATTGGATATGGTGATACACAAATTATGTTACGCGGCTTAGATCGTCTACATCGACGACTACTTGCCATGCGTAACATTTGTCGTGGCATTGAAATTCAACGCAACACCGTTGATATCATAATTGCTGCAGCGCATCAACTTTGTGATGCCCATACGAAAAGTTTAAAAAATCATTTTACCGATAGTTTGAGTTCGGTGCGTCTCTCTTTAGTTTCAGCAAAAAGTGATACTGCTGGCGGCCCAAATTTAAATGATTTAATAACGAATCTATATGTATCAACTGTTGAAAAAGTAAAAGGTGTGTTACAAGATTTGTTAGTATTTTTGCAAACTGATTGGTCGTTTAACATAAAGGCCGAATACAAAGGTACCCTTTGTGTTGAAGGAATACGGGAGAATTTACTTATTGGTAATTATGAATAGTATCAGCTATTTTTCATTATTAAAAGTTAATTTTTGCAGGTTTTTTGCGGCACATTTCAAAGGTAATCGGCAGTTTCGCTGACGCCTTCTCCTCCAGTCCCCCTAACCTACTTTTAGTACTTTCTAAAACATGTCTTGAAATGGAACTTAATGGTGTGCATATTTTGGTTAGTTGAAATAAAAGTATTTTTCCTTTATTTCAACTAAATACATTAATTTAAATATTTAGATTGCACTTGTAGACGATTTATACGAGATCGATTCAGAAAATAGCGCAACTTTAACACACGAAACTGAAATTTGTGCCGATATGCGCGAAACGGCACATACTTTGTTGGATGCCTATGTGCGTCTTCAAGGCAGCAATATATCACAGGTAATAACATATTATTACAGGTAAAAAGTTGCGCCTATCGTTAAAACAATAATTATTGAGCACTTAAGGTCTATTCCCGTACTTTTTTAGTTAAATTTTTCCATAAAAATTAAATACCTTAATTGAATCTCTGAGTTTGTTAAACTTCTTTTGCAGATGCTGCGTAAGAGTGTCGAAACACGCGATTGGCTCAATTGCCTTGAGCCGCGTTCAGTGCGCGCTGTCATGAAACGTGTTGTGGAGGAGTTAGCATCTATGGAGACAGTTGTATCTAATCTTTATGAAGCTGGTGTGCACACTGCTGCTAGCAGTGATTCTAGTCGTAAAACACATTTTAGCAACTTGACAGCATCAAAACAACAATATCGTTCAAATTGGTCAAACTATGCGCCTTCGCAACTAGAATCTACTTATGTCTCGAATATACATCGCTTGTTTTCTGAACGCATTGATATTTTTACATCAGTTGAGTTCTCAAAAGTTTCCATAGTCACAGGCATTATAAAAATCGGGCTAAAGGTAAAACTGACAAAAATAGAAATAAAATCAATTTGTTAAGTTAATAATTCTTTTTTTTTATTAATCCATTTATTTTCAGACACTTTTGGAATGCGTGCGGTTACGCACATTTAGCAAATTTGGTTTGCAACAAATACAAGTGGATGCGCATTATTTACAAATGAATTTGTGGCGTTTTGTTACAGATGAGAAGTACTTATTTTATAATTAAAATTATTCTCCAACGGTCATATAATTATTTTTTTTGTAGTATTGTAAATTTCATATTGGATGAAATTCTTGGCTCTGCAGTGCATCGTTGCTTAGAGTCGATACTAATGGAACCAAATGCAGTTGAAATAATCTGTGAACGTGGTTAGTATATATATATCAACCCTCAGGCGGTTTTGAATACATTCCACTTATTTGCATAGTTATTTATACAACTTTTATTCTGTTTCTAACGCTAGCTTAAACATGGATTTTTAAAATAATAATAAATTATTTCAATAAAAAATTAAATTTTACTATTTCATTAATAAACGGATTAGCATGTTGTTAATATTATACTGACATTATCGGCATCTTCATTTGTTATGCTGGCTACAATTGTTGTTTCTGATGATAAATCATTTGAATTTTGGCCCCGTCTTAATTTTCGCTGCTCTTCGAATTCACGTGGATGCATTTTCTTGCGATGCGAATGCATATTTGCATTAGAATTGAATGTTTTTGGACAGTATGGGCAAGAATAGAGCACCTCACCAGTGTGAGTTGTCATATGTTCCTGTGAGCAAAAATTAAGTTATTTTAACTGAGTCAACGAAAACGAAAAAAAGTTAAAAGTGGCGACATAACTACGTATATTATTTGTATCGTATAAATTTGTGAAATTTAAAATTAAGATATACAATAAATCACATATAGAGCTGCCTTAAATAGAGGTTTATATCAATAAAAAATAAGCGAAAAGAAAACATTTTGGAACGAATTGCCCTTATCGCACCAACAAATGCCGCCATAACTCTAAATTTGTTTGAGTATGATGTACCTTACCGATGTTTTTGGATATCTTTTGAATTTTTGGCAATGTCTATCAACTTTATCGATATATTTCGAAATAGAAAAGAGCAATTCAAATTCTTTTTAAGGAAATAGATTTACTTACTCGTAAACTAAGCGGCTTTTTGAAGGCTTTTTTACATACGCTGCATTCATATGTGCGTTCTGAAGCATGAACATAACGGCAATGAGCCAAAAGTGCACTTCGATTTGGAGCTACCTTTTTACAGATATTGCATATATGTACTGTGCCATCTTCATTATGACGGCGTATATGTTTTTGCAAACTATATTTGTCCTTGTGCCACGAACCACATTTTTGACATTGTACTTTAGGTAGTTTGACGCCTGCATGTTCTAATTGATGCCTTTCGAAAGCAGCACGTCCTCGTATAAGTTTGGCACAAATATGGCACATTGTACCGTATGTGTTTGAGTGTGTTACCTTGATATGAGATGTGAGTTGCGGAGCACTGGGGAATCTATAAGAAATATTTTAATAAGAATGCAATTCAGTTATTTCAATTTTCACTTACCCTTTTTCACACATACTACAGATATGTGTACGATCTGCATGCACTATCAAGTGTTGCTCCAACAAATAGGGCTTTGCAAATTTCTTCGGACAATGTTCACATTGAAAAGTCTTAACTTCTTCTGGTTGATGTTTGAGCAACATATGATTACGAACACATTGTTTGTCGGCGAATATTTTGTTACAGGTGGTACATCTAGTAGAAATATCGGGATTTTATTTAAAAAAATAGTTAAATATAGAAAAGATTTTAGCGCTCCCCAGACTTTTTTTTATGTCATCATCACTCACTTGTAGCACTCAGGATCTAGATGCTTATCAATGTGTTCAACAAGCAGTACACGTTTATAGAATTTCTTATTGCAGCAAATAGCATACGCTGGTTCCTGATGCTCATGGGCAAAGTGAATGCGTAACTTGGCAAAAGTGGGCAACTCTTCGGAGCATATATGGCAGAGTAAACGCATATAACCAGCAATTTTTTCATCATTTTCTTGTGACTTGCGCTCAATAGCTATTCGCGTCGCACTCACTGATTTTCTAGCAGTTATGTGTTGCTTGTTCTCTTCATTTGATTTTCGTGGCCGTCCTCTTCGTTTTGTTTTAATCTCGGAAAGTTTATCACCGGTTTTAATTTTCTCCAACAATGCAGTACGCCGAGTTTTACTGCGGATATATGTCGATTTTTCTATTCCAATTTTTTTATTTGTCATGTGTCTCGTGGAACGTCGCAATTCACTTGCATCCAATGGTTCTTCCTTGATAAACAAATCGTCTGCAAAATTTGTAAGTAAATTTTTAATATTAATTATTAAGTCAAAACAATATTTATTACATACCATTTTCATCGCTTAGGCGCTGTGCTTGGTTCAGTATCTTTTCAACAAAATACTGTTCATCTAAGGATATTTCTTCGTTATCACTTTCAAGTGTGTTTGGTTGCAAGTCAGCTTCTGGATTATTTTCTATAGCATGTAGTTCCGTATTTAATGATATTTTCTGTTCTTCTTCACTTTCGCCACCACCAACGTTTTCATCTTCGCTCAATAAAACACTAAAATGCATTTCCATTTCCTCATCATCGTTGTCGTGCTCAGCTACGACATTGGCGCTATTTACCACCTTTTCGTTCGTCGTCGACCATTGTGTGGTTTTTGTGTCCTCTTCGGATGGCTCACTTTTTGATGGTTCAGGAAAATTAGCATTTGTTGTGTCATTTCTAGAAAATAATCGGTCTTGCACGTTTACTTTAACTTCCGTTTTGATGGAAAAACGTTCCGTGAGTAAACGATGCGCCTCTTCCACAGACAAATAAAATTCGTGAAAGTCAGACACTTTTATCCAACATGAGTTACATATTGATGTTGAGATTGGATCATCGTTTCTTGGCTATTTGATAATAACTTATTAATTATATTTGATTTAATTGCTAGCTTAAGAGATTTACCTCAAACCAAAAGTATTTTCCCAGAACAATTGAAACATTCAATTCCAAACCAACAACATCGAAAATTTGTATAACTTCTGTGCTATCCTTTAGGCACAGGCGGCAAATCATTTTTTTTTTTTATATTATAATAATTTAACTTTGAAGAAATATAACAATTCCTCCTTAAACAAAAAAACTTATTTTATAAAATGTCAAATTTGACACATTAGTTGTCTTGTTTACTGTCAAAAATTTCCGCGAACAGAACTTCAGCAAAAAATTTAAAAATTTAGATATTTCATACGATTTCAACAATTTTGTATGAATTTTGACGCAAGATCCGTCCGATTCAAAAATCTAGCTGTAAACGATGCGATTTCATCCCATGCGACTGTCAGTGTTGTCAATAACAAATAACAATAATATGATTTAAATAAAAACAATAAATTTAAATTGATTGAAATAGTGAATTGATTTAGAAGAAAAACTCAAGTAAAAACTCGATTAAAATTCAAATTTGGAGTAGAAAAGTGAACAATAACGAATAACAAATAGAAAACTCGAAGTAAAACAAAAACGAACCGGCGGCGCAGTAACCTCATTAGCGGTTCATAATTTCGATCTCCTAACTTCTTTGTTTTAGAATTTCGGTCAAGGGGTGGCTCTTGGAGTTTGATAGTTCATCAGAGTAGAATTCCAACGATTTGTGATTCAAAAGTCAGTGCATGTTTTGTTACCGCATATATTATATGTATAGTCATATTTTGTTGTGTGAAAAGTATACGAATTCATTGAACTTCCACTATAAAAGTCTGATGATGTACACGTAAAATTGTCATGTGTAACTAATTAATCAAAACGTAAACGTGACAAGACTCTTAAGGCAATTTTATGATACGTTACATTTGTAATTCTGAATACCACGAAAAATGGACATTCGTAAAGTCTCGAGTTTTGATTAAGGCTCGGTTCTCACGAGCGTTTTGTCAACGCGCGTTTCAGCATAGCACAGAACTCTATGCAGCAAGCCACACCATCAACGTTGCGTTGATGAAACGTGCGATGAACGCGCGTTTGTTTTGTCAACGCCATTGTTATGCTAAAACGCACGTTGGTTCTCAGCTGTATTTTGTTTGTTTGTAAGCTCCTGAATAGATATCAGTAATATGGGTGTCATAAGAAAAATAATTTAATGGTCTACAATAACGGTACGCAAAATTTTGAAATTTTACCAATAATTTTGGAGAAATGACGATTATTGTACGAATAAATAACGCGCGTTGACTGCCGTGTGAAAAGCACCAAAACCTGCGTTGAAAAAACGCAATAGCTAACGCGCGTTGACAAAACGCTTGTGAGAACTTAGCCTAAATTTGCAAGAAATATTTCAGCCCTGAAACCATATTGACAGCAGAAGCAGCTAAGTCAGCTGTCGGAATTTGTTCTGTCACTCACACTGACAATTTTGGTTAACAACCATAGTTTTCCACATTTGTAATTACAGAAATCCTGTAAATAAAAATAATGAATTAATATACTTTGTAAAAAATACACAAAATGAAGGTAAACAATTCTTGAATACAATTAATATGCAACAGTTTCAAACCATGTTTTTAATTATAGAAGATAAGTGAAAAAAAGTTGGAAGCCTTCACCGTGGGTGCCATGGGGAAGAGGACGCTGTCTCGCAAAGAATTGGAGGAACAAAAGAAAAAAGAGGAAGAAGCAGCTGCTGCACATGTTAGTTAATTATGATAGAATAGTTTGCAAATCAAATTAAATTTTCGAACGCAACTTTTTAATATATTTGGGTTGCTTAAACAAGCAATAGAGTCCTACTGGGTAGAAACATGGCTTTTGTATGTGGCAGCATCACTTAACTGTTTCTCCATTTTATTTGTTTATAATCCAAATATCCAAATATATAGACTGTCTTATCCGATTTCTATGTCGAAAATTACTAATCCAAAGTGGTTAGAGTGTAGATAGTAAGATTTGGGATTTTTCAGCGTCAGTAGAATATGTATTGATTTTTTTCTCGTGATTGTTTTGGACTTGCTAATATATTTTTAATTTTCCCTCTAAAAGGCTTTTAAAGAATTTGTAGAAACATTTCAAGATACACCAACACCATCTTCCAAGGTTTGGATAAAGGCTGGAACATATGATGCAGGATCACGACGTAAGTACAACATATTGAACAAATAATAATAAAATTGAAAAAAAAAAAATACTTTTTACATATATCTTTAGGAGAGGATAATCGAGAAAAGGGTAAACTTTACAAACCCAGTTCCAAAATAGAGGAAAAAAGTGCTGCAGAAAAGGCACAAGAGTATGCTAAAATTCTTGCTTCTGATTCTAAAAAGGATATACTACCTTTAAAAAAGAAGAATCAGGAAAAGAAAAAAAGTAATTTGGAATTATTCAAGGAAGAACTAAGACAGTATGTTGTTTTTTTATAATCTAGTTATATGTATAGGCTAAATGAGTTCTAAATTGCAGAATACAAGAAGAGCGAGAAGAGCGTCATAAATACAAGCATATGGCACAACCGCCAACTGTTACGCCACAACAACAACCACAGCAACAACAAACACAGCAGCAACAACAACAACAGCAGCAGCCGAATCAAGTAGCAGAAATTACTCCCGATACGCGTGAAACAGGTTCTTTTGATACTGGTGATCCTAATACTACAAATCTTTATTTGGGAAACTTAAGTCCTAAGGTTTGTTAAACTTCTTGTTAAAATTATTATCAATTGAGCATTATTGTCAGCGCGGTGCTTCTAACTAATAGCAAACAAATTAAAAATGCACCTGCCAGACTTTGTCACTAATGACTTTGGAGTAGCACAATTTTTATAAAATATGAAAAAATTTCTATTGCAATATTAAAATTTTCTATAAATATTTTTAGATATCTGAGCAACAGCTTATGGAACTTTTTGGACGCTACGGACCTTTGGCTAGCATAAAAATTATGTGGCCACGCTCTGAAGAAGAAAAATCACGTGGACGCAATTGTGGTTTTGTTGCATACATGAGTCGCAAAGATGCGGAGCGTGCATTAAAAACGCTTAACGGACGTTACATTATGAGCTATGAAATGCGTTTGGGTTGGGGAAAATCAGTGCCGATAATGAATCAACCGATTTTTGTTCCACCACCGCTCTTGGAGTTAACTTTGCCACCACCACCATCTGGGTTACCTTTTAATGCGCAGCCACTACCAAGTGATGCAGACAAATTGCCTAAAATAAATTATAAAGAGTATACAACCGACGACCAAAAAGAAAATATGGAAAAGGTAACAATTTAAATATAACAAGGTTTACATAAAAGTTCAAGTTTTTTCTTTCTTAAGCAGATACTATATACGTCGATTGTTAAGGTTTTTATTCCTACGGAGAAGTAAAATTAATAAATTATTTAATTGAGCGACACTATGAAACTTAAAAATATTTGATTTTTACAGATCTGTTTTAAATCTAATTCATCGTACTATTGAGTTTGTTGTGCGTGAAGGTCCTATGTTTGAGGCGCTTGTCATGAGTTGTGAAATTGATAATCCTTTATTTTCATTTCTTTTTGACAACGAGAGTCCTGCTCACATTTATTATCGTTGGAAACTTTTTTCTCTGTTGCAAGGTGATACACCAACTGAATGGAATGAAAAAGAATTTCGTATGTTTAAGGGTGGCCCGATTTGGAAACCTCCTATTGCTAATTTTTACACACAAGGTATGTCTGATGACTTGGTAGTAGATCCTGAAGCGCCAGAAGTGCATAAGGGTGCCCTGTCGACTGCGTAAGTTAAACGCCTAGATTTGAATTAACTTATTGGTAATTGGTAACCCTTTCTTTTGTACCAAAAACAGTCAACGTGATCGTTTAGAAGACCTTATAAGACATTTGACGCCCGAACGTCAACGTATTGGAGACACTATGATCTTCTGTATTGAACATGCTGATGCAGCAGACGAGATTTGTGAATGTATTGCAGAATCTTTAGCTAATCCAGATACGTTAGCTTCGAAGAAAATTGCTCGCTTATATTTGTTGTCAGATATATTGCATAACTGCACTGTCAAAGTATCTAATGCAAGTTTTTTCAGAAAATCGTAAGTTTTTTATTTTATTAATTCGATGGTTAAATTTTAAATGATATATTCATTAGCATTGAAAAGCATCTCTTAGAGATTTTTGAAAACTTTCATGCATTTTTTACGTCTATGGAGAGCCGTTTAAAAGCAGAAGGATTAAAATCGCGTGTATTAAAAGTTGTACGTGCATGGGAAGATTGGGCTGTATATCCTAAGGAATTTTTTGTAAAATTAAAAAGCATCTTTTTGGGCAAACAGGTAAAATCATATAGTGAAAACTCGATGGATGGTCTGCTTTATAGATTTATAAAATGTTATGTATATAAATAATTTTAGTTTCAACCTTTATCGCCGCCGCCTGAAGAGAAAAAAGACGAAGAAGAAGAAAATGTTGAAGATATCGATGGTGCTCCAATGTCTGGTGATGAAAAAGATGATGAAGACTTAGATGGTGTGCCGTTAGATGGAGCCGCTCTAATTAAAGGTGCACTTTTGCGTGGTTTACCGGAAGCTGTACCATTGAAAAAAGATACACCAACGCATAAAAATCAGGAAAGCAGTCAGGACTTAGATTACAATGACGATATAGATGGTGTGCCATGTAAGTTACTCTACAGTAATAAAATGTAGTGATTTGAAGTTGAAAGCAAAAAACAATCTCTTTTGTGTGTTATGTTTTTACCCTATAAAACTTTTAAACGTTAATTTTCAGTGGATGACGACATTGATGGTATACCTCTAGAAAAAGATTTTGGCGATGTACATGATGCAATTTTAAGGGCTACAGGTGGCAACAGTAAGGCTGGCGCATTTATACCTTCTAAATGGGAGACCGTAGATCCCGATCAAGTCGAAGCGCAAGCCATAACAACAAGCAAATGGGATACACTTGATCCACCAGAACCGCCAAAATTCTACGATAGCAATGCCTCTAGTGATGATGATGACGATGATGAAGGAGGTAATTCGCTTGACTATAACGAAGCAAAACGTTCGAAATTGCGTGAAATTGAAGTTAAAACAATGCAATACCAAGATGAAATAGAATCAGGACAACGCGATTTAAAACCAGGCTTAACTCTAGCACAACAAGTCGAAAATCATCGCAAAAAATTGATTAGAAAAAGACACCATGAACATGTTGATTCACCATTAAGTTACATACCAAAAGAACAACACAGAAGTGAAAGTCCAATAGAAAGGTACTAAGTTCAATAAATAAAATTATTTGTGCTAATTCAGTTTGTTCTCATCATGTCAGAGTACTGAGATATCTTTGTTTAACACATTCACTAATAGTAAAAATTTGAAAGAGCTGCAAAAAGTAATGCTTATAGAATTCATGTTAAAAATGCATAAAATGGCTTATTTGAAATCAATACCGGCCTTAGTCCTAGTGACGCCCCGAGCGAGATTATAGTCGTGCCCATCCAAAGGCACAAGTAAAAAATGCCTGCAGATGTCATAAACAAAAATCATAACTTAAATTTTACCTCAAAAGAGTTTTTTTTTGTCATTTCCAAGCACAATATCTCAGAATCCTGACGTGATACAAAAATTTAAAATATGCTTAGCGCACAATCATCTTCCAAACCTTTATAACCAAATCTCTGGGATAAAAATTTGTGTGCTTGAACAGTTCATAAAATTAATTATTTTTAGTGCAAAAAAATCACGCCGTTCTAAACGTTCACCATCTGCGTCTCAAGTGTATAGCGGCAGCTCAAGATCTAGCCCAGTACCGCGCAGTAACCGGAAACGATCTCGTTCACCACACGCCAAGCAAAGCAAACGTCCTGCTCGCTCCCGCAGTCTATCAGATTCACCAAAACGATATACAGAGCGTTCACCATATGTTTCGCGTTCATCAAAATATGACAGCCCAGTTTTAACGCAGTCATCCAGATCACGCAGGTTCGTTGTGTACTGCGATAACTATAGTTGATGTAATATATATTTGTTTGTTTTCATGTCCACAGATCTCCATCGCCCGGTTATTCGCACAAGTCTAAACGTTTGGATGAACGTGAATTGTATTCAAGTCGTACATCGCCCAGTCGTCATCGTAGTGACAAACATAGACACAAGCATAAGCACTAAATTATAAAACATGCATTAAATATAACAATAAAAATTTTCTCAATATTGTATTTAAACTATTACTTAAATAAAGGATAATAGTATAACAAGTAACATATTAATTATGTTAAACTATTTCGTTTGAAAAAAAAAAGGAAATAGTTAAGTTGCACATTATTCGTGCGAATTAGTGCAACTTGATACAACAGCTGACAGCGTCCTAAAATGAAAGCGATTTTACAATTCAAGTGAGCTCAAGCGAGTTAAACCAAATAAAACGCATATTTTGACAAATAAATAGCAGTGGGTCGACGAATAGTGTTTTTTTTTTAATAATTTTATTATACAAAATCTTCCGATTTTGTGTATTTCAAACATCAAAACTAAACATAAGGACATTTTTTCATTCTTATTGTTATTCTCATCATTTTAATTTTTTGCAACAATGCAGTACTCCGAGTGTTACTGCGGATAATTTGTAATTCTGAAATTCCAAAAATAATATCATACCACATTTTGGAGTTTTCGACTATTAAGTCAAAATAAAAGAAAACCAAATTATGAACTTTTCAGCCACAATTTTATGGAATGTATGGGAGAAATCCATTGAAGAAAGAAATGCCTACTTATAATGCTTAAAAATACAACACAAGGAAATGCCATTGAAAAATTTGTACCAAAATTCTATATAAGTAAGTAGTATAAAAAAACTTCAAGAAATAAATAAAATGTTAAGAATAGAGGTATATTATATCTAGGCATATGAATGTTCAAATTTTTAACTTTTGCGTTGCAAAAAGAGTGAAATTATTATGAAACCCGTAAAAGTTGTGAAGTTAGTAGGTAGTACAATGCAAGATATTTAATAAGCATCGATTTCGGCCTCTTGTTTATAAACCTCCATGATGTCTTCCATTATTTCCCAATGATTTTCTTTGCTCAAGTCCTGAACAAAACCCTGTAATATTAGATGGTTTCTTTTTAAATATATACAAATGACGGTGATATAGTTGCTGCTACTTACTGTATACCACATGGATGCATCATCCGACTCATCAGTTAAAGGTACTTGCACGCCATATGTTTGTAGAGCTAAAGCCAAACAGCAGACAGCGCTGTGTGAAGGTTTGTGATTTAAAATTTTTGGATTGTGATGAAAATCCTTAAAAAAAAATATAAAAATAAAATTTATTATAAAGTGTTTGATTATTGCAATCACAAATGACTGGAATCTTGTTTCTAGGAAACACATGGTATGAAAAGGGATAAATTTAAAGTAGCAGAGTGTTTTAAATTAGTAGGCGACCATTCGGAAAAAAGTTTTAAGCGCGCTGTCTGGGGCGGTGTTATAACGCTAAAAGAAATCGGCCTTATTTCTCAGCTTGAAAGTTTTTTTTTAGGGGTGTTATTTTTCAACAAAAATAGTACTGAAAAAAATCCACTAATTATATTTCTATGTAAAATAATAATAAATCTAAAAAACATGCCTACTACATGCCAACCGTTTTTATATCGTTGTCTTTTAATGACTACCCTCCCCATTATCTTTTTTTGTTTTGACAAATTTTTTGGCTTTATTAACTTTGTATACTCAAATGAACTATGGATTCTCAAAGCTCTCAGCTGTCAATAAACTTACTTGTAAAAATGAAGCTGCAGTTTTTGCAATTGGCACTGAACTCCACAAATTTGCACCCAGCCAGTCTTGTAATGTTTTCATATAGTAGAGTAAATACTGCAATTCAACAAGAAAAACGTGATTAAATGTAATTGTTTGTAAATAAAAGTTCCTCTCCTCTTCTCTGATATGTGTTATCAACAAACCTTATGCGGATGTTCAATATTCAAATCAAATTTCAACGTGCGCGCTATCAGTAATTCAGCTTGTACGATAGCATCACGCATTGACCAGTATTCATCACCTAATTCCAACGGTGCTGCGCCACGATTAAGTGTGCTATGTGCAACATTGATAACATCGCGTATTTTAACTGGATCATCTTTAATCTTGCCAGCGAGATAGAGTGATGAAGCAGCAATTAACTTTTAATTGACAGAACAGAAAAAAATTAAGCTAATATTAATTAAAAAAAAAAAACAATAAACCTCTTTTCTTACATATTCATCATAATCAGAATTTGCGACTTCTCGAAAAAATCTATGAAATATGATTGCTGCACTCGCTGAGGTCAAGGGTTTGATTTGCAATTTAATGGCGCATTCGAATAGGAATCGCGGTACGATGCCGGTTTTGTCAATTTTTCTGTTATATAAAAGTAACAATAACATACATATGTTAATTATGATTTGTTGATAGTAAAACAAGTTTTTGTGCCCCACTTATGTTTTATTTTAATTCAGGTGAATTAAATACTTTTATCATATTTTCAAAGAATTAGCATAAACTTACCTATAATCTGTTGGTTTTGACTTTTGTGCGAGACTTGCATCGACTCTTTTTTGCAGTGATAGCAAATCAACGTTATTTTTCATTTTGTACTGTTGTCAACTAAAAAATGTATTTTAGGAAAAAGATAAAGGAATTATTAATAGATTAAAAAATTGGGTCAACAATAGGCTTTAAATTGCTTATAAGTAAAATAAACAGCGACCCTGAAATGAATAAAAAAAAAATGTCTAGTTAGATAAGGAATCGTTCGCATATTACGTGACACAACTTTCGGTAATTTTTGACCAGTCGCACCTTCTGCCCTTTATTATCACGTCCACATATCGTGAGGTGCTTAACAGAGACAATATACATCCTAGCAGCAAATTTCAAAACTTCTGCTAGCATAGGTGCATAGTTTTTTTTAAAAAAATATTTCTTATATACCATATGTTATTATAGGAATGCATTATGAAATTTTAAGACCTTTAGGCAGTTTGGCCTGTGCGTTGTCTATCCATCAGTCGCGGAAGTGTTTTATATACAATACATACATATGTATATACAAGATATACTTGGGCTATATAAACGTCAATAAAAATTAAGGATTAAGCTTACTTTAGCTGACATTCTCCAATTTAAATTTTTTTTTTAATTAAAAGTAAAAAAAATATGAATAAAAAGTGTCACTCGGATGAACCCGTTTGGAGATGACGATTTTTTTGAAATTTTTACCAATTTTTTTTTAAAAAGTTATTTTTCCAAAAAATATGTTAATAACTTATAACTTTTTTAGCATGTTAAGAAAGCTTAATTTATTCCCTTTAAAATTGTATATTGTTTGTTCTAAATTTTTGCATAGGTGCCCCTTTTTTACCGGAAAACAAAAAAAAAAATATTCAATGAATTCTTATGAAAAGTATGTATTTATGCATAAAAATCAACAATTATTATAAAAGATGTATGATAAAAAAATTAAAGGTCATTAACATATTTTTTGGAAAAAAATAATTTTTTTTTTAAATTTCAAGTCTTGTTACCATTATTGTAGGCATTAAATTATCTTTCTTCTGACACCCATAGTTTTGATATCCAATCAGGAGTTCCTAACTTATAATCATTTTTACAAAAGCGATATCCGTAATTTCTAATGGCTATCTCTCCGAAAACTTTTTTTATTCATATTTTACCTTTGGATGTCGAATTATTGGACAAAATGAAATAAATTAATATAGAAATTTTTTTAAAATTTTTATTAACCTACAGCACCAAATCTCAAGGTTAAGGTTTTAATTTTCTTACAAAAAGTGTATATTTTTCATTATGATCACCTACTCTTCATATTCATATGTGTGTACATAAACTTCTTCTAAATAATCAATGGATTGGATTCTATTCCTACTTTCGTATATTGATTGGAGACGTGCACCCTAAGCGTTAAGTTCTTCTTCAACTGCCTGTGAATCATTTGGCAATTTATCTTATCCGTTACTTGTACGGGACCACTTTTTTGTGCTCAAAGTACTATTGACTCCGCCTATCCAGGATCTAAGTTTACACAGTTGCGAATGGAGCAGATAACTCTTTGCCAACTGCCCGTTTTTAAGCCACATGTCTTGAAATTCGCGAGACCCCATCAATATTTTCAGAAACCACTTAGGATCAGCAAATTTTGGTAGCGCGAATCATAACATAAAAGTACAGATTAAGGACACGAATTGTTTGTTTTAAAAAAATTGTTCATTTCACTCGAAATTTACCTTAAACTTAAGTTTTCAATTTATTATTTTAATTCATAATTTTTACTCACGCTATTTCGATTTTTATAATTAAATACAACCACTTCACATAAACTAAATAATTAAACAAAAGCTTCGATGTATCAAAGTGAAAGCAATAAACGCATATGACCAAGAAATGGCAGAAGTGGAAAAACACCGAGCCAGAGTTGGCATATTTTGCCATACACATCAGGGTATCTTAAATTAACAAGTGTAATGATTTTTACCAGAGACGCTATATTTAAGAAACTTTACTGCGCCAGGGCATCTAAAATTAGGAAAAGTTTTATGATTTCTACCACAGACGCTTTTTTAAGAAAATTTACATTTTTAACTGCGCACATATATTAGACTCCGTTCTCTTTCGTCAAATCACACATAAACTGTATCGAATAGGGTCTCATTTTAACGATAAAGTCAAAAATGGCGCTAAGCATCTGAAATATAAGACCTTATATCTACCTGCCGGCTGTTGACGCGCGACCGCGTACATTGGCTTATCACTATTACAGGTATCCTACGACTGTTGTATGTATTTCAATGCCGTCAACGCGTGTAATCAGAATGTATGGTATACACATCTACGCTCTCCTCGTACAGCTACTCTAGATTATCAAAAACTGCGCACAGCATAGCAACTTTCACAATACGTTTGTTAAGCGGCATATTGACAAGGTTAGGGCAACCACAAGTGCTACGTTAGTACTACATTTTTACTACTTTTCCGTTAAATGTACTACTTTTGTTCGTAAATTTTTTTCTATATTTATGTTTTTTAACACTTCGACTGCAATGATCAATCAGAGTCACTAGAACAGAGGTAATGCGCGTTTAAACTCAAGAACCTTTGAGAAAAGTTGGCGCTGAAGGTGCATTGACTTCCGTCGTTTGCGGTTTGACGGGCGTGTATCAATACCGCCACTTATGTATGTAAATGTTGTGAAACTTTTTTTTTAGTATAAATGTGAGGTGATTTTGTAATTTTATGCAAAATATTTCTAATTTTTCTAGGGTTTTGGAAGACCTTTTTTTTTTTTTTGTAAAAAACTTTTAATATTTAAGGTGTACTACTTTTGTAGGCAGGGCATCTGATAACCCTAGACAAGGTGAAACAAACGTGACAGCAATGATTGATTTTGTGATACAAAATGCTACCTGTTATTACAGTTTATATTCTCTGAATTAAAAATTCGACGTGCAATTTTTATTATTCCCCCCCCCCCCCCCTCCCTTTAGGTGAAATTTTTCTGGACCCCCTGCCCACCTTTTTGGACTCACATAATTAACTTTTAATAAAAAAATTTGACCAAAAATCGGGCTTCGGGACGGGCTTTGGTAAAGCAACCCTGGTTGGTAAGTTTCCCCCAAATGAAATGTTATTATCTTAAAATATCTCGTATTTTATTGGTAAAACAGAAATTCAGATTGAATAAAATTATTTTCAAAAAATATTCAGTTTATTGTTCTTAATTTCAACCGTTTTTATGATATTCATTGTGAATAGAATAGTAATGGGCGGCTGAGTAATTAGGTCTCCGCAAGGGCATCTTTTGTATAAAGAGTTAACGTGACTAAGGAACTCGTGGATCTCAGGTTTTTGGTTAGCGTGTGACCTATAATAGGTGGCTGTGTAACTGGAGCCACAGAGCCATCTCACATGAGAGGTACACTCAGAAAAAAATTTGCTCATATGGGATGTGGGCACATCAGTTGACTTTCCACGCCCAATTTAAATTGATCATATAAGAAAGGTTTGTGCCGAAATTCGTTTTTCTCTGATCATGATCGTTCAACATGCAGCTTGTTAACTAACACCAAATATTTATTTCACCTATTAATCATTTGTTAACTATTTCTAGTAAATCCAAATTTATACTAGTAAGTACTTAAAGTATTGCTATATAAATGACATTAACTCTTTTGTTTTCTCTTACAGACCCATTTATAAAAATTTCTTTTGAACGTATATACATAAGTGCATGAAAGACACGAAAAATACAATCTGACAGGATGTGTCAAACATGTCCATAATTGGAACAACGACGGGTTTGTATCGGAATTTATGTGAAGAGCGCATGTACAGTTTTGGATGCAAGTGCAATGTTTATCAGTTCCTTGCGAATTTTATTCAGAGAAAATACAATATTGATTTTCCGTCTACTTTAGTGTTTTTAAAATTTCTTGGCCAACATAAACCGAAAATAATCAAAAGTATTTTTTAATTCATAAATTTGTATTTATTTGTAAGATATGAACCAATACATATAATGTGTATTAAGTCCGGTAAAAAACGTGAGCATTTTAGTGGTGAACTGCAAAAGTTGTATTTGTACAAGAAAATGTAAAAAAATATTTAATCATAAAATATTACAGGGTAAAACTTGTGTTATTATGCGTGAACGGCAACAAGAATTTTGACCGTGAACTTAATTCCATTATGTTTGTTATGGTCGATTTGAAAAATATCTATCAATACGAAATTATTTTATGGCTTAGAAAAAAAATATATATGAGTGTAGATAATGCTTTATGGAAACGAGGCAGTGTCAATCAAATTGGAAGAATTTTTTTTTATATATAGACATGTTTTTGCCACATTTTAAAAATGAAAAATATATATTTTGTACATATTTTGTATTGCACATCACAGTCAGAAACGTATAAAAACAATAAACAAATAAATGAAATTGCACATAAGATTGGTTTAAATAAAAACATCACCATTAATCGACAGATAAACAACAAAATAAATTCTTAGCTGTAGAAGATAAATCAAAATTTTTATTGTTTGTAGCTGTGCTACTACAGAATTACCCTACATCCGGTGGCGCAAACTTTATTTGTTTTTGTTCTTAATAGTCGTAGTGGGCGCTATATATTGTAGACAACAATGTGCACGGGCGGTTACTTACTCATGTGATATTTTTGTAAAGTAAATAAGTATACTAAAGTTCAGAATATGAAAGGACACCCACATTTTCAAATAAAAAATATTAAATTAAATTAGAAAAAAAATGGAAAACAATTAAACATTTGTTTTTCTAAGTTTGATTTGCACCTAGGACCCTAATAGATATTAAATGGTCAGCATAAGTTGGGTAGGCGGTGGCACAACATTCCTTTTTCTTTTTCTGTCTGGATAGATAAAGAGGTTTTTTTTGCATTTACGTTTTTTGGTTTGATAAAAAACTTTTGTATGGACATCCAAAAGCTATGTAAATATGTATATAAATGTAAATGTAGCCACTGTACCAAGTGCTATCAAATAATTTCGCTTGCTTATCCCGCAGTCGTGATTTCGATAGAAAGGCGGGAGGGTCGTGCCTAGGTGTATGCGGACCTTTAGCCTGAACATTTGGTGGAGGGCCTTAAAGGGAGAATCGCTTGCCTAAAAAATGCAACGAATTTTTCGAACACATGAAAAAATAAATTTTAACAATTATATTAAATATGAGATTTCTGAAATGTCATTAATTTTGTGGTGCGGACCCCCTTTTTTGGCGCGGGCCTCTAGGCGATCCTATGAATAGGGTGGCGTTCAAGTATTACGTAACGCAATTTTTGAAGATTTTTGACCCCCCTTTCCCCCATAACGTACCGTTATTTATTTATATAATAAATATAATATTTATTGTTGTAGCTAATCTAGAAAGCGTTTCATTATACATACCTAATTTGAAATCCTCCTCCGCTAAAGAAGTTTCACTTCAAAAACTTGAACGCCTCCTAGACGGACAGGTTAGATTGATTCAAGAGGTGATGCTGATCAAAAATTGCATGCATTTTTATATCTGCCACTCCCCTTCTACGTCCTACAAGCAGAATGCACTGCGTGTAGGGTATAAGAATTTCCCTACTGTTTTTTTTTTTGTACTCAGTAGCACAGTATCCTTAGTGCAAGTGCACTTATTTGACCCAACGACCTCATCTATCTTAAAAATGGGAGGAGACAGAAAGAGTTTAACCAGTTTTGGATTCAGCATCAAAAATTACAACTGAAATGATAAAAAAGCTATAAAAATAAGTTTCAATAAGCTGTGGCAATGATAGGATTTAAAATTTTAATCTTTCATTTGATTCCTCTATCCGAGCACCGTGCTATGTTTCAAATTGTTTTAATTTAATTTTTTGCATTACTTGTACAAAGTAATAAACACTTTCTTAGACAACTTTTTTTTTTTTAATAAAAAGAGGTAAACAAAAACGAAAACACAACTTTCGCTAAATGAGCATTTGGCTTTTTACAAGTTTTTCCACATTTTCCATACACTTGCACAAGCAGTAGCGGACTCACAATCAGCCGGCTAAGATAGCTACAGCATTCGACCATTTTAAATATAAATAAAATATATAATATACATACATCATACGTATGCGATAAATTTAAAGCAAAACAAAAAACAAAAATAAAGATTCGCGAAGACAAAAAACATTCAGACATTCAAAAGATATTACGAATGTTACTGACAGAAATCTAAAATCTTTTCAAAAAAGTCAACTATGAAATGCGGCAAGTGCGCGGCGCTTCGTCTATGGATGCTGATGAAACCGTTGGAATGAGTACGCACCATCGAGTTTGTGATTGTGTATGCTGCCGCCGACCACGACAAAGATTGTACGAAGAGTACAAATAAGACAACCAAGACATCAACGACCAACGACCAACGACCAACGACAATGATGAGAGGACTACAGACACACATATGTATGGTATATGAATACTATGGACAGTTTAATAAATTATTTGATTTCGGTATATTTCCTAGTTTTAGAACTTTGCTTGACCAGTTCGAACGAAATATTCGAACTTTGCGTAAGATTTTCTTAAAATTAAAATATTTTTTTTTTGTGAAAAAATAAAATATATCAAAGATAAGCAAAAAGTTAATGCTTTAATAGTAAAATATATTAAAACAAAATATAATATTTAGTTGGTGCGAAAAGAGTTTATTTTGAAAATTATTGAATATTTTACGGCGAGTTTTTTCAGTTGAGCTCTAAAAATAAAATTTACGGGTCTTGTTTTATGTAATATAAAAATTTATAATTTATTTTATTCTAAAAATTATAAATTTTGTGCGGGTACGCGTAACGGATACGAAAACGTCCCAGTGTTTTTTGTAGTTACTTAAATAAAATTATTTAAAAAATAAAAAAAAAAAACACAAATATTTGAACTTTTAACGCCTATTGAAAATTATAAGAAAGTTCTATAAAAAAAGCAATTTTTGCAAAAGAAAAGTCATATGCAAAGACTTTTTTTCGCTATGTAATTAAATTGAAAAACCTAAATGCACGACTTATGCTATTGCCAAAAATATTTATTATAATTTGTGTTGTGATGTGTGTTTTAATTATCTTATTAAAGAGTGAATAATTGCAACAGCTGTTTCAAAGAATATCATAGCATATAATGAGTACATATTAAAGATAAAAGTTGTAAAAGTATATGAGCAAAAATAACAAATATAACAGTTTTTGAGAAAGTGCTCAAAGTGTGACAGCAGCTTTAATGAAATATGCTGTTGCCATTAATTTTACAAGCAAATTAACATTTTCATAAAAATAATATTAAAACTATATATTTTACGTATTAGTTTTTTGCTGATTTTATTACACATTTTGTATGAAATTTACATTTGTGTCGTGAAAAATCGTCGTCAGTAAATTTGGTCATTTTGAGTACATTTTTGGTACATTTTCAGTACATTTTCGGTACATTTTCAGTACATTTTGACGATTTTTAAAAATTATGATTCTTTTAGTAAATTTATAACGAATAATGCTTGAAGTAAACATTGCTGACCTTTTTTAGTACATTTTAACTCTCCATTCAGTACATTTCCATAAAACCAAAATACCATCAATGATCCTTTAGTGGAAATTTTCCATCATTTTCTTCAAAGTTTGTGGTGTCATACGAGTATGACTTAGTGTTACTTGAAGTAATAATATTAGAAGTAACTTACCTCTAAGGTTCATGAGAGACTGTTCACTATTCTCGTAAGTCTTTCCTTTGAGATGTTTTAATGGAAAGAAGTGTAAAACTTTTAAGTTCAGAAAACGAGCTGACTAATGAGTGTCTATATTTTTTTTTGCGAATATTCGGCAAAGAAACATTTCTTGAAGCAAAGTCTTCGTATTTCTAGGTGTATGAGCAATAGCGCCGTCCTGTTGAAACCACACATGGGTACTGAATCAGTGATGGCATTTAGGCTTTGTAAAAATGTACTGAATCGAGACTCCAAAAATACTTTCTAGATGTCGAATGTACATTTTCGTCATAAACAATAAAAAGTTACTTGAAGTTCAAAATTTTAACTTTTTTATTAAAAAAATAGAACCATTACGGAAATAATAACATATTTTTCACTCTCAAATGTTTTTGTGTGTAAAATGGCTCAGTTAGGGATATCAATGATCTTGAGAGCAAATGCACAGCAAACACGATATATTTTCGGAATCCATATGTGGCTCTAGCACGACCATATATTAGGTTTTGTCATAAAATATATCAAACTTTCCATTTTTTCGACTCGTTAAAGTCTTGTCAGGACATATATTCTTAGCAAGATTGGATATATTTTTTTTGTTCGGCCCTTAGAAAAAAACCACCATATGAATAAACCAGCTTATGTTTCGTTATTCTCTCATTTGTAGATTATGCAGAACTACATTAGATTTTTATATTAAAAATCAAAATATTAAAAATATTTTAGCATGAGTTATTGAGAGTTATGCTAGAAAAAACTTAATATATTTATAATAAAACAAAAAAAAAAAAACAAAGGAAAATAACGAATAACATAAATTTATACAAAAAAACGATATTAAAAATACTAAAACAAAATGAAAACTGGAACGCAAGCGGCACCGAATACACGTCGTGTACCTAGTCATCCATTGTACTTAAACGACGGTCTCAGTCCTAAAAAAACCGCCTTTATCATTGTGACAGTAATTGGTTGCATTGCGATACTATGGCCAAAGGTGTTTTATCCCATGATGTTTGGGGGAACTGCACCCAAGCCAAATATTAAAGAACAACGTGCACCGGGAGGTGAGTAATATTAGCATTAGTGTTTTAAAGATATATTCTATGTATAATCTATTTATTATTTTATTTCATATCGTGTCAACTTTTTTTTACATCAATAACCATTGATATTTTTTGCATTAATGTTGTAAAAATGTCGTATTAAAAAATTAAAATTAAGGATGTTGTGATGTCGTGCTTGATAGAGAAAAATATTTTAATGCCACAATTTCTCCAGAAATTGGACCACAATTATATCACAAGCAATTAAATTTGTATACTGGCGAGATAAGTACGTAATTGAAAGACTGTTTTCATTAAGTAGTAAAACTAATATTAAAGTTAAATTATTGCAAAACTAACAATCATTTTACTAATGAATAATCCAATTAATCACAGTGCGTAAGAAGGAGGTTTAACCCTTCTATGCGTGACAAAAAAACACCTTTCCCAAAAGTATTCCTACACAAATTGTTTGAAAATTTCAAATTTTTGAGCTTGAACTGTACAAAATAATGACATCTCTCAAACTGATCAGGTGAAACTACTCATGTGAAAATATAATATTAATATAATGACAGGAGTTCTCATGAAGTTTCAGAATTGTAGAGCATGTGCAACACCGGGAACCCTGTCGCACACAGAACAGCTAAAAAAAAAAGTTCACGAAATCTTTTAACACTGTCATGTTCCATTTACACGTCAAAAATCCTAACACAAAAAAATAAGTAACAAATTCGATGTTTATTCGCAAAAAGATTATGCTTGGTTTTCCAAAAAAAAAAATATTGCATGTTTTTGACTTTAAGAGAAAAATCAGATATTTGGCAATAATACGAAAAGATGCAAGTGCTACTAATTAGTAAATGAAGTGACAAATTCTACAATATGTGGAATATGAAAAAATAAAAATGCCATCTCTAAATTGTGTCAGCAACACATTTATTGGTCCTGGAAAAAGGAAAACTATGCGCCCTTCAGACTGTCCAAAAACGAAAAAACTACTATTTCGATTTATATTTATTTTGAGACTCAATTTTATTCCAATTCTTACGCCTTTTCTAAATATGAACAATCTCGCAAAAATGAACATGCTTGGATTTAATTAGTTCATATTATCGCGAGCGCACTGTATTCAAAAATGAGTTCGAAATTTTCCCATCGATTGGCGTAACAATTTTATTTTACAAAATAGGGTTAAAACACCCCTGCTTATGTAAAATATTTTTTTTTTCAACCTTTCCTCATCGATAATTGAAATATAACCTCACTTCATTGTGGTCGGAGTGCACTTAGACATGTCAAAAAACCTTTTTCGAACTTTCCGCATCGGTTGAAGCAATAAAAATTGTTCTCAGAAATGTGGGCAGCGCACCCCCATGTTGAAAAAAAAGCATTAGCGTTACATGTTGCAAATAGTTAGCGTTTAATTTCCGCCAGTACACTCCATTATAGATTTTCCTTAATACCCGCCAGTAAAGGCATTCACACAGCAAAAAAAGATACTGGCTCCCAGGTTCTGGAGATTCGCTCTACCTTGTCTTCACGTATATGATATGACAACGTTTAAAGTTGTTTTTTTTTTATCTTAGATAACTTCAAAATCTGCACCGGGAAATATAGATAGCATTTCTTGCCATCAGTAATTTTAATATAAGTATTTATGAAATAAAAGCGAAAGTTTTAAACTTTTCAGACATATTTTCTTTTCTTTTTTTTTTCTTTTTAAAATTACGTGGTAACTTCGCTACGCATTAGTTGTTTTACTAACAAAGAAGAAATTGTTTCATAGCTATTTTTTGTAAATAAACTAACACCGGTTGCATGTTGTAACATCATTTATTAATTAGAGACAACAGACGTATTTAATTCAGTGCTTCATTTTAATTGATGCAAAGATTAACCACCACCGCTTACTAACAAACTTGTTACTAATAAAAAATGTATTAAAATTAGACTATCATACAGGCTTACGTCAAGAGCGACCAGCTCACCTGCATCCAGAATCAATATACCAGGCAATGCGTGAAAGAGGTAGAGCCATACCATCGACGACCACAGTACCAATTGTCGAACGGAAAACATCACCGAGTAATCCACCGCCGCGAATAGTTGAAGGAAGGGTACGTATGAAAAATGATTATCAGTATGGGACGAAAAGTATATATGGGACGTTCCATGTCAATTTTGTTAAAAAAAAATTCGAAAACACGCGTTCTCATATGAAAACTCTTGAGCATGCGAACATTTTGAGACCTTAAAAACGTTTTTCCGCTGCACTCAATTTTGGGCAGACCTCTGTCCCGGTTGACCTGGAATGTCCAACACATATATTTTTTAAATTTAATTAATAATATTGGCAGCAACAGCAAGATTTCTTCCTATACGCCATAGGCATGAGGTACCCACCAATTTTTTTTAAATAAATATTGTTTGCGTGATGCACTCGGAACGATCATCATATAAACTTCCGAATGCAATAAACTTCGAGTGCTTGAACTTGTAGTGCATTTTATATGTGATTTATTTGCTAGTGCATTACTCACTGCTTCTGTTTGTTTTGATTTGAATTTTGGTTTTAGTGCACGATTAACTCGCAACTTGGCGCGAATGGCTTGATGGTCGTTACGAGTGCACTTATGCAGACCTCTATTGCACATGTATGTATTTATGACTAATAAGGGTCACAAAATTCCGTCTATCTTAGCACCAAACCAACTTGTCTGATGTACTAGATCAAGTTCTCTGATTGATGTTTGCGATATTTCTTTCGATTTTATTGTTAGTTTCGAAAAGGTTTCGTATGGCTTGTTCAGTAGGTTGATAAACTCCACTTGGATAGGATCTTAAATTTTACGGTAGGAACGTGGAAACAGGTTACCTAGATATATTGAAACTTAATTGTGATACGACTTAAAATGTATACTCAGGTATATTGTGACATTATTAATCCAAGAAATTATGTTCACATCTATAATTAAGCCCAAACAAAAAACGAAATTTTTTTTTTGTGTTCATAAATTGGCGAAAAATTGCGATCAAAGTATTTGATTTTTTTGCGATTGTATTAATCTTTTTAAAAATAGATAATTCTTAAGTTTATGACATTGCATATAAGAAACCAAATAATAATATTGAACCTGTGCCAATATTTTCATAATTCGTAATATTCGCATGCTCTATACTATATACAAAATGTATAAATAATATGTGTAGGTAGCTATGTGTGTTTTTTGTTTTGTTTGTTTTTTTTTTTTTTTTTTTTTTGCAAAAAAACAAAAAATTAAAATAATCAATAAACTTAAATTTACACAAATTGACTAATAAATAATAATTTCTCAGATTTTAGCAATGAATTTATCATCGCATTTCCTTTGTAACGTTAAAAAAAAAAGTATTTAAATTTTTTTTCTCAAACTTTTTTTTTTTTTAAATCAATATTAAATTTTGTAAATTTTATATATTGAGTTATTTGAGAAAAAGTAATTTTGATATATACTAGAGAGCTATCAATTTCTCTGGCAGAGCTTAAGCAGAAATATTATCGTTGGGAAACTTATACCTTTGGGTGTTTTTGTGTCATAAAATTAATTAGTTTCGAAAGGCGTCACTTATATTTTTCATAGAAAAACTTTTTTCTTGTTAAAGAAAAAAAAAAATTGTTTTGTTTAAGAATTTGAACTGCAATCCTAATAATCTGAAATGATTGACAAGCAAAATTTTGCGCTAATGATATTAACTAAAAAAAAAAATGGAAACAAAATCTCTATAACTTTGCAAATATATTGTATACATTAGAATGTGTTGTTTATAAGAAAAGTTTTTTCTCTCACATGATAGATTTTTTCTATCTATACTATTTATATGAAATTGCTTTTATGGAATAGCTTTGTAACGCTTTAGCCGAAAATACACTGAACTGATTTTAATAATTTATTTTTTAAAACAACTTTTTTGTGCCAAAGAAGGTTACTGCATACTTATTTTTTTATTTTTTTAAAAGTTAGATATACTTTTTTTTATGATTAAGTCTTTGCAAAGCCTCACCTTTTTTTAAGATAAATGATACTGCGGGCGGAACCTCAACATTTTCGTTAAAGCTTAAATTTATTAGTCTTCTTTAACGTTTTTGCAAATTTCACAATATCGGCCCAAGTAGTGTCAACAAAAAATTTAAAAGACAAATCAAAAATTTTTTTTATAGTTTGAGTGCATATTTTGGATGATTCAAAATTTTTAGATTTTAAAAATTTTCTGTAAACTTTTAGATTTTGCGTTAGAGGTAAAAAAAAGAGTTTTGGGCAAATTTACACCTTTTATAACCATTTTCTCTTAAACTATCAATTTTTAGTAAAAATCGCACTGAGTAAAACGTTTTTAAAATTGGTTAAAGTATTCAGAATTATTTTAGTATTTTTACAGCTTGTGAATACATAACTAAAATTTTATTTTTATATTCAAAACGTCATTATTACAGCCTGGTCCAATACCTGGTATGCGTCCACCTATGGGTGCTGGTTCTGTACACCAGCCGCAACCAAAAAACACTAGTATGGGTTTCGTTATGCCATTATATACAATTGGAATAATTGTCTTCTTTGTTTACACTATTATGAAGGTAAGTTTACTTGCAATCAATATTTATTTTTACTTATTCAATATATTCACATTTACATTACAGATAGTTTTTAAAAAACCTACACCAAATGCGCCTTATGGGCCAGCGCCAACCGATCCAAATTTCAGAAAAGAAGTTTTTGAACAAGCAAAAGGCAGACATGTCGAAGATCTTAATGGCAGTAAATTGGGTAGGTTGATTTTTAATATTAGGGATTGTTTACTGCTTTACTTAAAAAAAAGTTTAAAATATTTTAGAGTTAAGTTAAAACGATTATTTTTTGATTGACACAAAAGCGTAAGAAACAAGGGATCTTTACAACATTTTTCTTTAGAGATCTTAAAAGTTTAGATATTTCACCAAATAATCCGAACATTTGTGTTTTATCCTATGAGCAAAAGTTTTCAAACGTAAATAATCTAAGGGTGTAAAACTATGATTTCCAGTCAGGAATATTTGAACGTTTATAATCAATTCGAGTCAATAAAATTGGACTTTATATACTGTGTCTCCAGATCAGTATCTCCAACTGAGTTTTTCCGAGTTTTCACTTATCCGTGGTACCTCCTCCTACCTCGTTACCTCGGATAAACTAGATCTACTCTATCCTCATAAGCACAAAATCCGTATTTCAGTGGAAGTGAGTTTCCAGAAAATTAATGTTTTGTTAATGTCGTATTCTTGAAATACCTCGGAAATTGAGATAGAGGAAAATTCTCTTAGGAGATTATTTATAGATTTGAACTAAGATACCGGCTATACGAATCAAGAATATGCATTTGTTTTTTTTTTTTTTTTGAGATACCACTTTTGCGCTTCTGAGGCAGTACTGTAGTCATTTTTTAATTATGTGAATTCCCTGGTACAAATTAAGAGGAAAAAATTTGCTCGAAACGTCAAACGTAAAAATCTTGCCGAAGGGATTTTAATTCATCAAAGGGAATTGGATAAAAAACGTCCGAATAAATGTTCATTCATGATAGGGGTAATTTACTTATGAAAGATTTACTTATGAAAGATCTATAAGAGTAAATAGTAAAGATCCCTACTAGTTCTGTTTGATAAGTATGTTGATATGGTCATTTGTACTGATGTACATTTTTTTTTGTAAAATCTGAATTGTGCAGGGTGGAGAGAACATCAAACAAGTAAGCTAATTACTTTGCAACTCACGTGAAAAGAACACTTTTTTTTCTCTTCTAATTTTATATTAGCTATCGTAGGTTTTCATCAGAAATAATCTAATATTTTTAAAATATGTCCTACTTTTTTATTATATTTTTGGAAAATTGAAACAGAAATTTTATTTTTAATATATTTAAATGTCAATTTCGTGTTTTTTTATCTTAAATAATGAATTTTTCCTGAACTTACCAAATTATTTTATAGGCAAATACCAAATTTTTGATTTTTATTTAATTAACCTTTAAGTAAAGATATTCCATTAATATTTATTGAAATTGGGAAATAAAAAAATTAATACTAAAATTTATATAAAAAAAAAGTGCTTAAAATAGTTGTTGTCTATTAACCTAAAACTAAAATTGGTGTCTTAACATTCTAGTAATGAAATCTTACCTATTTAGTTTTTAAATCACCATACCTACTCAAGCAACCAAACCACACATACATATATGCACACACACATGCATACATAGCTGTATGTATGTATGTGTACTTTAAGAATTTTGCTCAATATTCGAATATGCCTAAATAATTTAAGTATTTATTGATGTTGTTACGTAAAAACCCCACTCAAACCAGTACCAATACCAAATTTTTAGGATCTAACCTGCAACCAGAGCAAAGAACAAACGGTAGTGAACTATACAACGCAAGCTTATCAGCAGCTAGTGCAGCTTCTAATCTATCGTCGTCACTAAAACAGCATCTTCAACAGCATCCGCAACAGCAAATTTTAGCACTACAGTCAGCTAGTTCCCCAACCAAGGCGGCGGCGGCGGCTATGGGTAAATTGTTCAATAAGGAAACAGATCAATTGATGGAAATTGAAAAATTGAGAAAAAAACTTGAGGATACTGAAAAAGCTATGGCAAAGTTAATCGCTGAAATGAATTCAGATCAATATGAAGCTAAGGTTAGATTACAAAAAAAAAAAAAAATTAAAAACAAAAACCAGAAACATCTTTTCTTTTGGAAATACAATACATTAAATCGCAAACTATATACGCACTTACAATAAAAGTGGCAGTCAACTTCATTATTTTGATTGACTTGACATTATTACAACTATTTCTTTCTCTGTGCAAGCCACCTACACACACGAGTATCTGTCAGAATCTCATTTTCTTCTTAATTTCTTGCCGAATACAGGCATCTAACATCCTCTAGTATCACATTCACATATTACGCTATGCGGTCTTAGGATTTTTTGAGCTCTTATCTTGTCTTACTTCGACACAAAACGTTGTTTTTTATATATGACATTCTTTAGTACTACATTCACATATTACGTTATGCGGTTACAGGACTTTTTGAGCCCTTATCTTGTCTCACTTCAACACAAAACGCTATGCAGACATTGTGCAAGAAAAAATTTAAATTTTCTTATTCTATGTACATGAGTTTTAAATTAAGGCACAGCACCGCTCTCAGTTTCATGATCCTCTCCATTCATAGATCGTTTTGGAATCAGAGTAAAAATCGATTTTCATACGAACTGTTGGTACGATCGGTGGTGTGAAAACTCGTATCGTCTGAGGGCACTATAAGTTTACAAGTTACCATTCCAATCGAGTGCTCAATTAAAACTAATTTAGTTTCAATTACATGATTCTTTATGTCAATGTTATCGAAATAACTGGAGCTGACAGCTTTTATTAGGATAACTCAATAATTTCAATTATATAGGAATTTTCAAATTAAGGGCAATTACAAAACCCATCTGAAGATTAGGTACTTACAATGAAAATAATTTTGGCGTATTTTTTTTTTAAAAAACCACTGTTTGAAGTATAGATATTCATAAATACAAAACATAACACTTTGTACACTGAGAAAACGATTTGTTCGAATATAACAAATTATTATTAAATATTTGATTGAGACAAACATAAAATGCTACAACCAACTTATACCACTACTTCCAAATATAATATGTTTGATCCACGCGAACATCCCGTTGTTTTTTATACTGAAATTACGCTCCTAACATTCTCTCATTCTAACTTCTCTATTCAAAAGTAATAAAATAAAAAGAGTTGAAAGAGAGTTTGTACTTTGAACTTAGAAGCCAAATACAAACGGCATAAGTGAGCAGAAAAAAATAGAAACAACAATAACAACACAGAATTCAAGAAGCAGCATAAGCATAAATCGCGAATAATCAAAAGACAATTTTTTAGTGAGGTTTTGCAAAAACTTAATCCTAAAAAAAGTATATTTAACTTTTAAAAAATAAAAAAATAAGTACGCAATAACCGTCTTTAGCACAAATAGATTGTTTTAGAAATCAAACTATTAAAATCGGTTCAGTATATTTTGCGCCAAAGCGTTACAAACGATTTTCATGTAAGCAATTTTATATTGCCAACATTATGGTGCATATATATTAAATTATTGCAACAAAACTCTGTTAAAATTCAAATATTATTGCCCAATATTGTATACTTTTGAATTGCAACGAAAATTTTCAATGATTATTAAAAATTGTGTTGCAATATTCTTAAAATAATACTACTGCGGATGCAAGACTTTTTTTTACCTTTCAGTGATAAATGAGTAATTTGTTTTATTATTTCTTTTTTGAAAAGCATTAATTGTTCATATATACGATAATATTTTTATTCACTTTCAAGTTTTTATTTTTACTTGGATATATTATGTTCACAAAATTTAATTTAATACATAAAAATTTACTTTAAAGATGATCGCCATGCAATTTCTAAAGCGGCAACCACATAATTAAACGACAAGCAATTCATTATCAATATAAGTACATTATTTTTTCAAACTGGTATTGAATCTCTATTTAAAACCTATAGCTTCTATTTGAACCTATGAACTTACAGATCCCACTCAAATCCCATTAAAATGGCATGTATAAAGTAACATCTTTTGCGAAGCCACCCAACCAACGAATGTTAGTTGCCCGTTTAAGATCGCACAATTAGAATTGGAAATAGTAATTCGCAATGCATGAAAAACAAAAAAATACTAAGCTATGAAGCACGTTACTGTGAAGGCACTTTTAAGGAATGCATTAATTAACCAACCATACCACCATACCAGTACAAATTATACTAAAGAAGTGGACATATTTTAAATCTATAAAAGAATTTCTTTCTATTAATATTTTAGTTTTTTTTTTTTGGGCAGTACTTATGTTTTAAAATTATAAGTAATTTCATAATTTAAAAAAAATAATCAATTCATTTCAATTTCATTGGTCTCATCTCATAAAATCCATTTATTATTTATTTCAAGATTTACTTAAGTCACAACATATATTAGGTCATATATGTATGTAACGATATGTACGATTTTTTACTTAAAAATTATAATTTTTTTTTATATATTCTTAACACTGCCTTGTTGTACCACACAATAGTTGTAACAGCTATTCAAGGTTTAATTGATGCTGCCGATGAGCAATTAAAAATACGAGAGAAAAATCTAAACGATTCCGAATTATCAAAGGTTAGAAGAAGCGGGTTTTGTTATTAGGAAAATAATATATATAGTATATATTTCTTATGATATCTACTTCTCTGTTCTTTTATATGATATCTTAACAGTTTTCAAATCTAACGTTAACCTCTTCACTATGGTTCAAATGTTTATTTTTAATTTTTAAACTAAAATGTGTAAAAAATAAGCTAATATTTATGTGTGTGTTGTCGCCCTAGAAGCAAAGCGCTGCTGCCATTTTTTTAAAATATTTTCTAATCTTTTTATTAATTTATGCTTTGAATTTGTTTTCAACTACATAATAATATTCTCTTAATTTTGTATGCTTAATTGATAAATGTTGAACTACTAATATGATTTCGCCTGTTGGATTTGAAGTTTATTTTTTGTTTGTGTTTTGATTTTTTTTGTAAAAACATTTAGTTTTGGATTACAGAATTTTTCTTCATTGCACAAATATAGGAACCAAACGAAAATACGAATTCGACAAATGGCAACATATCCAATGGGCATACTACTGAGCATATAGAGGACGAAAGTGACAAGAAAGTATTAACAGGAAGTGTTGAAAAGAGCCAACAACGGAAAACGGAACATAGAGATTTACTGCAACGTAAACGCAGAGATGATGGAAGTGGCGATCGATCGGTGGCGGTAAGTAAACGCAGCATATGTATAATTGCCTTTTTAATAGCCGTTTTGGTGAAACTAACGAACCAGGATTGCCTTGCCAAAGCCTGTCCCGATGCCCGAATTTTAAACAATTTTGTTGTTTTAATTGGAACTGTATAATATTATACCTCAAAATATATGATAGAACTCGAAGAGGGCTAAATATAATATGTATAAAGTGTTGCTTTGTTGAATCCTGTCCCAAACATAGGTTGCTACCGGTTTTCTGGATAGGAGAAAAATTTAACTATGTCGCTTCTGGTCAGCCCCTAATTCAAAAAATTCTTTATGTGAGGGAAAGACATCTGGTGATATAATACAATAGAATATAATCATAGTATTTTATTTACCAAATGAGTGACACACATCATTTACTCTAGTGAACATTGAATTGAATATATTTATATTTTCCAAATGACAAAATTTGATTAAAAATATCACCATCATCTTACGGAGACATCACGCACAGCTTATTTAATTTATTGTAATCGATAAATAATTTTTATACCACATTAAAACTAGATTGTTCCTTTAGTAAACTACAAAAATAATATAATACTTAGTGACACCCATTTAGTTTTCATCACATTGTAGAATTTTTACCAGGGTAGAGCGCTCAAACATACGATTAAAGTTGGTCAACTGATTTTCATTTTTTCGTGATAAAATTTAGTGAGGGCGTTCCTCTAAACGCGAAGAAGCCTGGAAAACTGTATAAGCTGAGAACATTTTCGAGCCTCGAAAAAAATTTGTGTGAAGAAAAGTTTACGCAACCCTCTTAAATTTGATGCGAAAGCGGACACACTGATTAAACTGTCAAATTGTCGTTCGTCATTCGTTTGCATTGATAGGGGTTCTCCCGTAAGCAACCTCGAAAACTTTCGAGTTTTACATACTTTTCGAATTTTCGCGTTTAGAGGAATACCCTTAGTATAGATTCATTTTCCAATTAAAACTTAACCAACTTTTTAAGCTCACGCACGCGTATTCTCGTAACGGGCTATTTTAAAAGAGTTGATCAACTATTAAACGCATATAATATGCAAGCTATCTAACAATAATTGTAGTTAACTTGTAATTAACTTATCTACATATCTTAAGGATCATAAAAAGTTACTATCAATCAGATATATTAATTTTTTTTATTTGGCCCTTTTATTATAATTAAAATTTTCATTTTTATCATGACATTAAATTTTTTAATTTTTTATTTAAAATCACAAAATATATAGGTTCTTGGAATGGAGGTAACTGCAAGTAATGAGGGTGGCCAGAAATGGTCAAAACGCCCTCCAACACCGATTTTCTTTTCATATAACGAACATGTAAGTGAAATACTAGTGACAAATTTGGTAATACCAATCCCCAATCCCATTAAAAAGGGACAGCTAAAATCGATATGTGAGCACAAGGCAAAAGAACATAAATACTATGTATGGAACATACAATGCTTAACTTTAATATCACATATGGACTTATGGTGTTATTCACTTTTTTGGCCACAGACTTCCTCAATTTAACTGTTACTAACTTCACACTACGGCTGTGGATCCGTTTCGCACCCATCAAATCAATGCATAGATCATTAAAAAACACAGTTTTCAAATTGTCATTAAACCTTTTATTTTATCTTCAAACCGAATTTCGAATCCGTTTAATTTAAAAACAAGTCCGTCTCAAATAGGTTTAATTTCAAAAAACAAGTTCGTATGGATTCCGTTTTACTTAAAAAATAAAAAGAGGCGGTCTCGATTCCGTTTTATTTAAAACAAAGAATCCGTCTCGAATCCGTATTACTTAAAAAAACAAGTCCGCCTCAAATCCGTATTATTTAAAAAAAACGAGTCCGTTACGGATTTGTGTATGAAGTCCATTCCGAATTCGAGACAAATCCGAAAAAGCGATTCGCGTTTTTGAGAGGAATTTCATACGAAAACGAGTCAGTTTCGGATCCGTTTCGGATAAAATATATGTCGAAGACGGAACAGATCCGCTTGGCACACTGGGTTTCAAAAATACTTCAACCAGCCAGGAATCTTAGCCAATGCTTATGACCGAATTCTGTAAATTTCACTACAAAACCGCGCTCAATTGACCACTGCTTTTAGCGTAACGCCAATCAGCATAGAACGAATTCTGATAAATGAACTACAACTCATTCCCTACAAGATATAAAAAGTACATGATATGAAAGTTTCAATGGATTGGAACAAAATTGTTGTACTTGATTTTAGTGCTTTGACGAAATTATCAACGGAGTCAGATGTTTCCGCGAAATAAATTTTTGAGATTGCAATGACTCGTGAATTTATCGTCTCCAATTCAAGACTCTGCACAAAAATGTACAAGGTTTGGTGGAGGGAAACGAAGGCTAATCTCTCCGGTAAATTGTTTTTTTAAGATTGGAAGGTCTCTAAAGTGTAGTTATCTCTGGCAAAGACGTTGGTTCTCATGTCGTTGTTACCACCTTTTTAGGTTCAAATATTGACTTTGTGTTATATGTTGAAAAGTCCGTAATATCAAAATCTTATATCTATTCTATTGAATCCCAACTTGGTTTCACAGAAATTACACGCTTTTTTTAAAAAAAAACTTTTTTAACTCGATTTCGATTATATTGTAGTATTTATTATAACAAAAAAAAACCATGATACTGATGTTTTTGAGTACCCATGTGTCCTAACTTTGTAAACTTTTTTTTCTATTTTCAATTTTAGTCCCATGATGATGATGAAATAATGCCTGAACCCCAATCGATTTACTTAGAAGGATCCTTAGCACATGAATCACAAATATTAGTCGCTGATTCAGAGACAAGAGCAGAAGAAGTTTATGATGCAGAGCTCAATGGATCTGCTGAAGAGCCTGCTGTTCGTATTTTATTTTGAATTTTGCAATTATTTTTCATAATCAAATGCTTCTGTTGCAGGTTATCCTAAGCAGCAAAATGACGTTATCTTTAATTAATTTGGATTCAAATCAAGGAAATGATAACCAAAAATACAAAAATGATCTAGAGAGTCCTTTAGCTGATGATATTGAAATAATTGGACACGATGACGAAAAATTAGCAGAATAATTATTTTATGATAAATTTTGAATACATTTGAAGGTTGAAAACAAAAAACAAAAAAATAAAAAGATCTTATGATTAATTTATAACTGCTAACATTAATATCGAAAGTTAGCAGAGGTGTAACAAAAAACATTTTGCTATTGTATTGTATTGTATTGTACTATTAATCATATGATCAAAAAGGATAAGTTTGTGTTGTAAATGTTCGTGCATGAATATAAACATAAGTTATTGATTTGTAACCCATGTTCGATTTGACTGATTTAAAAAAAAAAAAGAAAAAAAACATGCTTGATACTTTAAAAACAAGTTCTTCCGTCGCCAAATTAGATTGGTTTTAGTTTTTTTTTTATGTAATTTTTTATAAATCTAGTTTATTTTCTAACGATAATATTATTTAGCATCCCGTAATTGCATTTTGTCACTTTTTGTTAATATTCAAATAAATTTTATATGTGAACGACGTATGTGAAATCATCATGCGAAGTAATTTCCTAGATAGATAAAAAAGTATGTATGCTCAAACGAGTTGTATGCCTAAAAACATAACCAATCTTTATGTATAATGAATTATTTGTTTGTCGAACAAAATCTACTACACTGTAGGTGTATTCCTGATTTATTATCAACAATATGCCTATGTTGTCCTATACTTTGCTTGACTCATCATAGATTCTTTGTGCGCAAAGACGAGATAAATTATTTTTAAAATGTTTTCTTGTTTAAGTAAATTCTATGTTGTTAATTTTTAGACAAATCTTCATAGAAGAAGTTTAATTGTATTTAAATAGTGTCAATTGAATCATTGAAAGTTTTATTTTCAATATAATAAATACAATCAATAAATTTATTTTTTAGCATTGCTACATTTTTAGTTTCAAAAACTTTTGTATACTCTTTCACTACTTTTAAGAACTAAATAGTACCCGTAGCTTATAATTTATTTATGTAGAATGTGAAAAACATTTAATAAAATATGCTTATAAAATTTCAAAAGATTTATATAAATTTATACAGCTCAGTTTAAGGAAACTAAATTATAATGAGTTAGTTTTGGCTATGTTTAAAGTTGAATACGCCACACATAGCCCAATCGTTTTCTTGGGGCATTTATTCTTAAATGGGCGACAGCGCATGTTTGGAACATGATTCGACAAAACAATCCTATATATTCTATTCGATTCCTTATGTTTGGTGCACGATTCAAGAATGCAACTTTTTATATTCTATATATGCTCTTCGAATACTATCATTTGGCTTACATTTCAAACAGCAATCTTATACATTTCAAATTAAAACAATTAAAATTGACCAAAATTCGGGCATCAAGCTTTGGCAAGGCAACTCTGGATGGTTCGTGTCACCGAAATTTAGAGTACAGTACTCACTATTTTTATCATGATTTTTAAAATAATTGAGATTCGTAACTTTTTTTTGCCAATTTTTGACACACAAACAACAAATTCATTGTTTATAAACATTTGGTTAAATAATTGTATAAATAATATATTTTTAAGGACTTGCAA
The DNA here is from genome assembly GCA_949775025.1 of Tricholauxania praeusta. NCBI lineage: Eukaryota > Metazoa > Arthropoda > Insecta > Diptera > Lauxaniidae > Tricholauxania > Tricholauxania praeusta. Next base: position 9,549,941 of record OX459031.1, read on the forward strand.
ATGATTAACTAACGTCTCACTCAATCCCAGGGTTGCCAAGTGGCTGCTTTTGACGCGGCCAAGTAGTTAATCACATGTTAAAGCTCATCAATTTTTTTCCCAAAAAAAAAAAATTACTTTTTACCATTTTAAGAAAAAATTATTTTATTTTGGGGAGCTGGGAACCCCTTCGATATGGGCATTCATTCAAACCAGAGTTAGCTCTGCTTGCTTATACCAAAGAATAATAATGCATACAAGCAATGAAGTATAGATTAGCCCTGTTTTATTCGCTTTGGTTAAACCTAAAGGTGAATAAAACGCATAAGTTTAACTTTTTATAATTCTGCAATTGACCAATAGGTGGCTTGACAGTGTTGACAGAAATTCTATTTTAAAATCAGAGCCGACTTTATGATCGTGTGGTTGAACGTGGCCTAGCACGGTAAGGGGCTTCGCGTATCAGTACATACTTTTTTTTTCAAATTATTGCTATCAAATGATTTCAAACTGTTTTTATAGTGTCGCAGACGCTAATACCAAAGTTTTCTTTTCGTTTTCCGTTGTTTCATCACAGTTTTAATTTTTATAATGTGTTTCTATTTTAATAAATATTTGGGGGTAGCACTGACTGTGTGCACAAGGCCTCGCATGACCTAAGAACGCCTCTCAAAATTCAAGCAAAGTTGCCATATATTTATGATTATTTAAGGTTTGTGTCTATGATGCTTCAAACTTTAGCAAAGACAAAAAAAGTTGAATCAATTGAACTAGAAATTGAACTGGTTCATACATTTTTATGAGATTTTGGTTTAACCAAAGCGAATGAAACACGGCTATTATTAGTCACGATTTTTACTACCAACTTTTTTGATATATTAAACACAGCTACTAAGAATGAAAAAGCATGCGTCTAATGCACTTACGAACGCGAGAGTAAATAGGCATACACTTGCTATTTTTATAGCATGTGATATCTTCCCTAATATGGGATAGTAGAAGATCAAGAGAGATAACATGAAAACTAGGCATTATGTCAACGGAAGAATGTTTTTTCAGCATTCTTTAAAATTAAATGCAAGAAGTCAAGGCTTACACGAGGAAAGTTTTTCGGCAAAGTTTCCTTGTTTGTCGGCAAGAGGGGAAAAACGAAAGGGACGAGGTAAAAAATTTGTCATATGTTGCAAACGCGAAACGAAAATCACAAAAGAGAATGGACAAGAATTTGTCTCTCAGACTTTCCTCGTGTAAACGTCGACTAAGCCACACCATCAACCCGCGTTGTTTTTATAACGCCGTAATTACGATAAAACGCGCGTTGTGTCCACAAACGAAAAAACTACCGTGCGGCCTTAGCCTCATTTAACCCTCTAGTTATGCAAAACAACTTTCGAACGCACTTTCTTGAAAACAGCTGACATTTGAGAACTGTCACATTTGGCACTGCTGCTGGTTTGGTGGAAATTACGTAAAGCAGGTAAAACCGATAAAACAATTTTAATTCCAATAAATAATGTTTTCTTCAACGCGCGTCGGTTTTATTAACGCAGGCCTGCATAGCATATTTTAATAATCCAAGCAATATAGCTTTCTTTAAGTACAGAAACAGTTAAATCTATTGTCGCAATTTCGGCCAGTGGCCAAAAAAAAGGAATCGAGTTTGAATCTTTTTTTTATATATAATTTACATTATTTCAGTTTTACTTACGGACCACTATTATGTCGTTCTTAAAATCAAAATATTATGACCAACCTGAGGGTAAGGATGCATTTGGTAAAATTGTAGCAACAAACAAATATGCACTTGGTGCTGGTTTCTTTTGGTCCACTATCGATGTCTTAATGTACTCCAAAACGCAGGGCTATTTGCCCACATTAGCGCGTTTCGCATATAACACTGGACCAATGATGGGCATGGCTACTGCCTTCACATTAGCCACTTACGTTTCTACAAATGTGCGTGGCAAAGATGACCGGTGAGTAATCCCCGTAGATGCTGAACAATTTCAATTACTCCTGAATTTATTTTAGACTAAACTATTTCATTGGTGGTTTCGCTGCTGGTGGTGTATACGGTGCATGGCGACGCAGTAATGTAGCTGGTCTCTGCGCTGGCCTTTTCTTTGGTAAGTAAAATTCATTTAACCTGTTCATCGTTATTTGTATTTATTATTTTAAAGGCATTGCTGCTACCGTCAAGAAACTTTCTATACAAGAAGGTTGGGAATTTTTTCCCGATGCAAAGACAAAGGCATTCGGTACAGTTAATGGACATGATTATACGTTGATGAAGGAACCACCTAGGAATTGGACTACAGGCAAATAAATCTTATAGTCGATAAATTAATGTATAAAGATTAAAATTTCTGTTATACTTTAGAGCCTAAAGAAATTGCTATGCAAGAAGCAAATGAAAATGCTATGCAAGAAGAAAATAAATAATATGAAACATAAAATAAGTAAATCAATCAAAAACAAAAAAAGTGCAAGACTTTATTCAAGATTCAAATGGTAGCAACAATCAAGTTTCTTTTTATTTGAGAATTTCTTAAACGTGTCTTTCGGTTTGTATGTAAAGAATATCTTTTATCCGCGTGAATATATCGAACATTTCAATTGTTCCTAAGCTATTAATGCTCAGCTCAATTTTGCTTAAAATACTCGAGAAATTTAAATGAATATGTTCGGGCTCTTCTAAATAAAGTTGGAAGGAACTTAAAGGAATATGTTAAAATATTTATAAGTAGAATAAAATATTTTTGTTTTGATTCGTCAGAAAATTCCTCTGTGAATACTCAAGGTATCTTACCAAAAAGAATATTTCCTATAAAGATTAATAAAGCGAAACAATTTTTCGGATTGAAATATATGAAAAATAAGTATAGCCGGCAAAACGTTTGATTAGAAATGCGCTGAAAATGTCGGCAATTCAACATAATTGCAATAAGAAATATCAGACCATGCAGAGTAAAAGCTCTTGATAGAACTTTCAGCTTCGCTTCCGAAAAAAACCTAAGAAGGTTTCACTAAAAAGGATTGCCTCTAATTGAGGAGGTTCATGGTATCTGCCATTTTTGCTGTATGTTGATGTTCATTCTTTTACTCATACTTTGTACCTTTTTTAAAAGTGCCTTAGCTTTGCTGAATAGGATAAAAAGGCTGAAATTGTATTCGCCGCTACATTGAGGCTTAAATAAAATTTGTCAATATGACAAATCAAACTGCCTACAAAAAGAAGTCTTTCAAAAATAATTTGACATCATTGCGTGATATTGAAACCATGTTAATTTCGAAAAATCTTTTGGCTACCTTATCTCTATAACTAAAAGAAAATTTCTGTGGCTAGTTCAAGCTGAAATTAAAAAAAAAATACTACTTTCCATATATATACGTACAGTCTAGCAGGCTGTTTATCATTTCAATTTACGGTGCTTCATTAAACAATCGGACCAAAAAAAAATTAAAACTGACGACAATGTAATCAATCTAAAAAGAAATAAAATAGCACTGGCTTTAACATTAACGATTTAAAAAGCAAAACGAAATCTGATGACGCGGTCGACTACAACTAATAGATTTTAAGCCCGCATAAAAAAATTAAAAATTTTAGAGAGAGATATATTTAACAAGTTAAAGTTTATCAGCGAAATAAGAAAACGAAGAAAAAAAGTGCGATGTGCTACGAAAACATTTATTACTTTCATGGCTTTCAATGGCTTTGATACAATTCGATGCCCACAAATTGTTATGAGGTCATCCCAGATCATTCATTAACTCTCGATATACTTCAATATAATCCCATATCCTTAACTTGATATCGTTTTAGACTATGCACAACTGTTCGATAGTGACTGGTACGTTCCTATATCTATTAATAGCTAAATTCAACTCGATAGCTCCGATCAACTGATGCTTATCAATTACACCTTATACCATTTGGCTATTTGATATCATCATCTTTTATCGCCGGATAGTCCTAATAAACGAGAAAATATTGAACCGTATTCAAAATTAAAGATTTTGGATTCCATTTCGTTAAGATTCCAAACTTATGCTCATTTTCTTTACAAGTTCTTATATAATTTCAATTTTGCTCATTGGCTTACTTATAGATTTATTTTAGGATAAGGACTAAGTCAGATATTGATATTAAGCGAATAATGTATTGCCAGCTAATTCTTCTGAGTGGCTATATTCTGTCTATTAGGGACTTAGCCTCCAACCCCCCAATTACGCCGGGTTGGAGGAACCTGCACTGTGACGCTTGAAATAAAATTGACAATAAAAAAAAACCTAGATAACTGAGAAATTTGATAATAAGTAGAACACAAATCTTAAACCCTTGAGTTTCCTTTTATACGGTTTCGATTCAGATATAAATCGCCACCAAACCATATCTCTTGATCACATACAATTCAATATCTTCTGATTATTCGATATCTTCCTATACCGTTTAAAGCTTTTGAAATCTATTAAGTACATCTAAAAAATACTTAATTTATGATCTTAAAGGTAACTTATTCCAATATATTCGAATTTTCTTCGTAAACGCAATTGAGATTCACAGTTTATTTCAGGATCATATTAAAAAAGAAAAATCTTAACTATGACAGTCCTAGTTCGTAGCTCAAAAAAAAAAGCCATAACAAATTCCGACTATTCAGACTTCAATTCCACTTTCGATCGGATCGGAATATGCCTGATCAATGGTATCAAAACCAATGTTAGCTTGTGTATTTACTCACACATCGAAAATGATATACAAATAAAAGTTTCTGCTTACAAGAAAGCAGTCTCCAAAACAACAGTGCAATGTAGCTTAAAAGATTTTTAAAATTATAAATAGCTCGCATTGTCAGTATCAGATGAGAGTAGGTCGTCGTTGTTGTTTGGTAAGTGTTAATGAAAATGTGAATGTATTAAACCACCAGTGATAGAGAAGCATGTAATAATGCGCTGGACGCAAAGGTATTTTTTTTTTATTTATTTTTTTTGTAAACTCAACTTATGCCACCACCTAAGTGTTGATGGTGACTCATTTAGTTTGGAATGGTCCAACAACTATGGCGATCGAGAGCTTAAATACAAAATTATTATGAATAACGCACGATTTTGATTACAGCATTATCCGATGATTATTTTGTTTGTTTCTTTCTTTGTTCGTGATTATGTTTTACCTGTAAAAAGACAAAATGTTCTGACAGCTTTTGTATTTTTTTTATTGTTTTTCAAATGTAGTCATAATATCTTAAATTGTCTTGACCTTCGAAAAAATGCAGTAGAAAATATATGAGAATATAGGTAATGAAATTCATATGTGAAGAAAAAAAGCTAAAAAATATTAAGCAATTAAATTTTGATATTAAGAAAAATCTTGTGATTTTATTTTTATTTGGCAAGCTTATACAAATAGCTTTTTACTTGGATGTATACCACCATATTAGCATGAAGTTAGAGATGCCCTTGACAAAGTGACCACTCTATTATATGAATCTATTTAACAGTCACTGCCTGAACTATTGTTGTCTTCAAATTTTAAATTTTGTCTTTTGTCAGATGGTCTTGGAATAGAAATGATAACTAAAGGATGCGATTTTCCTAAAACAAGAATCTGCTATACTTTTGCAAAGATAAGTGGAAAACCTTGAAGGAAAGTTTCGCCAGCTTATCTGAACTTTATGGAGTACTGGATAAGTTTTGAACCCAAATTTTCGATAGTTCAAAACTACAACGGTTTACTAAAATAACCCGCCTTTGGATGTTTGGGTAGTATGTGAATTGTGGACTTAACGTTTACTCCAAAGTAGTTTAGCTTCTTGACCACATAGAAATCGTAGCTATCGATGAGAAACCTTGCCTCAAATACTGCAGAGATAGTGATTTGTTACTGGATAACATATATTTGAATATTTTAATATTCAGGAATCCAACTGAATATCAAATTGGATAAAATCAATCAGTCATTTAGACTCTAAGATACACAAGTATTGACGAATATGAAGTGTTCCTTAATGCCGATATAAGCTGTACCTTAGAACTTAAAAATCAAGAACTATAGAAAAGAAGTTGAGATTCCTTAGCCACCAGAATATATGCCTGCAAAACGATCAGTACTTGTAAGGTTTTAGTTATTATTTCAGTATCATATACGCATGCGTAGCTGTGACAGGAAATGCCATTGAACTTTGACTTTCAACATGGAACAACGTTCCACAATTGGATTTGATTTTCATGTTTTTTCTCAAATACATATGTGTAAGTGAAGCAGCTATGAACTCGTGCATACTATACACGCAAAGGCAACATATTTAAACCGCAGATGCGATTTTTACTTCTTCCTCAAGCTTATAGGTAAATTGAATCATTTCATGCTAGTAGTGGGGCCCATTCAAAATAATAAAATAAAAAGTTTATTACAACTTGTAGTCATAATATTTTCCTACATTTTTTATGTTGCGGTTTTTAAGTTTCCAGTGGCTTTGCTGTTGCTTTTGCTTTGCATTTGAGTATTTCTTTCTTTTCTGCCCTTTTTTTTACTCAACACAATGTCAAGATTTTTGAAGCCAACGTTTTTTTTTTTCAACTGCCTTAAAGAATCTTGCATTTTTATGCATAATCAAAGGGTTACTTTATTATTTTTTTTTTTCATAACTTCAACTATTTTACTTCTTATTTCATTGGCATAACAGTTTTGGCCATTTTATTTGAACAGCTTTTGACCATTTTTGTCATTGTTCCGTTTTATTTTTGCTCAGAGTACAGGTCTATAAAATAGTGATTTTAGAGAATTGTATTGATTTGGATTCAAAATTAAGTTACATCTTACTGACTAATATTTTTCTATCACGTGACAATTTTGAGAAAAATGCAATTTGAAATTATAGCAGCCACTACATATTTCAAATAAATATTAATTTACGAAAATGTTGTCTTATAAAAATAAATTATAAAATTCGTTTAAATATCTCCTAATCATGGAAAGCCGCGGTTAAACTTAAAAAACTTATGGTTTGTTAGACACATTTAAAAAAAAAAAAAAATATTGAAATTATTGATTACTAGCTGATGCCCGCGACTTTGTACGCAGCAATTTTAAAACTTTAACATTTTGATAATTAACAGGAATATCGTGATAATTTAAATTGGAGATTGAGACTAAGCCTCTAAGGAATAAAACTAAACAAATTTAATCAAAATTGGTCCAGTAATTTTTCCATGATGCGCGAACATTGAAACGTCATTTTACTTATATAGATTTTTTGTTGTCAATAAAGAAAATATTTGAACTTGGAAACTAAAATTTGATTTTTTTTTTTTTGGTCTATAAAAATGTTAATGTACTTTTCTTAGAAAGAGTTAAGCTTTTCATAAAAACAAATTGCGAAAAACGTTAAAAAAAGATGAAAAAATAATTAAAAATCAAAATATACAAAACTATGAAGTAATAGAGAAAAAATAACTTAAAAAACGAATGAAAAATGCACAAAAAAAATTACCAAAAAAATTGATAAAATATCGAAGATATAATGGGACCAAAATATGTGTGATCAGCAAAAATAAATTTCACCTTGAATTTTGTTGAAATGTTGAAAAACTCATTAATTGTTTTTAAAGAATTATGAAAAAATAATTTATTTGAAAATTTCCATATGACTAATTAAAGTCCAATTCATCTCCTTTTATATGCCACAGTTTAATTCACATCGGATGATTTGCTCAAGAGCAAAAAATCTCGTACATCATAATCTTCTCAGTAATTGGTATGCAGCATACGCTTCTGTCCTATTAACTTTAATGCTATATCCATGTCCAACCATTTTAACGACTACACCACAAAAAAAAATACTTCAAAATTATTATTTAAACAATGCAGAATATTTACGAAACCACTTTACAAAAAAAATACCTACTTATGCACACTTTGCATACATATCGGTTGGAAAGTGGCGCACACCCACAATGTAATATCAAATACCAAAAAAAGAAAAAAAACCCAACGCTTAAGTATCAAAAATAAAATAAAAAGTACCTACAAAATACGTGCACTTGGACGTAGTGCAGCAAATAAGCGGTGATGATATCGAGTAACCAGTAAGTGGACCAGAGTTTCAAGCAACCAAAATCAACAACATTTAGCAGCAGCCTCGAGTGCTCTTGATTTGTTGCAGCTGGCAAATGTTTGGTACGATGTTGAACCAAGTTGAACTAAAAGAAATACAATAGCAATAATAATAATAATAATAATTGCAACAACAACAGAAGTAGCACAAAATGCAACATTTACAAAAAACTGTAACAACAGCACCAAGTACTCGTATGATGTGCTGCAGCTAAGGTATGGTAAAAATGCAATGCAGCACAAGAGACCTATTGGAACAATCCCTTTTGGGCAAACGTAATGCAAAAATGAATAGAACTAGCAACGGACAAAACAGCTCGATATTAGGAGACTTACGACTTTGAAGAAAATGATTTTTGATATACGAAGCCAACAAAAGTCGTGATTGAGCGAAGGAACGTGAAGTATATTGGAAAAAAAGTGCCCGAAAATGAAATCCATTCGATGATCAATAAGAATATAGCAATCCTAACAAACACATTATGATGTCATGACGGAAAATCGACCAATTTAATTAAAAATATAATAAAAAATTTAAGAAACGCCAAATTTTTATTTATAGGAGAAATCTGTTAAAAAGTCGCTGACGATCACTGAACAGCTGGGACTGATATATACCAATTAGTGCGCTCTAAAGCCAATCACCAATTTACTGTATCAACATATTAAGAATGCTGGATATTTATTTAATATTATCAAAGTTCTGAAAAATAGTTGCCTGAAGATTAGGGAGATTAAGGATAACTTAATAAATACAAATGATTTCCATTTGGGGTAAAAAAGAAATAATTATTCTTTAAAAAGTTTTCACTTTTTATCTAACCATGTGTCAGCTCTCGCATGTGTTTAGTTTCGTTTTGTTTAAAGGAAAACTTTTACTCATCTTTAACCTCGGCGAGTTTCCGTGAATACCCTTATTGAGTAGCTGCTTATTAGATTAATAAAGGAACAAATTGAAACTCTTTGTTTTTGTTTTGACTGCAGTGCTTTAGTTAGATTATTTTTCGCGATTTTTTTTTTAAATTATTTGCAACATGTGAAGTATTAATATAGTCAGCAAGGATATTATTTTTAGACTCGACAAAAAAATGTGTTCTAAAATCTTTATTTTTTTTTTTTTTTTTTGTGTTCAACAAATGTCCCCATATTGAATTAAGCAATATTTATTTAAATATCACTCAATACGGTGTTTTGAATATTTTGCTTATATGGGAGGCGTCGCGCCCTATAGTCAAAGTTTTTTCACTTACTGTTTAGTGCTTGTCTGAGACATTCCTAATGTTTGTGTGCAATTTTATTGGACTATCTTTAATAACTCTTTCAATAAAGCGTTATAAAGGTTCTATGTGCGGTAGACGTTGCCGTTAAATGATATAAAAATGATATCACGATAAAATTTGATCTCAAAAAAAAATTTAATCTAATTTAATAAATAAAATCTTACTATCATTCTTGTCTACATAATTTCCCCACGAAGTAAAGGGCCTCCACATAGCGCTTCCAACGCTTACGATCAGTAGCAAGTGCCTGCAATTCTTGCCAACCTTTCCCCGATCCACTTATTTCTTGCTCCATATATTACTACTATATCCTAAGTATATGTATCTGAAGAAGTATATGGAAGTTTCCATGTCAAAGTCTCTCATCAACTTGACATAAAAAAAATGTCCAAAATATCAACGGTCATTCTTTTGAAAGAAAAACAAAAATACCCAAATTACATTCTGAAGCTGTTGAAAAATTTAAAATTCAGCATGCATGAAAAACAGGACCGCTCGATCGGATGCCGTGACTGTGCTACCAATATCAGCAAAATTATCAGCTTCATCGTCAACGTCTTTTTCATTGTGTTCATCATCATCATCATTATCATCAACAACAGGTAGTTAAAACGACAAAACGTGCTCAATGCACAAATTTACACGGTATGCGTGCGTGACACGTTCAACTAAAAGCAACTCAAATTTCGATACACAGATACGAAAAATCACCGATACAGCCACACATGCATAGGTATAGCAAAAAGCTACCAACACCAGTGGGTATGATAAACTCAAGCTGTAAGTGTAACTTAACGTAACCTGAAAGAACCTGACGAAACTCTTTGCAAAATAAAAATTCAGAAAGAAAGAAATTTTGAAACTAAAAAATACTGGTTTTCTTTATTTTCGCCAGCCAGCGTTGGATGAACTCTTCAACTGGAAGATCAACAGTGTGCTGCAGCAAAGTGATTTCCTTTCAGTGACAAAACGAAAAAAATTCGAGAAAAAAAAGAACCCAACTAAGGCAAAATTTGTAAGATATAAAGAAAAACACACAAGAACATGGTCTAAGAGGGAACAAACAACAGATGGCTCGAGACTATTTCTGTTTTGTTTTAATATTTTTATTTTTGAAGATCACCAAAGAAAAAGAAAAAACGCAGACTAATCCATTGGATAAATACACACACCTGAGTGCCGAGCAAGTTGCAGCTGCAAGCACAGGTAGTAAATTAAAAAAAAAAAAACAACAGCAACAACATGAACTGTGATAAGCACAAGTTGTGTTGTAGTTTCAGGGTACCTAAGTAACGATGGACTACCTTTTGTTTCTTTACAAAAAAAAAATGCATAAAAGAACTTGGGATTATTTTTTCGAAACTTCTATTGTTAGCACAGTTTTTGTGAATTTCGCATAAAATATTGTACTCAAGCCATCTAGAATCTTTGAGACAGCATCGATTTCTTTTATATGGTATAACACTGACTTACTCTAAAAATGTACCTATGGTGAGAGGTAACTTTTCTTGTGTATTTTTTCCAGCTGAATTCGAAAATCAAGATTTAAGTTTCTTTTATGGAACAGTTTTTGAGACACTGCAATATCTTTAATTGGTTAAGCTGTTCAAAAGATATCGATAAGAATAGCTCAGATTTTTGGAAATCTCAAATTTGACAGTTGATTCTATGTCCACGAAAAAATAATAAGCGATGAAAAACTTCTGGTTTTACCTCATGTATCTGATACTTTTACGCAAAAAGAAAGCTGACCAAAAGAAAATCCACCATAAAATGACAAAGTTAGAAGCGATTGAAAGAATAAATTCAAATCCCATAATATTCCAATTATTAATTTTTTCGACAATTTATTGAGTTTAATCGCTAGCAATATATTTTGTACATTTATGGAAAACTGTTTTCAAATGGGAGAATACTTAAACATTTTTGATCAAGGCCTTCACTAAATTTTTAATTGTGCCAATTTTAATGTGCGGCACTGGAAGAATTATAGGAACGGATTTAATGTTGTCTTTGTCTACTGTTACGTTCTCCTTTTCTGGAGAGTTTATTTTTCGATGTTCCACACATAAGAAAATGGCTCTAAAGCACAGATTTTCCAACATATTTAACACCCGTTGAAAATGAGGAATTTTATTCATTTCATCTGTTTGTTACCAATTCCCTTTGGAACAATAAAAGCCTTGGCTACGAGGCAGCTACTACCGCTTTGCTGAAGAAATGAATGCCATTGTACATAATTATTAAGAATGTTGGTGACTTTCGGGATAAGTCAACAAAAATAAATCAAGAAAGTAAACTTAGAGACCTTGGGGGTTTTTTTTTTTTTAAATGTACGCATAATAAAAAGTAAAAAGCAAAAACGGAAACACTTACCTTAAGTTTTCTCACAGAATTTGCGTTAACAGAATACGGACGGGTAATGGAAAATCTTCCGCGAATATTCGCTGGCAAAATAATAACCAACCACAGCAAATGCGGCACTTTGGCAATACATTTATATCAAGCGTACTGGGGAAATATTAATGATTGTAGAATTTTGTTTAAATAACACTTGTTGCTTTTTACCACACAGCACATCTTTTAACAAAATTATACGATATATATTTAAATTTACAATTTAAAAAGCAACAACAAAACACTTCACTTTCACTACCGGCACTGCCTAGATAAGATTTTGCAAATTATTTATGCAATATTTCATGGCTTTATCACAAAACACTGGAGAAAGATATTAATTTTATTTCATTTTTAATTCTCTTATTAATATTAAAGTAAAAAAAGCAAAATTTAACTTCAAAAATAAAACTGCACTTTATTATCAATAGAAATTATTACTAACGAGTAACAGTTAATTAGTGTTGCCACCTGATTTATCCGAGTGCAAAAATGTAATAGATTTTTATAGGTTACAAAAGCTATAGTGTTTTCCATTAAAAATAAAAATTAAATTTTCTCAAAATTAAAAAAGTTGAGTTATAAAGCTTTCACCCGTTTTTTATTTATTTCATATTTGAGCCAAACGGTTCTTATATACTACGTATATAAACGTGTATACTAATCGTATACTACCAAAGTAAGTGGCGCTCTCCGGTGATATTGTGAATAAATATAACATAATATTCGTACTCTAGTACGAATGAACTTCAAAATGTTACAGCAAAGAATAAAAAGTAAACTAACTAACTAAAAATGTTAGCACCTACGAAATCGAATCTCAAACTGATGAAAGTATTTTTGTATTAACGAGTAGCTGTATTTAATAAAATGTATTTGGCTAAGCTGATTTACTAAAAAAAGAAATATGACCACAACTAACTGTTTAGGATTATCAGCTAGTTTTTACATTTGACAGGCAAACAATTTTTTCTCTTTTTGTTTTTAGTAGGATAAAGTATGTACCCCAACTGGTGCAAGAGCGAAAATCTGCTGTTTATGTATTGCGTACAGCGCAACTCATGATCACAATTATAAAGGTGTAATATCACCGTACTTATCTACCTACATACGTTTTTAAATTGAATGACATTTCATTTATAAAAATTAATTTCAGTTGCTTACGCGCTATGACTTAGCAAATTTAATTGTTTTAATAATAGCGACCCGTGTGAACAGATTTTTAAAGCCAAGGATGTTAAAAAAGTAAACGCAACTTGCAGCGAACCCCATAGGTTTAAAAAATAAGTTGATTAATCTGCAAGACGTTTTCTCATTCAGTTGTAGTTCCTACAAAAGAGGCGGCAACCCTAACCAACTGTCACTCGTTAGTTATAATTTCTATTGCAATAAAGTGCGGTTTTATTTTTCAAGTTTAATTTAGCTTTTTTTTGCGTAAATGTTAATAAGAAAACTTAAAAAGAAGTAAAATTAATAGCTTCACCATGGTTTTGTGATAAATTCAATGAAATATTGAATGAAAATTTTGCAAAATCTGCAAAATCTTATCTATGGCCGCACTGTCGGCAGAGCCGCTTGTCAAAGCGCAGTGTTTTGTTGTTGCTTCTTGTGTTGTAAATTTAAATGCAATTTTGTTGAAATGTTTTTCATTTTGGTAATGAGCAATAAGTTTTTCATCAATTTTTATTTCGCAATTTAGCAAGAATTTGTTTTGTTTACTAAAAATAAAGTGTTAGATTTCGTGTCATTTGCATGATATTCCAGTGTCTTCCAAATGATCAGTGCTTCTTCAATTTTGTGAGTAAGTACGTCTTTCCGGTTTCTTTTATTCATTCTCCATATTTTTTTAGTGTTTTTGTATTATAGGAATAAGTTTGTTTAAATCCTCCGTTTGGTCAGAAAATTAAAATGCACTGGTTGCTGTGGAAAAGAAACTAAGTTCAGAAAACCACATACGATACAAAGTTAGAAATTTGATTTGACTTCGGTTTGACTACAATGTACTTGTGTCAAATGTCAGTTTTGAGTCAAAAAATCGTTGGTGCTTACCAGCTTGATTGATGTTTTGGGCAATATGTGCTCCGGCACACTATTTTAAAAGTCAAAGCTTGTCGTAAAGAGATTTTTCGGCCATGAAATCGATATGCTTTAACCTCTTCTACAACATTGATCTTAATATATTTTTCTATTTATGGCTTACTTTCTTAGTTATTGAGTGATTTTTTTTGTCGACATCTCACAACAAGGTGGCCCATCACAATTCTGGCAGCTGTCGCTTATTTCGATTATCAGCCATAGTTAAATTACTAACCGCAAAAAAAAATTAGGCAACACTTCCTCCCGGACTAATAATTTAGTTTCTGGAAAACATTGATGCTTGCATTTTCCAAATTTAGCGTGCAAAAAAGTAGTATTCTGGAACTCCAAACCCAAATTCATAAAATCTTGGAATCTCTCCCATTAACAATTTAAAAGGGATTTTATTGTGCGGTCGTTGGTCTGTGTTGCAATTTTGCTTACGTCGCGCATTATTTTCAATTCCAACGAAGAAACAGCGAATAATTTGTAGTTTCTGTCTGTCTGCTTGTCTTTCTGTCCGTTTACAAGTTAAAAACCATATTTTATGCCATAATTGCACATTTTACCGTTCCTTTTTGTCTACACCTTATCTGCACCTTTGTCAAAAGTGTGAAGTTTTTCAGTTTTCTTTCTTTAATACCCTACTGATGGGCAGAGGTCGATATTAATATTCGCAATACTTTTGGAAAAAATTACACCTTGCTTAAGCAGTGTTAGTATAGCAAACTATTAAGAGGCAAAAAGTGTCGAGTGGGATTAACAAAGTCGAAAGTCTACTAAATTTTTTCGAAAAATATGAGAATGGTTTTGCATTGAAAATAATTATAAGTTATGAGACACATTTCTACCTATGCGGATTCTTGAATAAGTAAAATGATCTCTTCTGGGCCACTAAAAATCTTCAGGCTACGTTCTGCATTTACATAGGAAAAGTGATTGGCTTTCACCTGATTTAACTGTTAAAGACTTCTTTCTTTTTTAAAGTTTCGGAGTCATTGGTATAACTGAGCGAACAAGTCACAAACCTTGGCAGCTTCAAAGGAGAATATTCGACTAGAAAAATGGAAAAGGCTGGAAAATTAACTCGGATGTGTAGAAAAATTAAAAAGGCTGGAAAATGAACCCGAATATGCATCAACTCTGGCGGCAGCCACTTCAGCGATATTATCTTTGCGACTAAATGGAAAAAAAGCTTCTCCTTTCTAATGAATTTTATTACCACAAAGTAGCATTTCCTTGAACTTTTACGTAGGGCATCTAAAAATCTTCGATCTAATGAATGTGGGTTTTAAAACCTACTTAGCACATTGTAGGGTGCTGCTGAAAAAAATACGCTTGTGGCTTGTTGTTCTATTTATTGCATTACATTCGCTACTTTAATACTTTTTTGGAACCTGTAGCATTCTTGCATTTTATTGCACTCTACTAAATTGCTGGCATTCCAAGAATTGCATTCAATTTAATTTGAAAGTCACTTATTAAATAAGAGCAAGTTTTTATTTAGTTGTTTTAGCGAATGGATGTATTTTTTATAATACATAGTTTCAAAGACAAAAGCTCTTTTACCTTCTCTACAATTTAAGTACCCGAAGTACAACCATTGTTTGGTTTCTCAATAAGAACCTATGATTTCACAATTATATTATGATTTATAATAAAGTTTAGAGTTTTGTGTATGTCAAATATGCCACGCCTACTGATGCAACTCCGTTGAATAAAGGTTTCTCCGCTCGTATCCAAAAGGGCCATACACATTTATTCAGATAGTCATGCTGCTATTAAATTTTTAGAATCAGTCTTCCGTATTAAACATGCGTAGAAATTAAGTCTATGGTCTCTGGACTTCTGTAAAAGTTGTAAGATGTGGTGGAGGAGGATGAAATTAAAGACTTTCTTTGCTTCTGTCCCGCACTTTCTAGAAAACGAAACAAAACTCTCGGTTTTTATTTGATAACCTAGTTGACCTTAGACATGTTGGTATGGTTCAGCTACTTAGTTATATTAGGAAATCTGGCTGATTCAATGAGAGGGCCTGTGGTAACGCAATGGATCAGCATTTGGTCCAAGTGCAACAGTTCTTAAACTGACTGCCACTCCTACCTAAATTTCTTCGCAGAACTTTTTATAGTTTCTACTTGTAAAAGATACCTCAACGAACAGTCTGTGACTTATATCTTTTTTTAAAATCTATAATTTTTCAATTTAGTTCATTTATTATCATTTTTGATATTTTCAATCTGGTAAAATAGTATATTATATATATAAATATTCTTAAATTGGTAAAAATTAAAATTTTTTGCTGCGACTAAGTAACATATTTTGGGAAAAAGTTAATGATGTTTTTTTGTTTTTCATTAAAAATAATTTAAGTACATATACCAAAAACCATCCTATTACCGGCTTTTTCAGAAATTTTTCAATTCCTCGACTTTGACAAGAAATCCCGGACTCGTCTACTTTCCAATCCTAACCGGGTATAGGCACATGTCCCTAAGCTTATTTTTTGAAGGGCATCATTCAAGGCCCGCAGTTGGACAAGCCTGCTTTTAAAAAAAAAAACAAGATAATCCAACTATGCAAAATGTTCTTTTTTCGACATAAGGATGAGGCGAACGTGGTAAATCTTACTGCGCCTAGCGCAGTAACTTTTCTTGATATAAAAAAAGATGAATAACTCTGATAAAACTTTCTACCCCTGAAACATCCTGCACTTAATACAATTTTATAAAGAAAAACTTATTTGTATTAAATTTCTTTCGGCACTTCTTTGTTGTTGTTTTAATCGCTTGTGAAAACTTTCATTGGAATTCTTAAGCTTGCAAGCCGTGCGTTACGAATTGCTTAAGCGTTTGAATTTCGATATCAAATGAAAATGTGGATTAAAAAGGGGAGTGAAATGCTATGCACACATGCAACACTGGCACATATCGTATTATGCCAAACTGATGCATCATTATTTATTGAATTTTATGTTGCAATATATTTTTGTTATGATTTTTGATTGTGGTTTACAATAAATTTTATAAATTACAAAATATTTATTACGATATTTTGACATTTTCCCATTAATTTAGTTTCAATATACGAGTTTGGGCGTGATGGCAAGCGCATAAAAACTGATGTATTGATTTATGTGTGTACATATTCCGCTTAAGTGCAATCCTGATTGCTGCAACATAAACATTTTACACTCTATCACTCTCACAATCAGTCAATCACTTTACTTTATTTCACTTACGGTATGCGCCATGTTTGAATAAATTATGAGTGTCAACTGTCAACTGTCAACGCATACCACCAACCAAACTACCGACTCGACAAAAGTAAACAAAGATATAATGAGATACTTCCGCTGAAAATGACTTTTGCATTTCAACTATTTTTTGTTATATTTATTACGAAAATATATAATTCGGAAAGCTTAGTTTTATGTGTGGTAAACAATGGCTCCATTTTTTTATTTCATGATAAGGCATTTTGTTAAAAGCTATCTCCTCTCCATATTATGTCATTAATTACAGCTTAAAACTTATGTGCTTAAATGCATGCCATATAGTATACAAATGTATCATCATCAGATTAGCATACTAAATTTAACCACCTACGCTAAATTTTGTATTTTAAATTTCCAATAAATTTTATATGAATTTATGCAAAACTAAGATGAATTTTAAGACAAGTTGCTAATGCCATTTAGTAACTGAAAAAATGTTGTTTTCAACCTTTTTTATATATCTCGCGTTTTAAGCGTTAGTTGACATTATCATGAGCTAAACTGGGATATTTTTTGCAAACTATAAATCTGTCTGCGATCGCTTCACCCTATAGACAAAGTTGAGTTAGTACTTGTTAAGGACTTAACACTCTAAAGTTTGGTCTTATAAAGTGTGTTCAAATTTGAGGTATAATTTTAAATTTTAAATAAAAGTCTTAAATTGTGGGAAATATTTATTTATTTTTGTTGGAAAGGGTTCCGGTTAATAATGAAAGAGTATATTGTTCAACTGACACATTCTACTCGGCACGGCAGGCTGTCAATCTTTTACCAAAATTTTGAATAACTTGTTTTGCATAATGATAGCTGAATTAGTGATATTTGCTCGATGATGTTGTCATTGAGGTGTTGAACAGTTTGAAGATTATCCGCATAAACTTTATTCTTCAAGAAACCCCATATGGAGAAATACAATGATATAAAATCGCATGATCTTGGTGGCCAATTCAGGTCTGTTCTTCGAGAAATTATTCGATTACTTAACTTCTCTTTCAAAAAACCGATTGCATGTTGCTCCGTCTTGTTAAAAACACATATTCTGCACATCAATATCTTTCAATTGACTCTAAAAAAAGTTTCTAATCACTCTCATCTCGACGAATCGATGTTCTTGGCGCTTCAGCAAGACATGTGCTAACAGCGGCAATATTTTCACTTGTAAGATCACTACTATGATAAAATGAATCTGGAATTGAAATTTATCAATGATAAGTTTAATAGCACGGCTTGGAGTATTTTCTCTACATATTTTGAATGAAATTATTTTCCAGCTTCTGAATATTTTTTTACCATATTTAAATTAAGTTTTAATAATAAAAACATATTGTTCTTACGTGTAGTGATCCAAATTTACTAAGCGGAATAAATTTACTTCATACCTAAAACAACATCGGTGTAGTCTAGTACCTGTAAAAAAATTACGGCAAATTTAAAAAGATACCTCAAATTTGAACCCCCTAGTAATTGAAGTATAGAGCGCCAAAACTCAAAGAGACTCCGTTTGGGAAACAACAATTTCAAGTCACAAGTAAAGTGTAGTTTTTTGCTGAATATAAAACCTCGTGCTTACATTTTTGAAATGGCAACACTATTGCATAATCGATGAAGTTTAAATATTTACCAGGAAGTACAAACAGCGGCATATCACCACGGGATATTCAAAGAAACCAGAGCATTCACTTACGTTTTTAGTTTATGTGAGTAATTGAATTTGCACACGCGGCCCCTTTTTTTTCTTCAGAAACTGATAAGAACCATGTTTTGTAATGTTTCACCCTTGACTTTTCTCTTACCCCTTATGTTAACGTTTTTTTAAGGGTTCAACAACAAACTCAATCTGAATAATGCAATTTTATGTATCCCCAGATACCAGATATTTGGGTTTGTTTTTATTGCCTAATGCAGAATGTTGCGCGCTTTGATTTCAACGCATAGTACTCGATTTTCGTTATGTGAATTTACGTCGAATTATTCCAAATTGTTCCTTACTTTTTTGTTATCATTTTTGACGGTTTGTTTGTAAAGTCGTCTTTAATCTTCAGTTAAGCTCTTGAGTAAACTTTATTATGCCACACACCGCTCTCAAATCGGGAGGGTGTCCGTTTTTCAGTTTAGGTCGTTAGCTTAATGTGAAGACTGACAGATTTATAGCCTTTTGCAAAGTAAATACATAATACCAAGTACATTATCTTTGCAAAACATGCTGGTAGTTTTCATTAATTTTTCTATTTTATTTATGATTTGTATTGCTTCGAGTAAATATTTGTTTTTTCCTGAATATTTATGATACTTTCTCGACCCGAGTATATTTCATTTTTATATTTTCTGAATATAAAATTCTACGCCCTAGTGAAAAAAATCAAACTTGAAAGCGAATTAAATTTTTATTTAAAGATTTTATTAACGAATGATTTAAATGCAGAAGAGTTTTATTATTTTCAAAAGATAAAATTCTTAAAAATGCAGTTTTATCATCTGTGTTTTTTTCATATCTTATCTCTCTGCAACAACCGATAAGATATTATTTTTAGTTATAAAATATATGTGGTATACTATGCAACATAATGTCTTGCTAAGAACTTATTCAATTGTCGTTTAAAAGTTTAAGGCTTAAATTTTATGATAAAAAAATATTCTTAGAAATGAGATATGATATCAAACGGAATAAGAATTCTTGCACGATTTTTTCTTATAAAACTTTTTTAATGTATACCTATTAATTTTTTTTGAAGTCGCATTAAATATAATCCTGTTTACAAGTTATTCAAGTGAACAAATAAATAAAAATACAACCTTTGGTGCTGAGTAACAAGCGAAAAATAAAACTTTTATAATGTCAAAAACTTCAATTTTGTAACATATACATTAAAATACTGCTAGAAGCTCGGAAAGAGTTTTGGGAAGTAACTAGCAGTAAAATTTACATTATGAAGGTTCAATTACATACAACCTTTTTGGTCTTGACCACAAAAAAATATGTTCAAAAAATTTATTAGTTCAACATTTAGAGGTGGCTCAAAGGCGATTTCTTCAGTAGTGGTACTTAAAAATAAAGATACACGTGAATAAGAAAATGCGAAAAACAAAAATAAAAAACTTGTAATACATACCTACACTGCCTTCAGTAGCAAAAAGCGCGTATCTCAAAAAAATCATATTCATGTCATTCTTATGACATCGGATAGGTTAAGAAATTACTCGTCTAATGAAATACTCCGAATGCAGTCAACCCGCGGTAATCCGGCCCCTGGCTTATCCGGCAACCCTTGTAATCTAACATGCCAATTGCATATTGTTAGTACCGATTTTATCTGACCATTTTCATGATTTGTCGGACTAAAATGTACTGCTTTTTAAAAAATTCCGCACTACAAGGGCACAGTGGCAGCACTCCATAGTCCGACAAATTCAATAATCCAACACGGCCTTGCAAAACGTTTGTCGGACTACCGCGTTTGTCGACGGTATCTCGAAACTCACTTCCACTGAGATATGTCCTTTCCGAGTCTTAGTCCAGTGACCGTTTAGCTCTTTCACAATAAGTTTTTTTATTTTTTTTTTAATTTCTAAGTATTAAACAAAGTATTTTAGCCATAACTTACTTCTTACGACTAAGACCATTAGAATATATCTTCTTTTTGTTAGGTTTAAATTTAAAAAACAATTTTTCTTTTCAACTACGCTTTGCTAAAATATAAATACAAAACTTGATTTTCATCGATTAAAACTTAACGCAGTAAAAGGAAAATGACCCAAAGTCAAACAAAAAAAAATGCTCAATTGAAATAAATAAAAAACTAAAGACATCACGAAACAAACGAAAATGTCTATTTCAACTGGCCATTTGCCCTCTGTCAAAGAGCAAAGCACGGTTCTTTTTTGATGTTTTTTATTTTATTTCTGTTACATACAGCGTGCATGCCGTGTGCATTAGGGTCACTCTAAAAAATACAAAAACGAAAAAAAAAAACAACAACAAAAGAACATGCAAACGTGAGTTGCATGTTACTACGAACCAATGCAGCCTAAAAACAACCGTAGGGCGAATTGTGTAATTAGACTGTACGTTATTTCTCAAGTTTCAATTATCGGGATTCTTGGTACTTGCATATTTTTTATTTTGTTTATTTTATAAATTTTTAAGAAAAAAATAAAATAATAGTATATAACAATCATTTTTCACAATAAATTTATTTCAATGTTTTTATATTTTCTTAACTATTCATGAAATTATGAGCGTAAAAGTTCAAAGTCTATTTTTCTGTAAGAAGGCTAGATTTCAAGAACAAAATAAATAACATAAAAAGCTCAGTGACACGCTTTACTGAGTTAAAACAACAATTTTTTTAACGTCAAAAGTTTATCACAAAAACATTGAGTATTCCTCGTTTAAGGAAACTTTGTAAATAACGGACAGTCTATTGCGCATATAATATAAACCCACAACAGCAATAACAACAAAAATGACAACTACAAAATATGATGAAAAGAATTATAAATTTGGGGAAAAAATTGATAAAACGTTGACATTTCGTGCAAATCAAAATAATTTTTAGCTTAGAGTTGAAATAACATAATTTGGAAAAATCCAAAAATTAAAGTCTTCCCTCCACTGGCTTTGTATTTATCATGTGCCACTCTTGGTTTTTGTTGTATCTCTCTTCCGTTGTAGCTATAAGTTATTTACCTTCCTACACAAAATTCTTCAACATTCAACAAAGTTCACACTCTTAAGATTGCATCTCGATACACCAGGTATTGTAAGCGATACGGACAAAAGACTTTTTTTATCAATATCAGCGTTGAACATTCTTAAAAAAAATATTTTATTTAAAGAGATAATGAATAGAAATGATATATGTATATTTCCGGGAAGTCAAATTCGTGCTGATTAACTTTCTCAGACTTTTTTGTATTGAGATAAGTTTCTTAAATATCTTAAAGCGCTGAATTTGAATATGGCCTTAAATGTGCTCTATCTTATTTATTTTTTTAGTTACTTATAATCGCAACGAAGCTCTGGAAAATTTTTGGACTTGAGTACCAAAAAAAAGAAGCCGACGCGATACAGTTATACATTAGGACAACAAATGAAAAGTTTCGAATCGCGACATTTGAGAGGAGCTGAAATTTCTCTGATTTCGACTCGAACTCAAAAATAGTTACAAAATGAAAACTCTCAAAAAAGTGGCGCCTACCTTAGTAAGCAAACTATAGCAGAGTTCAGGAGATAAAACCTTCGTTGCAGTTGCATAACCAATTGGTTAATACCTTCTGATTGCAAGCCTAATGGAACCTTTTTGAGAACATTATTGATAAATAGGATATAACAAAAAAAAAAAAAAGTGAGTGACCGACTTTAAAGTTGTGTAACTGATTTCTATAGCTTGATAAAATATCTTTTAAGCTTAGAAGCCTCTTTCCCTTTTTTATTAAATCATTGATTTCTTACAAGGCCTTTAATACTGACATCAAATTTGTTATCAGAATTTGGGGGCCCATTTAGCTTCGAAGATATAGACATCGGAAGTCGGGGACATAGTTTTTCAAAAATAAAGGTGTCATACGCAAATTTATTCAATGTTTAACATTTTCTGAATAATTACTTATACTTTAAAATAAATCCTAGATTTTGTTAAAACTGTGTGCATCGAAAGATAATATTTTGAAAATAATTATCTGATCAGGTATCGTACAGCCATTTAGTTGACAGTCAATTTACGATTCCTTTTCCATTAAAAATCCGTCGACTATTAAATTAAATAAATGATTATTTATCAAAAAACGTTTTGGTTGTAAGCTTCTTGTTATGTTACTCCTTCGTCTTTCTATGGGAAGTTAAGGTTGCTCATACGACATGTTGTCTTTAAATCACTTCGGAAAATAATCTTTAAGTGCCTACAGTACCTAAACTACTGGAAAAAAAATGGCTAGTTCTTAATTTTAGCTTCATGTGAAAGATGAAACTTTAAATTTTAAGATAATTAAACTAAATTTCAAAAATAAATGCCTGAAATAAAATACTTAGTATTTCACTATTTCTCAAGTAATATTTGATCAGATCATTCGAAAATGTATGAAGTATATAACCTGATGTGCCTATGCATATCCAAAAAACATATTTTAATTAAGTACAGCTACCCTTCGCTCTCTTATCATCCTACCACAAACTTAAAATAATTTATTGCATTGCTTTTCATACCCTATAAAGGGTGCATACACTTTGTCTTGATCAGCGTCACTTCCTGAGTCGATATAGCCATGTCCTTTTGTTTGTGATATCACGATTGCGGCAAAACGAATAGAAAATTTATCAAACTGATAAATTTTCCAGATATTGAAAATGTATGAAATCTATACTTGGACACGCTTACTGTGTATTCAAATCTTAAAAAAGTGCAAGAAACAATTAGTAGATCCACAACAGAAAAAAGTATCCCCCGTGAGCTCTTTTACTGTTACCGCAGTGTAGGGCATATAATTTTTGGCGAGACCAATGATAACACTCTTACTATGTTTTTTTTTTAATTTTCCACTTGTACGAAAAACCCATGCTCCGATTGTTAAAGGAACATTTTCCTTTATTTATCAAGTAATAATGATTTTGAATCACAGGAATCCAGCCGAATACAGAAAAACCTCTATCTTGATCTCTTTCCGTTTATCTGCCATTCTATCGTTTTGCGTTTTATTCAACTCATTGTCAGCTGCTAATTTTTTTCATTCGTTCAACTCAGTTCTGTTGCATTAGTGGTTTGTCAGCTGCACCCATTTTTTTTTTACTTTTTGCAAAACTCTACATCAAGGAAAAAAAGGGCACGAGACACGTTTTTGTCGTCGATATCGTGACGTTTTGTTATTGGTTACTTTAAACGGCAGTCTGACTGTCCATTTAACTAAATGACAGTACGTTGATCTCGTTACCTTTCCATCAGTATTCATTCTTTCACCAAAAATGTGTTGAATAACCTCCCCTAAGTTTATTGTACTTGCTTCGTCTGATGTCCATACTCTCTTCCGCTGCGTTTGGGTTTGGTGAATCGTAATATCGGCACGGAAGGATGAAAGTTTCAAAAGCAGCTGGGTACTCATATTTTTATGATTTTTGATATTTACGACGCACTATACACGATAAGGAGGGAGTCGCTATTATGTACAAAAGCGGGTAGGGTGAACATATCATCCGGATGTTAATAATGCCTCATATGAAAAGCATAAACATTTCATATCAAGCATATGAAAATTAAAAGTTACAAGGTCAGCATAGCATTACATTAACTTAAGTAAACAATGGACTACAAATACCCAAAATAAGAAACACCTTTTTCCTTCCAATCGAATGTGTTTTGGGAGTAAGGTTAGATGTTATTGTGGCTAGCATTCCTTAAATCAGAGATGACCAAGTCAAACAAAAGTCAATTATTCCAGCTCCTTCATAAATATGATGAGCTCTCATATAAACTTGTTGAAAAATATTCAAAAAAATAGTAAACCTTAATATTTACTCCAAAATTAAACATTTATTATTATAGCACTCGTGTTTTTCGGCAACGTTTCTGGTCACTATTCAGTTGCTCATTATCAGTTTTATTGTTTTTGTTTTTATAATTTAATATAATATAAAGCAATAGCAAAAAGTACTAGCGCCGCGACTCGTCACTCACAACGAAAAGTATCTCAACACATTTGACTTGCTTATGTATTAGAGATCTGTACGAGTGCACTTGAAAAGACTATCAAGCCACTCGCCACAATTACGAGTCCGTCGAGCCCTTGAGCACGAAAACCACAAATCCAATCAAAACAAATTGAAAAACCAAGCAAGAGAGGTGAGTGTTGCATTCGGCATCGAGTGGCTTGTTAGTGCGCTTGCTCAGACAACAGTTCTGCTATATCAAATCATAACATAAAATCTATCTTTAAAAACTCTACCGCCGTCATTTCGGCATTACAGTTGACTCGTTGCATTCATTGCTTTTTCTCATGTTCGGTGTTGTAAATGTTTTATTCGGCTTAAACAACGTTGACGGCGAAATAAAATTCAGTGTAGAAACGAAGTCAAGTCATGTGTCATGTGATCGTTCTGTTCTGAGTGTATTGATGACTCGCAGAATGTTAATAGAGCTATTTTACTCGACAACGAGTACTATAGTCTGTTGAGTTATCAACCGCACTCGAGCAGACCTCTATTGTGTATCGAAAAACAATGTACGTAATTATTGTTGCGATCGCTGCCATCACATTTTCCTTTTCAGATTTTTTTCGATGCTTGCAATTTAGGTTTGCAAAATTTACGCATTGGCTCTTTTAATCAAGTGATTAGCGACTACCAGCTTCCTAATTCAGCTTTTCTGGCCATTACTGCTTTAAATCATTACTAAAACTAGTGGAGTAAGAAAAACAACACTGATTACGCTCGTTTCAATAAGAAAATGGCTCTAATGAAGTACAGCTGAGTGCTACCGAACAAATCGCAAGTTGAGAATGGTGATACGCTCCATAGATATGTGAATTAGCTGCTTAGGCAGTCGTGGACAATCAGCAGATTTGACTGTAGAGTCTCTCTCTCTGGAGTTTTGAGTTAAAAAATCTGTAACCATTGTAACTTCCGAACCTGTAGCTCGAATGATCTAATTTCAAGGAAATTGTCGAACACGTGTTAAATAATTTGACATTAATACAACTTATTAAAGTAAGATTTTCTTAAATCAAAAAAAAAAAAAAAACCATTTTTTGTGAAAGTGCTATTTAATTCGTCCATTTACTTTCACAACTAAATGAGAACATCTTTAGTTTTCGATATGTCTGCTATCATAGTGAATAAGTTAAGGGCGCGATAACATTTTGCATAAATCTGTTCATACCCGTATATTAAATTCAATGCTGCTTCGCTTAAACTTTAGATTACCCTTCTTTTACACCAGCTGATACGGAATTCTGCCATCACTCCATCACTCTGGAAATCTTTATTGAGCATATGAAAATCAATTATTTATAACGAATGCGTTTCTTTCAAGTTGTCACCACAATGCAAAAGATTGTCTCATGTCAACAGATGCGCTGGCAGTGCATATCAACACTTTAGCTGACTTTGGATAGGGGGGACTCAGTTAAATTAAAACTACTAGATTTTCTTCACCAGTACAAGTCAATTACTCACGCTTATCCAAGAGATACACATGTACTATGCGGACAAGCGCAACCAACAGATACTTGAGTAAATATTAAAAAAAAAGAAAAAATTTCTGAAGAATGAATACTCTCTGAATGAATGAATCGATTTGATTGACGTTTTATAAATTAAGCGTATGAAGTGAATAGCGAAAGGATCCAATGACGATTTGGTTTAATTAAAAAATAAAATGAGATGTAGACGTACGAGTACATAGCTAGAATTTTTGCTGTACTTTTTGTATCTCAATATCTATTTTTTTTTCTTTCTCTCTATATCTCATCATATGTATAGTACTTCAAACTATTGAGTACTGTCTGTGAAATGCATTATGTTTCCGACAGCAACAACAGCAACAATTCATAACAAATTCTTTGTGAGTAACTGAGTAGTAAGTTAAGTGAATTCGGACTCAATCCGACAACGACGAAGACGATGAAAAACATTTGCATCTTTTAACTACAGATGAACGTGTTGCCGGGTTACTTGATGTCAACTCAGAACTTATGATGCGACGCAACAAATGATGGATGTGCGCATATTAAGCGAATGCTACCCAATAGGAACTATGTCCGAAATGCAAAATTCATCTGTGTTATGTGTTGTTGCATAACATTTTTGAGGTTGTCTCGAATTCTAATGCTGACCCGTATTCTTTTGCAGCACACGATAAACTATACGGTACGGTACCTCAGCTTCCAACTTTAAGATTTTTTTGTAGGGCTATTTAAGTCCACTTTTTCTTTTTAGTTCTATTGCATTTTTGGACCATAAGTCCCAAGCTTCTCTCATAGTAAAACAGGACTGAGAAATCATCTATTAAATCGATATCAGTTTTTGGGCATTTCTTTCCTCAGAACTATTCTTGATCGCTGTCACCTAATGATTTAATTTAGCCATCCTGTCTGTTCGTAAAAATGAAAAGGATTAAATTCATGATATTTGAATTGAACCTCATGGTACTTCAAATGAGAGCTATAGGTCAACGGGCACTCCTCTTGGCTATTAAAGTTTGAGTTAACCTCAAGTTTTCTAATTCATGTGAGATGTTAGGGCCCATCCATTAATTACGAGAGTCAAAATAGGGGGAGGGGATCCGGCAAAATCTTATCACAGGGGAGGTCAATGAAAAAGCAGATTACATTTAAAAATTATAAGACAAGTCTCACGGAAGGGAGGGGGGTCTCACCAGTTCTCACCAAATCTCACCAATGGAAGAGAGGGGTCCGAATTTTCAGAAAAAACATCTCACGTGATCAATCTCATCTCATGATCAAATTCATCAAATTTTAGACATTCAATATAATTTAACGCATAGTTTCGATATATTAACCAAAAAATTTTAAAACGCCATACATATTGCTGATGCTATTTAGATAAAAGAAACCAAACTTCGAACAAAATTACAAGGAATGATAGCTTGACAGAATTCAGCGCTTATTCACTCAAAACTAAGGTTCCTACTAGGTAAGCATATTCTACGCACAGTGGCGCAAACGCAGCACACTTCTAGCTGCTACGACGAACAGCATTTAGTTGGGGGATGCTCAATTGCAATTAAGTGAAAGAAAGCGCACACAGCGCCCTTGGCATTTGCCGTCGATCTCAAGTTTTGTTTTTTAATTGCGGAATTGTGTTCGGTGTTCTTAGCGCGCAGCACCCTTTCGGGCACAATACTGCGTGTTTTGATATCTGCGCTGCACCAGTGATTAATTGTTGGCCCACGTTAGTTGATGCGCAAGATGCAAGTTTATAAAAAGATTAAATTAATGCCGCCAGTAAATCTTCTTTTACACAGTTTACGAATACGACGCATCTCTTTTCAAAGACAAGAAGTTCCTTAGCTGGTGTAAGATGATGAAGATTAATTTCATTTTTGTGTCGGGCCACTTATGAGATTCAAAAAACAAAAAAGTGCTGCGTTGAAATTTCGATAGATTTCATAAAGATTATGAAGCAACAAATTTATTAAACAAATATTGTAGTGCTTTATGAAAATTCGTGATTTATCAAAATATTTTTTTCAAAAAAAATTTTGCAGCGTCGCTCAAAGAAATATCGAATCTATTTCCAGATTGATCAAATCCTTTTTAGTACTCTGGCTCCTTCTAGAATATTTGACAACCGCAGAAATTTAGTAAAACTTTTTCCGAGATGTTCTCAAACTGCAAATCTATGCCCAGTCGAATGACATTTAACTGCTTAGTGCATCTAAAAATTAAGGGAAATTCGCTACAGATCACCATCGTCATAAGTAATCCTTTCCAGAATTACAGGCTCTAAACTCAATGTCAATATTTCTCTTAGTTTGGATTTGATGTTTAAAAAAAAAAATTTTAAAAAATATTTAAAATTTCTAGGAGCAATTTGGGCATTTCCATGGGTCCCGTTCGACCGTCGAACACATTTAAAGTAAAAAAAAGGCAAAATAAAACGGATTTTTATTTTGACAATAGGTTTAACTTATAGCTCCTAATTAGCTTTATAATTGGTGGTAAGGTTGAATTTGGGCAATTTTTCGTTTTCAAGATAATTGCAAAAAACCAAGATGTCGCACGGGACAAAAACTTCCGTTTTCGTGGAAATGTCACTAGCTCTTGATTGTCTCAATTGACGAATAATCCAGAAATAGTATCGATCTCATTTACTATCAATGAAAGGCGACATTAAGACGTACGTCCCTTCAATGCTTAATTTAACGCCCTTTAATATTATTTTTTATTTTTGCATCATCACTTAATGTACTCACAATTTAATTTTTGTTTTTCTTTAAAGTTTTGTTGCTTTTTTTGGACTCTTTTGCGTGTCGCCTAAGAGTTACGTCTTGCATTTTGCACTCTCAGGTCTAAATTGATTTACGACGCGTCTTTGAGTGGAATTGATGCCAGCCAAACAAAGTCCAAGTGTAGCTCCTGAACTTGCGGTAGCAATGAGTTGTGCAACTTATGCTACTGATCGCTCCTCGGCTCTTACTACGCGTTTTGTGTATGAAAATCACGCAGTCTCACTTGGTGAGGAGGCAACGACGGCTGCGGCTTTAAAAGAAATTTCTCTACAGCATCCAGCGGATGTTGAACGTTTTTTTTGCAGCATCTGATCTTGTGCTACTTTTTTTGTAAGAAAAAAAAAAAACTTATGTTGCTGATGTGCATTTTGTGAGTTTTCAATAATGAACCCGTGAGCTCCGTTTTCCTGTGTCGTTGTCTATGGGTTGCAGAGTTGCCAACCTATGACTAATTTTTTTATTATTTGATTTTGAATAATATAAAGGGTGATCCAATAAGAGCTTCCTAATTTGTTTTCTAAATAAAATACATAAAAATCAATGTATTGATGCAAATCTGAATTTGGAATGACAGTTCGGTTCCTACAACTCAATGTTTAAAAATTATTTCGTTCAAATGTTGCCCACGACTAGTTCTTAAATGGTCCATTCTGTGGGTCCAGTTTTTAACAACTCTTTTGAGCATATCAGCCGGTATTCCTTGAATAACACGAGTCTATTCATGATTGAGTCGTATTGAATACTGAACACAAACGTCATATGAACAAGCAATTTGACACATGACAGCTGTCAAAACAACCCAGTTGAAAAAGAGACCTCGAATTGGATCACCTTGCAATTATAAGCTTATAACTTTTTATGTTTAGTAGCATAAAAAATAAGTGAAAATATTCATAATTTAAACGCCAAAAGATAAGGAAAAGTTGCTTTTAAGCGGAAATTTTTAAAAGCGTCTAAAAATGAAAAACAAATAACGAGGAAAAATCCTTTCTTGAAAAAAAACAAAAAAATTATTTTTAAGTTGTAAAAACATTCGGCAACCCTTTTATACAGTCAACAACATATCTTGTTTTTTTTTTAATAACCAAAGAGTGAAGTATTTACTGTGGCTATATGAATACTTAAAATATTGTGTATGTGAATATGTATAGTGTGTACAAAACACGCATAGAATGTCTGCTATGTAGACAAAGTGACGCATTGTACAAGAAAATGGCCCCGTCTTAAACTTGGTGCTTAACAGTATTTCTTTATCTTGGATGCAGTTTGGGGCTCATTTGTTGTAATAAATCTGTCGTGTGCATAATGAAATTAAGTTTCCTGAACTTGACGTCTTGCAGGCGGCGTTCATGTGAAGGGTAACCAAGAATTGTAGGTACTTGAAGTTTTCTCTTGTTTATATAGGCTGAGCAGAAAAGGGGACAAACACCTTAAAACTCTTCAACTTCGACTGTGACTGACTTCAGTTTTTGTTAAGTTTTGAATATGAGAATTTTTGAATTCATTATATGAAGCAGACTTCAAAGAAGACAGCTTTCAAAATCAGCTTAATTTGCTTAAGTCTAACTCAAATTTGGTTGAATGGAAAATAATATTGCTTTGACTTCAACGACTTCAAGTGACTTCAATGACTTCAATGACTTCAAATGACTTCAGTGACTTGAAAGTGATTTTTTGTGACTTCAATGCAGTCACAATTCTTCCAATCATGACTACAATTCAAAATGTCATATATAAATAAAAATCAATTCCAAGAAATTACTACCATTAGCTACCAAAAAAATTACTTTACATAAATGCATTTCAAGTGACTTAAGCTAAAAATATGTTAATAAGCACAAGGGATCACAGCTACATGTGTGCTACATAATTTTAATGAATTACTTGAAACAACAATTTCAAGAGCTTTCTTTTGCCAACATAAAACAAAAGTCTTTCAAAATGTTTTGACATCAATTAATTTACTACCAAAAAATATTAAATGAGTTGTTTTTCAAGTAGATAATTAAATTAAAAGCTTTAGCTGTACTTGAACACCAAAAAAGAAAACAAAATTTAAGGGGGCCAAATGTACGTCCATGCAAAAGAAAAAACATTTTAAATAAAAGGGTCACTTAAGTAGCAACTTACAACTAATTGTTAATTTCATGAACTCATGCACCCTTAGAGAGCACAAAAATAATTATTTTTT
Organism: Tricholauxania praeusta; assembly: GCA_949775025.1. NCBI lineage: Eukaryota > Metazoa > Arthropoda > Insecta > Diptera > Lauxaniidae > Tricholauxania > Tricholauxania praeusta. Next base: position 9,581,217 of record OX459031.1, read on the forward strand.
TTCTGCACCTATAGGCAATAGAAAATATTTCAGTAATTTATGCAACATACAATATTGCCAGAATATTTCTACTACAATTTATCAATGAAAATGGAATATTAATGACAATTAAAGTGTTGTAATGGCGTTATATCTCTGGGGAAACAGTACGCAATTAGTAAATTAATGCTTTAATTGTCAAGGTGCATTGAGGAGTATTTTTAGCTTTTAATTAACAAAATAATGTGGTATTGATAGTACAATTAAGCTTTGAACAGCAAATGGGTGGGACAACTCCCATACACTCAGAGAAAAAAATAAAACTAGAAAAGGTGCTATCCTTGGCCTCGCCAAAAATTAGATACCCCACACCGCGTTAACAATAAGTAAGTCTTAAATTTTTTGTAAGTGTATTTTTTCCAACACACTAAATAAAATGAAAATGTTGGAAAAAATGAGAGGCCAGAAAATATAAAGAAATGCTGAAAAGTCGAAAAAATGTTGAACAGCTTGAAAAACTCAAAAAAATTTGAAAGAGGTTAATGCTGAAACAATTGAAAAAAAATTAAAAAACTATGTAAAATAATGGAAAAAGTTGGGAAACGTGGTTAGATACTGAAAAAGTGGAAAAAATATGAACAATGTTGAAAAATGTTGGAAAAAGTTGAAACAAGTTGAAAATAGTTAAAAAAAAACTCAAAAAACTGTTGAAAAAGTCGAAATAAATTCCATAAGTCGAAAAAATTTAAAAACTGTTGAAATAGTAAGAAATAGTTCAAAAATATTGAATAGGAGAAGCTCGAAAAGATATGGAAAATGTTAAATAAAGTTGAAAATGTCGAAAAAAGTTGAAAAACTCAAAAGAATATGGAAAATGTTGAAAAAAGTCGAAAATAAATGAAAAAGTCAAAATACGCCACGCGCACTTTTTCAACTCGGCCTAGAACTGTTGATTCAATAAATAATATTCGTGATCGGCAGCCGCATATCAAAACTTTATCACAATATCTTGCATAGTTAGCGAGATATGACGTTGTCAAAATTAAAATTACGGGCGGTGCCGCACCCCTGTAATAGTCTTTAAAAACTTGTAACCTAGCCAATCTAAAATGTATCCCCAAGTTTCATCAAAATCAATGCAACTTTCTTCGAAATAGGTTTGTCCATATGTACATACAGTATGAGCGGTAGACATGTTTGTCCGTGAATCCATTTCGTCCATTTTCAATTCAAATTTGTGCCGAATTTCATTCGTGATTTCAACAGACAGACAGACGGACTGGGCTAAATCGACTCAGATGGTGACGCTGATCAAGAATACAAGCTTTTATATATGTAGCTGTCACACCTTCTTCTATGCATTACAAACGTTTGTTTAGGGTGTCACCAAATCTCTGATTGAAATTTTCCAACCTGATCCTTTGTGGTACTTACAATGCATCTGCTTATCTATGTATGTAAATAGCTAAGCTTGGCATAATCAGATCATTCGAAAAAAATGTTTCTCACTGACACAATAATATGTATAATATAGGTTTAGCTCAAGCATAAACAAAAAATTCCCCATTATTATGAAAATTCAAATAAAATTTTGATAAAAAATCATCAAATGATATGCCTTTCAGATTCAGGAACTGAGTATACAAGCAGAAATGTGGTAAAACTAAACAACCAAGTTTTTAATAATAATTGCAAAAACAGAGTTTAGCTACTGCAGTTATTAGCCTTCCTAGCTATTAAGCTTGAAGTATTAACTCAAGTAAAAAGCTTATTAAATAAATAATGGAAATGAAAAATTTATACTTTTGCTATTTTTTTTTAATTAATATAATTATATATGTATATGAATTTACATGGTCTAAGGAATAAACTACTTTACTAACGCCATTCAAGTTGGAACGGGAAGCTAATTCAATTAAATATGAAAATACTGAAACTGAATACAAGAAATATTTGTAGAATATTTAATTTTTGACCAGACTAAAGATAGTCGTACTCACTAGTTGGTGCCGAATTCAATCACAAAATTAAGCAACACAACTAAGACATCAAAACAATAGAATAATCTTGTGAATATCACTAATGACTATAGGGAAAATTGAATTAAATTAAAGATCTTTTAAGAAAGTACATGCGGGAAAGAAAATTTCGAAAGAAAATTTATTACATTAAAAGCACAGAAGTGCTGAGAACAACAACAGCCAAAGAAATAATAGAGGTGCATTTGAGTTAAATGCAAATATTAAAAGGTAACTACAAATGATGACGGGAAACAACAAAGTACATTAAAAATAATGAAGGCGATTCCCCCTCTTTTTTTTTTTTGGAAAGCATTAAATATGAATTAACACCAGAGAGAGAAGAAAGCAAACTAAAGGTTACCTAAAAATAATAACAGCAACAACAACAACAAAATGAAAATAGCTCAAAACCAAATTTTAAAAAGGAAGCGTCTAAATTTTGACGAACAGGTTGATATTGTTAGAAGAACATATAAAAATAGAAAATAATTTAATGTCTCGTATTCGTATGTAAGTGATTTCCTTGTATAAAGGGTGTTTCAATAAGAGCGTTGGATTTGAATTTCTCGTATTTTTTTTTTCTTCTTAAAATGTTGGCAGCTCTAACAATTTCATATACTATGTCTGTTAATGTCGCGATTAGTAAATATGGAGAATTACTCGAGAGAACAATAAAAACTCATTGTAAAAATGGGAAAAGTTTTACAGCAACAATGCCAGAGACAACTTTGTCCATTGCAGTAACTTTCCAATAACGCCGCTCGCTAGCTCCATCTCAGGGTTGCAAAGAAGGAACTAACGAGTACTCGTATAAACAACGAGTAGGAAACTTAGCAACTTGATCGTTTTATTCGCACATAGATAGCGACGAATAAACACAGCTTTTCTTAAAAAAAAAAAAACAATCATATTTAGCGATGGGGCATATTTCCGACATAATGAGTATGTATTGTTCATTTGTCTGGCATTTTATTCTAAACTCAATCGCAAGATTTATGTTTGAAATAATTGAAATAAGAACACCAACACTTTTAATATAAATAATGTGCACTCTTATAGGGAGACCCTTTGCAAAATACGTTATATACGTCAGCTTTTTATGTGAAATCCCAAACTAATATTTGATTCCTTTGCACACAACTTCATTCGCTTTGTACTTAGTAATCACTGAGGTGTGCAACGTCACTTGCTTCGTAATGTGTGAGGGACAATTAGGGTAAAAGTGGGAAGGTCAAGCATTTTCCAAACAAATTTAATTTTTTTTTTATGGTATGTTCTGTATGATGAGCTACAAAAACAAAAAATGTACCTACACTCAAGTTGTTGCGCTCGACTGCTTTTGTGGGAAACAGAATATTCAAAAAACAAAAACAGAAAAGCAGCAGGGTTTTATCACACGTCCGAGTACCTGCAATTTTAATATGACATGAGTGATGTATTTTTTGTTTAAACTCTTCTTATTGTTCTTGGTTGACAATTTGAAACTGTTTTTTTTTTTTTTTTTTTACGGAAATAGTTAATTTTACTAATAGCTAATAGATAATAACAGAGAATACTTAATTTTTTCGGTGATAGTTTAGTGGTTTTTTAAGGTACACAACGATTCCATTTACAAAATTATTTAACTCTACGCAGTGGAGCAATCGGTTAGTAATTAAATAAATCGTTTTTTGTTTATTAAAAGCTTGAGCTTTCTTAATTGAATATATGGAAACATTTTTAATATTATCTTGGCAGAATTGCAAACGTGAGATTTAGTTATACTCCAATTGAAAACAGTACAAGAAATAACATAGGACCTTGCTTCATGAAAATTAGGTAGGGGAGGGTGGGGCTGGCTTTAATACTTTTTGGCAAATCAGCGCTAGTTTGTAAGCAAATTATTATTTTTACGAACTTGTCTTACTGTACTATATATTTTAGTTAGTGTGTGTAAAAAATGTAAATCGAAATATTTTACTGTTTTTTTTTTAAAAAAACGTTGATAAAGAAAAAATGACAGCTGTTTTAGCCCCGTATGCGAGCCAATGCCCAATAGAGAGAGAAAGCGTAGAAGCCAAAAAAATGAATGCCTAAGTTGATTGTCAATCTCAGAATTTGAGTGTTAAAACTAACCCCTGTTAAAACCAGCCCCGCTTTCTCCTATATGATAGATCCATGTAATTTTTTCAACTCTGTTTATATGTGAAATGACTACGTCTCCACTTTTTATAGTTTTTAAAATATTTGGTATCAGCTTCTTATTATGTCATAAGATTCGAACCCTTAACCCGTTTTCCATAGGCCCTCGATCTTCAATACCGTAAGAAATTTAATTAAATTTTTTGTTTCTTCAAAACTTTGTCGTATGCCGGCATGCCTTATGGCTAGATAGCGCCTGCTTTTTACAAAATGAAAAATGATACATGCCCGTATTTAGGCGTGGGCACACTGGGCATTAGCTGAAGGCTCCGAGCTCAAGGAGGCTCCAACCAGCGATGGATGAAGATATTTGCTGAGAGTGGAAGTAGGGCTAGAGCCGCCGATCCCAAGCTAAAGGGGCCTTCAATTTAATGTGTGGATATTTTTGGATGAATGTCTTATGGAAATCAAAGCACGAGGACCTTATTTTTTTGGTTGTCTTTTTAATTTTGGAGCTATGAGGTGCTCCATTTTTTGTTATTTTTTAGAACATTAACTTTTCTGAAAATATCAACAGACCTCTTACTTCTTGATTCGTCTCTAATGTGTGTCTCACCCATGCCATAATATTTTAAGTACATAAGCATCAGTTTAATGTCACTGTAACTCTGTTTCTCGCTTGAATAGAGATATACGTTTAGTTTTATGTTTAATTTATGCAAATTTTCTTAGCAGTTGAATAAGTTTTAACAAAAAGCCAATAATATCAAATTCAAGTTTCCTATTTTCTCACGTTAAGCCAACAGATAACGCCATCATGAACCGATATTTTAAAGGCGCGTTGCCCAAGCAATAATTTGCATATGAATGGCCACGCATTGGGCACATCAATTTATCCGGCATAACCAACTGTAGACTTTAGCTCCATTTTTGGCAAAATCAATTTAACCTCAAGTTTCTAACAAATGCGTTCCATGTAGTGTAGCGCACTTTTCGACATTTATACAATTAATTCTATGAAAGCACCCAAAATGTTTGATAATAAAATAAAATTTTAATTTGTTTATTTTTGGTTGGATTTTTTTGAATTTTCATTAAACAAAATTTGCAGCCATGACGATTAGGCAAGGGTTCGTCCGTTCGACTCTTACTATTTCAAAATATCAAGTCGGAGGGGAAAGAGAGCGTAGCAGAGCCATAACATTCGAGATACGTAAACAATTAGTGTTTGTTACGTTAAACCATGGGGTTCTTTGTTTACGTTTTATTGTTGTTGGTTCATTAAATTTTTCCAATGAAATTTGCGCCTAAATAAAAAGGCTTTTTTTTCACTCTTTCTATTCATAAATGCAAACATATGTACGTGTAGTTTTTTTTTTTCTTTATATCTAAAAGTGAGCACTTTCGTTTCTTTTATGTCTTGAAAATGTCCCCAGCAAAGTTGAAATTTGGTGCTTCATTGGATTTTAATTTGTAAACAAATTTTGTATTTGAAATTCTCATGCGCGTCGTCACTCATACGGTTATTGTGTGCGGTGAGTTGGTTTCAAATTTCAACCTAAATATCCGGTTCAATATTTTTTTTGTGATGAAGCCCGACCCTGCAAACAATTGAGTGATTTTTTTTTGTTGTCCTTAGAGAAATATTTGATATGCAAAGAAAACATGTCATATATTGACATTTTATTTATTTGCGAAATTTAACATAACTGACACTGGCTAAAATTTATGGTGATATTGCAGAGATATCAACATATTGTAACGGGTGATTTTTTTGCAATTTGTTTTTTCAGTGTAAGCTTTTTGACACCTCACGCGTGTTTTGTAACATGTGTTAACGCCGAAAGTGCTCAGTAAGGTTTGCCATTTTACCATGAATAAATTAACATATGAACAGCGCATATGAACGTGCTCTGTGAGAAATGTGAAAAATCGAAAAATTTTCTTCAACGACGAAGCTCATTTTTGGCTCAATGGGTACGTCAACAAACAGAATTGCTGAATTTGGTTTGAAAAGAGGCCAGAAGCAGTTCAAGAGCTGCTAATGCACCCTGAAAAATGCACTGTTTGGTGCGGTTTTTGGGCCTGCGGCATCATTGGACCGTACATTTTCAAAAATAATGAAATTCGCAATGTTACAGTCAATGGAGCAAGGTACCGTGCGATGATTACCGATTTTTTTTAGCCCAAAATAGAAGAATTGGACTTGGTTGACATGTGGTTTTAACAAGAAGGTGCTACATGCTATACGGCACGCGATACCATGGACTTATTGAGAGGCAAGTTTGGTGAGCAACTAATCTCACGTTTTGGAGCAGTCCATTGGCCGCCAAGATCATGCGATTTGACCCTACTAGACTATTTTTTGTGGAGCTACGTGAAATTTCTCGCTTACAGGGACAAGCAAGCCACAATTACAGCCCTGGAAGAGAACATTACAGCTGCCATTGATCAGATAACGGCCGAAATGCTGAAAAGAAAATGCCTAAATTATAGCTTACCAATGTACCTCCTCAGGCGTAGCCACGGCCAATATTTACATAACATAATCTTTAAAAAGTAAATGGCAGAAATTAAAGTATCGCTCCAAATAAATATTTTACTCACTTTTACAAATTTTCTGTTCTTTTTTTAATTTTCAAAAACCAAACGCTTAAGAAATCACCGTTTGTATTTTAACGTTGGGTCAAAGAAAATATTCTTTTATTTTGTTAATCAGAAAGCATCTACAAGTTCAAGCAACCTCTTTTAAGTTGAAGGCCCCATGAGCTCGGGCCTATATCTCTGCCTTAATTGAGCGCTGTTATCTTTCTCTCCAACATTTCTCCGATTCACGTACTTTCTGCTCCAGCGAAATTTAGCACAACAGACTTTCAAAAAAAGTGTGCAAAAATCTTTTCTTTTATGAAAAAAAAAAAATACTTTTCAGCTCTCCTTAGTATTTTTTTTTTATTAATTAGATTTTTTTAAAAAAAGTTGTCACTTTCGATGGTCATTTTTCCACGTGTACATAAAACCATAATACGATACTTTATTAGATCAATCCGCAGTCAGACAAACAAAAAATAGAAGAAAAAATAGACAGACAAATAGGCAGGCACATAAAGCGCTATAATTCCACTTAAAAACACTTTAACCGCATTCGGTCATACGGTATGGTATTTATTGTTGCACAGTTCTTATGCTGGTACTTCGAGATTTATGTTATTTTGTATGCGCTTCCCCCCCTCAGAAGTCTTTTCTGTGTGCCGCCTTGCACTGATTTTGGCTACTTTAAATTTGTATAGGCAAACTTTCCAATTTAATGTAAGAAAAATATGAAGAGAAAAAAAAAACAACCAAAGTTTTATGTTAATTAAATTATTAAAATTATGGTTTTCTCAAATGATTTGGTATGACAATGTGAAAAAAATGGTTCATATGCCTTGAAAAGCTAATGAAGGGTTAAAATCTGCTCTGTATATGCTGTGAACGTTGGCTTGTAATTTGAACTGAAATACAAAATATTTTTTCATTTCATTTTATTATTTGTGCTGTAAGGCGATTATAATAAATTAAGTTTTGGTTTTTGTATACTCGTACTTTTGTGACTCATGCTGCAGTATAATGGATTTCTATGATTTGTAAGCGACGCGGCATTATTTTGTATAAAACTTTACTTCACTTTATTTGTCAGCATCAATTTGTGCACTCATGGTTTTGTGTATTTGTATCTTGGACAGTTAATAAAAGAGTTTTGATTGATCACTAATTGGTTGAAGTTTATATATAGTTACATACATACATGTATGTTCAAATTACAATCAAAAACTGCGGGTTATAAGCGCCTTATAAAATTTCTATGGCATTCATTTTTAGTTCTATAAATAATTTTTATTTATCAATATAGTAAGTATCAAAATAAAGGTATGCAGGGTCGGTTGTAAAGTAATTTAGTTTTTTTCCTAATAGAGAGCTTAATTGTATTTTTTTACAACCAACTTGATACCTAAGCCACGTGTCATTATATAGGGTGTTCAAATTTGAGGTATCTTTTTAAATTTTAAATAAATGACATAAATTGCGTAAAGTTTTTTATTTATTTTTATTGGATATAAAAGTATGATACATCGGTTTCGGTTAATAATGAAAAGGAAAGTCATTCAAATCACCTCCTTTGCCAGCTAGGCAGACAGTCAATCTTTTATCAAAATTTTGAATAAGTTTTTCACATAATGATGGTTTAATCAGTGATATTTGCTTGATGGTGTTATCTTTGAGGTGTAAAACAGTTTGAGGAACATCCGCAGAAACTTTACTCTTCAAGAAACCCCATAAGTAGAAATTATTCGATTATACTAGTACTTTGAACACGATTATTCATTTCACATGTGAAATCGGATGCTGATTCCGAAAATCACATTATTTTTTTTATTCCTTTCACGTCGTTTTCGAGATATCGGTCATTTTCGGTTTTTGGACCAAAAAAAAAAACACGGTTTCACTTAGCCACAAATATATCAAGAACTGATTTTTATATTTAAACTTACTATGTATCAAATTAAAAGTAAATAAATTTTCTATAAATACTGTCATCATCATTTTTTGTTGGTTTGTTAGTTTCGGCGAAATAAATTGATCTCTAAAATAAATATTTTTAAATATATATTTTTTTCGAAAAAATTAAAAAAAAACTCAAAATCAACTGCAAATCTATATAAGAAAAAAAAATTTAAAAACCATTTTGTTCTTTAATATCTTAGTCTATATATTTATGAAGAATTGAAGATACTATTTAAGAAAATCGATGAAGAAATGGAAAAGTTATATAAAATTGAACGAAAAATTACCGGGGGACACCCCCTCAATCGGTTCGAAATAGGATAAAAAAATTTAAAAATGAATGTAAAATTTTTGTCTTTAACCCCTACGAACCCTATTTCAAAGTGGAATTTGACCTAAGCCGCCATTTTTTTTAAACTATTTTTTTTTTTGAGTGGCTTTTAATTTTTAATAAGAATATTTTTAAAAAAAAAGTATGATTTGGATCTAGTTTGCAAGATGGGGAAGTTGCGGATATAGCTTTTCTAAAAATCATTTTAAGTTGGAAACTCCTGAACAGATTTTATAGATATTGATGTCATATGGAATTAAAATTAATTAATTGGGCTATCCTAATATGTTAATAAAATTACAGATTAATAATACAATTTTAAGAGCAAATAACAGTTATTAAAAAAAAAAATGGTGACAATTTTTAAAAAAACTCCATGCCTCAAAACACGTGGAAATTATTTCAAATTCTTATGTATCAATCTTATAGACAGTGAAATGACCTTCCATATGATATCAATATATGTAAAATCTGTTCAAGAGTTTCCAACTTAAAATTATCTTTAGAAAAGCTATGTCCGCAACTTCCCCATGACTATATCTCGAAAATTAGATTCAAATGATATTTTTTTTTTTACTTTTTAGTAAATGACAATTGTGAATTGCAGTATCCAGGGCCGAATATGGTTTTGTATAGTGAAAATATTTCATTTTGGTAGGGTAGGTTTTTGGAATGCGACAGCTGTTGATCTTTTTTTTAGTAAATCAAAATTTTTCATGGTTAAAGTAGGGAGGGGGGGGGGCAGCACATTGCATTTTCGCCCCGGGCGCCGAAAGTGCACGACAAAGCCACTAATTCTACAACGATATTTTTCGTTTTTGAGTTAATTTTGACGGTGGCATACAGCTCCCCAACATTTTTGATAAATTATTACAACGTGTTATTAAAACGTGTCTTTTTTTGCCAATACTCAGATTTTTTTCAGCCTATAATAATTTCAAGAAACTGCTTAAGCTAATAGTAAGGTTTTTCCTCCTAGTAACACATATCATTTTAAAATTTCCGAAAATGTTGATATTTTGTGTGTGTTATCGAGCTTGAAAAAAGTGTGTCTCACAATTTTCCCTACCTAAATTCTCAAAATTTTTGGAAATAAAAATCATACAGCACACATTTTTTATGCATTTTCCATGTTTTCATCTCGAATAACTCTATTTACAATATTGGGTGTAGTATAACTTGTAGATACACGAGCGCACTATCATTCAATATGAAGTTCTCAGTAGCTTCGCCTTTATACTGCATTCCCCCTGAGCTGGTATATTAATAATAAATAAATGAACACTGATAATGTAGCAACTATATGTGGAAATATACGTTTATTTTATAAAAATAGACTGCGCTGCAGCGTGTGAAAATTATCAACCAAAGTATCTCATGATTGTTATTTGTTTTAATTTTTTTTGCGAAATTTGCATTTTTGATAAGAGAGAAACCGAATAATTTCAATAAAAGCTAACGAACTATAGGTACACAAACTTGAATTTGTTAATACTTTGATGTTTCAAAAGTCAATGACGACTATTAAAATGAGCGGTGGAAAAAAATGGCATTTGAGCGGTTGCCACAAGCAGTGGAAAACTTATTTAACCGGTGAAAGATTATTTGAATGGTGTTTGATTAGCGGTGAAAATAAAATTTTTTACATCTACATATCTTACTTCACATAACGATTTCAAGTTGGTAGTCCACGAACATTTTGAAAATTCAAGATTATCTTTATCCTAGAAAATGTTGGTCCAATCGATGTATTCATCTAAAATTAACTTGATAGTAATAATTCTATATTTTTTTTTTTGACAAAACTTTGTAATACAGAAAAATATAATCAATAAATAAAGAAAATACTATGGAATTTTTTTTTTACAAGCAAAATCCGTTTGGCATAAAACTTACCCGTTGGCGTAAAGCTCCAACCAAACATAACCACAAAAATCCACTTAACGGTTTTATGGCACTTGAAAATGGAGCAAATCGAATGATAGCTACGAGTACGAGTATCCAGTAGTTTTTAGTATCGTATTTATGCGCTATCTGTGTGCTATATCTTTAAGTTTGTCATTGCATTTGTATGTGTGTTGTGTATATTGATTTGTGCGATACTCATTGTCTGCGTGTGCTGTGTGTTAGAAAAATTGGACTAAGGATGAGCAGCGTTGATTATTGGAAACTATTGAGTTTTTGTGAGGCGCGAATATTTTTTGTTGTTGCGTGCGTCTTTTCAAGACCGCAATTCCTTAAGAGTTTGTTGAGCATATAAACTTACTTTTACTTAACTTAATGCGGCTACCAAGCCACGTAGGGTAATGGTCTGAATTAAATAAGTCTTCCTTCTCTTCAGAGTTGACAAGTGGCCGTTTTTTACCCTGCCTAGCCCTGAATTGCAGATCGCAGCCAGGGCCCCTGTAGGAATCAAGAAAATTCTGAAGGAATTGGTTGATTTTTGTTTTTAATGAGCAATTAAAAAAAAGATCATCTATTAATTTTTAAATATTAGCGACTAACAAAAAAAGGTAATTTTTTCCAATCAAAAATTAAATTTTTAACGTTACATTAATTATTTTATTTAAATTGCTGATCAAAAAAAAAGGTACTCAAACTTTATCCATAAAAAATTTACTTTTTACGATTTCAAGAAAAAATTATTTTATTTTTGGAAGGCCAGGAATTATGTACTTCTTTTGAATTTGGCAGCCCTGCTTCTCTCACTATGCCGGTGTTTACTCTTTCAAATTCCGTAGCCCGTGTGATTTGGAGTCGGCGAACTGAAAAGCAGATTCAGCCTACCTATTTTCCTTGAACCTTACTTCTGTGAACTGTAAATTTTTTAGCTGGAGCGTTGTCTTCCATCCGCTCTATGTGTCATAAGTTTCTCGGTTGGAAAATACCCTAAGAAATTTGCTTATTGTTCCTCAATGGGCTCCATACAGAACGATAAACAAAATTAATGTCTTATACATCACTAATTTGATATTTTGAGGGAGAAGTTTCGAGCCCAGAAGCTATAATGACTAGCACACTTCTCAATCAAGATGTCGTTTGTGAAGTTGACTTTAATTTCAAGATAGGCATAATACTTGGCTTCCTCGAAGTGAAAGCTATTAATGGTAACATATATTTCGAGATGATAGACAAATGTGAATGGTAGATATTTAGTTTTTTTCTCGTAGTTTCGCTCAGTCGAATTATTGTCACACGGTACACGGTACACACCGGCTATTTTTAAGCATTTGCGGCATATCTCGATTGGTTGTCAAGTTGCTAAACTCAAGCTCAGTCAGTTGCCACTTTAAATTGTTGAAAAGATGTCGAGTATCGGTTTGAAAATGCTTGTATATTTTCCAGTGATCTCGAGTACTTCAAGAAAAATTCCGCAGTCTTGAAGAGCTTAGGCTTTCTTTGCTTTTCCAATCAGCTCAAATGAACTGGTATGGTATTACCCATATCATCTCGAAACATTTCAAATTTTAAAGGCCCTGATGTGATTACACTTCTGACGCTAGAATCCATTTAGTCTGTCTTTAATGATATTTTTCCTCAAACACACTACGAATGTTTTTAGCAGTTTGTTCGGCGGATCTTGCAGACCTTCTCAACGACACCAACTTCGCGAAAAACTTCTTCAAAATCGTCGTAAAAGCAACATTGGCCTTTGCATCTAATACTCTTGATTTTTCGATCACTAAGTGTTGACCCCTACTGAAAGCTATTAAGTTTCTAATAATTTTTGGTACATGAAGGAGTATTTGATTTGGTGAGATAATATGCTTTTCTTCAGAAAGCGGAAATTTCAAATCTTTACATAAAAAAAAATTATAAAAAAAGGGATTTTCTTCTAAAGAGCCCAAAAATCGTCACAGTATCAACTCAAATATCGATTTTTTTTGTATCGATACTTTTTCCATATCTAACGAATTTTCCTATATTCCTTATGACTTATGAGCACTATTGCACATCTCTATTGTGTACCAATGCACAATAAATAAAATGAACTTTCAATTGGCGCACCACCATTCAATTCGACGCGCGACGTCTGCGATAAATTGAACAACGCTGACGCGATTCAAGTCGCTAATAGAAAAATTTTCTATTTTGCGATAATTACGAGTCGTGCTGCTGCTCCATTGTGTGTATGGTCTGAGCATATCGGTAACGGTGGGTCTCAATATCGGATCGGTTACAGCCAGAGTTGCCAGGCGACTTGTTGCTCATTGTTGTCTTACATGTTGTTGTTGTTGTTGTTTCAATTGGTGTTGGTGCGCCCATAAGCATAGTGCCGGCCGTATCTATTGCTGAAAATTGAAAACAACAATCGGCAAATAGATCGTTTTTGCTTTCCATTTATTTGGCATTTTATATCTTTTTTTTATGGTTTGCATTTTCTATTTTTCTGTTCATTTTTGGTATGTGTAACTACATACATAGTACCAAGTCGCATTTTGTTTGTTTATGTCGTGCGTTTTTGTTTTGTATTTTTACAGCCGTTCTCCATAAATTGTAATCCAAGCTTTTTGCTATTTGTGTTTGTTCTGAACAGTAGCGATACTCAGTAGTTGATACTCAGGCCATTGACTGTGGGTACGTAGCTTTTTCTTTAGAAAATCCACTTTTTCTTGAGTCGAGTGCTTTTCAATTACGTTTGTCATCTGCCATAATTAGTTATTTGTCGCTTTGTGGGCTATGCCAGCCCCACCCACTGCTTCCCGCCAAATGTAAGCTGTATGACATATGGAATTTCGAACTAGACGAAAAATAAACAAAGTGGAGAAAGAAAAGTTTTAATAGATTCTTTTTTGTTACATTCCCAAGTGTTTTGATCATATTTTTTTTTTGCTTGTTTCTGAAGTGAATAATAAACTTTTTTATTAATTACGTTAGCTTACAAATTAAGAACGAAAAATTTGTACTGAAGGTTAGTTTTCTATGTAAAACGGTGCGTTAATTTTGAATATATTGTTGAAAATCTCCAACACATACCGTTTTTGAGACATAATGGAATTAGTGTCTTGTTTGAAAAAAAAATTGTTTTAGCGCTATTTGATGGAAAAAGTTTAAAAATGGATTTTTCATTTAACTATTTTAAAATTTGTTGACAGTTTGATTATATTTAATCTAGTTTGGTTTATTATTATGTGATCCACATATAACGTTTCGCATACCTTTCAGAAATCTTTCACATAAAATCTTACATAATTTCAGTTACGTTTCAGAAATCTTTCGTTTTCATTTCGGAAAGCTTTCAGCAATTTATCAATGTCCACTTTTTGATGTCATTTGAAACGTTTCTGAAACTTTAGAGAAACCTTGTAAGATTAAGAAAAAAAACAATATTTCTAATTACGTTTAACGTCATCAGACTCTGAAACTTTTTTGAATGAAATATTTTCGTTACGTTACGTACTATTTCTGAAACTTTTTGAAACGTTAAATCCCGAATGGTGCCATAGTGAAATCACTTCCGAAAAATATTGAAAAATTTTCAAAAATTCATATCTCAAAAACTTTGCATTAAGCAAGTCAGTTCATGAAGAAATTTTACCTTCAGATCACATTTGGGCTATTGTAAAAAAAAACAAACCCAAGTGTTCCAATAAAAACAAATTCCAGCTATTGCAAGATATTTGCAAAAAAGTTATTGAACTTTAAAACAACCTTAAATGGTCGCCAATGGGGCATTCGTTTTCATTTTATATGCAACGCATGACCCCAATAATAACAAACAATAGCGCAAATGTGTTGCCTCACACAACACAAAATTGCTGGTCGCATAAAAAATTCAAATTGTAAAATCCAAAAAAAAAAACAAAAGTTCAGTTTAAGCGTCACTTTAAAATGCAACAACAAATCAACGCTCACCCAGCGCAGAGGTGCTACCACTAAGGAAACGCTTCAACTTACAGCAGATCACAAGCGCTTTAACTATGCCGATATGCGGACGCAAACGAACGGTGGTACAGTGAAACAGACTGACTGACATACGCAATTGCATGCTGACATGCGTGTAACTTAACTTGGAAAACAAATGCGGCGACGATGACTACATACAATTAAATGTTGTTTAAATTGCGTGTAATCCAATTAATAATTAAACTAAAAAAACGAATGAAAGAAAAAAAAACTCGTTCAACAACAATTGAAAAGTATACTTAATAAAAGAGAATCATAAAAAAAAAACTTGACCATTACTGTGATTTCAAATTATTCAAAGTACTTGTTGAGCTCAACGCAATTTCTTGTCGCTGTTCTTTTCGGGGTCATGCTATATACCACACGAAGCAAAATGGAAAAGGATCTTATGCAGTTTCCTAGTTTTTAAGAAAAATTTGATATCGTAACAATAATTACTACAGTGGAACCTCTTTAAGTCGAACCTCGAAAACATCCCAAACTCGAAAAAATATTGTGTTTCCTTCCCTGCAAGCCCCAAAACCCAACACTGTGTGCAAAAATTAGACTAAAATTTTGGAAAAAAATCGTCTGATATCTACTTAGGGGCCGTCTATAGAAGTAGTACGCAAAAAATTCTATTCTATAAAGTCTATTTTTATCCGATTCTGCAACCCCACATCCTCTAAAGGACGTTCACAAAGGGTTATGCAACCCCTCCCTCCCCTTTGTTTTTTTTTTTAATTTCTTTTTACGTTTCTTATGAACAAAAGAAAGAAAAAATTCTACAGTAACATTTACTATGCACTCCCCCCTTGCTTGTTCTACCTTATGGTAATTTGTTGTCGCTGATCTTGATTTTAGCCTACACGTCTGCGGACGTCTTTTATGGACGAACTCTTAGCATAATTTGGAATCGCTGAGCTTGATTTTGGCTTATACGTCACCGAAATAACGGTAAGTTACCCGGTAACTGAATCGATTTCAAAAGATCTTTTGTATCATTTTTTATTTCAAGTCTGAGAGGTTTGGTGCCTGAGGCAAAGTTATTCCTTATGAAAAGACAAAAACTTTTTTCGATTTACATTACCTTTCTAACACTACTCTTATTTAGCATTTCTTTCCTAATTTCTCCAGATGTAGTTGACGCACACATTGGTGTAGGTTTGCTTAGCACTGCTTTAAAAAAAAATCCATATATGACTTGATTTTCGAGATATCGTTACTTAAAAAAGATTACCTTATAGGCCAGTGTATGAGAGGATGAAATCTTTATTGACCTATAACTCAAAATCCTGTCATAGGATTTAATCGTGTGTATTGGTACTTTTGTTCAAGATGTCAAAAACTAGCTCTCTAAAAAAAAAAAGAGAGCATTTGACTAAAGCTAATTTCCCATACAAATAATGCGGAAGAACTGAAAAGATGAAAGCTTTTCAGTTTTTTCGCAAATGTCGTCCTCAGAAATGTCGTACCACAAGATCACCTATAATGAGAGCTGAATTTTTCACCTTACGGTTAGTTTAGGTAGGAGTGGCAGTCAATTGCGAACCGACTCACTTAGACCAAATGCTGTTCCATTGTGATACCACAGGGAACTTGATTATAACGTTTCATTGAACCAATCAGATTTCGTAAGTGCGGGGCAGGAGCAAAGAAAATGTTTAATGTTTTCCTCCTTCTCCACATCCCTACAACTTTTACAGAAGTCAAAAGACTGAATACGTAATTTCCCCGCATGTCTGCCGATAAAGCAGTGGCCAGTTATGACTGCAAAAACTGACGGGACACTATGTCTGGTGCGAAATATCAGTTCAAGAGATTGCTTAGCGTTCTATCCCGGCCAGATTTGCCTTGTTATATCATCTTACGGCTATGATATCGAAATATAAAAAGACTTCGCCCCATCTTAAACTAAAAATATTTAACATTTAACTTCAGTGCTGGCAATTTTAAATAGTACATTAAGTATTTAGTAGAATTAGGGTCTTCAGAAAACAGTCTTAAAATATTAAATAGCTGTACATTCTAGTTACTAATGTAAAATGATACTTAAAGTTAAGAAATTAAAAAGAAACTTGTTTCAAAAACCAAAATAAAAATAACAGAAAAATTAGTATTACGAGGAACTGCATACCTCTCTCCATGACATATGGTCTTATGTTACAAGCTGCCAGTGGAAAAAGCCAACTTGCAAAACTTTTTTTTTTTTTTTTCAAGAACAAAGTGAAAAAATGCTAAAATCAACAAACATATCGGGTTGGTAGAATAAGGCAATAAAAAAAAAGACTTAAGTCTGTAAGCATTGCAAACAGCAACAACGATTACGAAACAAAGTCGAGGTTTGGAAATCGAAAAATGATTTTAAGACACGCAAAAAAACTAAAAATAAACAAATTTAGATGGTATGCAACAATTACGAAGAAACGACGGTAGAACTGGCACAATAACTCACAGTCAATGACGTTTCTCATTTACACAGCATTGTATTGTTGTTGTTACTGTGACATACTTTACGTGTACGAAACAAAACAACAACAGTGAACATTAAAAAAATGACTAATTGACAATTTCATGTAACGTAAGAATACCAAACATAAGTACGTACCTAACCAACTGACAAATGAAATGCAATGGAAAAAAAACCAATTGACACAGAATTCAATTTCAAACAAAACAATCGAAGTACAAAATGGAGGGTTCATTTGTGCACGAAATGCGACTTCGTAATGCCCCCAAGGTTCGAAGGTTCATCGTATTGGCACCAAAAACAAAAATCTCCACTAATGCTGTACAGTACTCGTAGCAAACTATATGAAAAAAAAAGTCTCCAAAGGTGTTATCTTTGGTCTCGCTAAAACTTCAATACCCTACACTACACTACACTACACTACACTACACTACTACAGTTTTGTGGGATAGGGGCGTGGTAGTGGTATTCAATTGTCTTGTATTTAAAAGCAGCTACCGCTTGTTTAGATTTAAATAACTCTCGTTTTTGCTTGTATAAGAAATACCACGCCCAAGTGTACAAATACGCTCAGTTTTTCTTATGTTAGCTTATGTCCCCGAATGTTGTCGTGCTGAGTTTTGTAATATTTATTTCAGAAGCTTCCTCAATGGAGCATATTATGTTTTTCTGTTTTGTAAGTTGTTACGCCATTTGTCCAAAACTGTACCACTATTTGCCCACAGTGCTTACTTGATATTGAATTTGACAATATAGCATTTTTTTAGATTTTTCTTGTATGCCAGCTGCCACGCCTTCTTGCTAAAAATTTTAACTTAAAATATGTGTCTTTTTTAGTACAATTCCATACCAT
The DNA here is from genome assembly GCA_949775025.1 of Tricholauxania praeusta. Classification (NCBI taxonomy): domain Eukaryota; kingdom Metazoa; phylum Arthropoda; class Insecta; order Diptera; family Lauxaniidae; genus Tricholauxania; species Tricholauxania praeusta. The sequence continues at coordinate 9,599,420 of OX459031.1, forward strand.
CCCTTTGAAATATTAAGGCATGATATAGAGCATAGGTGGGCAAAATTTTGAAAGCTGGAGCTAATTACAACACAAACAACAACTACAACAAAAAACTCGCCATAAATTCGAGCTTGGTAGCAAAAGAAAAATTCAGCAATAAACCAAAACCCAATTGCAAGAATCAAACAAGAACAACATGAGTGTAGAAATAAAAATACGCGCTGATCAAACGAAACGAAAGAAGCTGTCGTCAATGTGCGCATTGTTTTCTGCTTGTGCGCTCGTTTGTTTTTTTTCTGATTGATATAACAACAATGTAAATCCCAATGTAATCTCAATGTGAATATAGCGCCTATAAAAAAAAACAAACAACAATAAAATTGTTCATAGCAGGGTAGAGTGCTTGTGTTTTTTTTTTTTTTTAACGACATGTTTGTTGAAAAGAGCTAAAATCGGCTCATTTCCCATAGTTTGCCCAACTATGATATAGAGAGTGATTGTTGTGAAGAGCTAAATTTGACTCATTTTTCCTTGTTTGCCCAACTATGATTTAGAGAGTGTTACTACATATCACGTAAGCTATTACCCAAGATAAACTCTTACTCTCTAGTGATATCACGAAATATGTAGGTCTAGACTTCTGTGGGTGCAACCGATGTACTAAATTTCTTTGAATTATTTCGTTTTGTTGTTCTCAAGGGTTGACAGACAGGCATGGCTCGCGAAGTGACGATGATCAAAAATATATATGTATAAATACTTTTCTTTTATGCGTTACAAACGAAGGCAAAATGTGAATATGCACTGTGTGTAGGGTAGACAAAAAATATGCTGAAGAATGCGTTAAATGAGCATATTCGAGAGTTACAAAAGAAATGTTCTCGTACAAACATATGTACATAGTATGAACATAACTCATAACTCTTGCGTTTACAAAATTCAAAAGCATTTAGTAAAAAGTGCAATTCATAAAAACTTTGAGCAGCGCATGTAGAAATAATTTCAGGGAATGAACATTTTTATGTTTGGCTCATCATAATTAGTGAGAAATAAAAATCTTGGATTATTAAGGGCCACACATAAGCATTGATGTTAAGTCAATTTGTTACATTTTTGGTTGCCGATTTAATTATCTACATCTTTTGGGTTACAAGAACCCATTGAAAATAACAAAATTTTTTGAATTAAGTATAAATAAAATTTAGTGCAATGAAAAATGTTGTTCATCAAATTAAAAACTAAAATTCATGATATAATGTTTGAAGATCGTGAAAGTAAATTCCATATTTAACTAGCAATGATACAAACCATTTGACTTAACAGAGCTTTAACAGAGAAATGTTAACATGACGCTGAAGGAGTTTCAGATAGGATCAAATTAAAACTGTTCAACCTTTTCAAATTATTCAGGGTGCACGAATCAGTATATGTGAACTCAATAGAAAATAAAACAATGTTTCCAACGATATCAAATTTTTGCACAGTTTCTGTCTTTTAGTACATAGTTTAGTTATGTGAAACTTCTAATTATTATTGTGAAAACCTAACATGGTCATCTGGTCACTGAATGTGGAAAAATTTCGAAAAATATTGAAAAAGTGGAAAAATGCTAGAAAAAGCAAAAACTTTAAAAAAGTCAGACAGTGTTAAAAATTCAAGAGATTTCGAAAAATGTTAAAATATTTTTAAAAAGTCAAAAAAATTTGAAATCGCATCAGATTGAAAAAGTCGGCAAAATGTTTAATGTGTCGGAATATGTGCAAAAAGTTCATAAAAGTTCAAAAAAGTCAAGAACTATCAAAACAGTCGATATGCATTTGCATAAGGCGTTATCTTTCAATCAATTCACTCAAGTATCGTCTACCAGGAAAAATGTTCGCATATCAAAAAATTATTTTTAAATAAAATTAATTACACCGATTAAGATAAACTGCATTCCATTGAAGAGCAGTGTATTTTTTTTTTTTAGCTTAGCAATATTTTCATTTCACCCTACTCAGAGCTGTGAAAGAGTGCATTCAGTTTCAATTGAAGTCACTGTCAAAAATGTGGCATTCAGAGTGCAGCTATTTAAAAATGAAGTCGCCTGTAGACTTCAATGTCATAAATCTGCAGCTTTTTCCATCGTAAAGAACGCAATTATTCTGGTGACTTTACATTTCGAATTTAAATCATGATTGGAAGAATCGCGATTGCATTGAAGTCACCTCAAATCACTTTCAAATCGCTGAAGTCACTTGAAGTCGCTGAAGTCACTTGAAATCGCTGAAGTCACTTGAAATCGCTGAAGACACTTGAAGTCGCTAAAGAATTAATTCCAAAATCTATATCTTTTTTATATTCTTTAATTTAAGCTCGAGTAGCACCGGGCAATTTAGCTAGTAACATCTACATCTGCGTTTTTCAATGGAGTTTAATTGAAAATAATCTACGTATCTAAAGAGCAAAAAAAAGGTGCGATTTCAAATGACTTCAGCGACTTCAAGTGATTTTAATGAATTCAAGTGACTTCATCGACTTCAAAGTGATTTGATGTGACTTCAATGCAATCACAGTTCTTCCAATCATTATTTCAATCCAAATTGTGACGTCACCAGAACAATTGTATTCGTTACAATAGAAAAGTTTGCAGACTTATGGCATTGAAGTCTACAGGCGACTTCCTTTTTAAATAGCTGTACTCTGAATGCGAAATTTCTCATGAACTAAAATTGAAAATGAATGTACTCTTCCACAGCTCTGACCCTACTACAAACTAGCGAAAGATATTTCCTTTTTTTTATTATGGCATGTTAGACGACTTAATATGCCTATGTGACGTGCTGCTTTTAACACCAAATGTCATAATAATGCACTTTTAAAATGCATCGTTAGCATATTTGACAGCGGAAATTTTTAAAATGTAGGTGCTGGGTGAACGTATTTTGTTTTTTTTCTAAATTAAAATAGCTGTCATGCCAGCTATGATTGAATGAGAGATAATTCGTTTTTTCCATAATTTTGTTTAAGCAAATTATAAATAATTAAAATAATTCCATTTGGCAAATCATACAGTGAAGTTACAAAGCTACACAGAAAAATCGAAATTTCCTTAACCACTGCATAGGTACCACTTAAATAATATGTTTTTTTTTTTTTTTCTTTCTGAATGAGCAGTAAAAACTCTAAAGCGTTCATTATTTTTAAAGAAAATATTGATAAGACTATGAAAAATATCGACAAAAAAATGAAAAATTTTAGTTCCAAACGACAAGCGCTCTCGTTCAATGCGCCCAATCGATGCCCTATTTATTTTCTGTAATCAACAACGAAGCATAACTTCGTCATCATCATCATCGTATGGAATTGAAATGTCTGTTTTGAGCATTTGTATCTCTATATCTGTGCGTGAACACAATTCCAATTTGGAAAATTACATTTCCAAGAGACCATAACTACTGCAGTTGTACGGCAAAGTACGCCGTCTATAATTAGCTCACAGTAGTGGAGTGTAGCAAACTGCAAGATAAGAAGCGTAATTTGGAAATCGTTATTGATAGCGAACGCCTACTGAACAAACGAAATCAAACAAAGTCTAAAGTGAAACAATCCATTATTGACTGCAAAACTTCAAAACTTTTTTTGTTTGCTGAAAAAATTATATTTTATGTAAAAGATTAGAAAGAAACTGTTTTTTCAAATTTTTTTTTTTATTCAGAAATTTCTAATCTCATGAAAATGACAAAAAAAATTGTGGTCGAAATATTTTTCTCAAATAGCTAAGAACTCAAAAATTGCTTTTCAGAAAATCGGCAAATTTTATTTAGTATATAGTTTTGTATATTTCAAAACATCATTTTTCTTATTTAAGACTTTTGGAATTCATTAATAATGAATAATTTCCTTATAATCTAATTCTTTCTATTGAAAGAATTGCAAGATTTGACAGTTTGGTCATGGTTGATCTCAAGTTCAGCTCTCCTCGCCCCTAACGTACTCTAAAAGTACGAAATCATGCTTCATGAGTAAGGCTGCAAAGTTTTAAAGGAGCAATTCCCGGCTTTCCCAAAATAAAAAGTTTTTCCTCAGAATGGTGAAAAGATAAATCTTTTGTGTCGGGAAAACTGCTGAATTTTTTTTTTTTTTTTGTTTTTTGGTCAAAAATTAATATAATCGAACAAATAAAATATTTGGCTGGAAAATTTGATGACCTTATTTTAGAATTAAATTTAAGCACATGTAACTAAAATCCTTCAAAGCGGCTTTTCCCAAAATTTTAAGATTCCTACAAGCCCCCCGACCTTGACATGCAATTCCAGGCTTGTCCGGATCAAAAGTCACTAGGCAACCCTGGTCATAAGCGCATATGAGCAGAGCTGGGCACCACTACACGTGTGTTTCTCTTAAATCCCAGCAGTTTTTGGGACCATGCATTACCATTTTTACGATTTGTAATCATTGATTTCATATATTATAATTATATGGAGAAAACATGCATGATGAGGTAAGCGAAGACGTAATGCATAAACTAATTTTCAAAATCACAATAATAAATAACATAGTGTGAAATAGATATCTGTAAAACAACTGACAGCGTAGGCAAATGGTTTAGGTTGTGAGCTCATAACTCTAAGAGCGTGAGTTCGATACTCGGTCAGACATTTTTTTAAAATTTTTTTTATATCGATGAAAAGTTTACATACTCGGTAATGCAAAGAATCATGCACTACTTTTGCTATGACATCGCCGTGTTAAAAATCATGTATTCTGGAGGCGATAGAAAGTCTATGAGATCGGTGAAAGTTTAGATTACTATCGATGAACAAAATCTGCTGGGATGTTCTTCAAAACATGTGTAGTTGTACTTTGTTCGCTTGTCAAAATTTTGAAAATGGAATTTTCAGCAGGCTTTCAATACATTTGATTACGCACACGAAATTTTTTTTATATTATTTGACGCCCCGGGCAAAAACTGTTCAAGGTAAGCCACTGGTGGGATCGTTTGCAAAAAACAAAAACAAACATATTCAGATAACCTTCGAAATTGGGTTACCATACGATTTCGCTAATCTTGAAAGCTTCGGTATGGGATATTTGTTTAGATTTTTTCGTACTACTGCAACAAAAATATTATTGATAAAAACATATGGTATTATATGTAGCGCGTAGTAAAAACTAGCTGGAAAATTTCAAGTTATTCCACCCAATTAAGTTTTCATGAATGGATTCTCCAAACTCACTATGCATGCTATGTATATTAGGGAGATTCAATTTTTTTTTTCATTTTCAATAGTTGCAGGTACAGAAATTCTGGTGCAAATAGAGCTCATTATAGAGGGTGATTTCTTAAGCGTTTGGTTTTTGAAAATTAAAAAAAGAGCAGAAAATTTGCAAAAGTGATTGAAGTATTTATTTAAAGCGATATATCAATTCTTACCATTTAGTTTTTAAAGACTATTTCATGTAAATTTTGCCCGTGGCTACGCCTGAGGTGGTCTATCTGTAAGCTCCAATTTGACATACTTTTTCCAACATTTCGGCCGATATTACACCAATGGCAGCTGTAATGTTGTCTTTCAGAGCTACGATTGTAGCTGGCTTGTCCCTGTGTATGAAAAACTTCACGTAGCCCCACAAAAGACATTCTAGTTGATCTTGGCGTACACTGGACTGCTCCAAAACGTGAGATGAATTGCACACCAAACTCGCCTCTCAATAGGTCCATGGTATCGCGTTCCGTGTGACATGTGGTACCGTCTTTTTGAAATCACAAGTTAACCCAGTCCAATTCTTCTATTTTGAAAGTCGGTAATCATGGCGCGGTGCCTTGCTCCATTGACTGTAACGTTGCATTTTTCATAATTTTTTTTTAAAAAAGTACGATCCTATGAAGCCGCTGCATTGGTAGCTCTTGAACTGCCTCTGGCTGCTCTATTGAGCCAAAAATGAGCTTTGTCGCTGAAGAAAATTTTTCGATAAAAAATTGGATCTTTATTGAACTTTTCTAAGGACCAATTTTGACAATAAAATTCAATAATTTGCAAGCGCTGTTCGTTCGTTAGTTTACTTATGGAAAAATGGCAAACCTTACTGAGCATTTTTGGGGTTGAGACATATTACGAATCATGCTTGAAATTTTAAAAAAATTTACAGTGAAAAACTAAATAGCAAAAAATCACCCGCAATATTAATATTTGGTGGTGGCTCATCGAGCTTTACAGTTTACAGTTTATAGAAGAAAGAAAATTAATTTTTTTCTCAATTTTCGAAATATCTCTAAACTCTGAAAGCTAATAAGCTGACGAAATATTATCTTCACGAAAAAAAAAAATTATTAAATACTTTTTAATGGAAAATCACAAGATATGGACAAAACTGTCTAATGAAGCATTCTTTCCCATATAAATTGTATGGAAAACTAAATGAGCCGCCAGTAAATATTAATATTATGAGCTCTCCTTGCAACCGCATTTTTCTCTGATGTACCTGCAACAATTTTAAGCCTGTTTGAAATAAAAAAAATTTGAAGATTTAAAAAAAATTTAAAAAAATTAAAAAATTTAAAAAAATTCAAAAATTTAGAAAAATTTAAAAAAAATTTTAACCTCTCTAATCTATATATTTTCTGAGCTACATAATCAAGATAGCCTCAGTATGCCATTAAATTCATATATATTGGTCATGGTTATTAATTCCAAATGTATCACATTGGTTACAAAAAAGGTTCTGCTTCATTTATGTGCACCCTATAAACTGTTGCAATACTCTGGAAACTCTTTAAACTTTCTAAAAACGACTCATATGCAAAAAAAAAAAAAGTATAGTAAAATGAAAGTTTTTCATATTTTGAAATTAACAAAATTCATAACAACACTGAGTCATCAATTAAAAAGGTGTTTTAACTGAAACAGAAAAACACACAAAAAAACACTATAACATGAAATTAACGCCTTTTTATTATATGCAAACAAACATTGAAACAATGAAAATAAAACTAACAAGCAAATAAAACAAAAAACTTCCAAAAAAAAAAAAGAAAAATCACTGACCGGAAATAATGCGGGTAACGACTTTTTTTCCAAATTATCTTCAACTTCAAAAAAATAAAAAAGGAACAGATAAAAAAAGGGCGGCCGTGTTGTAGCAGTGGGCCCAAATAAAAGAGGCGACACCTCTTTACTTTTGTCACGACAACAACAGCAACAGCAAAAACAACAGAAATGCAAAATAATTAAATTGAATTTCTTTCTCTATGGGTTGTAAATTACAAGCAACAACTACTGACGGTTTGTCAACTTAACAACCAAGTGTCTGCAACAACAACAACAGACAAAGGCAACAACATTCCTTCGACAACAACAAGTTTTAGATTTATTCCAACTTGTGTTGTTTTTCTGTTATTGTTGGCATGCAACGCTTTTTAATTATTGCCAAGTTATTCTATGAAGTTAGCGACAAAAAAAACAAAAAAAAAAGTGGTTTTGCGCTCTTTTTATTTATGTGGATTAAACCTGCCTCTTGTCAGTTTTTTTTTGTCCTCGATGTCAGTTTGAATTATTTCCAGCGCCGGTCTTCGGTCTTCAACTTCGTTCAAATCCACAATTGCCGCCACAGCCACCGACCAGAGCTTTGACGCAAAGTGTGAATTGTGACTACTTTGCGTGCTTATTAAGTGGAGGGATATTTGCTCACTACAACAGCGCTAAAAATGAAAAATACGAAGTTTTTCACGCTAAGTTTGAAAGTGATTTTGATGTGTGAACATCTTTAGTCGACGTTTACACGAGGAAAGTCTGAGAGACAAATTCTTGTCTATTCTCTTTTGTGATTTTCGTTTTGCGTTTGCGACATATGACAAATGTTTTACCTCTTCCCTTTCGTTTTTCCCCACAGTGAAATATTTAAAAGGTAACGATACACAGAGGCTCTATACTTTGACTTTTTCGTTGCTTTTTCGAAACAAACATTTTCTGATTGTTCAACATTTTTCGACTTTCTCAACATTTCTCGAACGCTTTCGAGTTTTTCAACATTACATTTTCTCAAAATGTTTCGACTTTTTCAATATTCTTTGAATTTTGAACATATACATAGTACATTCGAGTACATACCTTAAGTTTTTTTAACATTTTTTGATTTTGTTCAAAATTTCTCAACAATATTTGGGTTTTCAACAAACGACCTTTGCTCAAAACTCTTTGGAGTTTTTCATCATTTTTCTACTTATCAACATATTTCAGCTTTTCCACATTCTATGACTTTATCAACATTCTTCGACATTCCTGGATATTTCTTGAGTTGTTCAAAATTTGTTGGCTGCTCAACATTTTTTTGATTGTTTAACATTTTTTTCAATGTTCAAAATTTTTCGACCGCATTTTTGTTTTCAACATTTATAACCTTTTCTCAAAATTGTTTAGAGTATTTCAACATATTTTGACTTTTCAACATATTTCGGCGTTTTCCAAATTTTTCGACGTTCCTCAATATTTTTCGAGCTTGTGAAAATTTTTCAATAATTTATGACTATTGAAATATTTTTCAACATTTTTTGATTTTTTCAACGGTTTCTACAACATTGTCTAACTTATTCCAATTTTTCAACTTTTCTTGATATTTTCGAATTTTTCAACACTTTTTTACCATGTTTTCAACTTTTAACGCCAACAAGTGTTTCATTCAATTCCTTCAAGCACTTAGAAAAAATATTTTGGTATTTCAAAAACTGCATTTAACATTGAAAAAACTTAATTTTTGTGGGTCAGAAATAAAAAATATGACACAGAACAGATGCCAAAATTATAAAGGGTGCTCAAATATGATGTATCTTTTTAAATTTTAAACAAAACAAATAAACTGGGTGAAATCTTTATTTATTTTTATTTGAAATGAAAGAGAATGTCCCTCAAGTGACCTCCTCTGTGAGCTTGGCAGGCTGTCAATCTTTTTCCAAAATTTTAAATAACTTTTTCGCATAATAATGGTTCAATTTGTGATAATGTTGTCTTTGAGGTGTTGAACCATTTTGAGGATTAACCGCATAATCTTCAAATAACCTCATAAAAAGAAATTCAATGGTGTTAAGTCACATGATCTTGGTGGCCAATTCTAATCTGTCCTTCGAGAAACTATTCAATTATTAAACTTATCTTTCAAAAGATCGATTGATTCTGTTGCTGTGTGGCATATTGCACTGTCTTGTCGAAATCACATATTCTGCACATCAATATCTCCCAAGTGGCTTCAAAATATTAAACCTCCCTCCCATTTGACACGTGTAAAGAAAGATAATGAAATGTCTGTGATTCAAGTTTTTTTTTTTCAAATTTAAACACATAATTTTAAATTATTCAGAATATTTAGATTAGGCTGAAGCTATTTCACATCCAGGGTTGCCAAGTTGAAAACAACGTATTCGCGGCCTTCCCAAAATAAAACATTTTTCCTCAAAATGGTGAAAAAAAGCAAATTTATTTTTGGGAAAAAGTTTAATAGTTTCGCTGGGTCAAAAGCGGACACTTGGCAACCCTGGTCACAATATATCGATTTCGTAATTATATTCATCTGTGAGGCAATAAAGATCATTAGCTCGAATTGATATGCTCCAATACTGTTTTAAAATTGCTTAGAAGAAGATCTGGTGCTTGTAACCATTCTACGATCTGAGATGAGGCACAAGTGTTCTGCTTATTTCTTACAGTGTATAGAGGTTGTTTTTTATTCGCATGCCGGCCGGGCCAAACTGTCTAATGTTCAGTCATTTAAGCGATCATACCTTTTTGGTTCGTTATAAAATTCGTCACAGTTATGAGTTTGCATTTGTTATGATGGTGCTGATGATGAACTCGCCGCCATATAGTTTGTCACAAATCGCTAATAAAATAAAATCAAAAAAGGAAGGGTTGCTCCATTGTGTGGCGTGCAAAACAAAAAAAAATTTCGCTTTTTGCAACATATGAATATTCTATTGTACATATATCTTTATTACACTTTATTGACGTTCGCAAAACTACGAGTCACCCAGCTGGAGTTCATTAAAGCAAAAAAAAGAGAAAAACTATGTGCCGCCCAATACCGGATTTTGTTTGTTTCAGTCCATATTTTGACAGCACGTTCTGATCGAGCGAGTATTTCTGGTCGCGTGTCCGGCGGCGACGGCAGCGCTTTTGTTAAATGACTTTTGCCATTTTTGCATTCATTCACTTGATGGCACACAATCATTCAACATCGGGTTTTGGTGGGTCAATCGCCCTCTTTAATTATTCCCCATGGTTGCGGAATTACACTGCAGAATCAGTTGTAAGCTGAAAAGTCAATTTTAATGGCAGGATGTTGTGCGCTATACAATGTCGATAACTTTGATGGCTTTGTGGGTGTGAAAAGGATTCCTCGCTTTATTTACTTGAGGGTGTTGCTATTGTGTTAAGCTTAATTGACCTAAAGGTCGTTTTGTTTAATTCCGAACATATGAAATTTTACTTTAATTACTTTTCTTTGCTGGGTAGACAGAAAAATTTAGAACATTCACAATTTTTTTCTGATAGTGCAAAAAATCACCTTTGGTAAAATGTGACTCATTTTTCATGACTACTTTATTTATGTGAACTAAAGCTATTTTATTTATAGCTTACATCACTTCCGGTATAGATCTAGATATTTTGTGCAATAACATGAGAACTGATAACAAGTTAAAATGAAACATGTTGAAATGTTTTAATTAAAGATAACTAAGATTTGCTCATTTAGTTCGAAATGATATAATTGGAAGGTTCAAAAAAAGTTGCGGAAAATCTTTGATTCGGTCCCAAACGTGTTGCTTTCTCATTTTAAAGCAAATTCTTAAATGCATTATCAGGCTTTCAAATTGAAAACTTCTGTGATCCATTGTAAAAAAAAACTACCTCAGCGATTGGAGCAAAAATAAAGCAGTCCAAAACAATTCCATTCTGGGTCCTGGGCACCCCAAGTCATGTTAAAAATCCATTTTCAACCTTACCCTATCGATTTTTTTCTGGAAATTCTTAGATTCGAGTCACCATCTTTTGGATGAAAAAAAATTTTCCGGATATAGACCCAAAACAGTCACTTTCTGGGTGCACCCCAGAACATACAAAATTCAAAATCCATTTTCAACCTTTTACAACATTTGGAGCAAAAAAGAAAATGGTTTGCAAAAATTTGTCAAAAACGGTCTCTTAATGGGTCCGGAGCCACACCGAGTCATGTTATAAACCCTTTTTTTTTTCAAGAATAAAGTTAAGTAAAAAAATGAATAATACATGTTAAAGGCCTATAAACTTATTTTTAGAAACAAATAAATATATGTATAGTATGTATGTACTAACAAAAAGGAAAATAAAAAAAAAAAGTTTTATTTATTTAAGGGCATGATTGTCGTGCAGTGAAGCGCTTTGCAGCGATAGTAAAAACTTTGCACACTTTTGCACCATGAGCATTAGGCGCTGTTTACAGAAATTCTCCTATTAAATTTGAATTAAAGTATCAAATATTATTGTTTTTAAATTATTACAGACAGGCAATTACAAAATTATCCAATAACATAAAATAAATTATTGTAATTAATGAAATAACAAGAGTTGATGTGTGAACATCTGTGCGCTAAAACAACTTAACACAGGAAACATAAAATTTGTTATTTTTTTATATAACACCATGTGGCTCATTTGAAAACAAATCTATTTAGTAGTAACTTTTCTCTGAGACACCAAGGCCGTTACTTCTGTACCAACGCCACGAGTATTCTTGCCTTCAAAGCTATTAGTTAGAGAGCCGGCGACAAAAATGCCTTGGAACTCCCAAACGGAAGAAACGCATGTTTTTGTTCTCGTTCTCGAAATCCGACTTGTCGAGTAGGGGTCTGGCGCTCGGCGGTGAGCAGTTATAGCATTTTTTGTCCAGATTTGCCCGAGCGATTTCAAAAAACATTTCCCAAACGAATGAAAATTACTAAAGGGCATCTAGGCAACCCCCCAGTTACCGAAGAATATTTTCATCCGAAATTTGTTGATGACATTCGATATTTTTCAACTTTCATCGATTGAACTTTTGTGATACTTCTCAGTTCTTATCAAATTTTTTTATATGATGGCGGTTGTTGGTTGATCCTGAATGAATACCGTATATACCTCATTCAACGCAAACTCGAATAAAGTACCCCTCATTGAATGCGAACACAAATAAGACGTAATATTTGTTGGACAAACCGCTATAATGATTCTGTACTCGCTAAGTTTGCTGTAAAACCCACTAAAACTTGTTTGCTAAAAATAATATGTGCTGTCTATTTGCAAGTAAACTTTTGAGCCATTAATGCAAAAGTTGCTGTATGCAAAACTGGTTTTTTGTTTTTTTACTCAAATAAATGCAGTTGCGCTAAATTTTGCAAAAAATAAAAAAAAAATTCAACACAACACTTCAGAAAGACCAACCTCAAAACGCTGCCGGCAGTGTCAGAGTTCAATGTAAACGCTCTATTACGTTGCTGGCTTAAAGAAAAGTTTGTAAGAAGTTGCTGCAGTTTAAATTGCAATTACAATATAATTTTTTTAACATTTGGTAAGAAAGCTACTGCGCAAAAAAAAAACACAATATAAATGATTTTGTTTCAAAGCTTAGTATTTTAAAGGTTTGTTTTGCGAAGTATATAGCAACTCAAACATAGGCGTACACAGACACTTCTCCTCAGTTCTTTTAAATTTGTTTTCATATAGTCAATAAAAATACAATAGGCAACTTATATTTTTGGGGAAGGTGGAACCCCAGAAACCCACCTCTGTTTACGAACTTGGCGCTTATGAAACTAAATTAAGGTTGCGCCAAATTTCAAGTTTGTTAAGACTCTTAGAGGTGTGTGACACCAATGCAAAAAATGCATAATATTTTGATGGAATCTTGTAGGCGTATGTTGAGCACAAATATCGTTTTCTGGACCAAAAAATGTTATACACATATAGTGTGCTATAAAAGTGATATTGAAAAAATTGTGTATGAAAATGTCGCTTACTATAAGTTTTCAAAATAAATGAAACTCGACGGGAACGTGGAGAAGCTTGGAACCAACCAACTGTTATGAAGGGCTATCCAAGTGTGGCATCTGCCTTATAAATAATAAACTTAAAACGCTATATTTAGTCAACATGTGAGCAATCATAGTAAAATTTATTATGATGATAGTAACCAATATAAACTTTTACTGAATCAAAAATTATGAGCGGTCGTCCCGGTAGGCGTGATACAACCCATACAAATAAAAGAATTTCATCGTTGTATTAAATGAAATGGCAGTCACATTGAAATGCAAAACTTTTCGGTGTTACGGTATGGCTGATACAAATCCTATCCTTTTTCACGTCATATGTAATGTATGTGCAACAACTAAGTTCAAAATAAAATTTTAATGGAACAACAATTTGTGTGATGTTATCAGTAAAATTAAAAAAATTAAAATATGTTTCCTAGAGACTTATAATTTCGCTTACGCGTGAGACAACTTTAAATCTATACTATTTGTATAAAATTGCTTACATGGAAATGGTTTGTAACGCTTTGGCACAAAATATTCTGTACGGATTTTGATAATTTCTCTTTTGAAACAACATATTTATATTAAAAAAGGTTATCACATATTTCTTAAGTTAATAATACTTGTTACACTTAAAGCAACGATATCTCAGGATAATAAAAGTAAGAAAAAGTAGGCAATGGATTTGTGTTTTTTGCACGAAAGTGCTTTGGATGCACTGAGTCACATACCGCTGACAATTAATAACTTTTTTGTGCGACAAAATCGGCTACTTCGAGATGAAGCTCAGCTTTCACATTTAAAGTATTTAAAGGCAAATTTTCTCCACATGTGGATGTTGAATTTCGAAAAAAGTTCACTCCATCCTAAAGATCAAATGCCATTATGTTTGCGTATTTAATACACAAATCCAGTCAATAACAAAATCTTATTAAAACTTTAATAAGAAACTACAAAATTTAATCAATTTCATATGGCGTTGATTGACGCGTTCTTTATAAAATGACAACAAATTGAAATACATTGTACACATCAGTATACGAATGTATAGTCCAATACATATGTATATGAAATATACCAGCTTGATCAAAAAGTTTTAGGACTCGTCACCGTGTGGCGCTCTCGTTCGTCCGATTTCAATTCTCTTTTTTTTGTTGTGTTGGTAGAAGTGTCATGGACGTTATGTCAAATTTTCAGCTTGACAGCTTGACATTTCTTGAAGTGACGCCGTATTGTGTGCATCTACTTTTGTGTGTGGTTTCGATTTTTTACAATTTCATGCAAAAAAGGGACCGCGTTGATGACGCAAAAGACATGCTTTCCAAGGCTGAATCCGACCCAACATTCATCAAACGAATCATTACTGGTGACGAGACGTGGATTTACGAGTACGACACGCAATCCAGACATCAAGCGAGTGAATGGCGTTCACCCAATGAGCCGCGACCGAAAAAACCACGTCGTTTTCAATCGAAAAAGAAGGCGATGCTCACGGTTTTCATGGACTACAGAGGTGTTGTGCATCATGAATTCCTCCCAGAAGGTCAGACCGTCAACAAAGAATATTATTTGGGCGTTTTGAGACGTTTGCGTGAAGCAGTTCGCCAAAAAAGACCGGATTTGTGGGCAAACAACTCGTGGATTTTGCATCACGACAACGCGCCGTCGCACAATGCGATCATTATTCGTGAGTTTTTGGCCAAAAACTCCATGAATACCGTCCAACATCCACCGAATTCGCCTGATTTGGCTCCCTGCGACTTTTTCCTGTTCGGCCACCTGAAGAAACCGCTCCGCGGATCGCGTTACAGCAGCCGAGAAGAGGTCATCGAAAAATCGAAGATGGCCCTGATGGCCATACCGACGGTCGAGTATAAAAAGGCTTTTGAGGACTGGGTCAAGCGTTGGCGTAAGTGCATTGCAGTCGATGGGGAGTACTTTGAAGGAGACAATATCGATTTTGATGAATAAACTTGTATTTTTCATTTTAAAAATAAAGTCCTAAAACTTTTCGATCAAGGTAGTATATGCGCTTTTACAGTAGAATATTAACATTAATTTTTTTTCGTTTTTTTCATCGATGATCTTGAAAAATTGCGTCATATAACACACGATCTATTGAATGTATAATGCATAAGTTAAAGGCAGGCTTGACTCATGCTCCGACTTTGATTGGTACATACTCTCGTATTTTATTAGGGACTTTTGACATTTTATTAATTCACATTATTGTAAGTACGTACAGGGTGTGTCTTTGGGATTTACAAAACATATGCTGCAGATGTGATGCTGTGACGAGGGTATAACCCCTTTGAAGTGATTGAGGAGTTTTTTTTAACTAAAAATCAAAACTGCAATTTTGTTATGTATTGTATTATGACCCTAATAAATTTAAATCTCAGAAAGAGAATGCAATCATTGGATTCGTATTTCAATATTTTTTTTTTTAATTAAAAGAAAATCTGCTTACGCCTTTAACTTCTTTTATAATTAGCAATGTGATTTATGAAAACATATGCCATACTGAATTTTCATAAAATTATTTGCATTTTTTTTTTTTTTTTGAGTCATTTAAAAAAAAAATTGATGAAGATGGAACGGTCATAAATTTGTTGCTGGTTAATGCCACCTAATGCCATCAACATCATTGCAACTGTTGTGTGAGAAAACAACATAAATCTGTTCATTTAAAATTCCTATATTTTTATTTGCATCTTAATAAAAAAGTTTGAAAATTTCATATTAAAATAAACTTAGGTATTTATGGGCTTAAGTCTGTTAAGCCATGTCTGTCGCATGTTGATGTCTCCTAAATAAGCAACATATCCACGGGTGTATATGCTGTGCCAGTGATAAAAATGAACTTCACCCAATTTACGTGCGACATAAGAAAAATTTGTTGAATGTCAATGATTGCGCTACTTTCGATCAATTCGACTTAAATTGTATATTATTAAGGTTATAAGTTATTGGAAAAATTTGTGAAAATTTAAAAAAAAAAAATTTAACATAAATTTTCTACGCGTTGAAAATATTTTTTTTTAACTTTTATAATGTAATGAAAATACACGAAACTTTCAGAAAAATGGTAAAAAAGCGGCCACGCGGCAACTCTGGTTATTATACTTAGATCCTTTAAATTTTTGCAAAATAGATTAATCACTTGTGAACATCACAAAAAGGTGAAGTGTCTTTAAAAGTTCTTGTGTGTTTTAGTAAGATTTGTAAATTCTTTTCAGTAATAAATAAAGCAGTTATTTCTGAATCACTTAATAGTGTGTTTTGATTACAATGCAATCCAGTAATCGAATTTGTTTATTACAAAGAATTAAATTTAAAATTAAAGCAATATGGCACGCTTTTTGCAAAAAACTATATCTTCAACATCAGCTCTATATAACTACTGTCTACAACATAAGCAATGACTCCGAGTATAGAGACTCTCCAAAAAGGGACATTTTTTATTCATCACGTTGAAATAAATTTTTTTGTTTTCCTTGAAAATTACCAGATGCAACAGGTTAAGACTTTGTGGGACCGTGAGCTAAAAACTGGAAAGGTGCGGCTTTTAGCTAAATATAAAAAAACTTCCTTTCTTTTTCCTAAAAACGCAATAAATATATAAAAAATGGTACTCCTGTGTTGGTTAGAGCACTCTCGAGCTATCGCCCACTTTAGCCCTACCTTAATTTAGCGCTCACCGGATATACATATACATTTTACATGATATTGTCATATGTTTTGCTATAAAATGAAAATAGGCAAAGGGGCGTCCATTAATAATGTGAGGTGTTTTTTTGAAAATTCTGATCTCCTCCTCTTTTTGGTAAGGTTTGATGAGCTGTGGTGGCATCCCCCCATCCTCCTTTCTGTGAGACTATAGTAATGTATACTCTCTGCATTATAAAGTTGACTTAGGGTTTTTATTGATCCCCCCTCCCTCTTGGTGAGATTTTTCCGGACCCCCTTCTCCTATTTTTAATCACGTTATTAATGGATGGCACCAAAGTCTATTTGTTTCAAATATAACCTTTACATGTAATGCTTGAAGTTTTTAACTTGATTCTCCTTATATGTTTATCTCGAAAACTAATTCAAAAAAATGTGTTAAAGATTTATATAGTATGATAAGAAAAGCTAAGTACTATCTTCACTTCCATATAGCCCGATCGTAGGGTGTATAGTATTACAAAAAATATGCATTAAAGCTTGATGTAGCGTCATAAAATGTAAAAGCCTATTTAAGCATTAATTCTGTGCTGATCACCCCAGACGACGATGTTGCGCCGTTGTACAGCAACTACTCAAATGTCTCAGCATCGTCGTTGTCTTCCACCCATCTCGGTGGTGAGATAGTGCTGGATGCAATTTTATAAATCTAATTATAAAGCTAAGCCCATCCATGCACGATGACAATGACAACAAGCAACGCATAGATCGTTAACACTTGGAGTTATGCGTTTTCATTCTCCACCAGATGCTGATGATGAACTGCTTGTAGAGGCATCCAAATCAGAAACACACGCATAGATGAACGCAAAACTTTCGCACTTCCGTCGACAAGACATTGAATGTGACAATGGCTGGCGCGACGCAACAATGACATCGTCAGTAGCAGAATGACATGACGTAGTCATAAGAATATGTACTATATATTTCGAATGTTCCCATTTCCACTTATTTAAGTTCATTGTCAGATGCTGACAACGAAAAATACGCGAGGTGGAGTCATTGTGCCGTGGTTTGTTTGTTTGGTTGTTAGAAATTACACTCAATTTATTGTAGATAAAAAATAATTAAGTTTTTTTTCTTTTTGATCTTGGACAATGGAGATTTGATTACAAGTTACTACTATGCATTGCATAGTTTTAATAACACAATACTGAGTTATCATACTCCGAGGTGTTTCAAATTTTCATCACAGTTTCTCATGGTGCTCCAGAAAAATATTCACCGGCTGGGGCGTTAAATGAAACTCGGTTGTGTTAGCTATCCTGAATACTGGAAAACATTTGCATCAATCGAGAAACTGATTAACTCCAAAAGTCATTGTAACACTGTTTGATACATCATTCAGTCTAGTACTTGAATTATGCCCACTTACTATACCCTTACAGCCGCACAAAGTAAGAATCTTATTGCGAATATTTATTTAACAATTAAGACATTTTTTCTCGCAATTAAAACACAGTCCATCTAACCAAGTATTTGCTTTTAAAAATAAATCTCGCTCGCAAATTCTGCTCACGCAGTTATTAAAGAAACGATGATGACTTTTCCAGCAGCAGCAGCAGCAGCAGACAGACGCCATAGTGAGTGATTGAGTGCGTGAGGCGCTTAGGCGTGGAATCAAAACAACAAAAACAAAAATATGAAATTCAAAAAAGAAACAATACATTGTTTTCGAGTTATTTTTAGAATAAGTACTTTTTGTAAAGGATTATCGCATAGCTTCCACAAGTACACGCAATTCATAGGAGTATGAAAAACAACAACAACTGCAATTACGAGCAAAACAAAAACAACGGGTGGGCAACATCATGCTACCCCTAAATCAAAATTGTTTCCATAGGGGAAATAGGGGCTTTGTGAGACATTGGGAAATTGTGAGAAGTGACAATTTTTCGCCAGCATTTTTAGAAGTTTGACACTTAAAAATAGCTATCAACGTCTTGTCTCTGACAAAGCTCATTTTTCAATAATACTAGATGCGTGTACATTATATACTTGTTAGTTCTGTGCAAAAACCAATTAAGTCTGTGTTAGCACTGTTTTCACAACGATTTTCGAAAAATCAATTCACGTTAATCTATACTATTTATATAAAATTGCTTACATGGAAATTGTTTGTAACACTTTGGCGCAAAATATACTGAACCGATTTTAATAATTTATTTCTTAAAACAACATATTTGTGCTAAAGAAGGTTATTGCATGCTAATTTTTTTATTTTTGAAAGCTATATATCCTTTGTTTTTTGAGGATTAAGTTTTTGCAAAATCTCACACAAAAATGTTCGGTTAATTTTTCGTTGTTTACGCTCATGCTGCTTCAATAAACATTTTACAACGTGTTCGACTTAGTTTAATTTCCCATAATTTTTTGAATATCGCAAGAGCGTAAGTTTTTGCCAGCACTGAATTTTTTCTGGAGATCAGAATTTTAAAGAACTGTTGCAGCTAAAAGTTACGAGTTTTCTTCTTAGTAGCACATAACATTTTAAAATTTGCAAAGATTTTGATTTTTATAGTTATCGAGTAAAAAAAAAGTGTTCCTCACAATGCCCCAATTTACCCTAAACGTAACATAAAAGTTAAGTGTATGTAAACATTCTAAATTTACAGGTATAAAGCTTTTTTAGTTGAAATTCTAATCGCCCATATAAAATTCCCCAAGTCTCTTTTGAAAAAATTTAAAATTGAAAAAAAGTATTGACCGTTAAGGTCATTTTGTGCCACACTAAATATTTAGAGTACTTAATTTTTTCTCAATTGCTATCACAGACATCGAACAATTTAAATTCATATAGTAACATCAGACTTGGATATCATTTGGCTAAATTAGACATACTTTTGAGGGGAGTAATGTTCACAGAGCCCAAAACCAGGCCCATTCGCACGAGAGTGTTTTGAGTGTTCAAACTCCCCCAGAGTTCATAAGTAAAATTTCTAAAATTTTCTGAACTTCCTGATTCGGAAAAAGTTTGAAAGTTTATCATAGAACTATAATCACTATGAATCAAAAGATAATATTAGACTGGCCTAAATAGTTATACCACAATGAAGTTAGAAAATTATGAAATGAACAAATAAAAACTTAACTTTTACATGAATAAATATTTATTGGTGGGAACAAGAATTTCATGGTGAATTTTTATGAATGATACCTAATTTCACAACTATTTCATCCAGTACTTTAAAAGCTTTGCGGATTTCCTCATATGTCATGGTTTTTGCTGGAGACAACACTATATTGTGTATTGCGTTTAGATTTAGAACGTGCACGAGTAACATATAGTCGGGCAATAAGATTCTAATTCAAAATTATATAAATATATCAGAAGAAAGAGTTCCCCAGTCAAGTACATCTATACTATTTATGTAAAATTACATGTATGTAAATCGTTTGTAACGCTTTGGCGCGAAATATACTGAACCGATTTTAATAATTTCTTTTTTAAAACAACATATTTGTGCTAAGGATGGTTATCGCATACTTATTTTTTTATTTTTTGAAGTTAAATATCATTATTTTTAGTATTAAAGCTTTGCAAAACCTCACCTTCTTGAATTTTGTGATGTTATTGTTGTTTTTTTTTCTTAAAAAACCGTTTGTATTTGGCTTCGAAGTTCAAGGAACAAACTCTCTATCATTTTTTTTTTTCTTTTGAAAAGAGAAGATACATTTAGATATTAAGAGAGTAATTTAATTATGAAAAAATTGGGACATGAGTGTGCGAAGCCGCGAGTACCACTAGAACATATATAGAATTAAACCCAAAATTGAATAATTTTTTTTTTTTTTTGTAATAATTTTTTAGGAAGCTTTGCTTCTAAAGACAAAATAAGTTGTGAGCTAAATAACTTTAGTGAAAATTAACAACTGCATGGCATTTATATTACGAAATATATTTCTGTCACGACCTTTCTCTGATGCGTCACTAGCATTTCCGTTTACAAACTTCGCTCTGAAAGTATTTCATGGCCTAAAGCCAATGAATACTTCAACCAAAACACTTTAAAATAAAAGATTAAAGCAGAAACGAAGGCAAATTCTTCATTTATACCAAAACATAATTCCCAGAAGAAAATGCTTCTTTTGCAACAGCGAAAATTAACTAAAGCGAATGTAGAGGAAGAGATTTCAAGTCTTTGATTTTTTAATTTTGACAAAATTCCTTTTCACGTATGGTTTTGCAACATTTTTTTTTTTCCTTTTCATAAGTTTCTGTAGAAAATAAATGATGATGTCATGTGTTCAGCTACCAACTGAGTTATAAATCATAACGATGATCGCAAAATCCAGAAGTCGCAGCGTCATCGTTTTTGCACGTTGCATTAAAGTAACGCAAAGAGAACAACATCTAAATAAATCACCGCAAATGCCAACCATATAATAAAATAAAATATGAAGTAAAATTTTTATTTATTTTATTTACTAATTTTGTATATAAAAAGAATTGCCTGTTCCCGTTCAACAAATTTTCGAGCACGGGAACGCTTTTTGGACTAAATCCAGTAAGTTGAACAAATCCAAACAAGTTAGCTAGAGAGCCCTATTCAACAGTTGCGTATATAGAACATTTTTGGTGCACAAAGTTCAACTTTGTCACTAAACCCAAAAAAAAAATTAAGACTTTTTTAGTTTTTTTTTTCATTCCTTAAGATTATCTGACTGACAATTGTCTTAAAAAGATGTTTAAGTCCTAGCACTTTGAATTTATTCCTATTTATGGCTACGATCTCCCACTGTGCAGCGTGGCAGCAAAGCTTTCGTTGAATTGACTACACTACTAAGGTAAGGGGACGTCCACAAATTGCGTGAGGTGTTTTTTTTTTAAATTCGGAACCCCCCCCCCCCCTCCCCTTGGTGAGTTCTGGCGGAACCCCCATTCCCTGCCGTGAGACTTGCCTTATAATTTTTAAGTGTAATCTGCTATAATAATGTGTACTCTCTGCATTAAAAAGTTGAAGTGAGATTTTCGTTGACCTCCCCACCCACTTAGTGAGTTTTGGTGAGATTTAGCCGGACCCCCTCCCCCCTATTTTGACTCACGTAATTTGTGGACGGCCCCTAATGCCAGGTCAATGACGTAATAGACCAGTTTCTGCAAGTATCAACTTTCTTGTTGTAATGATCGGAACGGATTAATGAATAATGCCTCTTTCCTATGAATTTTGTTCAATTATTTACATTTTCTAGTTACTTTAGAATTTTTTAACATTCGAACGAAAATACGCTGTAGATACAATACGAGTTTGCACATTTTATCTCAAAGCTCAAGGTAAAATGAAAGCAATCAAATGAGACTAGTCTCAAGCATCTCAATGGAATTCTTAGCAATAGAAACACGTTTTCAAATACACCCGCAGATCTTTTTAATTAAAAACTAAAAAACGAAAACCTTAACCGCGTATGGTAAAAAGTCGGTATGACTAATTTATCTTTGTTATCCATTAGGGAAAAAGTGTTGATGACCCTCCACTAAATTGTACTCACCGCTGCTAAGTGATTTTATTGCCAATTTCATAAGTGGCTTATTCACAAGTAAAACCATTTTTTTTTCTTTTTTGTTTCATTTTTAGTTTTGCTGTGAGATACAGTTAACAGCTGCAGAGTTTCAAAAATCTGCAGAGAAAAAGAAATAAAAACAGCTGAGTTGGGTAATTCCATTTGAACTACTGGTAGGCTTATACGATACGTATGGGATAAAAAATAATAAAAGATCAAGGATATTTTTATGTATCACTTTTTAAGTTTTCGGCCCTCCTCAACAACACGATGGCTGCAAACAGATGGCGTATTATGTATTACCTTATAGTCCAGTAGATAGCATTGTATTTTTCAAAGTCATTTCCTCCCGCTTAGTTTTTTTTTTTTTGTTTTTGCAATTGATAGTTTAAGTAGTAAGGCTCATAATTGAAGCGTCAGTCGCCAGAATCGTGGGTGTGAGAGGCCGACAAAAAAAAGCTCGCTCAATAACTCAGAAAGTAAGCCACAAGCAGAAAAATATGTTAAGACCAATGTTGTAGAGTAGATGAAAACACATAGATTTCATGTCCGAAAAATTTCCGCATGATAAGATTTCACCCACCATTTCAAAGTTTCCAATAAATACTGTAATTTTGTTTGAGCGAAAAATGCGGTTTTCAGATTTGAATGAGTAATGTTAGTTAAAAACTTTCAATAAAAACCATATTTTTTCGAAAAAAAGGACATGACCATTAATTAGTAAAAAATGGATAAAGGTGTGTTAAATATTGTCGCATGGATATTTTTCGGGTATGAAATCAATGCACTTTTATCTCCTTTACAAAATTGATCTTAACATATTTTTCTGCTTATTGCTTACTTTCCAAGTTATTGAGCGAACTTTTTTTTTATCGGCCTCTCACAACCAGGCCCAGCACAATTCTGGAGACTGACACATATTTCGATTATCAGCCTTATTTAAAATATCAATTGCAAAAATAAATCAAGCGGGAGGAAATGAATTTGAAAATTGCAACGCTACCTACCGAACTAAAAATATTAAGTCCCAATGAAATATCCGGAATTTATTATTTTAAAATGAGTTCTGAATACTGAGTTATCACACGAACTTTAAGCGCGATCTGTCACTAATAGAATGGTTTTTTATTGCAAGTTTAAGGGGCGTATTTCCTCCTTTTAAAAATACACATATAGTTATATAGTTATACATAAGTCGAAAGCTGGTGCAGAGTTTTCGGTTACTATTTCATTATTGGGCGTGTTGCCTCACATATGATCAATAAATCGATTATCCTTATACTATCATAGTGATCGCATCAGTGGGCGTGATATCTCCAAAGCGTACTACTTAAAATTCGTCTGGCAACAGTTCCAATGGTGGCAATCGTCTAATTCGCAACTATATTTCATAATGTCACATTTTCCACGGATTTCGCGGCTCACTCTCCACAATTTTGTCAACAAAACTTCATACTTAAATTTTGCCGTCACTTGAACTGAAGTGGACACCCTTGAGCCTCTTTAAGCAGCGGCCATACCTTAAATAATTAAAAATGTAATCTTTGTACAACACCGCTATATCACTAAAAGTTATAGTCGCTTCGTTTTAATGCAGACTTTTTTATGATCACAAACTGTCAATAACATTGCGGTCTGTGCTGTCATAAAACTAATGCTGTTTACCTTTAATATCTCTTTATTACGTACGCGGAAGTTCCTACTTTGACAAATGGGACTCACCAACTGTACTGTACTTGAAGCGTATAAAATAAATAAAAAAATATTCCCTTATTTACAGCGCTGCTCACAATAAAACTAACTACAAAAACCAGCGCAATACGAACAATGGTTTCGCATTGTTTTCATGCAATTCAAGGGACAATGCCCATTTATTTTACTATGTGGAGTTTAGTATTTTTTGTAAATTTTAGCTTCAATTAATGAAACTCGGGCAGTAGTTCACTTACAAATATGTATGTGTGTATTTTTTGTATACAAAATAAATGATCTTTCGTCCCAAAACGGAGCAATTGAAATTTAGTAAGTTTTAAAAAAACCGAAAAAATCCCTTTTTTTAACTTTGATCGCCTATAACTTCGTCCAGTTTTCTCCGATTTATAAGTCCTTAAAAAGATACATACAATTTTTGCGAATCGGATAAAAAATTATGAAGATATGGGTAAATAACTGCACAAAAGTGCCTAAAAATGGATTTTTTGGAGATATCTCAAAAACAATTCTTTAAAAAAATTAAATGGCATTTTTGGAAACTACTCCCCAAAATATATAGTAAACATAGCCTATGAGAAAACTTTTGTTTTTTTGTGTAATAATTCCCCATGTGCACAAAAACGGATGCGAATCCGTTACGAGTCTGTCAGCGCAGATTTCGATTTATTAAGCTTCGACGGATCACTAGCAACGTGCTTCTAAAGCTCATCTTCAAACCGAATAGAATTACTTGCCAGAGTTTCCAAATGATTCTGATGAGTACACAAGTTACGTTTGACTTTTATTTTAAAAAAACCGGTCCGTCTCGAATCCGTTTTATTTAAAATTATGACTCCGCCTCGAATATGTTTCACTTAAAAAAAAACGAGTTCTTCACGAATCCGTATTATTTAAAAAAAAAAACGAGTCCGTTACGGATACGTATATGAAGTAATTCCGAGTTCGAGACGAATCCGAAAAAGCGATTTGCTTTTTGCAGAAATATTTCATACGAGAACGAATCAGTTTCGGATCTGTAACGAAATCCGTTTCGGATAAAATATGGCGTAAAAAAAAATAATTTTTCAAAGAAATCGGTTTCAGAAAAATATCAAAATGTTGAGAAATGCTGCATTTCGAAATCTCAAAAATGTTTTTGATCCCAATAAAATGTAACCCGTATCAAAAGTGAGCATTCTCCTTTGTTATATCGTATTCATTTTTTTCCAATTCGCTCACTGCCTCGTCTTTATTTGTTACAATTTTTTGCTGAGCATGCGCAGCCATACTAAGCATTTTTCGTTCCTTAAATTTATCAAAGTTCTGTATTTTTATTGGTGCTGTTGTTGTTGTTTAATTTTGGGTATTTCGTTATCAGCCATAGTTTGGCCGTGGATAGGGGTGCAGCGGAATGATGGATTTATTATTAGGGTCATATTTCACTTGAAGGGTTTCCAATGAAATTTTCTGTATTCTTTTTTTTTATTGTTGTTTTCATTTTTATTGTTGTTTTTTTTTTTGGGACTGCGCTGCAATTTTCACTCAGTATTTGCTGCACTGTGACTGCCAGTTTGGTCGTTTAGGGGTAACAAATATCGTATTAATATTGTGCATTTTTATCATTTTTATTTTGCACATATCCTATATATTTTTTTACCGATATTTATGATTTTTTAACAATGCACTATTTTATTTAATAAAGGCAGGCATTTGATATACCTAGAAATGCTTTAAAAGATAAGGGCACATACTTTGTTTATTTCTGACATCTGCACTTTTGCTGAATTTTTTTTTTTTTGTTTGGTGCAAAAAGTGTCCATATGCTAACGATAAATTTATTGATTAAACAAGCTTGTTTTTTTATTTTTTCTTTAATTCACACAGGTTAATTTTTTAACTATTTTATATATGGAAGCATTTCTACTAGTTAAGTAGATGTTAGCTTTCTGGAAATAGTTCCAAGAAAAATCGTTAACTTCATTCTAAGCTCTGCCTCAATACTTTAGAAAATGAGGGATTTCGGTTGCTTCGAAAATATTTTCCAGCAATCACATATATCACGTTTTTAATTTTTTTGAGACTGTTTTGATGCACCATAACTTGGTCAAATACGAAAAGAGGAAAATAATTGAATGTAAAACACAATGGCGGGCAGTAGTAAAATACAGCAGCAGGTGCTAAAAACTCTTGACAAGCAACAACCAAACCACTTGAAATGTTTTGGCCAAATACATAATGATGCGCAAAAAAAAGGATAAATACAAAAACAAACTCCAAACTTAATACATAGATACTCAATGAAATGTTGCTTATAAAATAGCTGCAAGACTGCAGATATGCTTTAGCGTTAGCTGCATTTCAATTAGGTTCTTCCGTCTACGTACACAGAGAGAACCATTTTTATAATTAGTCTAATTGTGGCCAATTTAATAGAAAGGATATAGGGTATAGAAAACATGGAAGGGGTGTCAAAACATTGGAAGGGAAAGCATTGTAATATGTTTGTTGATAACAAAGCACATCTTAAACTGACGATACGCCCTTGAAGTATTTTTTTTTTCTCAGTGTAGGTACTGTTAAACTGCCGGTGTGAACGGCAAAGTTTCTTCATGTTTTCTTTTTGTGCTTCATTTTGTTGTTGTTGTTGTTTTTTTAGCGAAGATGCTACAGCTGTTCATACACTCAATTAAAGAGTTTGGTCTTTGCCTGATCACAATTGCAGCAAGAACAGCTGTGTCTTGATAGTTTCTTTAAGATTTGCATTGAAAATATTTTGCTAAAACTAAATTAAAAACAAAAACATTACGTATGTTTTTATAAATGAATATAATTCTTTCAGGTTTCCATTTCGCTCACTGTAATTTATATTAAAGAATCCGGAGCCAACGTTCTTTCAGTTTCCATCCGCAATCAAAAAAAAAAAAAATGTTTTCCTTCCAAATGAAAAAATAGATTTTTAATTTTGATTTCTTTTTTTTTTTTTTTAATTTTTCAAATATTTTGTTTGTTTGTGGTATGTAAAAAAACTACATTATTACACTGTTTTTCGACAAATTTTTAAATTACAAAAATACACTTTAGTTTCAATATAAATTTTTATTGTTTGTGATTACAAACTAAAAAAAAAAACTCAATCAATTTCTTCTTAAGTTCGCTCTCAATACTTAACTATTTCACTAAAAATAACTATTCGTTTACTTAACGTAATATATAAGTATGTATTTTAAGATATGATATTGATATGGGGTAAAGGAAACTTGACTTATAATTAAAATTTTACATGTACACTTTTTCTTTATACAACAAAACGTGTCAAGCGGATCAAGTGCTATGTCTGAAATTTGGTGCAATTAAAAAAATTGCTTTTAAAAATTAAGTGCCGGTTTTGTTTGAAATTTAAAAAAAAGCTACTAGATTTTTGAAAACTTGGCTCTTCAATTCGCATTTGAGCAACAAAATTTTTTTTAAATGCACTCCCTAATTTTGAGAAAAACACTGATCCGCTTGACGCGTTTTGTCCCACATATAAAACAAATAAAGTTAGGAATAATTAGGAAATAAATGACATTAAATGAATTGAAATTAAACTTAAAACTATACATATTATTAATTTCAATTTTATTTGTCTCACATGATTGTAGATAAAAAAAATGGTCTTAATTATCGCTTTCTAATTCCAATAAACTGTACTTAAGATTAGTGGAGAGTTTGTTTGTTTGTTTGAATGAAAATTCTTTACTTCGCAAATTCACCTTCATTATTTATTTTAAATTGTGTTTACATAAAATTGTGGAAAATATGAATTGTATGTAAACAAGAATAAATAAATGCAAAATTTAACATAATTTTATTCGGATATTTTTATTGTTTTAGTTAGGAATTTTATATATTGAATATAAACTTAAGCATTTTCGTAAAACTTTTGAAAGTTGCCATATTTTATCAAAAAATATGGTGAACCTTAAATTTGTTCGTTTCATTTACGTATTTTTTTCGAAATTAAAAATCAAGTAATGTAAGCAAATGTTAACAATGTCACTTACATTTCATTCCCGGCTAAACACCTACCTACATATGTTACATTTTTTCGTTTTTAAATAATAAAAAAATAACAGATCACTTTGTTTACATTTACGTCTCGTTTTCAAAACTTCTTTCCATTGCAGTAAAATTTAAAGAGTCGACAAAAAACTTGCAACGCATTGACTATTGAGCGCACCATTTTCTACAGAAGTACTTACTAAATACTTAGTAAGAAGCAGCATCTCATTATTCAATTCATTGCACCATTTTTTGTTAGTTTGCTATGGAAAGTTTTAACTACAATCAAGACCTAAAGTTATTCTTAAATGCTAAAGAGAACGCAATGGCGATATGAGAGAGAGAGAGAGCGGCATGACGTCTTCAAGTGCCATGTGTCCAGAACTTTCTCTCGGTATTCTCCTTTTTTCCTATGTTCAAGTGCTTTGCTCTATTTTCATACGTTTAAGTCTTTTATTTTATACTATGCCCCCTTTTATATACGCCAACCTTGATCATCATCAACGTTAGAGTCTGTATCTGACGGCTCTTCACCATACATATCGGCCAACTTACGGAAACGTGGCCCAAAATTGGATAAATAATCAAAATTGAGATCACCATCATCTGTACATGACGCTAAACTTGATAAGCTACCATCAGAATTACCATCACCTTCATACGCGTAATGTCGCACATCATCCACAGGAAATGCGACGGAATCCTTATCGCAGTTTTCTTTTTTATCACCGAGAAAACCCCCAATATCGGGTATATCATTGGGATCCTTCATTGCCTGCAACGCATGAGGATCTTTGTAGATTTTATCTTCATAGAATGGTTGTGTACGCAGAACATTGAGATCATAATCAGCATCACGTTCACCACCGCCTTCATCTTCATAGTTTATTATGGTTTCACGTATATCATCGATGTCTTTCTCATGCCAACCGTTCTTTTGTTTCTTCTGTACGACTACAGCAAGCAATATGATAAGAAGTAACAATATGCACGAAATTATCGCTATGATGAAGTTGCGATCTATGCCAAACGTAACGGCAACTGCAACTGCTCGCTGACATCCTGAGTCAATATTACGAAACACTGAGGGTGCTCCCAAATTGTACGTTTGTTCATTTATCGTCAAATTGCGTATGCAACCAAAAAAGCCTTGTGTAGTTGGAACATATGTCCAATTCAATTGATGACCTAAATTCATAAGATCGATAGGAGTACCACCCAATTGCAGCGGTGAATTGACATTGAGGAATTCATTGGGACCTTGCGGGGCACCCAGACTCATGCAAGTCGAAAGACGACAATTGTCAACAGTCATTTCTATACTTGTCTTCTGTAGTATAATGTCCAGTTGATAAGATTTGCCAGCTTGTAGTTTTGTGTGACGATGTTCAATACGTATGCCACCCGAGCCATAATCTACGTATAGCACTGGGTAGCCCTTGACTAGTTCGAGCGCAAGATAATCAGAAAGTGGCAGTAAAGGATTGTAGTTAAGAGGACCCAAATATATTATTAGGCCTTCATCAGTTTGTGGTGCAATTTCAAGGCTAATTTTAGTGTTGTCACATGGTTGAACAGGTTCATAGAATGCATAGCCATTGCCGTAGAATCCCACAGATACTAACTCACAATGTGGACCAGTGAAGCCGTCAATGCAGTCGCATATATTATCTTCGCCTAAGCGCGGCGTGCCACCGTTTAGACAAAAGTTTCTACTAACCATTTTGACCTCGCAAACACACTGCGCTTCAATAAATGCATTTACACCCACAAATGATGATGTATTCGAATAGATCATATAGGGTATTGCTGATTTGTGCAAAGTGTTCATGCACGAAGATTCGCATTTATATTTCTCTAGTAAACATTCATCAATATTGATCATTAGCATTTGTAAATCAAGTTCATTTTCTAAGGATTGTTGGTTTTGCGCCACCATGCCATTTAATTTCACTGGTGCATAGTACGGTGACCCATGTGCCGAAAAACGTATGTCCAAAGTCTTGTTGGCACTCTCCAAAACTGTAAATACATCAACGTTTGCCACAGATGTATTGAAAAGTTTCGAAAGCGCTATTTGCAGACGATCTTTTAAAGAAAATGCATCATCCGCCTGAGCATCACGTGCCACAGCAATAAATTCCTCCTTGGTTATATTGAAAAACCTTATACTGCCACTTTTGTCCACTGCTTCTTCAGGTATTTCTTTTATTATAATCGTAACATCAGCATCGACCGAGTGGCGAGGTATAAAAGTTGACTCCTCCGTAACCACGAATTGCAACACATATTCACCTTCTTGCGTACCTTCTAGCATTGTTATCATACCCGAGCTAGGATTCAATCGGAAATTATCATGTGGTATGCCATTCTTCCATTGAAATTGTTTATCATCTAAGTCCCAATCGTCTGGATCATCTACAAAAACTCGTCCTACATCAGTATCAGGAGCCTCTCCCTTATAGTTGTATATAAAAATACGCGATGAACCCTCAGACATTGCATTATCATTGACATCACCAATTATGAGGTGCAATATGCTGACTGAACTTTTACGAGGTTTTCCAGAATCGCTAATACGTATGGGTATAAAATATTCTTTTTGATCTTCGCGATCGAATTGTACATTCGCAAAGAGATAATCACGATCAATGCTGAACTTTACTTTAATATCTACAGAAGCATCCATATCGATACCATAGGTATAAGGTGGACCATTCTGTGGTTCATCGTAGTCGTTAGCCTGCAGTTGCACCACTTGACCAGGATTACGATTCTCCTGCCAAATAACAGGCATTTTATTTACTAAGAATGGTGCATTGTCATTTATATCTTGCAGTGTTATTATAACTGAAGTACGCGTGAGAAGCCCCGTGCCATTCTCATCAATGGCTGATATCAACACCTGCCAGCTTTTGTGACCATTTGGTAGATCACGATCTAACGGTTCAATTAATTTAAGGCAGCCTTCATTATCTATCGTCAACATTTTTCGTTGTTCTTCCTTCACTACGGAATACTTGATCATTTGATTCGCCATACGATCTTTTATGTCGGGATCGTAGGCTTCGATATTGAGTATGCAGTCATCGAAAATGGTTTCCTCTAGTATGGTCTTCTTATATTCCTCCTTAAAAACAGGTGGATTATCATTGATGTTCGCAATTTTGATAGTGACATTGGCGTAATCATCATAAATACCATCAAAGGCACGTATTCTAAGCACATACTCCGTAATATTCTCGTAATCCAAAAGTGTGTTCACGGTTATCTTTCCAGTCTTCTCTTCTATTTTAAAAGCATCCCCAATGTTACCGCTCTCAATGGTGTAAACAATTTGTGAGGCATTATCCTCATCCACAGCCGTTACTTCTATAACAATGAAATTTATATTGGCATCTTCAGGCAACTTTTCGGCCAAATATTCGCGACGTTGAAAATGTGGCGGATGATCATTCTTATCGGCTATTTGTATGCGAAAAACTTGTTGGCCGCGATTTGGTTCACCGTTATTGTATAGACTTGAAGGCGAGTTATCACTGGCAATAACCTTAATGTTATAGAAATCACGAACTTCTCGATCGAAGGTTGTAAGAGCAGTAATGTTACCCGTATTTGGATCAATGGTAAAAAACTCATGATTGTCTGCCAATTCAAATGACACGATATTATTAGCTTCGGTGCCGTCCATGTCAAAAGCTCGAACTTGCATAACAGGTGTACCGGCTGGTTCGTTTTCTAATATGCTGCCAGTTTTGACTTCAGTAAAGTACGGAATGTTATCATTGACGTCCTCAACTTTAATTTTTAGCACATGCTCAGCGGCAAGATCCCAGGTATTGCGCGCACTCATAGTTAACGTGTAGTCAGTGATAGCCTCATAGTCCAATGATTTACCCAAACTTATTGTTACCGTGTTACCAAATTGATTAAACACAAAAGTTTTCTTACTATTCGTTTGCTCTGTGCGCCCAGTTATCAATTCAAATATCACTTCTGGTTTGTTGGGCACATTTGACTCTGCCGTAAGTGTCGCGATCGGCGTTGAATAATCTATATAGTTTTCTTTAAGGTAGATGGGTTCCTCGATGGGATCAATAAACGTTGGTGGTTTTTTCGAAGATTCGATAACACGTATTCTTACTTCGATTTGCGCATCCTGAGGTTGAGGATCAGGTACAATGTTATAGGCACGTACGGTAATGGTGTAGTATTGAGGAGGTCTTTTATCAATTGGACGATTCAGGTATATGATTCCGGCAGCTTTATCAATTTTAAAATATTGACTGTCTTGTTCATTCAAGATCTCATATTCGATAATACTATTATTGCCATTATCAAGATCGCTAGCACTAATACGCATTACAGTTGAATCGGTCTGTAGTGAGAAAGAATGAGATAAAAAAAATAATTGTTAATAAAGAAATATATAGAAGAGTAACTAATAAGTTTCAATAAGCTTAATCGCTTCAAGCATGTTTTTTTATGCGAAATATCAAAGTTCAATTGGCTATGCAATAGGAGTGATGTAACGAAAAAAACAAAGGTATTTGGAAAATAGATACATTTTAAGATAGGTTATATTTTTTAAGACTTTATATATACTATACTTAAATTGTCTTATACAATCAAACAACCATCCTCGCGTAAAGGCATTCGGAAACTTCTTTCCCGTCATATTTCAGTTTGTTCTCTTTTATTTTGGTCTGCATCGCGTATAATTGAGTCAATCCGGTTAATAGAGGTAAGTTTTAAGGAAAATAATTCAATACGAATACAGTGAAATTCCCCATTACGGACAGCCCCCATAACCGGACAGCTCCAATAACCAGACATATTTCAGCATATTTCAGCGACACTCACTAACTTTTCCATACAAAATACATTCCGATAGCCGGACGCTCCAATAACCGGACAAAAATATTGCGACGGTGGGTGTCCGGTTATGGAGAATTTCACTGTAATGACTTCACTTTCAATGCTTTATTTTGCCAAAGATGATTAGCGATCGTCAAGCAAGGTCGTAACGGCCGCCTTCGTCTGGAAGGTGCGTCCAAAATCAATAAGTTTGGAATTACTGAATAATTGGGTTAAGAGTCTAAAGTAAATCCGTATGAAATATGGGCGTGGTCCAACGAATTTGAAACCTTAGGTATAAATTTCATGACTTCAGTTTTTAATTGACCCATTCGTACTCATTAATATTATTCGAAATTTTCAAGGCGATCACACATTTTCTCAGTTGTTTTAACTTGGAGTTACTTATAAAGTAAATGGACTGTAACTTTACGAAATATGCAGTCTGGCGCAAAATAATATTATGGTTTGAATTCGTTTTCGGGGAATTTAATATGGAACGACACAAATCAGAACATCGAATAGAGATCATCGAATTTGATTTTGAAACCCAACGCACCGTAGATCTCCCTAAAGTGTAATGTTGATGTGCCGTGTATCGTCTGAAAAATTCATTGGCCTATATTTCCTCGAAAATGAAGCCATTGAGGATCCTGAGTATTACACGATGTTGGTGGAATATTCGCAATGAAATCTGTAACATAAGACCTAAAATTGTGGGAAAAGTAATGGAAAAAGCG
This sequence comes from Tricholauxania praeusta, assembly GCA_949775025.1. Lineage (NCBI taxonomy): Eukaryota > Metazoa > Arthropoda > Insecta > Diptera > Lauxaniidae > Tricholauxania > Tricholauxania praeusta. Next base: position 9,632,984 of record OX459031.1, read on the forward strand.
TTACAAGGAACACGAATGTATGAACCAGAAAATGTACAACATTTGCGAGACGTTTAGGTCAATAAAATTCCCCATTTGAAGTTTTGAACTTAAAATAAATGATAATTTACTCTGAGATAAAAATAAGTTATATAAGATTCAAAACCATAAAGGTCATTTTGCACCACACTTTACAATTGAATTATTTTTATTAGAACTTTTCAATATTAACACGGCGCTGCACTTGATGCATAAACATATAGAAGTCAAACTTCTTAACGGAAACCTATTTCTGTACGTGTTATTATCCTTAAAAATATTCTAATCTTCATCATTTATATTATGTTAACTTCTGATTGAAAATTAAAATTCATAGATGATAAAAATACTTTCCAAAAATTCCAACCACAAAAATATACACATATTTTGGCTATAAATGCACACGTAGTAGTAAAAAATTAAGTTCACCAAAAAAACAATTCAAACAACATTTGTACCTCCTGATGGATGAACAATAAGACCCCAACTAAAGAAAATGACTGTAATTGGCACAAAAACATTAGAAAAAATGTGGCTACAAATTATTGATTTAAAACGCCATGTCAAGGTTTTAACTCAAAGCAAGAAAGACGACAACAAATAAGAGCACTGAACTTATTACAGTAAAAGAAAATAAAATCAGCTTAATAATCAGCTACATTAGAAAGAAGGGGAAATATTGCTGAATATTTAGGAAACCTAAAAAAAAGAAGCTTAGTTACGCCTACACAAAATTATACACGTTAAACTAAAGCTATAAAGTCAAAATGGTAAAAACCAAAAAAAAACAAAAACAGCAAGTGTAAATTATAGTTAACGTTTTTATGAGATCATTTAATTTTAGAACTGAATGAAGAAATAAATCGGTCATTTTGAGAAGAGGTTATCTAGAAATTTTTTTAAAAACAATTTATGGGCGTTTCAGTACATCAAGATTTTCTCTTGCCTGATATATTTGATATTCTTAATTCATGTTAAAAGGGGATATTTTACCATTTGCTAAGTACATGCCACGGTCTAAGTCAATAAATCCAACCTATGTTTTACAATATTTCGCAATATAACTTGAAAACAGACAGTGATTAGAACAAAATTCTTGAAAAATTTCATATAACATCTGCCTAACATAACGTGACCAGATATTGTTCGGGAAAGCGCGTAAAAGCAAAAAAAATCCATCAAATTTGCGTTAAAATGCTAAAAATGTTCGGAAAAAGGTTTTTTTTTTTTTTGATCCTCACTTTCACATTCAGAAATCCTTAACAACATGACATATTTTTCAGGAATAAGATATATTTAAAAAAAAGTGACTTATCCCGCCGATCGCATGATCACGTCAGCCTAACATAAATAAGTGACAGATATTTACAAGCGATTTACCGGTTAAAAATTATTTTGAGTTTTTGACCTTGAATACATACATTTTTGGAGGTTTATTTTTTTTTTGCATTACCCTTTTTTTTCATTTAAAAATGGTTGAAAATCAAAACGTAATAAAATTTTTCGTCCAAACGTTTTTTCGTCCCAGCCGCTTGCTATGTTTGTGATTTCAAATAATGTACCTAAGCACCCTACCTAAGCAACTATCTTGAAAAAGTTACATTAAGCTGGATTCATTTTTACCGAGTTTCGAAGTTTTTACAAATTTTCAGTTTCGTTAATAACTTATTAAAAAAAGAGAAATAAAAAGTTTTTTTTTCTTCCTCAGCCCGTTGAAATCGGTACTCACAGAATTTTATAACCAGTACTAACTATTGTATCTGAAAACTGTTTATGCAATGTGAATAAAAGTTTGACAAGCCATTGCTTTCTGAAGCTTTTAATTGATGAAATTTATATTGTAAAATCCAACTCCAATACAAATGACCAACTGTATTAGTGGCATGGGCAAAAACGCCCGAAGGAATTTCGCCAAAAAATAAAAAGTAGCCATAAAAAACTTAATATAAATATGGATGATTTGGAAATTGCTCAAAGTTTTAACGATTCTTCGAGCTTTTTATGGGTAATTTTTTCATTCGGCTCCAAAATACCACCGAAAACTTTGTTACTGGTTTTCACACGTTTTTAAAATGTTTTTTATTTTTTTTTTTTTTTTTTAAGAAAAAGTGATCAAAAAACAAAACCAAAATCTGTGATCAAAAAACAAAACTAAAATCTGTTAGAAAGGTTGAATGTTCGCCCAAAATGTTTTCAACGTTTCATAAGGAGTTAGGTCCGAATTCGATATTTTTGTAAACATTCTTTTCTTTTTATTTCGACTTTAATTTAATTGGAAGTCTGTAGCTTCTTCAACAAAAAGGGTATACGATTTATCAGAAGATTGTAATTGATTCAATAAAGCGCAAAACTTTTCACATAGACTTTTTTAACATTATGCGATATTATTATCTCTAAAACAAGATTCACGTTTTATTCCTCAAACTCCGAGGCGCAAATCTTATATCTACCTACAGTTTTCGGGATTCAAATATTTTTATTTAATTAAAAATACAAAACTTTTTCATTAGGACCTTAATTGGTTTAGCTTTTTTACCCGCCATTCTGTTATGTCTGCAAAGTATACTTTCGAAGCATTACCAGTGCTTTTCTCGACTACCGTGGAGTATTAACCGAAAATATATTATACATTGAACTAAAGGTAAATATTAGAGGTCTGCATGAGTGCACTCGAAACGATCATCATATAAAGTTCCGAATGCAATAAACTTCGAGTGCTTGGACTTGTAAAATATTTTATTTGTGATTTATTTGCAAGTGCAGCACTCACCTCTCCTGCTTGGTATTTCGATTTGTCTTGATTTGATTTGTGGTTTTTGTGCACAAGGACTCGATGGACTCGCAACGTGGCGAGTGGTTTGATGGTCGTTTCTAGTGCACTCATGCAGATCTCTAGTAAATATGAAAACTACGTAGAAATCATGTGCAAATCTAAATCTAAAATAATGCTTAAGAGGTAAGATTAAATGATTGCAACCCTGCTAATTGTTGGTTAATTAATGCCCTACAATTAACTTTAATCCTTATAGAACTGAACAAGATATTTTGGTTTGAAGTACATAATTTGATATCAGTTTTAATCTGCTTATACATTAACCCTATGGCCAAGCGAGATGCATCTATTGAACATTTTTATACATGAAACTTTTTTATACTGAAACTAAAAATCCAGTGGTTCAAACAAAAAAATAAAATTTGTGTAAAATACACCGTACTGTCACCACCAAAACGCAGTAATCCAGGGTTGTCCACGTAAGGCGGTACAGTACAGGGATTTCTAACATTTTTATACTCACATGCATGTCCTCCGACATGGACTCATCATATCTGGCCTTATTAAAAACGGGAGGATTGTCATTAATATCCTCAATGGTTACAGGAAATGTGCAAACATCGTCTAAAGGTGGACGTCCATTGTCTGTTGCTTGTACCGTTACATAAACGGCCTTTTCATGTATCGGTTCATCGCGATCAAAAGTGTGCGCCGTGACAATAACACCCGTATTGGCATTAATATGAAATTTCGGACGTTCCGACGGAGATTGTGCTAGACTATAACGAATTTCCTGATTCGGATCAGGATCATCGGCCTGCACCTTTATAACAAATGTATTTTCCGGTTGTTCCTCTTTCACAGAAGGCGCATAACGGGCACAGTTTTTAAAAGCCGGCTTACGATTATCGACCGAGTAAACTTCGTTCGAGATAACGTTATTCATAGAGGAACTCATCGTGTGGGTACCACCGAAAAATACCGCCGAATTACCGGAACGCGCCGCAGGCAGTGCCGAATAGAGCGAATTTGATGACATTAAATCAACGGATTGAGGATGAGGTTGTGGTGAACGACGTAACCGAAAAACATCCGATGGCAGCGCCGCAGGTGAGGACGAGGCAGATGATTTTGAAATTGGGTCTACATATTTGTCAGCTGGTTGCAGCAGCGGCGTCGGCGGGTGTACAAGCTGAACCGTTGTGACTAATGTTAGCGCGAACGTGATACACGTGATATAGTTTACCAACACCGATTTTCTGTTGTGTGTAAACATTTTCTTGCATTACACTATAAAGCCAAGTTGGAAGAGAATTAACACTAATTTTGTTGTTATGTTGCAAATTCGCTTCTTTTATTTAAATTTTTTTTTTTATTTTCACTTATTTTGCCGGTTCTTTGTTTTGTTGCACTGTAAATTTTGGCGTACGAACGTCAAAAAATTAACGGCGCCGTACAAAAAACCCGATGCGTTTGCTGCTATCGTCGCTGCTCTCGTTCACAGCGATGTCTATTTGTTGTTGTTGCTGGTTTTACGTCGGCAGCAATTGACTGCATTTTCATGGAAACACATTCGTCAAACACAAAATGAGACCACGGTACTAAAATTATTCAACTCTCTTGAAATTTTGTTTTCTTTTGAAAAAATTCTTTTTTTTCTTTTTATGTTCGCCTTCAATTTTATTACTCATTCATTTTTCACCTTTTTTATTCAAACAGGTAATTCCAGGTAAAAATAGTGGTAACACGGCACACACACAACAAGAGTTGTTACCAATTTTGCATATGTGTGCGCACAGGTAAGCGAATTATGATTGTATTTGTTAACAACGAAAAAATGGACAACTTTTTAACGAAGAAAAGCACGAACGCGGCGTTGATTTTTTATGTAAATTCAACAGTGTTCTTTTAAAACGATTTCTTTCTAATAGTAGTATGAATTAATATACTTTTATGAATCCACTTCATATATTCAAAAAACTATCGCATCGATTTAATTGTAAACAAAATTTTTCAATTTAAATATTACGCTTATTTTGTAGGTATTCTTTTTTTACAGTTGCATTTGTAACTTTTTTCACATAAATAAAAAGATTGTGAGTTCTTTTACAAAACAAACCGATCGCTTGTTCTCTGCTGCTCCCACAGAATTTTCCGTTATCCGCTCAAAAACCCGCAAGTACGTAAACGACGAACGCCAGACTCAAACTCCGACAACGTTGGCAACAAAATCAAGCACAACTGTCGTTTTTTCTTTTCTTGTCGACATCAAAAAGTATACAACACTGGCAAATGTGTACAAAACAAACAAAATGTAAATGTGTTTGTGTTTGTATGTGTTCTAAGAAATACTGGTAAAACGAGTTTTTCTCTTTTGATTTGAATTTCTTTGCTTCACTTTTTTAAGCACTTCAGAAAATTAATGCATGTTTCTCGTTTTTATTTACTTCGTAATTCGTTCACTTGGTCTGCGTTTACACAAGGAAATTGTGTGAAAAAATTCTTGTTTATTCTCTTTTGTGAATTTATTTTACGTTTACACACGAAAACTAAAATTTATTTTTGCTTGAAACGTAAACTCAAAGCATAATATCAGTCAACGAACATTACATAAGCCATCCTAGCTGATACGAACCGCTCTGTTGCTGTCTGTAATAATGCGGCAAACAGAATCCGGACGGTTGACCGAAATACTGCCAGCGTAAGAACCGTTGAACGGTGAAACCGCCATAAAATCCGTTCAAGTAAACAAAATTGCGACGTACGACGGCAAATTCAGCTGTCATTTTGTGTTGACAGGAAAGTAATTTTTGCATTGAAATATTTTTGATTGTGACAAAGTGAAACCTTTTATATTTTTCGTTGTAATTCAATTCATTTATGTTCTTATTTATATTATAATCACTTTTCATAGTATTAAAACTGACACTACAACAAATGCAACACTAATCTGATCATTTCATTCAGTCAAGTGTGTTGTAATTTTGACTACGACTCACCGCTTGCGATATTTCAGTCAACCGCCCGTATTCTATTAACCGCATAAGAATCTCCCTACGTTCATGATTTAACTATTAAGATCCTCGCAAGCTGTCAAACTCATCTCTAAAGGTGCTAGATGTCATGAGCAACCGAATGTAAAAATAAATAGCCAAAACAAAACAATGGAAAAAACCTGATTCAGTTTGACAATTATTCAATCATTAATTTATTGCTCAGCGTTTACACATAGAAACGATTTCCGAAAATTCTTCTTGCATGTTGGCAAGAGTGGAAAAACAAAAGGGGCGAAGTATAGAATTTGTCGTTTGTTGCAAGCGCAAAACAAAAATCACAATAGAGAATAGACAAGAATTTGTCCACACAGAATTTCTTAATCTAAAAGTTGACTTACTAACTGTTCAGTACTTGGCATATTTGACGTTTTGTCAAATTTTCTTTTTGGTAGCCTTTAGTCTAATCAGCTTGTCAATCCATCTGAAAAAAAAAACAGAAACTGTATAAACGTATTAAAACCTATCCTTATAATATTGACCTAATTTAATAATATTCAGTTAAATAATAATTATATTAAATAGTTCAATGAAAAAATTACTACCTCGTAACTTTTCATATAAAAATGTAACCTTTCAGGTATATCAGTGTTTATCTGGTCATCCAACGCTGGCAGTACTGCCTATTTTGTTCGCACTGCAAATGATATAAAACCGTCATGAAACGGTCAAGAACTTAGAACTGTTAAGCAACCGTCACTCAATTTCGTACCTTCTGTACGCCGCACAATATAGTAATCATTCTGATAAACAAAGTGTAATTTTTTTTAACTAAAATGTCCCACGAAGCAGATGTAGAATCTAAAACCCTAACAGCGGCCCAAAAAGCGCGTATTGAAAGAAACCGCGTGAAGGCCTTACATCTGCGACAGGGAAAATTGGTCGCACATCCCTACGCACAGCTCACCAAAAGGTAAATTAAATGGGTATATATGAAATGCTTAACTAAAATCGAATAAAATCAGAGACGGCAGCTTACCTGAGGCATCAGTTATCAAAGTGCAAGGCACAAAATATGTTGACAGTGGCGGTGGATTCCTGATAGAGCAGAGTCTGATACCGGACTCACAAAAAGTAACCGGCACCACAGAGTCCAATGAAGTTACAGCACAATTGGCCGATGAAGCTATTTCCATACCAGTATCTTATGAAGAATGTATTGAATGCGGTGATTCCTTTGCCGATTCGTATCTTTTCAAAAATTTCGAATATTCTGTTTGTGACAAATGTCGAGATCCAGAAGAGAAGCATTCACTAATAACACGCACTGAGGCGAAGGCCGAATATCTACTTAAAGATTGTGACTTTGATCGCAGAGAACCGCCGCTCAAGTACATAAGCCGCAAGAACCCACACAACGTACGCTGGGGCGAAATGAAGCTGTATTTGCATTCGCAAGTATGTAACAAAAAAAAATCTAAACGTTGGATGTAACAGAGGCGTAAAACATAAATTAAAATTTGAGTTTTTTTAGTTTTAATTGTCAAAACTTTGTAACTGCTTATGTGAATCGCATCAATATTTTTTTGTCCGATAGCCTCTTTTTTTCATTATTTATTTGCATACATTTATTTTTACGGAGTGATTTTGCTGACGATGTGTAAAAGTTGTATATTGCCCTTGTTGCATCCAACAAACAAATCTGACTAGGCTTTAAATTTTATTGGAAGTAAGTTAGGCTTAACAGGTGTAATTTATTCCAAGGGGATGACCTGTATATGACGTGTTCTCGTGTCTCCTAATCCCTGCCTTGCTTTGAGGTTAATTTTGAAAAAATATACATATTGTTACTTTAATATAGAAATGCCCTAACATTTTTTTCAAAATCGAGTTTTTTGTAGATTTCGGTAGAACACCCAATACACCATTGATAAAAAACGGTGTGTGCTACGATTGAAATTAAAGTAATTACAAGTAAAAAAGCCATAACTTACTTTAACTCACAAAACTTGAATTTTTATTAAGCTTTTTTTAGTTCTCCTGTAAAGTAACAAAAATTGTAGATAGGGCCTTTCTATATTAAGGTTAATATATTTATTTATTTATTTATTTATTTTAAATGAAAATTAGAGATTAAATCACTAACTTACAAAGGAAGGAGCACTAGTAACTAGGACCTACGGCTCACTTGATAAATATTATATACTTAAATAATATATGTAATTATATAATATAATAAGAATGGTTTAAGGAACATTTTTACAAAATAAAAGTGTTAATAATGCCAAAGTTATATTACAAAGCGGACTGACGGTATAAAATAATATCTGAGCTTATATCACATTTTTTAAGTCGGTTTTGAGCAAGAAATTATTTAATTTTGAGATGTTAGCTATTGAAATAGACTTAAGTAAACTAGAAGGAATTACATTGTGGAAAATACTTGTTCTAATAAAATTAAAGTAAGGACAAATGTCTAATAGATGGATTACAGAAAAAGCGGTAGAGTTGCAATACGGACACTGAGGAGCGCTGGTTCCATTTAACAGATGGCTATGTGTGATTATTGTATGTCCAATACGTAGACGTACTATGGCTTTTATGTCGTTACAAGAAGCTGAAGAAGGATAAGTCGGTTTCCTTCCGTCTGAATTGAAGTTTTTATAAAGATGAAAGAAGTTAGACCACTCGCGCTGTTTAAGTTGGTACAGATGTGTGTTAATCAAGCGAAAAATGTCTTTTTTCTCTATTACGTTCATGGTCGTTAGTGGCTGCAACGAAGCTGATTTTGCAGTTAGATCCGCGGCTTCATTTCCTTTTATACCTATGTGGCTTGGGACCCACATAATTTTTAGAGTATTTCTGTTTTGAGAGAGGGTATTTCGGATTGAATTGAGTAAATGCGAATTATGGTTTGTCTTGAGAAGTGTTTGAATGGTTCCTAGACTATCTGTGCATATAACAAACTTTCCGCCAGATTTGTTAGCAAATTGAACTGCATGTAGAATCGCGGTCGCTTCAGCTGTGAAAACTCCGCAATATTGGTGTAGACGTCCGACCGATATGGTGCCACCCTTGTCATCCACTACTGCAAATGAAGTGGCAGAGCTAGATTTAGAGCCATCCGTGTATAAAAAATTCCAGGAACTAGACTGTAACGGTAAAGATACTTCATTAAATAGATTCCGAAAAACCAATGGTGATGTGCTATCCTTTGGAAGTTTTGCCAACTGAAGAAGAAAGGATGACTGAATAGATTCCCATGGCGGAGGACTAATCAGTTTGGATTTCGCTGAATGTACTGGAATTTCTAGTTCAGTTGCGAATGAAATGCATCTCATGATGGTAGAACTTCTCCTTAATATTTTTTTGTGTTTTAACATTTTTTTTGCAGTATTGTTAATTAGAACATTTTTGCTACTAGTCAGCTTTGGTATCAGCCTAAGAGTGTTGTATTTCAATCTTTCTGCGATTGTTGGAAGACCGGCTTCGGCGAGGATACACTTCACGGGAGATGTTGGGAAAGCACGGATACTACGTCTGGCAGCGATGTGGTATGGTGCATGTAAAAGCTGTGTGTTAGACTTGGCACAATGACCGTAAATCGCTAATCCGTAATCTATCTTCGACAATATAAGAGCTTTTGTGATATTAACAAGTGTTGTTAAGTGAATAAGACAATGCTTAGAGGAAAGATATTTAATTACATTGAGTCTTAAAGCTAAGTTATTTCTCAGATATTTACAATGCTCTTTAAAAGATAGTTTATTGTCAAATATTACTCCTAAAATATTTAGTTTTAAGCAATTTGCAATCGTTGTATTATTGAAAGACAAGTTCGGAGGTGTACAATGTTTTTTATTGCAGATATGAAGAGATTTGCATTTGTTGTAAGATAAATTAGCACCTGATTCTTTTGACCAGTTTGAAATATCTAACAGAACTTCGGTGTACTTGTTACGAACATGAGTCAGGTCTTTGCATTTTGTGAACAACAATACATCGTCAGCGTACATTACGTGTGAAATGCATTTGTGATTAAGTAAAATATTATTAATTTCTTCAAATGCAATTATAAATAAAATAACCGAGAGCGGAGAGCCTTGCGGTATGCCATTAAACAAATTGTAAATGTCAGAAAATTTGTTATTTAATTTCACACAAAAGGTGAGATTGGTTAAAAAGGCCTTGGCGAAATTATAAATTTTTTTACCGACTTTCCATTTGGACAACTGACGTAGAATGACATGAATGCCAATTCTATCGAAGGCCTTTTCAAAGTCTAAACTTAGTACGGAAGTATGGTTTTTTGTGGCGAGAGCCGTGGAGGCGTAATTTTCAAAATATAAGAGGGCGTCCATTGTGCTATGACCTTCCTTATAAGCAACCTGATGAGGGCTGATAAAATTGTTTGATATTGCAAACCACATAATTCGTTTAGCTATAGTTTTCTCTAATACTTTGCCCAGGCAAGGTAACAGAGAGATTGGCCTATACCCAGATAAAGAAGTTGCTGGATGGTTCGGTTTAGGGATTGGGATAACGGTGGCTTGTTTTAAAATATGGGGGTAAACTCCTTGCTCTAGAATATTGTTGTATAGGGACACAAGCCTAGTTTTTAGTACACTTGACATGTTTTTAAGCATTGGGTAAGAGATTCTATCTTGACCTGGAGTTTTACCTGTTAGTGAAGAAATCGTTAAGTCGAATTCGAAGGCAGTAATGGGAGCTTCTATTTTTTTTGCAGATGGTGTGAGGCAATGGTCTGTATAATCATCATTTATCCATTTTGATTTTTGAGAAATAAAATCGTGGTGAAAGTTTAAATCCTGAGAATATGTAGACCAGGAGGAGCCAAGGTAATTGCTAATATCCCTAGGCGAATAAATGGGACCATTGTTTGTATCTAACACTTTTATTGTAGAAGGGCTGTAATTTCCTGAAAGCATCTTAATTTTAGACCATATTTCTTTAGGGTTGGAAGTAGGATTTATTGATTCTGTTAGTTTTTCAAGGCTCTGTCTTTTTGCCTCTTTTAATTTCTTTTTAAATAAAGCATTTGATTTTTTATAAGAAATTAAATTTGCATCAGAGCGCGATCTTTTAAAATTGTACCATAATTTTTTCCTTTCTTCGCGCAGAAAAGACAAATAAGGAGACCAATAAGGCACTATGTGTTTTTGAAATTTGAAATAAGTCTGAGGAATAGAATTGTGGGCAGCATATCGAAATGCTTTTTTTATGATTGCAGTTTCTTTATTAACATTATTAGAAGGTGGGTGTTTCGAAATATACGCATCTGTCAAATTCTGGAAAAGAGTCCAGTTAGCTTTTTCAGTTTTGAATTTAGGAGTTGGTATACCCTTATTTGAGATAGGAGTTGACATTCTGGTTAAAAGTGGAAAATGATCGCTTCCGTAGAGAGAGTTGAGTGTGTGGCAGGAGAAATTGGGAGCAATGTTAGCTGAACAAATAGAAAGGTCTATATTTGTAAAAGTTTTATGCGACGAAAAGTGAGTGGGTGAACCGTCGTTTAAAACAATCAGGTTCTCAGAAAGTATCAGATCTTCAAGAATCTTACCTCTTTGATTAGTAGAATCGGATCCCCAGAAGGGGCTCCATGAGTTAAGGTCGCCTATTAGGAGAAAAGGGTTGGAAAAATTTGAAAATATGTCTTGAAAATGTTTGAGGCTGAAGCTCTGTTGCGGTGGTATATATAAAGATAATATTGTAAATTTGAAGCCGAGGTTAATTTCAATTGCCAATGTTGAAATTGGCGATTGGATTGGAATAAATTTGTGAGAGATATCTTTTTTCACAAGAACAGCTATTCCTTGCTTATTAGATGAAATATTATGAAGGTTGTGAAAGTAGCTATTGTATTGTTTAGGGACTGTTGCGTGAGCGTTGTAGGGTAAGTGTGTTTCTTGCAATGATATAAAAGATGGAGAGAAGTCTTTAATAATAAGCTGTAAATCGTTATAGTTATTGTAGAAACCTTTCATGTTCCACTGTAGAATGTCAAATGCCATACTATGAAATATAAAAAAGAGTGTTCATGGGAGGCGTATTAGGTTAAAATTAATCTGAGTCATTTGAGTCAAAGTTACTAGGTGTTACAAAGTATTGGTTTTTATCTAATAATTCTTGTGTTATTTTGGAAATAGGAGATTGAAGAGATGTTTCGGAAGAATGATTATTGGAAGTAAAATTTGTAGCAGTAGTCAAGGAGACTCCACTTTTACTATTTTCCATTTTATTGTTGTTGTATGATGTCTGTATTTCAGTGATTGAGTTATCGGTGTTATTAATGGATAGTTGAGGTTTTAATAGTGTAGTTGGATTAGAATTTGGTATTGTTTCTGATTGTTGTTTATTTAAAATTGATGGTTCATTTGGAATTGGTTGTTTATTTGAAATTTGTTGTTTATTTGAAATTGGTTGAATGTTTGAAATTTGTTGAGTTTGGGCCTTTTGGGAAAGAACCTCAGAATAGGATGTAGAATTTGAGGGTTGTTGAGATTTGTGGATTTGTCTTGCATCACGCATTGAACACTTCTTCTGGGTTTTGATTTTTAAGATCTCTTTTTGTTGTATAAATTTTTTGCAATTGTTAGAGTTAGAAGGGTGGTTTTCTGCACAATTTGCGCATTGAATACGTGTGCATTCACTGGGACTGTGGGGAGGAAGACTGCAGTTTACACAGGATGGGCTATTATTACAGCGTTTCAGTGTATGTCCGAGCAACTGGCAAGACTTGCAACGCATCGGATTAGGGATATATTCCCTCACCAGAACTTGGTGCCAAGAAACCTGAATAGACTCAGGTAAATGGTAAAGATCGAATGTGAGCAAGACCACGCCGCTAGGCTGGGACTTATTATCAATCGTTTTAGTAAATTTGTGAATACCAACTACACCTTGGGGAGCCAATTCACTCACAATTTCAGCATCAGAAACATTGTTCAAATAAGGAGCGTATATCGTACCTTTCACAAAATTTAAGTTTTCATGGAATTTACATGTTATGTCGCACAGGCCAAGTAATTTCTTGGAAGAAATAAACTTGTCAGCTATATTTTTATTTTTAACAAGCAGCAAAAGACTTCCGTCTCGTAGCTCAGAAATATTTTCGATATCTTTACTAATTAGGTGGAGGGATTTTTGCACTGCAAAACACGAAAATTGTGACAAAGGTTTTTCGGCGTTAGTGGCTGAAACCACAACATATTTAGGATTGGGAGGTGAAAGTTTGGAAATCGGAAGAACCGGAAAATCAGATAAAGAATTTAGGCTACGTTTCTTTTTTGCTTTAGGACCGGCTGCTAACGCAGCAAACCGATTGTCCCCTAAATTGGGAGCCCCAGGGGGCATATTGACACTGTTTAATACACTGAGTCGTTAAAAACAAGTGAAACACGTGGGAAGAAAGAAAATCAAAACGAGTTTTGACAAGAGTTAGTGATAACGGATAACGGTACCACGCAAAAAATACAATAGACGCAGGTAGATCGCAATAAACACACGAACCGCACTCGACGAGAGATAGTCGGAGACTGAGGTTAATATATACTTCTTCTGAGCGTTCTCAATTCATCCATTGGACTGTTGAAAGATTTCAATTGATTCTGATCACTAGATCGGATAGGTGACACTCATATGAGCAAGGAGCATAAAAAAAAACTTCCGTAAATGAGGAAGCACTTGAATGTAGATACCAAAAAATGAGTAAAGAATTTTGAATGTCCAACTTGTTTACCATGTAACTGAAAAGGGCTTAAAACTAAAAATCAAGTTAAAGGTGTAAGAAAACATTGTTATAGTTTTCTTAATATTTCTGTGGAGAAAAGAAAAAATTACTTTAGTCTGATATTGTCGTTTTGCAGGAGAGCTTCAAAGTTAATTTTTAAAAATTTATGTGAATTGTAGTAAAAGCTATTGATTTCTATAGAACTTCTGTTAATCAAGGAAGAAATTGTTGCACTTTTTAATATGAAAATCACGCAAATTAATAAGTTATTCACGAAAATAAAGCTGGAGCGGTTTTTTGAAACGAGAGAATTCAACTTCGTAGAACCAATCTCCAAATAAGCTGTTTTTCCAAAATAAATATTTAAATTTCGAATATGTGCACATAAGTTTTTATTCCAAATAACCTAATGCAATCCAAAGAATTATAATATTGGAAAAAAACGTCTATACATTTTTGAATCCCCCCCTTAGGACGTTACATAATATCTAAACAGCTCATAAACAGTTCTATTACTTATTCCATTTTTAGATCGAAAAACGTGCTATGGAGGTTTGGGGTAGTGAGGAAGAACTCATGCGTCGACATGAAAGTCGTGAAACCAACCGTGAAGTATCAAAAGTTAAAAAATATAATAAACAAATGAAGCAGCTACGTATGGAGGTACGCAGTAGCTTATACATCAAAGATACAAAGGCGACGCATACACATGAATTTGGTCCAGATACCTACAATGAAGATGAAGATAACTATACACATGCATGCTTAAAATGTCCTTACATAGAAACTTATGAAAAAATGTAATTTTATAAACTTTTTCATTGCTGTTTGATTTATTTGGCTTATATATTACCTGCATACATGAATAAAATTATACTTTGAAGCTTAATTATTAAAGAGTTTCAGTTTATTTTTAATGACGGCTTAAATATTATAAATTATAATTGATATTACATTCTATGTAAATCGACTAAATGCTTTTTATTTAAGAAACCAAGCTTAGACTGAAAACTAACTGTAGCTAAATTTGTAGCTTAATGGTGGTGTGAATTTTTTTGTTTGTGTTGCCCGAGCCCCACAGCATGCTGGGTGAATTTTTTCTAACATTTATGCCTTGGACCACGTAAATTTATACATATAATTATTTTAATATCTATATGTCTATTTTTACATGGTGTGAGTGGGTATGTTGAGAAAGTGCGATAAAGCTAAGAAAAAACTATAAAATAAATAACAAATTAATGTGCATGATAATTTTTTCTATTCCATTTTTTATTGAATAAGCTTTTTACTTGGTATGCTATATAAAATATGCTAAATAACTAAATAGGCCATCGGTTCAAGCACGATGTGCGTAATGCTTCGAACACAATTACAGCGGTGGCGGTAAAGCGGCGACAAATATTCGCTGTCAAAAATTATAACATACTTGATCATGTGAAATTGAACAGAATTGCGGCGTACAACTGTTTAGCTGCGACGATTCGCCGTCGATTTAGATTTAATTCTATTTCACCGTCCGATCAGTGTTGCAGTTCTTTGTCATTCTCTTTGCCAGTACGATTTTCTCCGCAAAATTTATTGTTTACAAATTTTGTTTTTCTCACTCTCTTTTCCCTATAGGATTCTCTCACAAGAAATCAGACGTGAAAAGCAGTCGCCGCCGCAATTGTGTTTGTTCAAACGATTTTTCGCCGCGTTTTTTTTTTTGACAGCGAATATTCGTCGCCGCTTTACCGCCACCGCTCTAATTGTGTTCAGGTTATAAGGCTTATGCCGATCGCGGCTTGCCATGAACATGAAACTTTAGCCAAGAAACGTCGTACCTTCATGCGAGACTGCCACGAAAATCTTTTACAATTTTGCCGTTAAAAGTTTTACTATTATTCCTTTAGCAGTTTTTATTCATCTTTTTGAACTAGACTCGACTGCAACAGTTTTTTGGAACGCAAAAATTTCAAGTTTCATATGTGATTGAAAAGCATTCGAATACTTTGACAGTTAACGACGCTGTGCACAGCAAGTGAATGCGCTCTTATCAACTAACCCAATATCTTGACTCTGCTGATACTGCACAGAACTTCACTTCATGTACTGTCAAAATTAGAAATCGAATATATGTGCGTTTGTGGGATGTGTGTTTTGGTTGGCTACAGGTATGTGCATGAGCAAATTTTCACATATAATTTATAAGATATAAACCACGAAAACGCGCGGATAATATGGATACTACAAAAAAAGATTGAAATGGTATTACTACTGTGCACTGATTGTCAACAACTGAGAAACAATTTGTGTTCTCATGTACACTTCTGAACGCAGCTTTTCTTAACAGTTCGTGTCGGTTTTGTTTTATTGTCAGCTGTGAGCTACCCGTTTTCAGCAGCTCGTGCTTCTTTCAAAATTGTAAATATTTACAATTTGTGCAAGTTCCAAGTATTTACAATACAAGAAAAATTTCATTTGATCTAAATTTTTTACATAAATCGAATAGGGTGTTGGTTGCGCATAATTTCAGTGATCTTTTTATTATGTCATAGTTGCGCATTTTTGCGCAACTGTCACTTTACTACAATCGTGATTAAAAAAAAGTGGTTTGTATAGAAATTTTTGGATTCATTTTACGCCATATCTTGCGTTGAGTAAATTGTGACTGCGAAACAAACTGCAATAACTTCCCGAAATCAAGACCTGTGACCCTACTATGTAAAGCGCTGCGAAGGCCAATGCGATTCAATGCATTTTAAAGTAATATTCAGGAGCTCGTAATATAACGTGCAAGTGATCGCTCAAAACGTAGTTACGTGGTAGGTTGCTGTTTTTTACATTTCGAATTTACTAATAGAAAATTAAAATAACTAATGGAATGAGTTACAAAAGATGAATTATTTCTTAAGAAATACGTTAAGATATGTACGTGCAAAGTAATTGCAACGATGCTTACGATACGCAACTATCCGACATAACATGTGATACATATCTGTGGCGACAAGGAATAACAGCTAACTAAACTCGCTTTTAGCAAGTTTTCAGGAGAACATTTTTAAGTTTCAAATCGTTGCATTAAATCAAGGAACTAAGATTATTATACGATTCTAACGCAATATGTTAGAAACTTAACGATATTTCAATTTGTGAGTCAAGTCTTATCGTTAACTTAGCTTTTTAAAGAGCTAACTTGTTTAAAATTTGTGAGTCTTAAGTTCACTTTAGTTGTTTTTCCGTACGTATAATTTGGTTTTTCGTAATCCTTTTTAAAGTTAAGCTGTTATTCCAAATGTATTGTTGAAAACTTACCTGGACTTAAGTTATATTTCCAAAAATAATAAATCCGATAAAAAGAGCTTGACTAACTTTACTTTACTTTAAATGGAAAAATATTTTATAAAATGAAATAATTCTCTCTAACTTCAAACTAGCCCTGGACAAATTTAAAGATTAACTTTGACATTTGTTCAAAAGTATATATTGCAATGTCGAACGTTTTTAATTGTTAATTCTGAAATATTTTTTAACACGGTTAGACATTTTAATTTTTTTTTTTTTTGGACAGTAACACTTTACGGCCAAACTCGAAATAAGATTTTTTTTTTTTTGCAATGCAAAATATAGAAAAACAAACCTAAGTCTATTTAGGCAATTTTCTAAATTATAATCAAATACGGAAAAACGACTTAACATAACTTAGCGTTTAGATGTATTAAGATAATGTTTTGGAAAAATTACCTAAATACACTTAAGATTTTTACTTTTAAAATAACGACTAAGCACGACTTTTGTTATTTTTCGAAAAATGTACAAAACAAAAAACGAACAATAACTAAACTCGAGTTTGGTTCTTATTCCAAATTTGAAAATTAACGTCGTTATGACTAAACTCGACATAGGAAACAATTTCGCGTCTTAATCGAATCACATCACAGTTTGAAATAAAAGATTAAGTCTATTTAAGAAACCAAGCGAGTTTGGCTGTTATTCCAAAATTGTAATGCGGTTTATTCCTTATCGGTACAGATATATGCATATCTTTTTTTTTGGTTTTTATGTACTTTTCGAACATTTTTTTAAAAACCACAAAAAATCAAATAAGATCTTATAAGAAAACATTTATCATCGCGTTTATAAGCATAAGAGTCAAAACTTAGAAGCCCAAAGCTGAAAATGTTTCCCTATCTTCGATGTCTTGAAAACGAATTGAGATATCAATACATCAAAAGTCGAAACTTGATGTTATAGAAAACATACTTCCTACTTCTAAAATACATGCATACTTGGTTCAACAAGCTTATAACCAAAATTTGTGCTATCCGCTGTTAAATTTTAGTTTCCTAATTTTTCTGCGATACGTAGTTTCTTTACTTGATTTTTTACGTAAAACGAAATTATCAAAATACATTCATAAGTATGTCACAAAATTAATAATAACTAACTTTTTAAAATGTTTTTTGCATCAACAATTAAAAAAGCGTGAACACTAAAGTTAAAAAAAAAAACCAAGTGTCCGTTTACTTTTACCATACATTTTATAATTTTAATTATATAAACAATATAAAAAAGTTTGAAATGTGCTAAAATGCGTTCTATATTTCACTTGCAGGATCCGAAAAGTAAACAAATTTTATTTGGTTTAAAAAATTAATGCTGTTCTTTCGACGTTTCCATGCGCAATATCCGGCAAGACAACTTGTTCTCGGTCACCAAAGAAAAAACACGAAGAATAAAAAAACAGCAAAATTGAACAAAGAAAACATGGAAAACAAACGTTGCTCTTCTTATTCAAAATTTCGCCTTTGGCAACATGGTTATGATTTTGATAAAGACCAAACTGATAAATTCAAACTTGTATCTTATAATATACTTTCCCAAGATTTATTATTAGAACATATGCACTTATATACAAAAATTGAATCCGCTTTTCTACACTGGGACTATCGTTTAAAACAGCTCAAAGCGGAAATCCTCATACTTAAGCCGGATATACTATGCCTACAAGAGATGCAAGCTAATCATTTGAAAAATTTTGTGAGAGCTATTGATGTTGAAAAAAAATTTGAATATATTTTCAAGAAAAAAACTGGTACGCGAACTGATGGATGCGCCATTATATATGATAAACAGAAATTTCGTCTTCTAGAAGACTGCACAGTCGAATACTACTCATCATCAGTGGGTCCTCTTAACCGTGAAAACGTAGCAGTTATTGCTAAATTTTGCACTAAAGGCGATCAACCAAAAAATTTTCTTGTAGCAACAACTCACTTGCTTTACAATCCAAAGCGTGAAGACGTACGAGTAGCGCAAATTAACAAACTTCTTTCTAAGCTAGAACATTGTTGCTCAGAGGGAACAAATAGGTTGCCCACTTTGCTTACAGGTGACTTTAATTTTGAGCCTTTTACGTGCCCACATGAGCTTATCAGCAAGCGATCATTGGTTTATACCCAGCAACCATACTTTAATACTAATAATAGTTTTTTATCGCATTCTTTACAATTGAGCTCAGCATATCGGTATTCTAATGCGTCAACTTTTCAAAATAGATGGATAACAGTTGATTATATTTTTTACTCTTCCAACAAGTATATGCAAAATATTAAAATTTGGAGCGTTTACGAATTGCCGTCTATTACATTATGTGATGAAATGGGCTTGATACCAAATAAAAATCTTGGTTCGGATCATTTATGTTTAGCAGTAAGATTCTCAATTGAGAATCCAATAACTTGAAAGTGTAAAATATTTTTAGAAATTCGTAAGTTTGTATGTTTGAAACACGCCAAATATAAAATTATATTATATTTTCAATAGATAGCAATATTTGAATACATAATTTAATAAAATAATTTAACACAGAACACAAAAACATGGCTGACTCACTAAATTCAATCCATATCTTCTTTTTTATATGTAATTAACGTTTAAATTATTCTAATTTGCATTTTTTATTCCTTAAAACATGTAAAAATAACTTAAGTTAAACGAATGAAACTTGCAATTGTTACAAACAAAAATGTTTTTATATACCTTAAAAAAATTTGATGTGCATTCGAATATCTTTTAAAAAGAATAAAAACTAAATTTAAAATAATTACTAACCCTAACTTTACTTTGTCTTTAAACACTGGTAAGCTTATTAATAAATCTGCGTCTGTTAGTCATATTCATAACTAAGCAATTATGCTGCAAATTGTAGACCCAACTATATCGTCTACAGCTGTTAAGTGCAAAGTATACTTTGCAGTGAAAAGTTGCATGTATCATCCTTAGCCAACATGGTTTTTAACTCGGACGGATTTTTTTTAAATTTTTTCATTGGTGACTTCAAAAAGTGACTAAGTATACTATGATAACACGAGTATTTCTATTTAAATTTTCTTGTTAGGTGGCATAAAATCATTTATTCCCCTTTATTGCTTGTTCTGGGGTACATAATACAAATTAAATTACTGTAAAAAAATTGATTGTTAAATTATATTAAAATTTTTGAATTTGTGGGCAACAATTACAAAATTTTATATGAGATTGGGAAATTAAAACTTTTCATAAAGCCCGCTCGTGCGATATTTTATAGCAATTTTTCGCGTGCTCTGATTTTGTTGCAATTAAAGCGTTGGATCATGTAATATTCTTTCAAAATGTTGATAATATGACCCCATTTGGTGTGATTCAGACACATCGAACAATGGTCTTGGTATTATCGATGAAGACTACCGACAAAATTTCACTAAAAAGGCTCGATATGAAGAAAATAAGTTTAAATGTCACATTTCAAAGAGGATGAATTAAGTTTTTGGCTTAAGTTTACTTTAGGGACAACTCTCAGATTTTATTTATTTTTTTAGGTGATGCAGCGTGCTGTGAATAAACAATAAATCTGCAAAAAAAAATTATCGCTCGGATCTGGCTTAGGAGATATAGCCATCGGAAGTTGCGGATGTAGCTTTTATAAAAAACGCTATAAATTGGGAACCTTTGAATGGATATCTAAAATATGAATATTATATGAAAGGTAATTTAATGAGGTTCAAAATTGTACCATTAAAAATTTAAATCCGTTGGATAGTTTTCGAGATATGAGGTTTTTTGTAAAATTCTGACCTCTTTTGAAAAAAACCGTTATTTTTTCCAAAAAATGTATTATTAACCTATAGTGATACTTATATATTTAGAAAGTATAATTCATTAGCTTTAAAATGATGTGCTATTTGTACTATATATTTTTTGTATTAATCAATTTTTTTACCGAAAAACATATAAATATGTATGGGCAACAGTTATATAAAAAACTATGGGTTAAAAATTTATTATGATAAAATGTGAGTATTTATTTATTTGGAAAATCGTCATGTCTCGAAATCAACTACGTTGGTTTCTAGAAAAGTTATACATATTCGCAATTCACTATGTCTTCGAAATAAGATAAGACTTTTTGCTAATTTTCTTTTTTCTATATCCTCTAAAAATATAGACCTAAGGCAGCCAAATTACGCGTTAAAAAAAACAGCATATGCATGGTATTTATTTTGGCCATTTTAAATCTGAAAATATCTATAATCACAGTCTTATATTCCATATGCTCTTTCTCGCTCTTACGGAACGAATTATTTTATGTGTCAAAAATCTATTACAAAAACAAAAGCACTGAAGTAGTCTCGTCATCCATTGTAAAAGTGAAGATTAACATTTTATTAATTTTAGAAAAATAAAGAATCGATTTAAACTTTTGTCCCCGAAACTTGTAGTCATAGACTTCATCGCTAACGACGCATTTAAAAAAGAAAAGTTCATTAAACAATTTATCACTGTAATATTAGCTATTTCTTTTAACCTGCTGCTGCCACCCAATCACCATATAAACTGCAATCGCTATGGAACAACAAACACAAATAAGTGATGCTGAAAAAGTGCGAATTGTTTCCGATTTTATTTTGCATGCGCCGCCTGGTGAATTCAACGAAGTGTTCAACGATGTGCGTGAACTGCTCAAAAATGATGCCCTTCTAAAGGAGGGCGCCAGCTCAGCTTTCGCTCAGTATAACAAGGATCAGCTGACACCGGTGCGCATCGAAGGAAGTGAACATAATGCCGTCATTTCAGAGCACAACGATTTGGGTGAGTTATTGGTGGGAGTTGACCTTGGGCGTGATGAGTTATTTGTAAATAAAATTTGTGCATCGTTTATATTTTTTTCATATACTGTTCGAAAGTGATTTTTGTCGGCCTGATTTATTATATTTTATGCCTGGTCGGAATTATTTTTCCATGTATGGTCTAAACTGATTTTCCAAACCTTCAAGTAGCTGACCTAAGTGACATGTTTGACTGAAGTAGTTATGTAGGTGTAAACTTTGCTACCGCACTTGAGTCATCAGCAGTAAAGTAAAAAAAATTCACATTTTCTTGTTTATCCGCCATCGTATTGCTTTGCAAATTGTTTTTTTTTTATTTTTTAATTTCATTTTATTTATTTTTTAAATGCCTATCTTAGTATTGTAGCACATAACGATAAAAAAAAGTATTATTCTGATAACACGCTTATGAATTTAGTAAGCAGAAATTCCCAAATAAGGAGAATTACTTGAGGTTTATTCCATTATTGCAGCAGAAACAATAAATTTACGAAACTTTGCAATCTCAAAAATTCATTCCGCGGAAACATATCACACGATGCAATATTATATTAAATTAAATTCTTAAAAAAACCGAAAATTATAAAAAACTTTCAACGATAGTATGAAATGTTTTTAAAAAAAATAAATTTTTTAAATATCAGTTTCAAACTATAGTAAAATGTGGCTATCACCACATATATACATACATATTGATATACATTTACATAGAATCATCAATATGTATATATGTACATAAGTGGTGATAGCCGAAACATATGTCACCAATTATCAGGTTAAATTGTTCAATTTGTTATCTTTGTCATGTTTGTTTATAAAGCATAAGCCGATTTGTGAAATTTCACATGAACATGAATGGCTTCTGCAAAATGACTGTTAATTCGATTAAATAATTTTCAATTTCAGTCGACTAAAAACAAATTTAATTTCAATAAACACTTACAATAGATACATATACCCCGAAAGGTGATGCTACCCGGGACCATTGAGGCGAGGCAGTTTTTAACGGACTCTGTTTTCAATATCAGGGTATGAATGTAAAAATTTTGCTCTTATATCATTTGTAAAAATCTTAACAAATGGCTCTATGAACTAGAGAAAACAATTTCTAAATTCAAAAAATGGCTCGATGGATTTGGATCATGCCAAATTATGCCCTACGCTGCTATGAAAAATGTTAGTTCAATAACATTTAATATGTTTTGAGTGTTATCAACTATGCATGCCTTATAATTAACAAATTAAATTTTCATAAAAGTCGGAGCGGCTGATTTTTAACAATCAGAACAATATTTCAAAGTAGCATCATTTTTGCTTGCAGTCAGTCCTGAATGTATTGATATTTAAATACAAATAAAAATTAGATATTGATTTTTTACGTTTTTATTTTATTACTATATTTTTGTTGAATTTTTTGACTTTCCTTCGAAAGTTCAGGTCCTTAAACTTCACAAATTGTGATATCTTTCGATAAACAAAAATAAAAGTTTCTATAAATGTATACATTTTTTTAGGTGGTAGTCGATTCTATGATCCTCGCACTAAACAGTCCTTTAAGTATGATCACTTACGCAAAGAAGCAAGTGATTACCAAGATTTGGAAAGCGATGCTGTCGCAGAACCATGGCGTGCTGCACTCGATCTGGAGGCTTTAGCATACACCGCCAATCACTACAGGCATGGGGTTAGCTTAGTCACAAATAAAAATTCTATACTTTTGCTCGTAACACTTTCTTTAAACTTAACAGGTCTGTTCCGTTTATGGCAAGTCACAAGGTAGTCAAATTACTGTAACTATTTGCATTGAGGACCATCAATTCCAACCGAAAAATTACTGGAATGGCAGGTGGCGTTCACAGTGGCATGTTACTTTTCAGTTAGGTAGTGGCAGCGCTGAATTGAAGGGTGTGCTGAAAGTACAGGTAAATACAATATATACGGAAAAAAAGTCTATAAAATAATGTATTATTATATTAATACACTACAAGGTTCACTACTACGAAGATGGCAATGTTCAGCTGGTATCCTCGAAAGAGTGCCGCGAATCAGTTATCGTAAGCAACGAACAACAATTGGCTAAGGAAATAATAAGATTAATTGAAGAAGCCGAAAATGAATATCAATTGGCAATATCGGAGAACTATCAGACTATGTCGGATACAACTTTTAAAGCTATGCGGCGCCAATTGCCAATAACAAGAACTAAAATTGATTGGAGTAAAATTGTTTCGTATAGTATTGGCAAAGAACTGAAAACGCAATAAAAATGCAACAATAAAGCTTAAAATACACGTAACAACGCTGAAAAAATAGGAGTCGTAATGTCTTCCTTTTTCTTTTGTTAAATAATTAAATGTTTGCAAAAATCAGATACAACACAAAACAGTTAAAACAAAAATAACTACTATGTATTACTACCAATACGTTTATGCCGTTGTTTAATTGTTGACGATATGCCGTTAATGCCGTCATCGTTGAGCAGCGTCACCATTTGTCGCCTTTGTCTTAAAAAAAAAGATAAACATCAAAAATTGTTTTTTTTTTTTATTTAAATAATTTTATTTTTTATCAAACACTTTTTCTAAGTAATTTTGTATTCTAAATATGTATTTATATGCATTTTTAAATAAATGTTTTATTTCTTTTGTTACATATGTGTTAAAAAAATTTAAACAAAAGAAATAAACGTAAATTAATGAAATGATGGTCACGTATTATTATAATGTAATAAAAATTGCTTACTAAATGCATTTAATAGATTTCATTATATCATTCAAAATAATCTCACAACACATATCCAGTACACATTCTACAGTGTAAATTTGCCAGTGTAAATTCATAACTTAAACCATAGCTGCCAAATTATACAGAGCCCAAGTAATGTTTTTTTTTAATAGTGCGGTTTTTCGGTATTAAAGTATCGATAAAAATGCTGAAAAACAAAACATTTTCCCAAGTCTTGAGATTCGGAAATTATAAGCTTTGCCTTCAACCCCAAGAGAGTATTTAGTCTATATGTTACATTGAAGAGATATAATAAATGCAAGCTGGCGGTTGATCAAATTTATTCATGTGATCAAAATTTGTCGGTTAACTGACTTTGGTCATGCAAAATCATTGCACATTACTCTGAGGTGCAGACATAACTCATTCTCATTTTAGCTCCGTCTCTATCATACTGTTTGTTAAAAAGCATATAACGCCAGCTTTCTTAAAACTTATATGCAGCATATATCTTTTCTACTAAACCAAATAAGTTTAATAAGTAATAAGTTGAATAAAATTTACCATTTTTAGTCCAATGAATAAATACTTATTTAAGTAATATGGCGGCAAATTTCTCCCAATGATAAAGCTTGATGGAAAATATTCGCTGTAGTGGTTGTTGAAAAACAGTTTTTGTTCATTTGCTCAAAAAGTGCGAAAAATTTACTGATTGTGAGTAAAAAAAAAATCAAAATGTCTCATGCACGATTACATTTGATTAAGTTACACTGTTTATAAATTTGTCATAAAGACCGCATTTGCCGAAACATTCAATTTTCAGTTTTTGCTAACGGAAAATATGCATTTAACTAGCACAACTTTGTTACAATAACTTTATACAAATTGAAAAAATAAACAAAATTCTACCAATATGCTCACTTAAGCAGCAGATTTTGTTGCGGTTAACATTGTGGGATAGATAGAAATAATTTCGAAATAGTAATACCATACACGATTTTCTTTTACTTTTTTATTTGCTTTTAAGGTATATTCCCGAAAAAGGCGGGAGACATTTTTGAGGCTGAACTTTAAGATGTCTAGCACTGATTTAGAGTTAAACTGTGATTTATCTCAACAAAAATGGCGCATATTAGGAAAAACTGTTTAGAGCGGGTTTGTCCACACTCAGATAAATCTTAACTTTGAAGCATAACGCTTCGAAAAATTAAATAAAAATAAATGATATATCAATAGATTGGATTCGCAGTGTAAATTCCAGTTGGACGTGTGCATGGTACTTTCATTGCTGCTACTCAAGCCCTTAAAATAAAAATCACACAAAAAACGTTATCATTTCCTAAATGGAATATATACCACCAGTCGCCTTGCATATTAATGTTTCCGTCTATGACGAAATGGATAATGTCTTCCGTTTTCTCGAAACTGAGTTTCTTATGGAAATGAACACGGCGATGCTTTTAGAATTCAGCTCTATTCGTTGCAAAACTTTTAAATTTTTACGATTTATCGATAGTAATTCAAAACTACATTGAATTGTTCAAACTGATGTAGTTTCTATGGACGGTACAAATTCAAAAATCTTAGTACATGCATAATTAAAAGTATATTATTGGCAGCATACTAACACTTATATATAATTTTTGATCTTTTAGTCTAATTTGCCGTTTGTTCTGTTACTTTCTTGATTAGAAAACGTTTATCAGGCTCTGATTTAACTTCTAATTCAAGACGATCCAGTAGCCAACCTGTCTCCAAATGATGCGTAGCCCACAAAAAGATTTTACCTAAAATTTTTATAACCAGTTAAAAAAATTTTTTTTTAGCTTTTCTTTTTAAATATTGATTCTTTAACTTTAATTTAAACTTATATAAATTAAAGTTCCAATATAAAAATGTTTTTTTTTAACGCTTTTGTATGACTCCAAGATTGTCAACGGAATATAGTACGTTGTTTTACTTCTTTCCTGATGTGGTTTAAAAAAATATTTTTTAATTGGAGCTTAAGTTTAATATAGGTTATTTATAAGGTAACACAATAATTATGCAATAATGACGCATTCAACAATTACTCTTACCCCTATCTTTGGATCCACGGACATTGACTTCAAATTGTGCCGCATTTGCATTGCACCAATTATGTTTAGAGTCAGATAAATCAAATCCCATTTCCTTGATAGGTTCACCCAGTAATTTAATAGCACCTTTGTATAAAATAAAATAATTTTGGAATATCTGATTTCTTAAAGTTTAATGAAATGTTTACTGGAAACTACCTTTATGTTGTCTCAGTGTTTGAAATGCCAAACGGAAATAGTCTGTATTACGTACGCGCTGCTCGATTTTATATTTCATCCACATGGCAGCTGATATAGAACCTACAGCACCGTAAACAGCAATTTTGGCCAGCGTCTTATTGGAAGGAAAATGCATTTTCATGTCGCAGTTACACAAAATTATAAACAAAAATTAACAAGATTCACTTTAAGTCAAAGAGGATCCATTGGATACTCTTTGCTTTAAGTGTTAAGCCGCATAACACAAAAACAGCTGACTTTTTGTCAATGGTTGCGTTCATAAGATTAATCTATAAACGATCGCTTGACACACACAATGTACGGCTTTCAAAATGTTTTTATTCTTCAGCAGGCTTGTCCAAGCACACAACTTGTGTGAGCCCTGGCTGACAAGCCTAGTACACATTTTTACTTCAAATAAGATTTAATTTATAAATTTTTCTGCAATTGATGTTTGATGGCACGTTCTATCATTTGAAAACAAAGAAATATTGACAGTCAGATATGTTGTCATGCCATGTTGGACAGCATGAGGGATAATGTGAACTACCCTATTAACATCAACAATTTGTTGATTTTTTATTTTAGCATTAAGCCCAATTTCCATGTGATCTTATCTTATCCCATATCAGGGATATCAAATCAAATTTTTGTAAGAAAGAAAAAGCATGCGAACAGAACCTAATGCGCTTGGAAAATGCGAGAGTGAATAGCATACATTTACTATCTTAATAGCATATGATGTCCTCCCTGATATTTGATAAAATATGATAAGATAAGATCACATGGAAATTGGGCTTTATTGTTATGGAATTCTTATGAGCAAGTCTGAACAAATGCATTGTATAGCAAAGTTCCGTTGATGTCAGTTGCAGACGTGCATGACTTTGATATTTATGGGGAGACCATGGAACAATTATGAAGATGGAATAATCTTGTTAAACTTCATCGCTGTCAAAAATAAATTAAACGATTGCAAATCATGCAGACTTTGACAGCTAAGGTTACCCTAGAAAGGAAGACGAAGAAGCATCACTTAGCATTACTGACACCATAATAATTGTGCCATCCATGGTGGTGGGTTTTAAATAGAGCTTTGAAATTTTTTCTGGCAGCTCTATTCTTGTTAAACAGATGTTTTTGACATTTTCAGGTTAACCTAAAACTTACGTTTATAAATTTACAAAAAACTTATTAATATTTTAAGTAAAATGAACTTTTCCGCACTGACATTATCAATTAAATTAATTAAGCAAAAATTCAGTCTTTCTACACTATTAAACCGAAACTATGCAAGAGGAGCAGTGGCAGGTGAGTACCTTACTTTTGAGTATCGCTTGAATTGGTGAAATAAATCTTTTAAAAAGTTACTGCTGCGACGAAAAAGAAAAAACTTGGCAAGCTCGGGCCCATGATGGAAAAGAAGGAGATATCTGTTGAAACGGATGCGAATAAATTGGTAAACTATGTCTGCGGCAGCAACATATTGAAAACCGGCGAGCATATTAAGGTAAAGTAGGATATTGAAAGAACGGCTTGAAAAACTAAAATAACTATAAACACAACACTAGATTAAAGCTGACTCTGAGTACCCAGATTGGTTGTGGAAGCTTAATATAGATCGCATAATACCACTTGAGGAAATGGATCCAAACACAAAGCAGTATCATCGCAGACTAAGGAAAATGGCACTACGTCGCAATAATCAACTATCAAAATTGAAAAAGTTTTAAAATTGTTATTATGAATCAATAATTAACATTAATTGCGCATAGATAGATTGCATTGAAAAGTTTTTAAATTATGTGAATATTAGAGCTTTTTATGTTTTTATGATAATTTTTATTTCAAAAACAAGCAAAAAAGTTAACTAATGAAATAGTATAGAGGGATGCGTTTTAGATTATAAATAGATTGTTTAAAGAATATCCTCAAAAGGCTGAGGATACTCTACATAAACTTGAAAATATCCCCAATAAAATCTTTAATGCATATAAACTCAAAACGTTTTCAGGTACAAGAACTAAAAAAACAGCATGATTTTGATGGATGTGTTTTAATTTTGATTCTGATAAGATAACTCTATGTATCATTATCTGCTTGGAAAAAGAAATATTGATGTTTCAAAATGCCATTTTTAGAAACAAAGTTCGTATACATGTAACTTCCTGAAATTAGGACGAAAATGTGGTTTTTATGTATTCAAACACTTCTTGAGGTGATCGTCTGTACTAAAAGTATTGAACATAATTAGTTGCGTTCTCGTACAATATTGCATTAGTCCAATTTACAGGATTTAGTCCTTGTAACCATTTTTATTCTACAAAACATACTGTCAAAAAAGCATTTTCTTATAGAGTGGGAAATTTCACTCACCTCTTTTTTTATACATTTAACCAATTGCTCTTGGTTTAAATAAAACCGTCTCCTTTACTTTTAGTATTTTCCACAAATTCACAATCGGAAATAGGTCTAAATATATGAAAATACACAAGGTGCCTAATACTTTTGACCAAGGCTGTATAAGTCAAACGATCTTTAAAAAATTGCTGAACATTTCATTACTGGTTCATAAGTACTCCATATCTTATCAAATGAAGATGAATAAAATAAAAACGCCGTATGGAATAGCATTACAATCTTGAATCCTTTAATGATATTGATGTAACAAACTACCATAAATTAAAGCATATAAGATTTACAAAGTGCTGTTAGAATAATATTTTCAAACTGTTCCTCCATCGCTTCTCTAATATTAAATTCTTAGAAATTCGAGTCTATTTATGTATCATTTGTTTTATTATGGTGAATCACTTTCGCCTAGTTTAATTCTCTATCTTACGAAAGAAAATTTGTAAAAAAAAGAACGTAAACGCTTATGCAATACATAAATTCTTATATAAATATCTCTTGTTATGATACTTCTTTAAAACAAGGTTATTTTATAGTAGTACGTTAAAAGGAATTGCATGTTATACATATATATGTACAAATATCAAGTGTTGTCCTTATCGGTCAATTTTTGTTTGATTGTTACGTTGTTACCGTACAAATGCATACTTGTAACTTGAACTTAAGTGTCGCTAACATTAACATATTTTAAAAATTATAAACATTTGTTGCAGTTGCATCCAATATTGCCGTCAGTCTTCATTCAAGTGTCTTTCACAATCTTTAGTATCTTTAGTTTCTTTTTAATGTTATTTTTTATAAATGATCTAAGCAAACAAACATATTGATAACGATTGTTATAACAGAAAAATCATCGATCTCTTATCATTTATCAATGTCTTTATTAATGCGTGTGTCATACTCAATTTTAAAAAAATAACATATTTTTCACATGCTCGTTACTTACTATATAAATGGCAAAACAATTTTAAAAATTATTTCAGTTAAGTTTAAGAGTTTAAATTGAATAGTAACTTAAGAAAAAAGTAATAATATAATAATAAAGCCTAATCTTCAGAAAAGGCCATGGTATTAAAGACTGCAGTCGTGCTGGTGCTGCTCGGAGTACTGCAACTAGGTGGAGTGGTATTTGCTAAGCAAAGAAGTGAGTTAAATTAATTTTTAATTCATAATCAGAGACAACTGCATTTTTCCTCAGATTTTGATCCGCGACAACATAAGCCTCCCAATTTATTTAATCACATACATATATCTAATAAACGTTTTAAGCGAATACATGTAAAAAAAAAAAAAAAACCCAGATAACAGACCGTTCATAAAGTTCATGTCAAATCGGATATGCTCATTTACTCAAAAATATTCGATTCTTAAAATCTCTTCAGTATATTTTTGGTTGATGCCTACGTCAGCACTCAAATTACAATTGCCATATTAACACAAACGAAAAGCAAATTTTTAATTTTTCTAAGCAAATGTGGCAAGTTTTTATGTGATATATTTTTAGAATTTCAAATATCACACGATTGCGTTGAAAATCTTTATTTTTTATTATTAACTGCACAAAGTATGCGGATAGGTCAAAACCCACTTGGCATGTAACGTTTCAGAAACGGTACGTAACGTTACAGAAAAGTTTCATTTGAAATGTTGCAAATGAAACGTATCTGAAACTATGTAAGGTTTCATGTGAAAAATTTGTGAAAGGTTTCCGAAACGTTACATGCCGAAAGGGAATAATAGAAAACTGTTCGCAGTCAAAGTTGTAGAGTGTTTAGCCTTATACTATTTTCATTTTATTTTTTCTATCTTTCCTTATTTTATTTTCCTAGAGCATGTGATTTGCTATCAGGGCACATGGTCCACATATCGCCAATCACTTGGAAAGTTCGAAGTCACCGACATTGATCCATTCCTTTGCACACATCTTATGTATGCGTTCTTTGGAATTGAAGAAAATGGTGATCTGCGTATTATTGATCCTTATTTGGATTTAGAAGATAATTGGGGTCGTGGCAACATCAAAAAGTTTAATGCCTTAAAATTGCAAAATCCAACGCTTAAGACTTTAGCTGCAGTTGGTGGTTGGAATGAGGGTTCAAAAAAATTTTCAGAAATGGCTAATGATCCGGAGAAACGAGCACGTTTTATAACATCTGTTGTACAATTCATACAGCGGTATGGATTCGATGGCTTGGATTTGGATTGGGAGTATCCAAATCAACGACACAATCTATCATATGATGATCGAACAAATTACGTAATATTGCTGCGGGAACTAAGAGAAGGGTAATTACTTAGAGATAATAAATAAAACCATTTATTTAAAAGTGGTCCAGTCCAGTGGTTAGCATTTCAAATTCAAATTCATTCAGATGCAAAACTACCCAGTTTTCATAAAAGTACATTAATTACTTATGTAGATATAACTTATATTTTTGTTCTTTTAAAGCTTGGATCCATTTGGGTATATGCTGACTGCAGCCGTTGGTTCTGCTGAGTTTTCTGCCTCGCTTTCATACAACATTCCCGAAGTAGCAAAATATTTGGACATTATTAATGTTATGGCCTATGATCTGCATGGTCCCTGGGATGATGTTGTAGGTATTAATGCACCATTGTATGCAGGTAGTCACGACGTGACTACAAGAGCTAAACAATTGAATGTCAATGCTATCATGCAATACTGGATTTCGCAAGGTAAATACAAAAAATATTTAATTTCCTGTAACAAAGTTACTTTCTGTTCATATTTCCAGGACTAGAATTTGAAAAGCTTTTTTATTCTTCCTAATATCCAACTACTTTCTTTCAGGTGCACCTAAGGATAAACTTGTTGTTGGCATGCCTTTTTATGGTCGTTCTTTTACACTTGAAAATGCCGATGATCATAGTCCGGGCTCAGCACACATAGGTCGTGGTATTGCCGGTCAATACTCGGTTGAACCAGGTGTAATTGGTTACAATGAAATGTGTGAAAAATTGCAAACCGAGGAATGGCACGTTGTGTGGGAAGAAACACAAAAAGTGGCCTATGCTTATCGTGATCGGCAATGGGTAGGCTTTGAAACACCGCGCAGCATTGGTCTTAAAGCCCAATATGTTATGGACAATGATTTAGCCGGCGTTATGATATGGTCCTTGGAATCAGATGATTTTCGCGGACTTTGTGGGAGTGTTAAGTATCCGCTGTTGCAGCAAATAAATCATATTTTCTTTAATACCACTGCGTCGGGCTTAGATGAGATATCATCGTCATCGCAAGCATCAGCATCATTGCCATCCTCGTCTCTGTCGTTGTCGTCGTCGTCATCGTCATCTTCAATCCAAACATCTATTGTTAACAGTGGCACAACAAAAAAATCTACAAATGTGGGAACACATGGCGTTTGTCGTGGATTAAATGGCTATGTGCGTGATCCAAGTGATTGTTCGAAATTTCATTTCTGCGATGTTGACGTAATTTACAACTTTGAATGTCCGAGCCCTTTGATGTTTGATCCACAAAGTTCCAATTGTAATTATGCAGAATTAGTGAGATGTTAAGTGTGAATTAGAAATTCAATGTACTCCAAAATTGTTCTGAAAACATATATACATATGTATCTTATTTAACGTTTCGTCTGGCACATACAAATTATGGCCCCAAAATTGTTACTTTCACAGAACTGTGGTTAAATTGCAAAAAATATATGAAGTAAATACATTTGAAAAATTTTTTTTTACATAAAATGTAAGCAATGGTGTATCTCTATTTTAAGAGAATATTAATTCAAAATAGCCTTAACTTCAAGAAAGTCCATAATTGAAGAGTGTGCGCAAAAAAAAAAATCGAAGCCATGGTCGAGCGAAGATGACAATTTCGATTTTTTTTTTTTATTTTTTTTTGGAGCAGACTCTTCAAACATGGTTTTTCTTGAAGTTAAGACTATTTTGAATTAATATTCAAGGAGGAACACATAGTTAAAATTGCATTTAAGTTAAAAAAAACATGAAATGTTACATATAAAGTTAAATAAAAAAAATAGCTATCTGAATTTTAATTGAACAACCTTGAATATTAATTCAAGACAGCCTTAGCTTCAAGAAAAACTATGGCTGAAAGATGTACCCAAAAAAAAAAAAAAAAAAACGAGGCCAGCTAAAAGGCCAAATCTGATGGATTCGCACATATAGAACAAAAAGTTGGCCGACAAAATAGTTGAATGACAACAAATTTACTCAACAAAGAAGTTGAATAGAAAAAAGTCTAACTTTGCAATTCTTCCAAAGTAATTTTTTATTTTTCAGGCGCAAAGATGAGAATGAAAGTGATCTGAAGCAAGTATTATGCTTTTGAACTTCATTGCATTTTTGTAAATTTTGCAAAAGCTTAGTTTTTGTTTTCAAGTTTTTAATCAAAATTAAATTGTTATTTTAGAGATACAAAAAAATAAAACTATGTTGCTTTATAAGTAGTATTACATTAGCTTTTATTAGCAATCATTAAGTTAACACCAATCGCAGACACTAGTCGAAGGATCAAAACATAGACCTCCACCACAATTGAAGTAGACTTTTTTGCCATTATCGCAAACCCAGTATTGATTACGATTTCCATCAACAGAATGGAAACCATTATCGTTGCATTCTCCACCGCTAGGTGGTCCAGCTGTTGGAGCGCTAGTTGGCGCCGAAGTTGGACCATTAGTTGGTGATTGAGTTGGTGCTGGAGTAGGATTACTACCACCATTATTGTTACCAAGGGAATTGTTAATTGTGGTCAATAGTGGATACCTTCCTTCACCACAAGTTCCCCGGAAATCATCTGTCTCCAAAGACCACAACATAGCACCACCCAAGCCCTTTGACTTAAGGAAATCCATTTTGATAGCAATACTCTTTGGGTTATCATAACCAACCCATTGATTGGACTTCCAGCCGTATGGATCATCAGCGACATTATCCCAAACAACATTCCACGAATTAATATCCTCACAGATTTCATTATAGCCTAGATAACCATTTTCACGGGTATATGGGCCAGATGCACCAGGTCCAGATATGGGTGCACCGACATCATGATTTGCACCATTAGCCAATGTAAAAGTACGTCCATAAAAGCCAACACCGAGCAATAGCTTTTGGGCAGGAGCACCTAGTTCAATGATTTATTATTATACGAATTGTAAGTTTTTACCATATTTTCGGATAGTTTACCTGCACGAAGCCAGTAGTTGATAGAATCTTCTACGTTGTTAGCACCATTACCGTGAAGTGGAGCATTGAAGCCAGTTATGGGATCCCAAGACCCAGAGAAATCATAGGTCATAACATTGATAAAGTCAACATTTGCAGCAACAGCTGGAATATCATAGGATTTACTAGCAGAAGCTTCAGTGGCTGCAACGGCAATGCCAAGAAGTTTGCCTTGAGCCGACAAACTGGAAATTCAGAAAATTATAAGCTTAGTACGCAATATAGAAGTAAATTTGCTTCCGAACTGGAGAAAAAAAAGCTGAAAATCTACAATTTTTCAAATTTCAGAATATTTTCCAATTAATTTTAAGAAATAGAAAATATGTTTTTAACGAGAACTGTCTTAATGATGGGGCACAAATATGAATTTTTGAACCATTTCCCTCCGCTGCTGTCACCACGTGGCTTATGGATATTGCCTTATTACATATTTACTCAAATGAAACTGTATGTTTCATTTTGAATTTAGTCGTCAAATACAAAGTGATCATTATAAAAAAACTTGAAGAATCAGGTATAAGACCAAAAGAAAAATCCTGGGAAAAACGGGTCAATTTTTTTACATGTATCCAACTATTTTCTCATGAATTGTGGGTCACTGAATCAAAACCCGGTGACAGTTTTGTCCTAACAATGCTAGATCATAAGAGCCTGGCTCTAAACAATACTAAATCATATCTTCTATGTACGTATCCTTAACCTTAATGTCGTTTTTAAACTACAACTACAGCAATCAGACATTTTTGGTAGATTTCATACATACAAGAAAAATCTTTAAACTTACGCTTGTTTCAGCTCTGATAACAAAGTAACAAAATTTCTCTTATCGTTAGCTTCATTACCCTCTCTTTGTCCTGGATATTCCCAATCCAAATCAAAGCCATCGAAACCGTGTTTATTCACCAACTCCATTGCGCTTCGGACAAAAGTGGCACGTTTACCAGAATCACCAGCCATATTCGAGTAATTTATAGAACCTTCGTTCCAACCACCAACAACGGCTAAGACTTTCAAATTTGAATTTTGCTGTTTCAATGCTATGGTTTTGCTGATGAAACCTTAGAAAAATAAATTACAAAAGCAAAATTAAATTTGATTAAATATCTCAAGATCTCAAAAATGCCATCATCACACATACCTAAACCGTCAGGTACATCATAGTCCAGCCAACTGTCTAGATATCTTATAGAACCATCGGTGTTTAGTCCAAAGAAGGCATAACTTATATGGGTGCATAGCGTTGGATCAACATCACTGGGGGTGAATCTACCATTACCAGGACGATAATTAGCCCAAGTACCATAGTAGCAATTAACGATGTCTGCGGGGAAAAAATTAATAAATATGATGTTATTATAAATTTTTCTTATTTTCACTATTTAACTTTTTATTAACTATAACTTATCATAGAATATAAGCTTGAGACTTTACAATCTCAAAAAAAAAAAAAAAATTATCGCTATGTCCAGACCCCATTCTTCGTTCTGTCAAATCACATAACTTTTTGAATGAAATTTTGTTGTCACAGGATTAATATTTTTTATTGAAATTGTAGTCTCCTTGAGCACTATATACTGGATATACTTACACCCGTTAACGACAGAACCCAAGCAGCAAACTGCAACCAAAGCCAGTAACAACTTCATCTTTACTTTTCCAGATCACTTATTAAGGAGAACCTTAAAATGTGAATGATTTTTTCAAGTGCGAAATTGCTATTTTTATACAAAAATGCAAATCTTTATCAATAGTAATTAAAATTTTGAACCAATCATAAAATAAACTCTTTTATTTGCAAGAACAAAAATTTCCTAGCAATAAAAACCATACTGAGCAAGACCGCGCGTCTTTATCTATATTAATATTATCTGATAAAATTTTAATTTTTAATCAATTTTTAATTTAATTTATCTCATTATTTAATTTGCGCTATTTACGCTTCACACATTGTTGGTTGCAATTTTTTTATACTTTTTATTTTGTCTGACTATATTTTTGGGGGGAAAATCGGGGACAGCAAAAAAAATCACACGAAATATAACAAAACTTTTATATTATTGTAAGAAACAAGAAAAAAAAACATATGAAGACAACAATTTGCCTAAATCGTATTCTGAATTGCTGACGAAAAACGTATTGACCACGCGCCCAATACAAGCTGGGATTGTTTAAAATAAAAAAAAAAAAAACAATGAAAAAGAAATATTGAGAAGCAGTCTTCATTGCATTACAAAGGATTCGAATTATATATCCAAATAAAAATTTGTCTCTAAAAGATATTATTGCATTGTATTATTCAGTTTTTCAGTGACCACCCTGTACAAGCAGATTAAAAAAAAACTTATTTTAATTAAATTTCGTTATCTACAATATTAAGCAATCGATAGATCTTTTTTTATTTAATACATAATATACATACACATAGTTCATTATAAAACATTAATTAAAATATCTTAACTAATTTATTCTATACGTATTCTAGCCGTGCGTCTTAATCTAGCAAATTCTTTAATAACTAAACGTATTAATAATAACATAGCTAATATATCGGCTATAATAAGCATGTAAAATACATCTTGCCAACCATGACTTGTTGAAATAACACCCGCCAATAGAGGACCAATAGCAGCACCTAAAAATTTAGATATGTATTGAGTTATTATTTACTTATATGGTCTATATATGTATACAAATGGTTTATTTTTAATTTCAATCAAACGTACCAATTGAGCCGGTACCATCAATAATGGCAGTTACAGTTGCTAACGCTTTGGCATTTCCTTCTAGTGAGCTATGTTGACCCAATTCAGCGCTCACAGACGTTGTTATCAATGCGTATGGTCCATTGACAAGAATACCGGCAGCTCCAAGTAGCAAAATGCTTACAGTAACAGATATTGTTCCATATTGTTGATACATTAAAAGCTTTAAAAAAATTAACAACAATAAACAATGAACATAGACTATAAGTCTACGAGATTTGCAATCTCATAAATCAATTTGCCGGAATATGGCCTCATTCCCTTCCGTCAAATCACATACATTATTTTGAGTGGGATTTGATGCTTCCACGGAATGAATGTATAGGGGAAAATATGGAAGTCTCTAAAATATACTTGTTCCTGCATTTGATCAATTTGTTTGATTTACTATGAACCATTTGGTGCTCGTGTTCAATGGCAATATAAAAAATTCAGTTTGAAACTAATTTTATTTAATGTTTGCTTTCAATGCGTAAAGCAGTGATGGGTACATAGTGGCTCTATTTGCTCTCACCGTTATTCGACGTACAAGCAAGCGAAAAAAAATTTGCAGAATTTCAACGCTATCGAGGCACAGCGTTGACTTGAATTCAAATGAAAACAAAACACAAAGGCATAAACGACAGCGCCGCATTGTCTTGACGAATGTTGCAATTGTTTTTGTTTGTAATGCAATTTGGTTTTTTTTTTTTTTGTTAATGGCAAATTTGGAAATGAAAGTAAAAAAAAACTTAAAAATTCCGTTTGTTGTTGCTTCGCTCTTTTGTTAGATTTCTATGACCACCGCTGGTGTAAAGAGTCCAGAATGCTAGCTAGAAAACTTTAATTTATTCTAAACACCAATTAATTTCGCGCCAGAGAAGTTTTCTAGATGCAAGAGGATGCAACTGATTGATACAAATCAAATTTCTTAAAAATTTCAAATCCATAATTGGAAATTGGAACCGAAGAATTCTAATTTTTAAATTATATCTATTCTTTTTGTAGGGAAGGCGTTCATTATTAGGTACAGACTTACATTTATAGAATAGTGTTAAGAATTCGTAGCTTATCTTCTTATCTATAATATTTTATGTAGGCCAATAAATTGAAATTGAATCAAGCTTCTATTTCAAAATATTTTATTTAGTAATTCATTTTTTTCACTTCCATTAAGGCGAAACGTAGATTTTCGTCAATGGCATAGAAAACATTTTTTACGGAACTTAATAATAAACCTTTTGCACTCACAAAATATTCATTTCAGGCGCTATATTTGTAATGATAGTCAAGGAACGTGTAACGCCTACAAGATATCAGAACGGTGTTTTGGTGCTTATGTTGTTCCGGTATATGAAAAAAGTTTGTAAAAGCGTTATTGTTGATATTGCCTCAGTTTTCATTAATGTCAGGATTCAGCGTGATGGTGAAGTGTTCATCCCATCTGGCTAATTGGTTGGACGTTAGTAGTGTGCCATTCTTACTTGAGATTGGACGTAAAGTTCTGGTAGTTCTGCTTAACGTTACAAACGGAAAGACGTTCAGGGTGCGAAGAAAAATATGTTACCTTAGCTAAAAAATATTCCGAATGCAAAAGATAAAAGGGTTTGTTTATATATTACGTAGCGCACTTAGGTGCGGGTTTAATTTTATATGTTTTTTCATATGAAAGATTGTGACACAAGCTAGGGGGTTAAAAATATCAAAAAAGCATCGTTACATGATATATGAACACTGCCTAAATCTAAATTGACGGTTAGTTTTTTCGTCGAAAAAAAGCAAAAGATGACGTTTATACCCTTTTATGTAGGAATCCAGTGTTTTAAGGCCTCGGCAATCAAAAGTCTTATCATTCGTGAGACTTTTTTTACAAAATATTATTTATACACTTACATAAGATGGTGATGTATTTAAACTTACCACTGGTGATGCAAAAAATAACATCACAGTGCATGTAGTAGCAGACATGCCAGTATAATCTGATAACATTCCTGCTACAATTGCGCCTATGATTCCACCTACATCAAAAGATGTGGATAATTCCGCAGAGTGGCTAGGGCCCAATGTACCTTTAAAATTTCAAGTTATTTATCCACCTATAAATTGTGTCAAATTTTACTTACTGGATGATTGTATATATAATGGCAACCAATACAGAAATGTGTAACTGACCAACTTGGAAAAGAACAAGCACAATGAGAATTCAATAACGCCTGGAATGTAGAGAGCATCTAATAAGCCAATAGGACGCTGCATTGATGTTGTGATTGACGCAGATGGATTTGCTAAAATCGGTGTGCGTTCTGTAGGACGATAATTGATTTCCTAAAAAATAATATATCATATAGTAACGAAATTTTTGTTATAGAGAATTTAGAGTACAAAAAATTATATGATCAAATGAAAATATGATCAGTACAACTATGACAACAACTCTACCAACACATGCACTTACTGAGTCCACACTACTGCTATATTTTCTAATGTCCTGCATCCATTAAACAGATCAATTAGAAATTGAATTTGAATACCCCAATAAATGTATAGAAATCAGAAATTTTTTGTTGTTTTGGTTTTGAATTATGAAAATATTAAAATGTTATTCATTAAGATTTGTTTTTTTTGTCGATTTTCTTAAAATGTTGTTTGCAACTACAATATTCATTAAAAATTTGAAATGAAAAAGCACATGTAATACTTACTGCATCATAGTTTGCGATATTTGCACTGCCATCAGCACCACCCTCTTCAACATCTGAATCATTGGATGGACGTCTTTCTAATACACCACGTTGTGTTTGTAAACCAACGATTTCTGGTGCATCAACTACTAACAGAAATAGTAGAAATCCTACCAACGCCATTATAATGCCTGGCACTATAAATGAATTTGACCAATCGGTTTCAATATAGTAAGCTGCAATTAATGTGCCCAGTATGTTGCCAATTGACGTATGACTATTCCAAATGCCAAAAATTAAGCCTCGTTTTGATTTACCAAACCAGCGACCTATTAACGTGACAACACCCGGCCAACCTGTAGTCTGGAAAATGCCTGCGCATATTTGAACCAATAAGAAATACGATGTACTGTGAATATTTAGTGGTTTCGCAACTCCAAACAGATATGTAAAAACACCAGAAAACATCATACCGAACGCAAGAAAATAACGTAACGATACGCGTTCTGCGATAAAGCCGGAACCAAACATAGCTAATGCATAGCTAAACAGAAAAGCTGAGTCCATGGCGCCAAATATAGAAGCAGCATCAGGCCCAACTATCAAAGTTTAATATGGATTAATGTCACTGGTATTTTTATATTTAATTTTAACAATTTATGCTAAGTAAAAAATTAAAAATAAATTACAATTTAAACTTGGACATTCCAGTTTGATGCTTGAAAAAAAAAACTTAATATTTTGTTTTTTATTTCTCATTCATAAGTATCAAAGGGAAAGATTTCTTTTGTTTAGTTTTTAAAATTTAAATTTTTCAAAGCGAATTTCGTTGCATTTCGTTGATACTGAAATCATTTTCAAATTTAAAAAATTTTTGGAAGTTTTTTCATGGAAATTTATGAAATTGGACTAGATTTTTAAATTTCATGTATTTTGATGCAAAAATTATACAACAAATGCAAGAATTCTTTTAAAAAAATTTAAATGCAATGCTAATGTGTAGTTAAGATCAGGAAAAAAAATACTGCATTATTGATAATTTTAATTTTTACATTTATCTTACCAAAAGGCGCATAGCCACAATCAGTCGTTTCATTGTGCGGAAGAATTGTTGAGCAATTTAAAAGTTCAGGCTTAAGGACAGCAATAGGTTTTCTTGTCATATGGTAACAGGTGTAGGCAATATAGGTGAGTCCTAAAATTGATGACTTAAATCTGAAAAATATAGTAAAAGGTTAATAGAAAATGTGCCCGCATAATAAAATTATATCAATCTCACATCAGTTCTTTATTCCAGTGAAAATGTGGACAACATTTTCGGCCAAGTTTCTGTATTGCCAAAATGCCGACAGGAATGTCATTATAATTGTTACTCATTCTACGTGTGCGACTTTGTGGACGAGTCATGAATAATGGGAGGAATCAGGCAGCTAAGTAGACAACGGCGTCGCCGTCTACGTGGTATTGTTGTGGAAACTCTACTCAAACTTTCAATCAATAAAAATAAGAGACAAGCCTGAAAAGTATTTTAAAGATTTCAGATTTTTTACAATTATTATTATAACAAAAGAATACTTAATGTTATCTCAAGACTATGCAGATAAATTCTGTCGCTTCAATGTTTATCTTTGCGCAAGCAATAAAAGCAGCATCGTAGAAGGTTGCCCGTTTCTAAAATTTTTGCTGATACAAGTACCTACTTGTATATTTTCATTATTGGTAGTGATGTGATTGGTCTCGCGACGATTCACAGTGAAAGAAATTTTCTATTTAAGTAGACATTTGGTTTACATATTAGTCATTCACATGTTCTTTGTGTTTGTTAGTATTAATAACTCCTTAAAATCGACGTGGGGTACTTCACTAAAAAGTTCAAAGCTAACAGTTCAAAAAAATTTATTTTTTGTAAATATCTTATTTTGTTAATAGAGTTTAGCTACTGCAGCTATTAGCCTTCTCAGTTATTAACTTGAAGTTTAAAATCAAATTTACTGTTCAAAAGCAATATTTATATAATATTTTAGGTCAAAAATCAGTTAAAAAAATGTATGAAATATCGGACAGTCTAACGAGTATATTGGCTCATTTAAGTTTCACACATCGTGTCACGAAATCATAGCCAGAATTCAAAAAAATGTATGAGACTGAAAACTTGTTGAAATGGATATCATACTCAAGTACTTAAACATTGTATTCAGAATAACCCTTATCCTGTATACATGGGTCAAAATTGCCCAACGACGTATATAAAATAAAATACTACCGTCCCTGTACTATATAAATGTATGAGCTTTTATGACTTTTATTTTTTTTACTATATAAACAAAAAATTTAAAGAAAACAGTTCCTAGCACTTTTAGTTTGCCCGGTACAGAAAAAGTTACGTTCACTGTCAACATGGGTCAAAATTGCCCAATACATATTTGCTACGCTATATCGAACCGCAAACACTCGACACTACGTGTGAAGTTCCACTTATCGATATTTCATTGTATCTCTGTCTTTGTGACTTGGCTCATACTGCGCATTGCCACATGCAAAACGGGGATTGCCCGTTTTTAGAAATCTGTGACTGCTTCTGCTATTATTTATATCCGCGTTGATCGTAGTACACGTATAATTAGTATTTGTCAATAAAACGGTATTTGTCGGTCAAACTGCACCAAATATTCATCAAAATGGTCTATTTGCGCTAAATTCATTTGCAATGTCCATTCAAATGTAAAAATTACTTGTCAAAATTTGTACTGAATAAATAAATAAATGACTAAATTACATTGGGCAAAATTGACCCACTAATACGGTGAGTGTTATTATTTTTCAATACAGGATAAGTGATAAACATTTGTTGGAGGCCACGATGACCTTGATTCAAACATGATTTCCATTTAAATAATTCAAACTTAACACTGTGCGCAGCTTTGTTGATATTTGTAACACAACTCTCGCATTTTTAATGTTCTAGCTATGGTGCTGCATTTCCTTGTTATCGTGGTTTTCGCCTACTTTTTCACTATGATTCATATTGCATTTACTAATTGTTCTATTTACTTTTTTAATTTTTTGCTTGGTTGGCAAAATTTGTCCGATTTAACATAAACGATTCCCTTCAAGTAATCGCAAAACTTAGAAATAAATTAAGTTGAAATGTAACAATTTAGATTTATTTAGTTTCGCAATAGCTTTAATACAATTTGCTTTTTTTTTGTAAATATTGTTTCCATAATGACTAGCAACTCCCTTATACGCTTCCGGTTATTTGGTATTTTCTCACTTTTCGTGTTTTGCTTACGTTTAGACTTTATATTTTAACTATCGCAAGGTTTTTATTGTATATACCTTTGCGTGTCTATTTAGTTCTTTTATTAATTCAGTTGTTTAATTTTTAAAATAACATGAATTAATTTCCAAACAAACCACAATAAATAAACACAACTGATCAGATTTAGATAAATTATGACATACCAAAAAAAAAAAAAGAATTATGAAACGTTTATGAAACGGTTGCATATGCTGAACCTTAAAATTTGACAACTTATACCTTGCTTACACGCAGCGTCGACTTGTAACACCGACTCACAAGTTCGATCTTATTCAGGCATTCACACACAGATACGTCGACGTTCAAATGTCATTATTTGATGACAAAACGAACAACAAAATAGTTTGCTACGACGTAGTCTAAGGTTAAAAAGAAAAATTAATAATAATAGATGTTTTCTCTTATTTTTCTTTTGCTTTCGTATTTTACAATTTATTTTTGTTAAATTTTAATATTTATTTTAGCTTAATACTGTTTTAAACATTTATTTTACTTACACATTAATATAAGCATTTTTGACATTCGAACGTCGACGCTCAAATCTCCATTTACACAGCAGCGAACTTGTGCATCGACTCACCACGTCGACGTAGAAATACCGAACTACCACTCCGACGTATGTCGCATTTACACAACAAAAAATTACTCCGAAGTCATACGTCGACTCTCAAATTCGGTGTGTGTAAATAGCATATTAAAAGACTCAACGGTTGTGCCAGATTTTATATGACTCCAGTGATGGCATTTGATTTTTTGGGAATCTAGAGATGTGTTTTTAACCATATACCCCCAGCCAAGCTCGGAATTTCATATCATAGCAGCGGGCTTTATTTTGTAAATTAATTTTTTAAGGCTGCTGACCGAAAAAAAAGTTCCCAAAAAAAATTTAAACTTTTACCATATGAAGAAAAATAACTTTTTTTTGGAAGGTGGTGCAGAAAGTCAAGTTTACATCTGAAAAATCATTTGCACTAATAAGCTATTGGAACAGATCAAACACCTAATTGTTTGCGTAAAAAATATGGTATTGCTTCCTAAAAGTAAAAATAATTATGATATAATTATCATGGTAGCAT
The DNA here is from genome assembly GCA_949775025.1 of Tricholauxania praeusta. Classification (NCBI taxonomy): domain Eukaryota; kingdom Metazoa; phylum Arthropoda; class Insecta; order Diptera; family Lauxaniidae; genus Tricholauxania; species Tricholauxania praeusta. Next base: position 9,677,135 of record OX459031.1, read on the forward strand.
CAATTACTTACCTTACTTTACTTAAGTTTTAAATATTAATATTACCATGCTGCTATCCTAATTGTGTTTTAGGCATTATATTCTCTTTTGAAATTACTACAGCAGTTTTAAGGATCAATGCACTTATATACATTCAATATTGATCGAGCTATACCTGAAACACAATTAGAGCAGCAGGCTAGAAAATTTGCTATGGCATACAATTGAGGCAGTAAGCGGCTTAATATTTCAGTAACTAAACAAATTTCTAAAAGTCTGTGTGCGTCAAATTTTGAAAATAAAATGAGTTGCTATTTGTTTCTCTTCTCCATTGTTCTCTAAAACCCTTATGCTGGCAGCTTTTTGGTCACAATCTTAAAAAGTTTTGTGTTCTATATGACATTTTGATAATCTTTTGATTTGTCTTTCAAGTGACAAGTCAGTGCAACATAAGTAAATATGATTACCTATTCACGATTTTGCCCACACCTATCGAACCCAACCCAAACCGAAATGTAAAAGTCAAATTTTGTGACACCCTGTATACATGTTTCAGTTTTGATATTAATTTCGATTTTCAAACAATATGGCAACTACTTTTCAACTACTGTATTACACATTTTCAGCGCGCAACCAAAACTGAACTAAAACTGAAATCGAATACGAAATCGATGGCGGCGTGACTGTCAGCCAGCTTCGTGCCAAACACACACCACCATCGAAAACAACATTAACATCAACACCAACGCCAACGTCTACAATTTTCATGCAGTGGTGGGCTCTATATGGCACGCACACATAATTAAACTTTATGTACACATATATATTTTTTCCATCTTATGTTGCTGACCACTAACTACGTGACCTGATTTTGACTTTTTGAGCCCCACTCACCTTACTTTTTTGATAAAAGCCACATCTCCTTAGAATGCTTCAGTTTTTTTGTATGGATACTCTGCGATAAATAAAATTTACTTAATAGAAAAAAATATTTGTATTTTTTGAAGAGAATACATTTAAGAATTCAGAACAAGGTGAGTTTCAAGGTTGAGTGCCTACGCGTACTTGAAATCCATTGGTGTCTTCAGCATTTTTTCCATTATGGTTTTTATTTGTTTTTAAATAAAAATAGCCCAGACACCTACTTTATTTGTTGCTACTTAGAAATGTAATTGTATCTCAAACTTATTAAAAGAAAACTTTCAGTGTGTAAATTAGCAAACAGGCAATTTGTAATTTCCATAGTTTGCCCATTGCGGACTACCACTACAAGTGACAATACAACGTTGTTCCGAAGTTTGCTTATTGCCGAACGTCGTTTCCAATCTGAGACGACGCTGTAGCGCTCTGAATAGGTCGCGACAACCATTCTCTGTCTCTGTCCGCTGTCGTCGTTGGTGTTGTTCGGTTGCTTCGCTTTCACGTCTCGGTCGGCTCGTTTAACATAAAAAGAATCAACGTTTTTGTGTGCTTTGTATGCTTATTTTTTATATTGTATTTTATTTCTGTCAATTATCATTAAAGTGGAAAAAATTTCACTGTTGGCAGCAGCAAACATTTTTTCGTGGCGCTGACGTTTTCCGAGGGAAAAGTCGCCATTTGGAAAGAAAAAAAAAATAACAAAAATTGCAACTTTTTATCGACGTCAGCTTCGGCGTAGCTGCAAATCTTGGATAGAATCGGGTTAGATTTTTGGATAGTTGGAGACACATTGAAAATTTTCACAACAAAACATGGATAAACTGGACGCAAATTTGGAACAACAGTTTGACCTAAACCTTATTGAGGCGGTCAAAATGAACCCAGTGATTTACGATCGATCACATTATAACTATAAACACTTTGTGAGGAAGGCGCAAACTTGGAAGCAAATTGCCGAGACACTTGGAGTGCCTGGTAAGTGCATTTTTTTTTGTAAGATTAAACTAAAAATTCAATGGAATTATTTCAATTGAAGCTGCCTATTTTTTGGGTATCGCACTGCTTTGGTAAATTTAAACACACAAAAAATAAAAATGTAACAAAAAACAACAATTGTTCTGTCGCTGTCGCTCACTCAGTCAAGTCACAGCCACAGCCATAGTAGCCAGCCAAGAAGCAAAATGTCTGTCGTCGTCGAAGCCGTCGTTTCTACATCGTAGCCAGCTTCGTTTGTTCGTAAAAAGTTTTCCGTGTTTTCGTTTTGTTTTTGTATCACGGCTGGCTGTACTGTTTGTTGACTGCTGTGCAGTCACCGTTGATATAGAGACAGAATATGGCAGGGCAATTGTTGTTGTTGTTGTTGTATGAGTGTATGGCAAAACGGTCGATCGGACAAACGTATGTATGGCGCAAGTGGCGACGTAGCAACAAAACTTTCGTACCCATTATTGTATACGTCGTGCGCTCTGTTTCCAGTTTTCCCTTTTCCTTCGCCGTCTTTGTTTGTCCTTTGTTTTATTTTCGTTTGGTTTGACGTGATACAAAGTGTTTATTTATATAGCACTATCAACCTTTCACGTCATTTAAAAGAACTATGTATCGGCGAACAACTTTTCACTTTTAATTAAGATTTTGGAAGGTTGCACCTTTGTTGGCCAAGTTTTTCAGCACTTTCTTCCACTGTACGCAGATTTTTGGGGCACAGTTATTTTAGTGGTTTTGTAGTTTTCAAGATTTATTTTAATTTAAGTTTTTTCTTTCTTTTACTCTTTGATTTTACAATGTTTAACATTACTTCAATATATTTTTATTTTACTTTAGATTTAAGTTAGATTTAAGATATAGAAAAATAGCACGATGTTGGCTGCTGCGCTGCTCAGAAACAAGTTGTAAGAGCTATAGATTAGGAAACACAAAGTCATAGAAACAGAAAAAAAGTAAAGCCAAAGGTATAGATAATAGTCCAAGAGCCGGCTGTAGAAAAGTCGAGTGTATAAGATTGCCAAAGCCTGTCCCGATGGCCGAAAATGCCTGAATTTTAGCCAATTTTGTTCTAATTTAAACTGTAGTACACAACAGCTCGAAATGTATGCCAAATGATAGAACTCGAAAAGGTCTAAATATATTACATGGGATTGCATTGTTGAATCCTGTCCCAAACATGGGGTTTCACCGGTTTTTTGGGTCAATTTTCATTAATGAAGATAATAGCTTGAAATTTGTGCCAAATGATTGGGATCGAAGAACCTAAATAGAATAAATAGGGTTGCCTTGTCGAATCATGTCCTAAACATTAGTTGACACCCGTTTTTGGGGTCAACCTTTCTTAAATGAGTGGCAACCCTTGTTTGGGACAGGATTCGACAAGGCAAATAATTCTATTAGGCTCATCGAGCTCTATCATTTGGCATACATCTCATCCTGTAATCTTATACAGCCGGGTCTCCGCCTATAAGGAAACACAGCGTCGTAGAAAACATGTGCACCAATGACTAAACTGGCAGCACAGCTATGAAAAATGGCGATGCGAACAACTTACCCAATGGAAAATCTGGAAGCTGCTTCCTAGGGGAGCACGTCAGATATGCTTCTTCGGAAGTATTTAATTCGAAATTCTATTTAATTAATAAAAAAAAATTTTGCTCCGCAACCACTGGGGCTTAAACCTAGGCATTCCGTGCTGTTAAATGCGCAATTTAACGACATCAGCCAAGCCTCATGTTATATTTTGGCTCCTAAGAGTATATAACATGAATTATATATCGTCATATGAAATCAAAAAAGCCCTAAGTTACAAAAAATTCAAAATCGACTTTTTGACTGATTATGATGCACCATATCAAAATACGTGTACCTGCAAAATTTTACAATTCATACAATTAAAAGTAACATTCTTATCTTAAGCTTAACCTGAAAAAGTGTTGAAAAATGTTGGTTAATTTTTCATTTTAAAGAGTTTTTTTTTGCTTCTCCTGTTAAATTTTTTCAATGTAACTCAGGGCTTTTTTGATTTCATATAACGATATACAGAAAAATATTGTAGTTTTCGTCTCAATTATATTAATAAATGTAGGTCAGTTGGTTAAGATGTACGCATCTCAGCAACACTGGCATACCATAGGAGGTCTATGCTCGAATCTGATCGGAGACGAATAAGAAAATTTGTTCAGATTTTTTACAATTTATACTCAATGTGCTGCTACTTACTCCACATCCAAGAAAAGCGCATTTCATATGCTTCCGAAGGTGTGCTTCTACTCCACAGTCAAGAAAGCGCATTACATATGCTTCCATATGCGTGCATCCCCGCATTGACATCGTATGTTGATAAAGATAAGCAGTGAGCAGCGCATTGGATGCAGCTTCTGCTTCCCTTGAAGCACATCCGAAGCGCTTTGAACGCGCTTCCGTTTCCGGTTGGGTAGGTGCATATATCAAAGTGGCAAAATATTAAATCAAAGATAATTTTGCTTAACGTTGGCTACTTTCGCAAATCACTGTCAGTGCTCTCAGCGTTTAATTTGCCATGAACAGTTTTGGATCCGCATAAGTTTCCTTCTATCACTTTCTTATTGTTAAAATCAAAACAATAATGCTATAATGTAAAATAGCCAAACTGAGGCGGATAACGATACCGCAAATAAAGCAGCAAACTTTACTTTGACTTTAAATTTTTCTGTTGCCTGGAGATGACAGCCAAGTCGCAGCCAGTTATGGCAGTGCAGCAGCACAGATTGGGGGGAATTTTATCATGAAATCAGCTATTCACAAATAGCAGCAGGAAGAGTGCCATGATAGTGATGTTGATGGGATGGCTGGTTGCAGCGAATATTTGAACCGTCGACTAATATACGCGCGCAGATTTTATTATTATTGCTCTGTACTGTTGCTTTGATTTGTTTTATTTTTAGTTTAAATGCAGCAGCTGCAACTATTTGCAGGGAAAGTAAAGATTGCAACAGGGCAGGTAACAGTCATTATACAGGTGTATAATTACGATATAACTCGGTATTTCAATGCAGTAAAAGAATGAATGAAAAAGTCGCACTTAGATCTCCATGCTTCATGAGAGTGCGGGTGGGAGAAGGTTGTGGTTGGCATAATTTAAAAAATATAAATTTAACAGATTTACTTTCGCTTTCACAGATGGGACTATACATACACTGGTAGCATATTTAGTTTGTGCTTCGGTTTGTAACGCATTGAGTTCCGCTCAGCGGGGGGTAATTTGGACAAAGCGGAAGATTTTCTTTCACCGTTGTCTGTCGTTAGGTTACCTTAAAATGTTTGTGCAGAAAAAAAATACGTCTAAATTTTACATGTAGGTTTCTTCAACTCTTAAAACTATAAAAAAGTATAAGTCCTCTACGATCCTGAAAAATATATTGGAACTATTGGTTTTTAAAAAATTTTATACCTTCAAAAATTCGATAAAGAGGAGGATTTTTCAAAGGGCTTATTTCTACTTATGACCTTGAACAAACCAAAGTATGATATCGTCGTTATGCTAAAATGTATCCTCTAGTTAAAAATCTATTACAAAGAAGACATATTTCCAAGGGAAACTCGAAATTAAACATCGCAGTTTCATTCAAAACGACACATTTCCATTTAATTTTCGTTTGTAGAAAAATACTTATTTCCTATAATCGCTGAATAAACCTTTGTTATTTTTTATATGCCCCGGGCTATATCAATAATAGAAAGGTAAGAGGAGTCGCCTAGTGATGATTACGATTGCAACGAACTAGATTGTGGTGACTTAATAATAAAATGTTACACCAAAAGGGCACATTTCCGAATTTATTTTTGCCAATAAATACAAATGTATTAGAATAAAATCTTTAAGCGAATTAGAATATTAGATCAACACACTATAACGCTAGAGATATTAAAAAAAAGTAGTGTAAACAGCTCTTAAAGGTTTTTTCTCATTACTAGAATTTTGTTTAACATGGAATTAAGCCCCTTTGAAAAATCATTCCTCACATTAAAATACACACACCAGTTTTTAGTTTGACCAAGAAACAACATTTTCAAAGTACGTCCAAAAATCGTCAGAACTCCATTTTTAAAATTAACATTTATGGAAGGCACAAGAACGCGTATTTTAAATACCACCAGACACCTCAATATCAAATATTACCACAGTTATAGCTTTCAAAAGCTTGGCGGACCACATAGCTAGTATTATTTAAAAATATTAACCAAATTTTTAATATTTTTTTTTTGTCAATTTCAGAACAAAAATGCACTAAACGCTGGAAGAGTTTGCGTGATAAATTTGCTCGAGAAATGAAATTATGTCAAGAATCACGCTGGCGTTACTTTAAGCAAATGCAATTTTTAGTTGATTCCATACGGTATGTCAAAATTTTACATACATATGTATAACATGAGGGGTTCAAGTCTTAATTTATTATCATTAATTTTTTATTTTAAAACCAACAGTCAATATCGTGAATCACTTTTGGGCAAATGTGGCAATAGTCCAGCGCAAACTAACACAAATCAAGTTGCACAAGTTGATCCAAATCAGCATCAGCAGCAACAACAACCACAACAAACTGTTGTAGATATATTTGCGCAACCCTTTAATGGTAGTGCTTCAACATCCGCGCAGGCGCTAACGCATCCACATGGTAAGTTAAATAGAGTTAAGTAAAAGAGAGAGAGAGTGAGAAAATGAGACAAAGAAAAGACAACATTTAATTTTATCAGCTGTAACTGCGTGGCAGTTAAACGTTTCTTTTTTTATAGACTAATAAAAGACCATACGGACCTTAAGGTACCGGCAGCTAAATAAGCCAGTCGGGTTTTAAGACCAAATTATCAGTTCACACTCATTTACAGTCATTCGATATCCCATACTCGCTTGCAAGGGTTTTTGTTTGTTATTTGTAAAAGCTGTTTCGATAGTCAGCGTTTACACGAAGAAACTCTTGTCGGAAAGTTTCCTTGTTTGTAGGCAAGAGAGGAAAAACGAAAGGGTGGTGTACAGAATTTTCGGTACCCGCAAATTCTCTTTCGTTCTGTTCGTTAGCTTATATTTTGCTTTGACTCTACGTTTGTTGTGGAGGATCGACACAGTAACTGCTTTGATATTTACAAGCAGAAAGAAATTCTAGTTTGTCAACGTTTACACGAGGAAAGTCTTGCAGTAAAGTTTCCTTGTTTGTTGGCAAGAGGGGAAAAGTGGTAGGGACGAGGTAAAAAATTTGTCACATGTTGCAAACGTGAAACGAAAATCACAAAAGAGAATGGACAAGAATTTGTCTCTCAGACTTTCCTCGTGTAAACGCCGACTTTTCGTGTGTAAACGCAAAATAAATTCACAAAAGGGAATGAACAAGAATTTGTTTCATCGAATTTCCTCGTGTAAACCTTGACATACGGATTTAATAATTCACGAAAAACGAAGTGAAAGTAAAATACGTGGGAAAGGATGATCCCTGGAGGACAAGTTGAGATTTTCTATTTCTTCAAGGTTCTTGTATTATGTACTCCTTTTTGACGTTGCGGAATAATCTTCCGTTGCTTCAAAATAGCTACTTTTTATGTACTCCTTTATGAGGTTATAATTCATATAAAAAAGTGTTTGAACATACGAACTTAAAACTTTTAATTCTGTTCTATGCTAGCAAACAAAGTAAATGTACATCTACTGGACTCGGCAAACGAACTATGTAAATGTTAATAAGATTTAAGAAGTAAACATTTGTTCTTCTATTGGACTCGATGAAAAAAAATAAAATGTAATATGTCTTCCTCGGTAAATTCTTTTTATGATTCGGGGCTTTAAAATAATTCTTCTCGACCTTATATTTCTTACATCTTTTTTCTAATTTGACTAATTTGAAATTATCCATAGGACTTATAAACTTTTTGCTCAGTCATTTTGACAAATGCTACTTCTTAACCTTATTCCTTTGCACTATTTTCCAATATTGGAACCAATCATTATTAAAGTTATGGCCTCGCCCATTCTACAACACATTATCATAAACGACATTAATTTAAACACTGCTTCAACCACAATTGTTAAAAAAAATTTTCAATAAAAATAATATTGATCTAATCGTGAAATAAATAACGGTAGATATATTACAAATGCATATAGCCATTGTGTTCATTACTACATTATATTATAATAAGTCCAATTTACATTATATCAAAAGCTGTGTAATATCCTTAAATTAACTATTAACTAGATTAATTGTACTTATGTTTAAATTTTTTTTTCCTAACCTCTTTAGCCATATTACTCCTTAGTACCTTATGATACATTTTTTTAACAGTGCTAGAAACTGAAAGGTACATTGCATTTTACATAGATTGAAAAATTCGACAGAAATATTAGTTGTGTCTATTTACTCGCCTAAAGTTAACTTAAGGTGTCTGTTTAATCCAAAATATAATAGTTAAAAAAATCTCTTAAGTCAGCGTTTACACGTAGTAATTCACAAGCAGAAAGAAATTCTAGTTTTTGTGTGTAAACGCAAAATAAATTCACAAAAGGGAATGGACAAGAATTTCTTTCATCGAATTTCTGCGTGTAAACCTTGACTAAGGAAACTCTATAGTTAAATTTTGTCAAGTGTCAAAAAACGTGTTTATGTAGTTAGTTGTCAATCAAAAAAATTATCTTTAATTTGATAAAGAAATATTTTTTTGGTTTAATTTAAAACCTGTCTCTCTTGCTTATTAAAGGACCGATTTGAATGTTTTACGCACTAATATTATAGCTCAATAAATTATCTTTAAACTGATACCTATATTGCTTAAATAGAAATATGAAATTGCTTAACTAAGTTGTTTCAGCTCATCAAATTACATGAGAATAGGGGGATATTTCAAAGTTTTACGATAAATAAATTTTTTACCCCGAAATGGGGGAATTTGGGGGTTAAATGGGGTGATAGTGTAAAATTGGCTAGTTGAAGGAATTCGTCATCATCAAATCCGGTTTCAGAGCATCAAAGTACTTGAGAATAGAGGAACATTTTAAATGTTAACGTTAATTCTCATTTTGCCCATTTTTTGGACATTTTTTGAGGTTATGTACAAAAATTGAGGTAAATCGGTGATTCTAAACCTGGATTTGGAATCAGCGCTGAAAATTACTTAAAGATATACCAGTCAGGTGTTTTGACTCGGACATTTTTTTTTTTGTGTGGCTGTGTTATTTAACATCAAATTTAACTACGAAAGTACAGACACAGCTATTAATTTTCGTTTTCTTACATCATTTAATTAATATATAAAAAATAATAGTTGTGTTCCAACCTTTCTTTCGAATTAAAAATTGAGAAGTTTCCATGAGATTGCAAATAATTATAGTGTATCATCGACGTACTTAAGAATTCAGTATCTGATGATCAGACTCCGAAATTCAGAACATTAAAATGAGTGTTAAAGATGATGTGTACAGTAAATAAAATCAATCGAAAAATTGTCCAGGGATAGACTTAATGTACTAGGAAACATAAATCAATAAATCATGTGCTAACATCTAGGTTCTGAAGTTTTTCTTAAGAAATTTTGATTTTTGGGACATACATTGTGTATGAGTATTCATTCACCTTATCTTTTTAATAATTGAAATTACTAATTACTTACAAAAAAATTAAAATGAGGTCATGCTGCTTCGCGTTAAAAATCTTTCGGGCCTACCTAGACTGAACTCTGACTCTGTTAACCTAGATTATATATTCAATTTAAATGACAGAATTTCCAAGGCAGATTCAACTCTGTTGGTGAAAAATAAAAGTGAAAAAAAATTTAATTATGTACTACATATTAATTTCTGAACCTTATGTATATAAATTTTGATTTTTGGAATTCATTAATTGATTATGTGTAAGTTTGGTTGACATTGAGATGAAAAAATGTATGAAAGGGAGAATCAGCTTCCAATTCCATGTCCAGAAACTTGCGCATACAAAACCTAAACTCCCCGCATATCTAATGTTGGTCCCTCTGTAGCACTGCTCTCTTCATTGTTTTCAATAATTTTAATGTGTGTGTGTGTGTTTTTTGTTTACTCGCAATGTACACTGTAGATCGATCACATTTAGCAATTGCAGTTACTGGCGACACTCAACTGGCTGCCGCCAACGCCAACAAGGATGTGAAGCCGTACTTCTATGAGCCACCATTGAAGCGTGAACGTACTGATGAAGAAAATCACGACAATGTGCTTAATACAATCAAGATTTTTCAAAACTCTATGACACAAGCCGTAAGCGCCGAGGATCAATCATTCGGTATGGTCGTTACGGACATGCTTAATACGCTAGGTGTTCGACAAAAGGCCGAGGCAAAAGTGCATATAATCAAATATCTAACAGATATGCAGCTGCTGGCACAGCATAACAAATACTGAAATCCAAACTTAAATCTTAATTAAAGGTAAAAGTTGAAGGGTCTGAAAATATTTTACCAGTTTGATTTAAAATTTAAGCTCATTTTGAAGTAACAACCAAGAACATTTTTGCTTTGTGTTGTGTAGCATTTTGTTAGAATGCAATTTTTTAAATTAAAAATTTTAGTATTGTTCATGTTACGACGATTTTATTTTCAAGAATTCATCTCAATAATTTTTATATTAAAAATGTGAAGTTTTCATTTAATTTATATTTCAATAAAAAATATTACTTAAATTTGCGCTTAAACCACTAATAACCCAATAATATTTAATGAACATAAATTTAATAACAAATAAATTGTTTGTACACAGAATTATATAAAGAAAAATAAGAACATATACATACATATAATTATGTATATGGGCAAATATTGCAAGAACTTATACTTTGATGTTTTGATTGCCTAATATGTTATTTTATTGCTCATACATACTATATTAAAATATGCATTTATCGAATTGGGTACTTTTATGAAGGTAAGTCACGATTTTAGGTAAGCAACTCTTTCTCCTTCCGCATTGTTTATTTAATTTTTATCATATTTGAACCAACGTTTACCTTTTCATAAACTTTAATTTAACATTTCTTATAATAGAAGAAATGAAGCTCTAAGTTTACACTTGAAAAGAAAGTTCAAACAAATTCGAAGTTCTTAAAATGACTATATAACAAGTCTTTAGAAAAACAAAGTGGTATCTCCATCTTTTACAACAAATTTTGACTACTACTACTACTAACTACTATATTTCATCTTAACTTTTTACTTTTTCTGTGTAGCAAATGCAGAAATAAATAAATGTGTAAGCTAAGCAGTTAAAAAATCCATAATGCTAGTAAGGATTTTGAGTTGCTAAAAACTTATTTTTTGTCTATTAGTTAATACTTATTTAGCCCTTTGACAATTTTAATAAAATTTATAATTTCTTATGAATTACTCAATACCGCATCCTAATCAAGTCATAGAATATTTCCAGCACTTAGGTACTTCATCCTAAAGTCGCTAGTAGATAAAAATATACAAATGGCAATTTCAAATTCCTGACGTGATTGAGGGCTAGACTAAATTTCAATGCGGCCACAGAACAACGTTATCACATCAGGATTTTGAAGTATTTAAGCTACGAGTAGTATGTGGGGCCAAGTACCTCAAAATCTTGATGTGTTAGATATATTCTACGGCCAGATTTATATTGAGCATTGAAAAATCTACAAGAAATAAGAAATTTTATTCAGATGGTCGATGCGAAAGACTTACTGATCATGAACAAAAATGTAACTTTTTTAAATATTTCCAAATGCCTTGGGTCCAATATGACTAACACGTCAAGGCATACTTTCTTAAATTAAAAAGTAAAAGGGCAACAACGTCCTTTTTTTTTCTTAATACAAAAGTGAGTTCATGCGAGATTTGCACATATGCATTTTGGATGACAAGTGAAAACCACTTAGCACATCTGTGTTCACAAGGCAACGCTGTACAAGTCTTAAACATAGCTTATACTGCTTTGCATTGTAAACATATATACCTATTCCTAATAAGTTATATATATATTTTTTTTTTGCTAAAGCAAATATTAGTAGATCTTTTAAAAATTAAAAATAAAAATTTTTAAATACATAATATTTTGATCTTACTAGTTTCTCTTTAAAAGATGTACATCTTAGAATATAAAAAACATTCATTCTTGGGTGGGACTTGAGCCGCGGTCACATGCGTAAGAGGTGGACAGACCAATCACTGGTCTCCCACAAGTTTTTAAATACTGAATTCGCTGAATAATTTTCAAAACAAATAAATTCCAGGTTTTTGTGCGGTTTCTTAATATCATTCCAACATCTATTCACCGACTGGGACAAAATTTACACAATCGATATCTATAATTTCAAGCCAAGGAACTTTTGTACCTTAAAGTAAATGTCAGTTCTACAAACGACTTCCTGGTGGAAATCCGAAATTGGTGTACTCTAGTCAACAACAAAATTAGCTAAAATTCGGGCATCGGGACGGGCTTTAGCAAGGCAACCCTGGTTCGTTAGTTTCATCAAAATGCATCACTATCTTTCGCATACTTCCCATCCTGTAATCTTATACACTCGACTTTTCTATAGCGGGCTCTCCGCCTGTAAGACAACATTCAATATGAATTAATTTTGAATTTGAATAAGAAAGAAAAATGCATGTAAACTATAGTAAAATCGTACTCCAATTAAAATAATACTAAAACTTGTTAGGATTTTATATATTTTTCAACATTTTTACATTTGAATTTGAATAAGAAAAGAAATTGAATATTACTAAATGAATAATACTAAAATTTTTTTTTAGGTTTTTTTACATTTTTACAATTGAATTTGAATAAAAAAATAAATTCAATATGAGAAAATGTTGCCTATTTGAATTTGAATAAGAAAGAAAAACGACATTACTAACATTTTTTAGGTTTTTAAATTTTTTTTTTAATATTTTTCAACATTTTTTAGATTTTTTTAATATTTTCCATTATTTGTTGAATTTATACAAATTTGTTTGCATAAATAGCAAAGGAAAATAATAAATCAAATGGAATTTCTAATTTCTGCACTTGCGCGCATACGAAAGTGAAAATAAAATGAATATTGTTCAATTTCATTTTAATTCCCCAATTTCAATACGACGATGTTTTCAATCAAGCCGACTATATTTTGAGGAGGAATTCTGCCTCGAAGTCGACATTTCACGGCGAATTCCTAACTGCTGCCATGATTTTCTGCAACAAGAATCTGGCAAGAGATATGTATCTTCATGTATAAAATGTTTGGACGTGCACGTACAAAGACGCGGGTACCACTAGTACTTACATAAAAATATGACATTCAGAAACACATACTCGTGCCGAAATACGGATAGTTACATTAAGGCAACGATTAATATTCAAATAATTGAGATTAATTTAAAATGAAATTGTGAACAGCATTCCCGATAGCGCTTGTAGTCAAAATTATAAAATTCTCAAGTGATGCAATGTTTCATATAAGAAATATCCAATGAATTAAAATATACACTTTGAATTGATAATACACATTATAGTAATAAATGAAGTAAGTACCGGTAGGATAGTACCCATCGGCACCTTTATAAATCTTCGACACTAGGAGGTGCAACTGTTGGAGGAGCCGAAGTTTATGGTGCTTGAGTTGGTATGGGAGGAGCTGGATGATCTTCAAATATTGTTAACAAAGCCCTTATTTATGGCAGTCAAAAGTGGATAACGTGGACCACAGGCACCCCGGAAATCATCTGTCTCAATGGACCACAACATAGCACCGGCCAAATTTAACGAATTAAGTAGGTCAACTTTTAAGGCAATGCTTTGTGTGTCATCATATCCAACCCATTGATTACTCTTCCAACCGTATGGAACATTAGCGACGTTATCCCACACAACGTTCCAAGACTTGTCTTCACAGATCTCATTGTAACCCAGGTAACCAGATTCACGTGTATATGGGCCAGCTGCACCACCTCCAGTTATTGGTGCACCAACACCATGATCTGCACTGTTAGCCAATGTAAATGTGCGTCCATAGAAACCCATACCGAGTAAAAGCTTTGAAGCAGGAGCACCTGAATGAACGAATTATTATAACAATTTAATATGTGTCATTCCACACAATTATGAATTTTCAAGATATTTGAGTAAGAAAATGGAATTGGAATCTACCGCGTATTGATGTTTCTTAAGTATGAATTACCTGCTGAAAGCCACCATTTAATAGAAGTTTCTACATTGTTAACTCCGTTTCCATGAAGTGGAGCATTGAAGCCCGTTACAGTATCCCACGCACCAGAGAAATCATATGTCATAACATTAATGAAATCAACATTTGCAGCGACTGCTGGAACATCATACGATTGGCTAGCGGATGCTTCAGTAGCAGAAACTGCAATACCAAGAGTCTTACCATGGGATGCCAAACTGTAAAACAATTTTGTTTTTAACTGAGTAACAAGTTATAAGAACAACAGAAAGGATTTTGGGAAGGATATGTTCTGAAAAACGATTTTTTACAGCTTTTTTTATCAGATTTATTCCGATCAGGAGAGTTCATAACATTGTTTAAACTACAAAAAATTTTGACTTGTATGCCGAAATATTATTAGCTCCACTTACGCTCCCTTCAATTCTGCCAATAAATTCACAAAGTTACTTTTATCTTCTGAGCTACCACCTCGTTGTGCTGGATACTCCCAATCTAAATCAAAACCATCGAAACCATGGTCGAGCACAAACTGAACAGAGGTCGAAATAAATCGAGAACGTTTACCAGCGTCAGTAGCCATGGACGAGTACTTTGTAGAACCTTCTTTGTAGCCACCAACGACGGCTATAACTTTTAAGTTGGGATTTTTCTGTTTCAATGCCATAGTTTTGCTTATGAAAGCTACAAAAAAGACGATTAGAATGAGCAAAAGAGTAAATAGTAGTATTGCAATACCTCTGCCATTATCCATATCCAACCAAGTATCCAGTGATATAAATGCACCATCATCGCTTATTCCGAAGAAGGAATAACTTATGTGGGTGCATAAGAATGGATCAATATATGAAGGTTCAAAAGCACCATTGCCAGGACGATATGCGGCCCAAGTGCCAAAGTAGCAATTAATGATTTCTGCGACAAATTGACATTAACTAGAGCAACATAATAAAATAAAAAATTAAAGAAACTTATCCGTACTTCCATTGACAGCCGCTCCGAAACAGCCTAATACAAGCAACGCGAATAAAAGTTTCATCTTGGCTACTGGTCGACTTGAAATGTTCTGTGGTTTTGAATGGGTGTCGTTTTAACTTATACGAGTATGCAGAGCTGGGCACCACTACACCCGTAGTTTCTCTTCAATGCTCTTCAATTCATGTGTAGTTGTGCATTGTTCGCTTTTCAAATCAAACTGAATTGGTTTTTTACGCTCTCCGCTTTACATACGTATATGATAAGTTACTCTCTTTCAGCCGCAGTCGCGTGCGCGCTACGTTTTGCCCTGCCACGCTTATATGCAAAAAGTGAAAACTTCTTATCTTCCTATTGTTTTGTTTTTTTTGTAGATGAGAGTTACGGTCGAGCAGGGCGGCGTTGTAACAAATTTTCAAACTAGGGTTACCAGAAGATCAAGAGGCATATCAAAGACGTTCAGAAAAATTTAAGCTCAATACCGATTGGCTAAAAAGTGTTCGAATCTCTGTAGCCGGTTCTCTGTACCAACCGTTATCAAAATTCATAAGCATACAAAATGTCATTCGTTTTCAATATCTATATCGAGGTTATATACTGTTAAATGACCTCAAATCGATATTTATTATAGATTTTCCAGGATGCGAAGACATTTGGGACACTTCATAAAACTCAAAAAAAAAAAAAAAATCAGAAATCCAAATCAGAAATTTTTATAGGAAATCCGAACTCTGCATGTAGCCAATTTTATCGAGACTAGCAAAGAGTGGGGTTGTATATTTTGTTTGTATTTTGGTAAAATTGTTAACAATTCAATGCGATAATATAGGCATTGAAAATATAATCCGATTCGGGAGGTTTTGAGAAAAACTGCATAACTATGTGCCACCAATGCAGAATTAGTGCTTCGTAGAGAACGAGATACATTTGTAATCTAAAACTATATTAAAAGATAGATATGTTATCGAATTACAGACAAGTGCCTAAAATCTATTCGTATATAAATAAACTGATAGGTGTTTTCGATGTTCGCGCATCACGCAAAATCTTCTACATTAATTTTGATCAAATTTGTTTAGTTTTATTCTTTAGACACTTGGTTTCAATCTCCAATAAAAATTATCACAATATTCCTATCAATACAATATTAAAGTTTTAAATTTACTTAAAAAAAATTCTACAAAAAGAAACAAACATTAAGCATAACAAATCGCTAGTGGCTAGTTAATGTGTTTGTGTGTGTGCTTTTTGTTTTTGTTTTTCCATGGCAATGCAATGGAATATTTATGGAAGAGAAATAACGGAATATTCAAATTTTACTCTCTCGCTTTCATTTTCAATTTTTCAATTTACTTACAGTGCAAATAAGAACAACTCGGGAAGAATATGATATCAAAAATATCAGCAAATCTACTAAAAAATTTAAATTGTTTGCCTTCGCAGAAAAAACTAAAAACAGGCTACGCGCACAAAATCGTGAGCATCAGCTAGTTTTAAATACCTACATATGTATGTACGTAAATATTTTATACTCCAATATTACATTCCATGTATTTGGGGCTAGTAAATTTTAGTTATTTTTATAAAATTTTAATTTCATAAAAAATGGTTTATTTGAACAAAGATTCGAAAGAATAATTTGAGAGCAACTCCGCAATTAACATTGAATTAAATTATAGACTTTAAATTGATATTTTTTTATTTACTTAATATATACATACATACATATGTACATATGGATTGAAACTTAAGCCACCAACACATTATAGTAATATCTGAAGTCAGTACCGGTAGGATTGTACCCATCGGCACCGTTATAGCCTTCGGTACTAGGAGCTGCAACTGTTGGAGGAGCCGAAGTTGATGGTGCTTGAGTTGGTATGAGTGGAGCTGGATGATCTTCAACATTGTTACCAAAGCCCTTATTTAAGGCAGTCAAAAGTGGATAACGTGGACCACAGGCACCCCGGAAATCATCTGTCTCAATGGACCACAACATAGCACCGGCCAAATTTAACGAATTAAGTAGGTCAACTTTTAAGGCAATGCTTTGTGTGTCATCATATCCAACCCATTGATTACTCTTCCAACCGTATGGAACATTAGCGACGTTATCCCACACAACGTTCCAAGACTTGTCTTCACAGATCTCATTGTAACCCAGGTAACCAGATTCACGTGTATATGGGCCAGCTGCACCACCTCCAGTTATTGGTGCACCAACACCATGATCTGCGCTGTTAGCCAATGTAAATGTGCGTCCATAGAAACCCATACCGAGTAAAAGCTTTGAAGCAGGAGCACCTGAAAGAACGAATTATTATAACAATTTAATATGTGTCATTCCACACAATTATGAATTTTCAAGATATTTGAGTAAGAAAATGGAATTGGAATCTACCGCGTATTGATGTTTCTTAAGTATGAATTACCTGCTGAAAGCCACCATTTAATAGAAGTTTCTACATTGTTAACTCCGTTTCCATGAAGTGGAGCATTGAAGCCCGTTACAGTATCCCACGCACCAGAGAAATCGTAAGTCATAACATTAATGAAATCAACATTTGCAGCGACTGCTGGAACATCATACGATTGGCTAGCGGATGCTTCAGTAGCAGAAACTGCAATACCAAGAGTCTTGCCATTGGATGCCAAACTGTAAAAAAATGTTGTTTTTAACTGAGTAACAAGTTATAAGAACAACAGATAGGATGTTGAGAACTATTTGTTCTGAAAACGATTTCTCACAGCTTTTTTTATCAGATTTAATCTGATCAGGAGAGTTCAGAACATTGTTTAAACTACAAAAAATTTAGACTTATATGACGAAATATTATGAATCCCACTTACGTTCCCTTCAATTCTGCCAATAGATTCACAAAGTTACTTTTATCTTCTGAACTACCACCTCGTTGTGCTGGATACTCCCAATCTAAATCCAAGCCATCAAAACCATGGTCGAGCACAAACTGCACAGAGGTCGAAATAAACCGAGAACGCTTTTCGGCGTCAGCAGCCATGGACGAGTACTTTGTAGAACCTTCATTCCAGCCACCAACGACAGCTATAACTTTTAAGTTGGGATTTTGCTGTTTCAATGCCATAGTTTTGCTTATGAAAGCTTTGAAAAAAGACGATTAGAATGAGCAAAAGAATAAATAGTATTGCAATACCTCTGCCATCATCCATATCCAACCAAGCATCCAGTGATCTAAATGCACCATCATCGCCAATTCCGAAGAAGGTATAACTTATATGGGTGCATAAGAATGGATCGATATATGAAGGTTCAAAAGCACCATTGCCAGGACGATATGCGGCCCAAGTGCCATAGTAGCAATTAATGATTTCTGCAAAAAATTAAAATAAGAGCAGCATCTATACTATTTATCTTAAAACACAACTACACATGGTTTGAAAATAAACTGCGAGTGACTACGAGTGTGTTAGTGTCCAGCTTTGCTTATATTGAAATGGTTTGTAACACTTTGGCGCAAAATATACTGAACTGATTTTAATAATTTCTTTTTCAAAACAACATATTTGTGCTAAGGAAGGATATTGCATAATTAATTTTGTTTATTTTAATAAAGTTAAATATTAAATATTTTTTTTAGGATTAAGTTTTTGCAAAGCCTCACACTCAAATTGTCGTTTGATTTTTCGATGTATATGCTTATGCTGCTTTTTGAATTCTGTGTTGTTATTATTGTTTTTTTTTTTCTCCTCACTTGTACCGTTTGTAGTTGGCTACAAAGTTCAAAGAACAAACTCACTTTCAAAGCAGGCTAAAGTATATGTATCTTAAGTAACTTATCCTTACTTCCATTGACAGTCGCTCCGAAACAGCCTAATACAAGTAACGCGAATAAAAGTTTCATCTTGGCTATTGGTCGACTTGAAATGTTCTGTGCTCCGTTTTAGCTTAAATGGAAAAAGTGAAAGCTTCTTATCTTATCTTCTTTTTGTTTTGTTTTTTTTTTTTTATAGATGATTGTTACGGTCTAGCAGGGCGGCATTATAACAAATTCTCAAACTAGGGTTACCAGGAGAACAAGAGGCAAATCGAAGACGTTCAGAAAAATTGAAGCTATATACCGATTGGCTAAAAAGTTTTCGAACCTCCGTTGCCGGTTCTCTGTACCAAACGTTATCAAAATTGATGAGCATAAAACATGTCATTCATTTTCAATATCTATATCGAGGTAGAGTTACCAGATGTACTAGTTTAGTAGTTCATTTACTACTTTTGCGCTTTAACACTACTTTTCGATGAAATGTACTACTTTTAAACTTTTCTTCGTAAAATTTTGTTTCATAGGGCATTTCCACGAAAGCGGAAGTTTTTGTCCCGTGCGACTTGGTTTTTTGCAATTATCTTGAAAACGAAAAACTGCCCAAATTCAACCTTTGCACCAATTATAAAGCTAATTAGGAGCTATAAGTTAAACCTATTGTCAAAATAAAAATCCGTTTTATTTTGACTTTGTTTTACTTTAAATGTGTTCGACGGTCGAACGGGACCCATGGAAATGCCCATATGCTTTTTAACACTTCGACTGCAATGGCCAATCATAGCAACTAGAACAGAGATAATGCGCGTTAACACTCCTTTTTTTAGTAAATATGAGAGCATGTGTAGGTGATTTAAGGCAGATTATCTGGTAACCCTATATGGAGGTTATATACTGTTAAATAACCTCAAATCAATATTAATTATAGATTTTCCAGGACGCGAAGACACTCGGGAAAACTTCATAAAATGCAAAAAATGTGTATGTCTGTTATGCATATTGCAATTGTATTTTTTTTCTGTGTTTTTTGCATTTACAGTGCTGAGCAGGAAGCTCAGTAAAAATATAATATGTAATAAATTGTGATCTGTTTCAAAAACGCAAACAAAGAACTTTGATCACGATTACAGTACAACATTTTCAAAATTGCATTTGCTGCAATCGTAATCTAAGGTCGTTCGATGAACGATTACTTTAATTGTAATCGATTTTCTTTGTTTTTGAGGATTACCGCAATTATAATCATGTGATAATCGTATTCCTTATCGTCCAGCTCTGGTATGATGTAATCTTATATAAACATGGGTATTCATGTCTTTACATTTGAGCGGTCAGTAGCTTGACTAGGCAAAGTTCATTACAAGGATTAAGGTTAATATTGAAAACTGGATTAGCGCCCCCTGACTTAAGTTGTCGACCCATTTTCAAAAATATTGATTTAAGGAATGGTACAAGTTCTAGAGGTTATCAAATTTTACAACAAAGTGGGTTTGGTTTTCGGGCAATTATCGATCGAGGAATTCGAATCCGTGATTACTTTTTCTTCTTCTTCGGTCTTTCTTATAAAAAAATTAAAAAGTTCTGATTATTTTACCGCCGATCCCGTGGTTTCATTATTTTGAATCTATTTTTATTTGCTTAAAAGAATGCCTTAAGCCGCATATCATTATCTTATTTCAAAACCAAGATATGTGCATTTTTCTAAATTGACAGACCAGGCATAATAGATTTTTCTACGATTATCAAAAATTGCTGTTTTTCATTTTATTTTATATTTATTTTATATCAATCATAATTTTAGACGTAGTTTTAATATAGACGTCAAAGTTTATCGAAAACAGAGATTACTCTGTACGGCATGAACATATGCAAAGTGATAGCAGATCACTTTTTAATTGTTAAAAAAATTTAAGACAGAAGAATTAATAAATTCAATTACACTAGTTGACACTAAAAATGTACTATTGATAACAGGTTACTTTTCACATGTATGTATGTATGTATCTACAGTTTTTGAGGTATTATGGTTCATTATTATTTTCGACCTCTTTTCACTTTAAAATTCATATCTCAAGCTAGAAATATCCAATTTGATCGTTCTCAGAGGTACATAAAAAAAAAATCTTTTTGCAACGATTAAACTTAACAAATTGTTGAAAAGGCGAATTTATTCAGAAAATGTGGGATTTGGATTCATTCATTCAATTTTTATTTTATGGTGGGTTTTTTTCAGGTATGTCTTAATTTTTGCGTACTAGTACAAGCTCTACGAGCATGAAGTAAAATTGGAAGTTTTTTTTGAAGTGAAAACTTCTTATGGCACGTTGTGCACCTCCGTAAGAAAGCATTCGCGGCTGAGGAAAAAAGTATAAACTCGCGACACCGACCGTCATCGGGATTCCCCGTCATGAATGAGAGCGATAGTAAAATTTGAATGTTTTATTGTTTCTCTTAAATAAATATTCCAATTGGAAGACAAAAAGCAAAGCAGACACATTTCATTCTCATTCAACGATTGTTATGCTTACATGTTTGTTTCTTTCAAATTCCGGGTTGTTGCGTTGACAAATTGAGAATGAAAGCGAGAGTAAAATTTGAATACATATTCCGTTTTTGTCTACCATTGTCGGCGTTTACACGAGGAAAGTCTGAGAGACAAATTCTTGTCCATTCTCTTTTGTGATTTTCGTTTCGCGTTTGCAACATATGACAAATTTTTTACCTCGTTCCTTTCGCTTTTCCCCTCTTGCCTACAAACAAGGAAACTTTGCGGCAAGACTTTCCTCGTGTAAACGCACACATACCAACTAACACACTAACTTGCCATTAAACGATTTTGTATGCTTTCATACTTCTTTCTACGTGTGAAATTAATTTTTTGTTTCAAGTTTTCACTTCGGTCGGCACTCCCGGAGTGCAACCCGCCGGTTTTTTTTAAGACTGGTCTGTTTTTATTGTTATTTTTTGAATCACTTATTTAATGAAAGATCTAATCATACAGGTTAATTTAGAATTTTAATACCTTTAATTCGGTATCAAGAACAATCAAAATTAAATTTTAAAGTGAAAAAGGTCGAAAAAATTAAAAAAATTGTACCATAAAAAAAATTTTCATTTTCATTTCATTTCGAATTCAGCGGGAAAAAATACATAAGAAAAATAGCTTCCCATCAAAGGTGCACGAAAAAAAAAAATGTTTTGTCAACAAGTGTTATAAACGAAATGTAAAACCAAAAATTACAGATAATTTCTACTAGAGTGTCCAGACAAAATTAACCTCTTAAAATTTTGATAAAACAAGAACCTGTGTATAGCCGCAACAATAAGGTTATCAGCGTAGTTTTTCCTCAATGAGTTATACGAGCCCAGACTGTCAGTGAAAATCACTAACATACTAATATTATCCTCGATGGCAATCTCAACGGCTTTTTGAATTGCAATCAACTCAGCAAGCACCGACGCACAGTGGGAGATCGTGGCCATAAATAGAAAGAAATTGAAAGTGCTAGGGAGTGAACATTTTTTTAAGACAATATATGAAAATATGAATATGAAAAAAAAGCCAATTTGTTTTTGGTTTAGTGACACAGTGGGCTCAAAGTTGAACTTTGTACATCAAAAATGTTCTATGAAACATACATATAAGCAATTGTTAGATAGAGCGTTCTAGTTAACTTCTTTGAAACAAAATGCGATAATGTAGCATACTGGCGGAAAGTACATTGCTTTCACTACATAAAAATTAATTTATTTTATATTTATCTTTATATGGTAAAAGTGTAAGATTTGCAAACATTGACAAAAAAAAAAATATTTATTCCCAGATTTCGTATCGTATTATGTGGGAAAAGAAAGATAAAAAGTTTCAGCTGTCTTTTTTGCCAATTTTTTATATCAAGTTTTTCCTAATGTAATTTTAGAAGTAACATAATATATTAACTTTTATGAAATGCTCTTATTAATTTATTTGTATCGAAATTTACCAACATTGCATATTGGCAAAAAGTTCATAGGCTATACTTTTCAAAAAAAGGTTTGCTTAAGATTTTGTATTCCATATGTGAATTATGCTGATTTTTTTTTAAAATTAGGGCTTAAAAAGTCATAATTCAGAAATTTGGCAATCTTTAACAGTAAAAAAAAAAAACAAATATTTACCGCCAGATTTTCTTAACTTTTTTTTATTTATGCTAGGTATTGTTAACCAAAATCCAAAGTTGCATCCAATTTTTTTTACAATTTATTTTTCTATGATCATTTTTTTATTACAAAATTTGAAGGGAAAAATATTTTTATTTTGAAATCTTTTATAATAATTGTATCAGTTTTAAAAGCGTACAGCGTTAGGGGAGGTGCTTAAATTCAGAAGGGAGTTTTCTTCAGTTAAGGGGTATTTTCGCCTTTCATCCCCCTTGGGATAAAAAATATAAATTTGAATGCTTTTCAATAACAGAAGAGATAAGCTTTCAAAGCTGTTTTTCTCCAATAACTTGTAAGCTAGCATTTTTGAAATAAGCATTGCCAACTTAATGGAAGTTTGTACCCATTTCGATAAAAAAAAAGTCTCAACCACATCCCACCTTTGTATGGGAGGTTGGCGTGACCGATTTTCCATATTCACAGATTTTTGTTGTTTTAACCTAAAAATCGTATGTGCTAAATTTCAATGCTCTAGCGCTTTATCCAAATACTTACATAAGAACATGAAATTCAGAATCACTAGTGCCGAAGTACGGAAAATTACATTAGGGGAATAATTAATAAGAATAAGGCAGATTAATTTAAAATGTATTCTAGATGTCGTTAAAATTATAAAATTCTCAAACTACGCAATGTTTCATATAAGAATTATCCTATGAACTGAAATATACACTTTAAATTGATATTTTTTTTTATTTACTTAATAAGTATATCAATACAAAAATGTGGAATGAAATTCCATGTATATTGGATTTTTTGTTTGGTGACTTTTTAAATTACGGCCAATTGCAACCCATAATTGAAGAATCCCAACACAATCCTGCACCGCACTCAAAATTGTACCTTAAGCCACCAACACATTGATAGTAATGTCTACAGTCAGTACCAGTAGGATAGTACCCATCGGCACCATTACAACCTTCAGCACTAGGAGGAGCAATTGTTGGTGCTTGAGTTGGTATGGGAGGAGCTGGATGATCTTCAACATTGTTACCAAAGCCCTTATTTATGGCAGTCAAAAGTGGATAACGTGAACCACAGGCACCGCGAAAATCATCTGTCTCAATGGACCACAGCATCGCACCGGCCAAATTTAACGAATTAAGTAGGTCAACTTTTATAGCAATGCTTTGTGTGTCATCATATCCAACCCATTGATTACTCTTCCAACCGTAGGGATCATCAGCTACGTTATCCCATATAACGTTCCAAGACTTGTCTTCACAGATCTCATTGTAACCCAGGTAACCAGATTCACGTGTATATGGGCCAGCTGCACCACCTCCAGTTATTGGTGCACCTACACTATGATCTGCGCTGTTAGCTAATGTAAATGTGCGTCCATAGAAACCCATACCGAGTAAAAGCTTTGAAGCAGGAGCACCTGAATGAATGAATTATTATAACAATGTAAAACATGAAAAATTATCAAGCCGGCGGATGTTCTCAATTAAAGTCATTCCACACAAATATGTATTTTCAAGATATTTGAGTAAGAAAATGGAATTGGGATCTACCGTGTATTGATGTTTCTTAAGTATGAATTACCTGCTGAAAGCCACCATCTAATAGAAGTTTCTACATTGTTCACGCCGTTACCATGAAGTGGAGCATTGAAGCCCGTTACAGTATCCCACGCACCAGAGAAATCATATGTCATAACATTAATGAAATCAACATTTGCAGCGACTGCTGGAACATCATACGATTGGCTAGCGGATGCTTCAGTAGCAGAAACTGCAATACCAAGAGTCTTACCATGGGATACCAAACTGTAAAACAATTTTGTTTTTAACTGAGTAACAAGTTATAAGAACAACAGAAAGAATTTTGGGAAGTATTTGTTCTAAAAAAGGATTTCTCACAGCTTTTTTTTATCAGATTTAATCCGATCAGGTAACATTGTTTAAGCTACAAAAAATTTAGACTTATATGACGAAATATTATGAGTCCCACTTACGCTCCCTTCAATTCTGCCAATAGATTCACAAAGTTACTTTTATCTTCTGAACTACCACCTCGTTGTGCTGGATACTCCCAATCTAAATCCAAGCCATCAAAACCATGGTCGAGCACAAACTGCACAGAGGTCGAAATAAATCGAGAACGCTTATCGGCGTCAGCAGCCATGGACGAGTACTTTGTAGAACCCTCATTCCAGCCACCAACGACAGCTATAACTTTTAAGTTGGTATTTTGCTGTTTCAATGCCATAGTTTTGCTTATGAAAGCTTTGAAATAAGACGATTAGAATGAGCAAAAGAATAAATAGTAGTATTGTAATACCTCTGCCATCATCCATATCCAACCAAGTGTCCAGTGATCTAAATGCACCGTCATCGCCAATTCCGAAGAAGGAATAACTTATGTGGGTGCATAAAAATGGATCAATATATGAAGGTTCAAAAGCACCATTGCCAGGACGATATGCGGCCCAAGTGCCATAGTAGCAATTAATGATTTCTGCGAAAAATTGACACTAATAAGATCAACATATTAAAATAAAAAATTAATGTAAATGTATCCTTAGTAACTTATCCTTACTTCCATTGACAACCGCTCCGAAACAGCCTAATACAAGAAGCGCGAATAAAAATTTCATCTTGGCAGCTGGGCAACTAGAAATGCTCTGTGCTTTTAAATGGGTGCCGATCCAACTTATATGGAAAAAGTGAAAGCTTCTTATCAATGTAACCAATTCCTATCATTATCTGTGTAAATATAGATTGTATCAAATAAAATTTATTTATGTTTTATTGGCTTTGAGCTCTTAAGACTCACTTCAGAAGTTGATTTCGCTTTAGATCTACTTAAGTAAAAATTCACAATCATATGTACATCAAGTATAGGATACACGTTCTCGAGTTCTGCTTATGTTCGAGAGTTTAGAATATACTTATATTGTATATTGACTTAGGCAAATTTCTCAAAATAAAAGCACCGGATATTTTTTTTTTTTTTTGTAGATGAGAGCTGTGGTCGAGCAGAGCCATTGTAACAAATTCCTAAACTGGGGATACCAAAATATCAAGAGGCGAATCGAAAACGTGCAGAAAAAATAAGCTTTATACCGATTGACTAAAAAGTTTTCAAACCTCTGTAGCCGGTTCTCTGTCCCAAACGTTATCATAATTGATAAGCATTGAAAATGTCATACATTTTCAACTTGTAAGGACACTTCATCAAATTCAAAAAAATGTCCTCTAAGTCAAGAACGAAGTAACCTTATCTAAACATAGTCATTCATGTATATTGATTTAAGCAAGTTTAAAAAAATCCAAATCAGAAATTTTTGCAAGATAATGTGACAATGCAAAGGCCAATTATATCGAGACTAGCAAAGGATGGGGTTGTATATTTTGTTTGTGTATTGTTAAAATTGTTAAAAATTCAACTCGAGGAAGAGGAGGTTTTTAGAAGAACTGCATACCTATGTACCACCAATGCAGAATTAGTGCTTCGTAGAGAACGAGATACATTTGTAATCTAAAACTATATTAAAAGATAGATATGTTATCGAATTACAGACAAGTACCTAAAATCTACTCGTATATAAATAAATGATAGTTGTTTTCGATGTTCGCGCATCACGCGAAAACTACTACATCAATTTTGATCAGATTTATTTAGTTTTATTCCTTAGATGCTTGGTCTCAACCTCCAATAATATCAAGATATTAATATTAAATTTCAAATAAAAATATTAAAGTTTTAAAATTGCTTAAAAATAAAAATTCCGCAACAAATAGTTTAATGACAAGTTAATGTGTTTGTGTGTGTGCGTTTTGGTTTTGTTTTTCCATGGCAATGCAATGCAAAAAATTACTTTCATTTTCAATTTATATGCATACAGTGCAAACAATAACTCGGGATTTGTGAAGAATAATCAAAAATGACAGGTCTACTAAAAAATGAAAAAAAACTAAAAACAGGCTACGCGCACAAAGTCGCGGGCATCAGCTAGTTTTAAATAAAGATATATAATTTGATATACATATGTAAATATTTTTGCTTTTTTTTACACTTATCTTTTTACAATTTAAACCCTTTTATTGGGAAGCGTGTAACTGTGCACAATGCTTGTGTGCTGTTGGATTAGAAAAATATCGTTCGCAAGACAAGTTTTTTAATGCATTCAATTGATTTATTTCATCGTCTTACGATTGATTAAGCATGTAATAAAATTAAAAGCGCAAAATCCATTTATGGTATATGACAAAGAGCAGCTAGTAAATGCAGTAAGTCTTTATTAATCACCAATTTTCGTTGAACTGATAAATTTCATATAAAAATACGGTACTATAAAAAAATTTAGAGTATCCACATTTTTTCTGTTGGTAGTTGTTGGTATCTTGTGAAAATTCTTGCACAGAAGTTGTTGTAATTAGAAACCCACATTTTGGTATTTCTTTGATAACTATTTACGTTAGGATAATATTTCCGACATTTAATGCACTATTCTTCATGTAGTATGTCGTTATAATCCTTTTTTAAGAGGTATATATTTTTAGTACCAAGAGACCGACCATAGTTCGGTTTTTCGTTTTGAGGTTGAATAACTCGAAAAAATATGCAAAATATTCAAAAAGTTGAACAAATCCAAAAAATTGTGAAAAAGGATGACAAATTTGAAATTGGAAAATGTTGAAAAAAACTCCAAAGAGGTTAAAAAAAGTCAAAAAAGTATGGAAAGTGTTGAATAGGGTTGAAATAGCTGAAAAATGTTGGAAAAAATGGAAAAGTTGAAAGAGGTTGAAACAAAGAAAGAGTTCTTTGTACGGTCACTTTAAGACTGTTGAGCATGGGCAAAACCAAATTATGTGGAGTCACAAATAAAATTCTGTACCGAAATCTTCCGATGGACTATATAAAAACACTTACACTTTATTGTAGTCGAAACTATTTATGCGCGAGAACTCTAAAATGGGTGCATGTTTTCAAAGGTCTCAAAAAGGCACGGTTGTTTTTTCATTGCTGTTCTCAACGTAGGTTCGACGTACGCCTTTTTTTCGTTCAAAGGTGTATTTTTTTTTTTTTGAATTAGTTCACTGGTGACTAGTTTCGCTGGTGACTAGCTGTTTTTTAGTGCAGACTTTCGTCGTAATTTCTTAAATTAAGTATCGAAAAAAAGGAAATTTCATAGACAAGTACGCAATCTTAGTTAGAAAGGTAATGATCCTTGCAGTTATCTTGGAACAGTCTAAGAGGATTAATGAAAATTTGTTGCTGAAAATATTTCCAACGTAATGTACCACTCTCACTTGTGCAAGGTATTCAGCAGGTTGGTTCAAACCAACGCAAAGTCGAATATGTAGTTAAAACAAAATCGCTTGTGTTACAAATTTCTGTGCACAAACATGCAGGAAAAATATTTGATGAAATTCCTTCGCAATGGGTATCGCTACAAAGTCCAAATTTAACTCCTGAATAGGTATATGAATTTAAATTGTTTCAGATATTTCAAATTCACACGATAAAATATTTCTCTTTTTGTTTAACTCATTGGGTCCCTTAAAGACAAATGGTAAAAAAAGAAAATTTGTCATTTCTGTGTTTAAAAGAAATTTTAATTCAACTAAAATTAACTATTAGAAGCACAAGTTTTTACATAACTACACAGTATGATTTTACTTCTTCTTGCATCGGTGCACGACCATCTAACTCCATTTGCTTCAAACTCAAGTATGTGTTCTCATTGCGTTTCGCAAACCATTCAGGTAATGGCTTCGACCAGTCTGGTGGTGGACTACTACGAGGTTTCCATGTTGTATTGCCGTAGTGAGCTTTCATGCGCGCGTCACGGCGTGCTGCTTCACTTTTTATCACCGCTTCACATGCAGCAATATCGTTCCCATTGGACTTTTCATAGCGAACGCAATTTTCAAAATCACGCTGCCATTGTGAACAGTCGACACTTTTGCCATGCACAAAGTATTGATGAAATCGTGCTTTAAAGCTGGTGCAGTCATCGTATTCATCTTTGTACAATTCGCAAGGTCGTATCTATCGGCAAGTGGTGTCGCAATTAAAATATTGAATGAAAATGGTTTTCACAGTTTCAGCATGTATTCCATTTTACATACCGACCAAGTATCCTTGGATGTGGGTGCTGCGTTTGCTTCGAACTCGTTTTGGTTTCCATGATTTGATGTCATTTTTATTTCACGTAATTTACGACAAATTTACGGAATCAGCTGTTTTACGGCTTTAATAGCAGCAGTGATGCCATACTTTTAAAATATAAAAAAAGGGTATAAAAGAATATAAAAGGGCATACCGTAGATGTGGCAGAATTTGAAAAGGTCAACTTTTTTGCCTGCACTGCAATGATTAGTTAATATATTGGTTTTAATAAGTTATAATTATAGGTTATATGTAATAAGTTTTTCCGGTGCATCGGATGGGGCGGCAATAATATGGTTGCCATTGGGGCGACAAAAAACATAATGCGGCTCTGCCTGTTGTCCATTTCGGATAATTTTTTCGAACGTACCGTTACTGTAAATGTGGGGTACCAAGAAAATCAACCGAGTTATCACTACCCTGACTATTTATCTGGGAGCATTCACAATAGGCCCCACTAGAAATCTCAATCCCGGGACTTTGTGTTAACACAAGGTGAAAAAAAATGTGATCATGTACGTTATGCTCAATGTTGAAAGTTCAAATCTCTACTGAGCAGGGTTGCCAAGTGGCCAAGATTAACCCGACCAAGACCGGAGCCTTATGTTAAAGACGGGCGCCTAGTAGAAATTCAAAAATTTCTAAAATAGCTTGAAATTGGATGATTTTTGCAACAGGTACTTTGGAAGACCGGGAATTGCTCTCTTCAATTTGGCAGCCTTACCTCTGAGCTTGAAATATTTTCTTAGCATAGCAATCCAAAGTTGGGAAGTAACATACCAACTTACATATGTGAGTACATACTTGTGCAAATAGAATTTTGTTTTGTGTATGTGCATTTCTATACATATATCAACATGATTTTTATTCACATTACAATTTCGTAAATCACTCTAGAAATTTATTTACAAAAAAATTCAAGTTTCTAGTGATATTTTATCTTTTATTTTTACTTAGCTAATACAATCAATTTTAACTAATTCCCGAGCTTATCAACGTTTAAGACATGCTTAAAAACTATAACAAACTATTATCAGGATGCGGTTGCACTAGCAGATCTTTTAAAAGGGTTTTAGCTGATATTGGTGCGCGTCCTAACATATGCAAAATATTTATATATAAATTTAAACATTTAAGGTTGAATGTATTACGCCTGAAAGAAAAATATGTTCTTATATAAGTTAAAAAAAAAACACAAATGTTAATAATTTACCAATAAGAGTATTCAAATAGCATTCTCCTATAAAAGTAGCGCATGTAACCAACCAACGTCTGATTATCACTATAAACGGAGCGCTGTGCATGACGTGCCATGATATGGGGTCGATCGACAACATCACCATGATGACGACTAATTGCACGTACCGTATTTAAATTTCTTAAAATAAAAAAAAGCATTTTTATAAAAAACTAAAAAATTAAATTAATTAACCACTTATGTACCTTACAACAAATAACATATTTCGCGGCATATCTTTTAATGTACTCATGATTAAATCAAAATTTTTTCTAGCTACCTCTTGCATATAGGCAATATCTGTTTCAGTAAGCTTAGTTTTAATGCGGCCCCCATGTATGCGTATTGGTTGTTGAAACAATACCTCAGCAAATTTCATATAGTCATTTATTTGAATTTTTTTGGCTGCTTTGGCCATTTTCCTTTCATCCCGCAATACTGTGGCTTCCCAAAACTCGGAAAGTGCCAAACGCACATGCTGAGGTAGAACTTCGTAAAGTCCATGATCAAGTAGTACCAGTTGAATTTCGCTGGATTCTGGATTTTTGCGAACAAAAACTTAAAAAAAAAAAATTTATATAATTTTATTTTTTTTAGTATTAGCTTATAAAGTTTTACTGTTTCCTGGATGTGGATCAGCGTGTACAAAACCAGTACAAAATATTTGTTCAGAAAACATTTTAAAAAGTTTCGTATCGATATCCGAAATGTTGAATTTATTTTTCTTTATTTGGTCCACATCACTTATTTTGAACCCATCAATCCATTCCATAGTAAGCACTCTCTAAGGTAGAAACAAAAAAGAGAGTATTTATTAATTTCCTGGCTTTGATGTATTTGATTAACTGTCCCAAAGAGTCCGTAGATAAATTTCAATGAATAAAAATATAAAACCAAATTTTGAGACAGTCAATATTTTGAAATATGTTTGATAACGGTTGCGAGACTGAGCGTCTTTTTTTGCTTTATTGAGCAGGTATATATGAAAGCACCGTATTTACTGATTTTAAAATGACAAAGCTAATTTAATAGTTTTGCTTTAATTTTAATAAGCTTTCTTACGGTTTTCGTAACATCCCAGTGTACGTTAGGCACGTGAACAAATTTAAATTTTTTCAAATGACTTGCACACTTTTCCGAATTTTCGGCTTCCGCAACAAAATTTAGTTCTTGTACTAGATTTTTCTGCACGCCACGCAAAATCCAACCGAAATGATAATCTTTAAAAAACAATTCGATGACATCTTGCAAAAAAATTATAGTACCCAGATCACTGTTGAATCTTTTCTTCAAGTCACTGTATTGCACCTTTATGAAAAAAAAAGTGTATACAGATGTAGATTATCTCAAAAAATTTCAATATATTTAGAAAATACTTTTATTGCAACATCTTCGCCCGTTTTCAGTTTTCCTTTAAAAACTTGCGCCAAGCTTGCTGCTGCCACGGGTGCATAATCGAATTCCTCAAAAATCTTTTCAGGCATTTGACCAAAATCAGTTAGAAACACCTTTTGCACATCCTCGCGTGTAGTTTGAAAACATTTATCTTGCAGCGCTGCCAATGTTCTTGTATATTCTATTGGTAGTATGTGATTAATAGAAGCACAGCCTTGTCCCACCTTGATGTACAAGCCCCCATTCAATAGACATGTTTCCAAAAGTCGATTAGCACTTTTTTGATGCACTGCAAGCAGTAATTCGTTATAGTTACTATCTTTTTCACGAATTTCCAATAGTAAATAGTCAAATGCTATCAATGAAGCCGTCTTAAGGGAACGTAAAAAACGAATACTAGCACCGCAGTATGTAAATTCATTGATAACACCATCGTAAGATATAAAGGAGGCTAACGCGCCACCCAAAGTTGCTTTAACAAAAGGGAAACGTTTTCTTTTTGTCTTAATCCCTTGTAACTGCTGCTGTTGCTCGGCTGCTTTAAGCTTTTGAGGGTGAAATTCATGTCTTCTTGGCTTCACATTTTTTAACGTTCCACTAAGAACAAAGCGCTATTAATTTAATTAGATTACATAACTCAGATTGATTAATCGCATTTTTACTTACTATTTTATTCATATTAAGTGCCAGCGCAAGTTTAACTAAATATTAATTAATAAAACTGCTCAACAAGTTGTTATTTTCCAAATTTTTAAGGCAATTTTTAGCTACATTAGCCATGCTGAGATATTTACAGCGGCTGAATAAAACAGCTGACTTTGTTATCAATTAAAACTAGAATGCCCGTTAATCACGGTTTACATGAGGAAAGTTTTTCGGCAAAGTCTCCTTGTATGTCGGCAAGCGGGGAAAAACGAAAGAGACGAGGTAAAAAATTTCTCATATGTCGCAAACGCGAAACGAAAATCACAAAAGAGAATGGACAAGAATTTATCTCTCAGACTTTCCTAGTGTAAATGTCGACAAAGTAAAAATTGTATGTATGTCAGGGTTTACACGAAGAAAGTCTTGCCGGAAAGTTTCCTTATTTTTAGGCAAGAGGGGAAAAACGAAAGGGTGGTGTACAGAACTTTCCGTACCCGCAAATTTTCATTCGTTCTGTTCTTTAGCTTATATTATGCTTTGACTCTACGTTTGTAGTGGTGGATCGATGCAGTAACTGCTTTGTTATTCACAAGCAGAAAGAAATTCTAGTTTTCGTGTGTAAACGCAAAACAAATTCACAAAAGGGAATGGACAAGAATTTGTTTCATCGAATTTCCTCGTGTAAACCTTGACTAAGCGTGTTCAGCTGTACTTAAATCAGCTGATTAGAACAGCTGTTGAATATTACGCCGCTGTAAGTAAAATATGTTGACAGGCTGACTGTCGTCTGTAAACAATTTTGTTTAACAAATAAATATTTTTTTTGAGAACGAAAAAATGATAAAAAGTGTGCAATTAATTTTACCAAACAAGCAGTTTATAAATTCCATATGCAAAATTTCGTAAGCAAATTAATTATGTGCTTAAAACTAAGTTACGTAACATATGTGGACTATGTCACCATTCAATGGCCATCAGGAATCGAAACGATTTATAAATTGCATTGACATTGAGCTACATGTATGCATGCGCTTAACCTTGGAACGTTACGAATCTCAATTATAGTCCAGATTTACCTGACAATAATATTTATTTAATTATAAATTTGTGAAATTTACGTCATAAGTAGAATTCAATGTCTTTCTTTTAGGACAGCTGCATCGAACAACTCTCAACGCCAGTTTTTTACCATAAGAGAATTAACCAACAAAAATCGGCAATATATTAAAAAGGAATTAATCGGGTAAGTAGGAAATATAATGTTTAAAACGTAACGCGTGCATATCAACTGGAAAAAGGGTTTAATATAGCTTAGATGAAGGAGAACTACATTTAACAAGGGGCCAATAGACTTTTGGGCTTACATTTCTAGCTGATATCAATATTCTGGCTCGCCGCAGCATAGGGTCTTGAATGCGATAGCAATAAAATACATTTTTTTGCTTGGGCTATGCACTTTTTTTTCTTATAATTAATCGTGGTTCCAAATAGCACCTTGATAAATCACTGATAAAATTCGGTCTTACATAACACAAGCATTTGTGAAAGTAATAAGTTGTAGTGCTAATTTTGAAAAATTATCAAAATAGCTGAGCTCACAATAAAATCTCTTGATCAAGAAGGCTTCCACCCATGTTGTCATGCAACCCAGTGCTAAGCGTGCCCAGCACTTATGCTGGCGGTTGACGTTTCTATTCATACGGCTGCTAAGTAAAGAATGTTATGTTTTTCTGACCACACTTCGATAGTATAATTTACCATGAACAACTGTCAAGGTTATCGGTTAATTGGTTCTGTGACGTAGTGCTTTAGACCTTACCTTATTTTTTTCTCAAGGATCCATTCCGTAAAAATTAAATGAACACCATATAATGGCTGGGAGAAAAAGTTAGGCCATGGGCATCTTTAGCTATTGCGCTTAAATTTATAATATGTTATACTTAAGTTTTGCTTGATTTTACAGGTATTCTATGCATGAAATGTACGAGGTGGTATCAGACGTCACTAACTACCACCAATTTGTACCATACGTTAAAAAATCACATGTACATAGTAAGCAGACCAACGGCTTTAAAGCAGATCTTATTGTTGGATTCCCGCCACTTAACGAAGTTTACACATCAAACGTTTCAATAGAATTCCCAAAATTGGTAAAATCAGTATGCAAAGATGGACGTTTGTTTAATTTTTTACTCAACGAGTGGCGTTTTAGTCCTGGACTAAAAGATATACCACAATCGTGTGTTGTGGACTTTAAAGTATCTTTCGAATTTAAATCACTGCTCCATAGCAACATAGCAAACTTATTTTTTGATTTGATATGCGATCAAATGGAAAATGCTTTCATAACAGAGGCAAAACGTCGCTTTGGTTCACCTTCAATAAAAAGTCATATATTGTCTTCACGTCGATCGTGACCAGAAAACTTAAATATAATGACAAGTGAGAGGAAGTCAGTAATAATCCATCAAAAAATGTTATCACTCGATATAAATAACTACTAAAGAATTATTTCTGTGATCAGTAAACAATAAATGCTTTGACTATCTTCTACAATACAGAGAATTCAGTTGAAGTGTAATACAAAGGAGTAGTTAGCTTTCAATTACACTAAGAATTACGCAAGATTTCAATATAATTGTTCTCTAAGTATTGCATAGGGTAATCAAATCAAAATTTGGGAATTGATAACGAAACTAATGTTGAGAACATCTAATACAAATTAGTTTTTTTGTTGTTGATGTTCCAGTTTAAATTAACTGTTTAAAGTTTAAGTGAAATGTATTAAAAAGCTAATTAATTAATTTAATATTGTTAAATGTCTATAACAAATTAATTACTACTTGATCAAATAGTTGAAACATTTTTCAGAAACAAAAAAACCAAAGAAATAAGAAAAATTCTTTTTAAGTATACTGTTCGCTATTTCACAAGTTTCTTTAATTCAGGATGTATGGGATGAATTGATTTTAGCTTAGTATCGAGCACTTAACGTATTTTTTAAAATTGTTTTTTTTTTAATTATAAAAAAAACTAGTGAATCTAAAGAAAAAATGTCATGCTTTTTGTTTATCAT
Organism: Tricholauxania praeusta; assembly: GCA_949775025.1. Taxonomy (NCBI): domain Eukaryota; kingdom Metazoa; phylum Arthropoda; class Insecta; order Diptera; family Lauxaniidae; genus Tricholauxania; species Tricholauxania praeusta. Next base: position 9,712,646 of record OX459031.1, read on the forward strand.
ATCATGAGCTTTAAAGAAGAAATAAAATTTCATAAAATAATAAACAAAAAAGCTTAGAATCATTTTTCCTGTTAGTCCAGGAGAAATAGGGTTTGAACAACAAAATAATTCGTTACAGCAATCTGACAACGGAATATTGTTGAACAAGCTATTGTAAAAGCGGACAAAAAAATCGAACCGACAGCAGCTATCCGGGGTGGAACAGGGTGCATTTTTAGAGGTCGAACACGGTTTTTCATGATTTCTGGCTAAACTGTGCATCATATCAAAAAAAGTTTAATGCAAGAGTTGTAGGAAATAATAAGATCTACAACATTTGTACTGATCATTTTCACCTTAACCTTAAAATTTTTCGAAAAAATGGCTGAAAACCGGTTTTTTGGTTTTTAATTTTTTTCTTTGACAAAAAAGTATCTATGAAGCTGAAACTTGGGCAAAAGATACTTTTCAGTGTTACACAAAGGCAGTAATTTTTTCAAGCGTAAATATTTAGAGGTTGTTGTTAAATTTAATTTTTAAACTAAAAAAACCGAAATTTTTAACTCAGATTCCTCTTAAAACTATACCTCCTAAATAGTTCTGTTTTGGCTCACTTACTCGTTGTTATGTCTTCTTTAGATAAATGGTAAAAAAAGGTATACTGCAATGGAAAAATTGACCGAAAAATTGAAAATCTGTGGTCTCTCCGCGAGTAGAGTTTTGGTGTTTCGTGTGTAACAGCTCAGATCCTTTGTTGTTTTCACTGTATTTACCTTAATACACCATAATTTAAAATTGTCAGTGCCACAGCATAAATTTCCATTAAAAAAATAAATGAGAAAAACAAATTTTTAATTTTTGGTTCGATTTTTATGTCCGCTTTTACAAGAGCTTGTTCAACAATATTCCGCTGTCAGATTGCTGTAATGAATTATTTTTTTTTTCTCTTTTTTCAACTAATTCTACTGGACTATTTAGTTTAAAAATAAATAAAAAATTAACGTTAAGGCTATGATATACCAAACTTCTCGATGAAAATAACTTGGGTAAACAATGGAAAGTTTAAAGTACATGTCAATATCGTCTTAAACAAAAAGTTATAATACTAATTAATACTTGTATAATAGCCCCTAAATATTTGTTAATAAAAAAAGATATATTTGTAGTATTTATTTTGAAAATATTCACATAAAAAAATAATAAAATATTCTAATTGTAAAATTGTTTACTTTGCATTCTAATAAAAATTCGCAACTCATCAAATCATTAAGAAAAGGATAAGAAAGAATTTAGAAAAAAATTCTTTAGGTTTAATATTTAAAAAAAAATAATAATAAAAAAGAAAATTTTGTTTCAGCATCGTATATAGTTATATTTTATCTACAATGATATCACCTTAGCCTCACAAAAGACACTCCATATTAAATAGCGTTCTAAAGAAAAAATTAGTAGTACTTTCCCACCTATCCGTATGATATTCTTATTGTATGAAGAAGAAGACAATTTATGTATGTAAATTTTCTCAAATTTTTTAAAGCTAAAAAGTTTCCGAAAGGATATAGACTCCTTTTTTATTACGAAAAAAAATCCCATAAAAATAACATTTAAACTTTGCATTCTGGCTTTTATGCCAGATATCATGATTGTACAACGGTTGTCGCGGTTCATACACTTATAATTTTTATTTTCGAAATATTCACACATCCCATTGCGAAGTTTCTTTCTTTTCGATGGAGATATACACAATTTTTCTACGGATCATCTGCCCAATATAAAGACAACGCTGCAAAATAGAATAAAACAAAATTTCAAAAATAATAAGAAAAACTTACTTTTTATCGCGAGCAAACGAAGAGAATAAGCGAGAGTAAGCAAACTTCTAAATGAGCTAGCTATTTCGTTAATGCACTGCAAAAATGTTTGATATCAAATGGCAAAATATTTTTTCGCCCAAAAATTTTTCTGGCAATGTGCAATGCTTAATCTACAAGCATATAATAAATTTCATATAGAAAGCCATTTTATAACTGAAATTCAACCCCTGAAGTAAGAAATCCTATGGAGCGTAAAAAGCGAAACGTGCAAACATTTTTCGCAGTGATTGGATATTTGCGCTCTGCCGACCACTGATGTAGAGCCATCAACGAAGTGTTGTTTGTCTCTTCTTTTAGTTTCCATCGTTTTGCCCAACTGAAAAATAAAAAAAAAAAATTCAGAAAAAGGACATACATATATACATACTTCAACGTTTTTAAACAGAAGTGCCTGAACACTTTTGTTTTTTTTTTTTTTTCATTCAGAGGTCTCGCATACTTGTAACAAAAAATTATTCGCATGGTATCGAGAAAGCCTCTCTAATGAATGCCCTTGTCCAAAAAGAGTTGTTACGTGGCAATTTTATCTGTTGGCTTTCGAAATAGTTGATCTACATACTTATGTACATATGTTTGTATGTATACAAAATGTAAGAAAAGTCATTTTTTTAATATATAGCATGCTACAAAAGCAGACAATTACAACATATTAATGTGTATTTTTTATTATTTTTTTTTCTTGAAAGGGTAAAATTTGTTAGGAAAATTATAAAAACTATATAGTAAACAGTCTTAACGTACATTTTATTCTCATATATGAAAACTTTATTTATTTTTAAAATTGTTCTGACTACCTTAAAAGTTTCTTATTTTTGATACATGCACATCTGTACATATGCATATGAATGTACCAAAAAGACATCCATTTTGTTGAAGTATTTTTGGGTGTATAATCGAAAATTTCCATTTTTTATAATGCATTTTTACCGTGATCTTTTTTTCTCCAGAATATTAATAAAAGTAGGTAATGAAGTGCGCACTTAATATATTACATGTCAAATCGAAAGAAGCTGAACCTTGAGGTATCCAATTTCGCTGATTTTTTTAGTGGATTGTATTTGACTAGTTGATGATGAATGAAATCAATTGTTGGTGTTAACACACACACCTAACGAACAGTAAGCTCAATAAAATAACATTTAGTAAACAATTGACTTCGCCGAATTTTGAAAATTTGGTATTTTTTTATAAATATTGAAAAATGGTAAAGAATCAATGGTGAAATGCTTAATACTACATCAACTAGTGAAATACTACCGGGCACCAAAGATCCAACTCCTTTCATTTGTGATTAAATACCGTACAATTATGTATTTTAACATTTTATAAGGTTGACGACAATGAATTTTTTCTTAAGTAAACATCCTTAAATCACAAATCGCAGACTAAATAACTTTAAAATGGCATTTTCTCCGTGAAAAAAGTGCCGAAAAAGGGGTTTTTGAGGATATCTCGAAAACGATTCTTAAGAAAAAAAAAAAATGGTTGCCATTTTTGGAATCTACGCTCCAAAATACATCGAAAAAAGTCTATGAGAAACCAGATCTTTTTTCTTGTAAACTAGTGTAATGGAATGGTAAATTCACTTAAATCTACGTTTTCTACATTAATGTATAAAGGATATGTACGCTACCTCCACAATCTTATATTATTGTATCGTTTCAGTATCATTTTTATTTTTAATCGGCTACGACTTATTTTTAACAACACATTTTTGTATCAAAAGACAAGATTTATACATGCTTAGTTTGGTTTATGATAAGATAAACCGTTTTAGTTAACAAAAAAATTAATTTATAAAATAATTTTCATTATTGTAATTTTTGCTTTTATAAATTTCTACTAGTGAAGATGTGCCGCAAGGTAACAAAGTGATGCTACTGTGTGCTTATTCGATTACATGAGATTTTTAATGTAATAAGATAAATGTAAAAATTTAAATTTTAACTTAATACAAAGGCGCATATAAAAGCACCAAATTATACATTAATAAAATCATAAAACATAATAATACTTAAGATTTACATAGCTTTGTTTCAAAAACAAAGTAATTAAAATTAAAGTAAATACATTATATCACTTAAAGTGAGTTTGAACAATTAACTCTCTTTCTTTTGCTCTTTTGCTTTTTTGCAGCAAGCTTTTACTTGCGCTATTTTTAATTGTGTTTAGCTCGTTTGCCAAACATATAACCCTTCCAACGTTCAGCTGTTTGTATTATTATTGGATCACTGTCGATTGTGGCTAGCAGTAATAGTTGATTGACATGTGTGGCATGATAATCCCAGCGAGCTAAATTTGGTGCAACCCCTACGAATACAATAAATAAATGCTTATTAAAATAATTCGTAGTAATTTTTTAACTTTACAATTTTTGTGAATCACTTTTGGAAACATACTTATCATATGTAACATTTTAATGAAATCATTTCAAGTATCAAATATTCGAGCCTTACCTAAGCTTAAATGTCGTAAGTCATAGCTTGTACCAGATCCAGTATCATACAGAAGTAGCATTTTTTTCAGAGAGTACATGCCCTCCTGATATAATTTACTGGCTTCACGCGCCGTAGATGCAGGTGCTGTCGAGTTTAAATCATAGAGACCAAGTAGCGAATAAATAAAACCATTTAAAACAAATGATGCTGGTGTTGTAGGATATTCTTCGTACCTGTTGTTGACATTTGACTATTAAACTTGTATAAGAAAACATATGAATCTGAACCTTACCAGTTGTATTTGTCCATAAATTGTGTTAAAACACCGCCGTTGTTTGACAAAATACGATATGGACGTAAGCCCAACGAGGCTGCTTTTAAAAAACGTTCATCTCCACCTGAATGCCAGTACGCGCGTGCCAACACCGATATTGCATGCCCTTGGCCCATAGCTGATAACCAACCCGACTTTAGTTCCATAAAACCATTTAAATTACGCTTAACTGGATTCGGCCAGCCGCCAGTTTTCGCATCTTGATTATTGACAAACCATTCAGCAGCATCATAAAAATGTGCCAAGTGATCATAAGTAGATAGTGTTATATTATCAAAAAAACCAAGACCCAAAAATGAAATAGAAACCACACGTAGTTCACTACGACGTATTTTAATACTTGGTAACTTTCTATCGCCTGTAAGACCTTTTTGCACATCGATCAATAGATCACGCGTTATATGACGCCATTTATTTACTGCTGCACTGCCAAGACCATAATAAATATTATCTTCTTGCACACTTATCAGTAAATCGGCCAGTATATAATACACATTATATGTATGTTTTGTTTCACGATTTTGTAGGGTGATCATTAGGCTGCTACTATTTGTCACAAGTAGTAAGTCAATGCTAAGCACTAAATCAAGTGTATGATCGACATTAACGCTGATGGCACTCTTATAGTCAATAGCTGTTTCGAATTGTATGACATTAGTGTTAAACTTTGGATGCCATATGCGTGTAAGGTTACTTAATTTAGGTATAATCCATTCCGCCTGATTGGCATCAACATCTTCAAAGATCTACAAAATAAATTAAATTGAATAAATACAATCTAATCTAATCTCAGTTAAATACTATTTTTCGATAATAATCTGTGTATGGGATTAAACGCGTCAACGGGGACAACACTCGCTCTCATCAAAAGTGAGTGCTTTTAAAAACCAAAATTTATTTGCTCACATGATAGAATCAAAGCTTTCGATTGGAGTCTTTTAAGATTCTCTTTATAGGGCCAAAATCGGCTAACTCTGGCTTACAAAAAATATCTATCTAAAAACTATAAAATTATTTTGTATGATCCCAGGCGAACTACCTTTTTATGAATCATAAATCACCAATCTATTTAGCAAAAGCATTGACTGATTTGTGTAAGTTCACATGAACATCGGTACTTGCTATTGACTGTGAAGTGCATAAAATAATGTTCAATTATAATTATTAATAATCATTTGACAATAACATATGAAAATTTCTATATCTAATTTTTGTAAGCCAGGGTGACCCAATTGTCAGCTCCCTTAGAAAGAGTCTTAGCAACCGATGAACGGCTACGGTCTTAGGCTGTCACGTAAGCAAAAACAATTAACCCCAGCTGGCGCGAGTTATATCATATATGTACTCGTATGTTTTACCTTAATTCTTGGTTCAGGCTCTGTAAGATTTTTGCTATAGTGAGATAAAGCAAACTGTGCAATTTGTGTGGGATAAAAGTAGCCACGCTTCTCCCATTGTGTACTTATTGGTACGCCCTCAGCAGCGCTGATGCATTTAACGCGGTCGCGTACCTAGAACAATAATAAATATTATACATTTATAGCATATTAAAAAAAAAAATGTAAACTCATTTTACGCACCTCGACGTTGTAGTTTTCAAAATACATAAACAAACCACGAGCATCATATTTTCCTTTCGGCATGTTTATCTTTGCATTACTGTGTGTCCAATTAAATTTTGTTATTTGATTTTCACCCATTGTTAGTGAGCCTGTCACTTCAAAATAGTTGCGCAAAAATGAAAAAGGCACGTAGACTTCATTGGCTGCATTACGTTTGCAATGAATAGTGTACTCTTGATTTATAACACACTCAACATCTCGCATTTCTGTGGTTTGAGATGACGATGACTCAAGTCCATTTGTATTATCGATGCTAAATTCATTACTTCTAACATCGGCATATAGATGGCGATCCCAACGTTTAACTAATTCATGCGGAAAGTTAAAATCTGAACAACGCATATATACGGCGAACGTTATGACGAGCACAGCAACGGAGAGGAAGAGCAAAACGGCTTTCAAGTTCAGACGCATAATGAAAAAGAAAAGTGGTTCTCGCTGCAATCCGAAAATATAAAATAAGAATGAATAATTAATCGTAAGGTACAGAAACTTAAAAAAATTTATAATCAAATAAAAATTATCATTATATCAATAGATTCGTAATGAATAAAGAAAACATCATAGTAGATATTTTTAGACTATTAAGAAACTGGTTGTGTATTAGCTTCGAAAGAGATGGAAAAATGGGAACGAGGCCTGTTGCAATTTTGGAATTTTTGTGAATCAATGTTAAGAAATAAACTTTCGTATTGATACATTTTTGTTTGGTGCAATCATTCCAAACGTACAAATTTGACTAGATGTGCAGAATGGGAAAGTCCCATGATTTTTAAGTACTGCATATTGAAATTTCAGCAGGTAACAGATTAGTGCAAGAGCATGGCTATAATTTCATAGCGAACTTAGCAACGGTAACTGAACTGAACTGAGTATAGTTTTTTCTTGGGTCAATTTTTTCTTTATATATAAAGTTTTTTCTTCTTTGAAGTGAGGTTTTTTGACCAGTGAGTTTTTAGTTAAGATTTAAATACACATTTGAATCTAACTTTTTCCCGACGTTTCGTCAGTTTCTTGCTGACTTCTTCAGGGGACGTTTATTAATTCTAAAAAATGCACAAATTACAATGAATCAGTCAGTATTTTGTTTTCAAAAATAATATTTAAAAATTTTTTCATTGTAATTTGTGCATTTTTTAGAATTAATAAACGTCCCCTGAAGAAGTCAGCAAGAAACTGACGAAACGTCGGGAAAAAGTTAGATTCAAATGTGTATTTAAATCTTAACTAAAAACTCACTGGTCAAAAAACCTCACTTCAAAGAAGAAAAAACTTTATATATAACTGAACCCAACTGAAGGGAATTTAAACCGAAAGCAAATATAACTAGTATATTAAGACCACATGGGACATTTCATTACTAGATATGGTAGGGATCTGTATTTAAAGCCCTTAGTTATAAAATTAAATATGAAAGGAAATTATTAAATATGCTCAAATAAATGTATTGGTAAAATTTATTAGCTTTATAGTAAACGGATTAAACGATTGAAGGTGAAAACAACTAAGGATAATAGATTTCGTAAATACAAGTACAGAACATAGATCTTTGTTTATTTTTTTGGAAAAAGAAAACCACGCCTATGCTCAGCACCTGATCATTTCATCTTCCTACTATAAACCTATTTAAGTTATGCAATATGAATAAAGCTGTTGAATGATCAAATTTTTTATATATATTTCCTACCTTTGCATTTAGTTTTCTATTGTGGCAACGAATATTGGCAGCAACTGCACCAGCAGTAGATGATTTATTTGATGTTGCCACGACCGCCGATAAATTCGGTTTTGTAGCCAAATCGAAATTGGCAGACATTTGTTGCAAATTGCAATTGTATTTCTTTTAATTTTTCTTTTTTACTCTTATTATATTTGTCACCTTTTTAAATCATTGTATTTTTGTTTTTCTTTTTCCATCTGCTTATGCCTATAGTTGGCGGAACGCCAGCAGCTTTACCCAACTGACCAACAAATTTTGTAGTTTCATTGGAATTTATTATTATTGCATATTTCTACACTTTGTTATTCATTTCTTCACTTCCACACTTTTATCCGAAAAAACTGAGCTTTCCAAAAATTTTTAGTTTTTACATGTGAGCACAAATTCTTCTCGTATTTTGTTTTTAATCTTGTGTGTTTTCACTTTATTGGCGCAAACGATAAACGCTTTTGTAAGCATAGTTTTCGAAATTATTACAGAAAAATACATATATGTACATAATTCCAAATAGTGAAAATTTTCCTGATGTGATCTTTTTCTGCTGGTTTTGTTGGGCGCAGATGATTTTGACAGTTTTTTGCTGTACCGTAAAAAAAAAAAAATTCCACTAGCGTCAAACAATTTATTTGTCTTTTAAGACCCGGTTATTTTTTGAACCTTTCAAGATAGTGAGTCATTAGGGAGTTCAATTTTATTCGTTGAAGTGGGTAGACGTGCCCCGCTGTCGTGTCGCGTGCTATTCATTAAGCTGAAAATTATATGGCGGCTCCCTTTCACGCGGTTTTTATAACTCGTGAAATGTAATCAAATAGTATCATCGGCATCACTATCTAAAAAAAAAAATTTTTAAGATAATTTTTATTTTCGACGATTTGTAACATATTAACGACTAAAGTTCCCATATGGAACGCACGCTAAGGACTACAATGAAAACCTCGTGTTTCTCGTAGTCCTTTTTTTAAATATATAATATACCTTTCGAAATGACTGGTATATCCTGAGAAAAAGAAGAAGAGAAAGTAAGTCATTTAGTAAGCGTTCGAAAATGTATCAATGTGTCTAAATACTTAAGTCAAATATGTATATATTAAGCAAAATCATCGGAATACGTTAAAGAAACTTATCGCCAACGTTTTTCAGTCAAAAAAAAACTATAGCAAAAACACTGTTTTTATTGGCTGACATCATAGCGCAGGTTAACATTTTTTAAGGTCGCTAACGACCTTGCTCGTCGACAAGCTGTTTTTCCCCGTTTAAGATAATTAACTTCTGGTCCAAACACAATGGCCTCAATCCATAGGGTACGTCAAGTTCCTTTCGTCAAAAATTACAGCTCAGATGAAATCCATATATTCATATGAAGTACGGCCCAATTGTAACGTATTGTCAGCGCAACGGATGTAGTTGGGAAATTTTTAACGTTCGTTGAATTCTCTAATATAATATATAAATTCAGGATATGAAGGAGGTATTACGAAAGTAGCACCCTGTCGCACAGCTAAATAATTTCTTGAATACGTAGATCCTGAGTGCATTTTCAATGAGGAATTTATTTATTTTTTATCTCGCGCAATAACAAACAAAACTTGTTGCCAAATGCCAACTTAAATATCCAAAAAAAATTGTTATCAAGTCTGACAGTTCAGCGTTCAGCATAAATAACTTCAAAATTAATTTTCTGCACATTTTCTTATGTCCAAAAAACTGCTGGCAATTATTACCACGTTCTAATCCTAACTTAAACTTACCTGTAAACATTACAGCGGCTATAAATTGAAATGTCAAAATCAAATGTGAGGAAATGTTAATTCTATAAAATTAAGCAATGCAAAATATTGTTTTTACCAGCTTTGTTCTGATTTTAACGTTTTCCTGTTGCTGTGCTTCCAATGGTGACCGAACTCAGTTTTTTCGCAACTGTCGCGAAAATTGTGAACGCACAAATTGCACGTCAGGTAGGGTCAGGTTTACTAATCTGAGGAATATCATCCTTAAACCTTAATCTAATATTTTACTGTAGATGGTCTAGAAATACAGGAGCAGGCTGTGCGCTACTACCAGCAGACAGTATTTGATCGACTTCTGTTGTGGACATGTGCGGACGAATGTCAGTATGGATGCATGTGGCGCACGGTGGACGCATTTGTGGACCGGGGTTGGCAAGTACCACAATTTTATGGAAAGGTAATTGAAATAAGATAATACATAGTGGCTACCTGGTCATTAAGTCATGTAAGGTTGGTTTACATATTGAACAATGTTGACAACGGCGATATCATCGGTATAAACCAGTTCTCTAGCCAGACTTATAAGACTTGCAAAAAGTTTCAAATCAAAGTGTTCAAACTTAGACTCCTTGCAAACTCCAAACGTTTACTTAATTTCACTTCGATGCTATAATTTTTATTTTCAACATATTCTTTTTTTTTTATTGCAGTGGCCATTTATAAAACTGCTTGGACTTCAAGAACCGGCCTCAGTGTTATTTTCTATTCTAAATTTTGCTGCACATGCAAAAATGTTGCGAAAGTTTCGTCGTGAAGTTCGCCCAGATAGTCCATGCTTTAGCCTTTGGCATGTTTTTGCTGTGGTAAGTTTTCAACTTGTTGAGACACACGTTAAATATTTTTTTGCAGAGGTACTAGCTGGGTAAGCTTCTAAGAATTGCCCCAGCATGTATTAAATTGTTATATATCGTGTTACAAAGTTTCACTCCTTTTCAATTCTTCGTAACATATTGGGTAATTTGTCAGTGGTTATCTGTGCTAAATCCTTTATGACATAGTGATTAATAAATTAACGAGTTAATTTAAGATATAGCTACAAAAAATTTTACCTGACTGTATAAAGTAGACTTTGTGTTCTTTTTATAATTCGTTATAGGTTTGTTTAAATGGTTGGATATGGTCGACAGTATTTCATATGCGTGATTTCCCCTTAACTGAATTATTAGATTATGCATTTGCCTACTCCATGGTGCTGGCTACATTATATTGCATGGTTATGCGGTAAGAAATTAAATAAAACAAACATTTTTTTTTTAATTTATCATGTTTTTTTTTTTCTAGAATGCTTTACAAATATTCGTTAATACTCCGCGGTCTGCTGACGCTGATTTTTCTTTCGTTTTATCTGAACTATTTTGCTTACTTAAGCGTCGGGAAATTTAGCTACTCCTTCAACATGACCACAAATATTGCAACAGGTATACAATTTCATTGTCACTCTAATAAATCTTTTACTATACAATTACTATTAGGTGTATTATCGGCTGTAGGCTGGATGTTGTGGTGTTTTGTTGTTCGCAAACAACGTCCTTATTATAAAAAAATGTTACGCTTTTATTTTCTATTTGGTTTATCAATGAGTCTGGAATTGATGGATTTTTCACCTATATTTTGGATGTTTGATGCACATGCTCTATGGCACTTAGCCACAGTGCCAGTTTCTTTAATATTCTATAGGTACGCTATTAATTATGACAGCACAAAAAAAAAAAGAACTGACAAAAACTTTTTATTCTTATATTCGTTTCAGTTTCATAATAGACGATTGCAAAATGCTGCGCAAAGAAAAATTGTTGCAGGATTCCAATTTTAACAAGGAAATTTGACTGAGTGATAATATACTTCAATGCATTCTTTTTTTACAGTATTAAGTTACGAACAAAATAGAAAATTTTACTGTATACTTTTAATGAATTAAATGCTCCATAGCTTAATCTATAGAAATAAAATATAAAAATTCAAATTACATTTGTCCACATTGTGATATTGTTACCGGCAATTTTGGTTTATTATTGGGACCCGTTGGCACATTTTCAATTTTTCTCATTATTAACAACCCGTCTAAAACACGCCCAAATACAACATGTTTTCCATCTAGAAAATTACATTTTGCACATGTTATAAAAAATTGGCAACCATTAGTGTCCTTGCCGCTGTTTGCCATTGCTAGTAAGCCCGGAGAATCATGTTTAAGCGTAAAGTTTTCATCGTGAAATGTGCCGCCATGAATGCTCATAACACCAGTACCATCACCCTGTAAAAGGTAAAATTATTTAAAATTTCTAATAAACAAATATATATTATTGCTCTATGTATGCATACTATTGTTCTATTATTCTATTATTGTTCTACATATATCAGTGTAAGGCAAACCTACACATCGAACGAATCGAATTTCACAGCGTTCACAGTAGTGATTTCTGCCGCAGTTGCCCGCGGGAGGCAGAATGCCTTATACTGTTCAATATTACAGGGAGTGCAGTGATCATGTAAATGTTTTTATTTACGGTTAAGTCTCTCGCAAGGAACTGGCAATATATTGAAACTATATTTTGCCGTGAAAAGTTTTTCTCAACTATCGGCATTCTGACCCGACTTTAAACTGTGGGTAAACACTATTATGTATTATACTAAATAGATACAACAGAATGACGTTTAGAAATAAACTAGGACGAGAGCCATTTATGAGATAAATATTTTTAAGTATTTAATTCTAACGTAAAATACATGCTCTACTTACATGCACAAAATCTCCCCCTTGTATCATAAAATCTTTAATAACTCTGTGAAAACTGGCGCCTTTGTAGCCCATAGGAACTCCATCTGGTCGGTACTCGCCGGTGCAAAATTGTCTGAAATTTTCAGCAGTTTTAGGCACTGTATCTGCAAAAATTTCGAAGATCATGCGTCCGATCTCCTACATGTTGAGATTAATTTATGCCTTAGCAGGTAAATGTGGTTACTTACAGTCGTTCCTACAGCAACATCAAAAAATACAACTGGATTGTTTGCATTTCGCAATTGAGACTGAATTTGGTTCCATGTTGGCATCTTTAATTGTAATTATTTAATTTTTATTCTAAAAAAGCACGATTGTTTACGTTTCAAGCGCCTTTAAAGATGTCAACAAACTAATATGAACTGTCATTCAAACTAGGGTGTCTTAAAAATATTAACTAAAATTTTGTAGCTGGTAAGTCCCGAATATGTGTAGAAGTTATTGCTACCAAATGTCATATTGTCATGCTATTTTGTTGTCGCGTGAATGGGTGTTTGTGTGTCGGCGTTCAAATGTTAAAAATGCTTGAAATAATATTTAAGAAAAATAAATGCTTAAAATAGTTTTAAAATGAAAAATATAAAAGAATAACGTCCAGTATCATTAATTTTAGACTGCGTCGTAGAAAACTTTTTTTTTTTTTGGGTTTGTTTTGACAACAACAACATTTCAACGCTGATGTATCTGCGTGTTAATTGAAACATGCTTGTATGCACATTTTAAAGTGGTTGAATAGGATTTACTGAACATACCTCATACGCTGCCAAAGACAGCTGATTACATTAGCACGTCGAAAGAATTTTGTTTACTCTAAAAAATCTTGTTTTTGTTTTTGAAATCCTTGTGATATTATTAAGTGATTTATTGAAAAGGTGAGTTTATTTTCTTAAATGCTATTACTTGCAATACTAAATAAAACTGAAATGTGCGTGAATATGACTAAGTGAATCCTTACTAAAAGTTGCATATGTGGTCATAATAGCAACCCACAAGCCTTTTCATCGGACTATGCAACATAAGTGTTTCACCAGTTTTCAAAAATTCAATTCTGAACGCAAGCGGTACGGCTCCTTTTTTAATACTTGTTCTTTCACCAACATTCTATGCTTTATTGAAGAACCCAAAGGTGAATTGAATCTAACGTGTATTTGAAACGTGTTTCAGTACATTTCACCCTTTTCACAAATTCAATTTGAATATTGGCAAAAGCATAGGAACAAATAAGCCCTTTAAAATTTTGAAAGTGGTGCAAGTCCCTCTTCGTTTGGAATAACAAATTAAGTAGCTTGAAGTGAACTGTATAAAGCTTATTTAACGAAGAGGGACCTTGCACCACTTTCAAAATATAGTGCTTGAATAATAATATACATATAATGAACAGTTTCCTGATTAATTTATTCATTAACACAAAGAAAGAAAATGAAAGTTATACCATTTAGTTAATTGTCAGTAAAGGAAATTTTACCAAAGAATAAAAAAAAGTTGACGGAGCATCCTTCTCCACAAAAGCAAAACCTTTAAATGATCGTTTCCAGAATTTTGTCCAAACACATTGGATAATATTGTTAAAAGCACATTAAATAATTAAAGCGAGAAGACTCGAACGAGTTAAAGTTACACCTGCCAGCCATATGAGAAAATAACCTTAAAGTAAAAGCATGGCAACTAATCCAATAAAATAACACAGCGGTCGTATGGAAGGCTTGAAGAAAGCAGCTACATCACACCGAGGATCAGTAAAATGCTGACACTTTTTATAAAATGTGTCAAACACACAGTTTATGACCCTTTGTGTACTTACTTGTACTAAGGACACCAATTCTTTTGAAGCATTTTTGATTGCACAGAAATTAAGTTGTAAACTTTGTCGTTAAGATAACATTTTTATATTTGAATCACGGATTTTTTTTTTGTGTGATTATTATTTTTCTTTCAATTATTTTTGTAGCAATTATTGGCTTACTTTATTATTACTTGAATTGTGCCTTAGTCCCTAGGTAATTTGAAAGTTACTGCATTCTTATTTCTAAAACTCAAAATATGCATACATCAGTTCAATAATATTTGAAATAAAAATTATTCTCAAGACAGCAATTTTTCGTTTACGTCTCATTACAGCTTAAGAGCAATTACAAAATGTACACAAGGATTTTACTTTAGGAAAATTACTTCCGAAACGTTTTGCTACAACAGTAATTTTTTTCTTTGGTTTATTAGAAAATAGATTGATGGCATAAAATACGAAATTTCTCAAGCGCTTTCTGTGCTCTGCAATTTCTATGTACGATTTTCCTTTGTTTTCACAACTTCCATAGAATTCTTTGCTTTTCTGCATTACAATAAAAATTTCAGCCCATTTCGAATGCTTGAACACAAGTTTACTTACCATCCATTTAAAAATTAATTTTAATTATTTTTACCTTAAGTATTATGCAATAATTTTTAATGATTTTTGCTTTTTTGTTGATTTTTCATATGACCACCTACAATATGCACAATCCTCAGAAAATCTAAATTTGGTTCAACGTTGCTCGTAAAGTGAGCTTCGAGTGAATAGGCACACAGCGACCAAATGAATGCGTTTATTTAATAAGCTTTTTTTACTTGATTTAAAGCTACAAGCTTAATAGCTAAGAAAGCGAATAGCTATAGCAGCAATAAAGTCGAACCTCTGTAAATCGAACTTGAAGGGAGACTCCAAAAAATTCGAGCTATAGAGTTTTCAACTTATGGTCAGGAAATGTTCGACTTGTGGAGGTTAAGATTTATTTCAACTATTTTTTGAGTTAGAGAAGTGAACTAAGAGCTATAGAAGTATTTAACATTGGTGTGTATTGCAGTAGGACCAAACTATTTCTGATAATTTTTCAATCGACAACAATAAAGTAACTTTGCTAAAGTTCAAATGAAATCACGTGCTAACATCAGTCATAAATTCCTTTATCATTCCATAGAATTGGTTTATTGTATAAGTAGGCTTTTACATTGATTTCTAAAAAACAATGATGTACATTGTCGGCATATTCTTAAAGCCGGTATCTTATTTTTCTTCGAGCTATACTGCCGTACTAAGCGAAAAAGACGTATCTCAAAAAAAAAAAAAAATATCCGAGATTCTTATGGCATCGGATAGCGTAAGAAATTACGCGTCTAATGAAATACTCCACATACTCGGCATCTTAGTTCAATCATATAAAAAATCTACTAAGAAAATTTTCTCTATCTCAATTTTACAGGTATTTCAACAAATGATTTTTTTTGTCTTTTTCGCTTAGTACGGCAGTATAGAGGTAATTCGTTTCAAATAATCGAGTTGTAGAGGTTGCAAAATCAAACATTGCTATGTTCGAGATGCAGAGGTCAAATTAATTTTTTCGAATTATAGAGGGAAAATATGTACTGAATTTACTTGTAGGGACTCACTTATTATTTCAACTTATAAAGGGGTCAGATTTCGAGCAATGGAGGTTTCGGAGCTTGAAGGGAAGGGAACACAACATTTTTTCGAGTTTGGAAAGGTTCGACTTAAAGAGGTTCCACTGTATAATTTATTTTTTCAATAAATTTTTCTGGAATTAAAAGAAAAATTTCGTGAGTGCATGATAATTATATTTTATTATGATATTAAAATGTTAAAAAATTCGAAAAATGCTAAAAAAGTTTCAAAATGTAACAGTAGCGTGCGGTTGATTTCCAGCCAATTTACTCCAGATTTTTTTGGTTAATACGCGTCAGTAAAGATATTAAAACAAAAAATAACAATACAAATGAAAGTTCATTGCTTAATTTCTCAGAAGTGCTACAAAAGAATTAGTCACCTTGGTACAAGTGTACGAAAATCGGTAATGTGAAAAACTTAAGCCAGGTTCAGAAAAGGTTTATTTTTTTTGTAAATAAAGGAGTACTTCATTTGAGTTTCATCCAATATAATTGATATTTTTATCAATTAATTTAAGAGAACAATTTTGGACCCTCTCTTGCTATCGTGACTTGCTTTCTTCCAATGAAAAAAGGAAAGAAAAAACAGATTTATAAAGCACTATAAGCGAAATCCTCTCACAATCAGCTTAGCGATAATTTTCGCTGTAAAAAAATTAACAGATTTCCTTTAAAATATTAAACCAAATAAAAATTAATCAGAATGAATAAAGCACAAATATCAGGAACGAAATACACTTGTCAACTGCGTCCAAAATCCTTTTCATGTTGTCATATATAAGATAAAAATTTGAATAAAAGCGGCTGCAGGTTTGTTTTTTCTCTTTATAAGCAACTTTGTATATTTTGCATCTGATTTATTGGTTTTGTTGTATTGTTGATAGAAAAAAAAACGCATATGTCGTTTTGTACGGTGCAACTATTACAACTTAAAATATAATTTTCATTCATTAATATTAATAATTTACATACAAACAAAATAATAACTAAATAAATAAGTGCAATGAGTGGACAATCAGTTATAGGAACATTATACTAAAAATATTCAATGCTAATCAAATAACTTAAAGTTTTTTTTTTTCAAATGGTAGTCGAATTTTATATAAATACTTTTACAATTAATTTCCTTAACTTATTGCTAAACCTTAAATTATTAATACTATGTATATATATACTATATCGAAGAAATATTATTTTTAAGCCAAAACTTTGTATTTAAGTCTCTGCTTAGTTGCTTGCCTCATCAGTGTCTACATCCGCAATGCCTTTAAGCTTTTTGTCTTGATTATCCGCTGTAGCCTTAAGAAAACTATTTAACATTGCATTTGTATCGACGACCAATATGGGTGTACAGCCATCCTTGAGATGTTCATTTTTGCTCTCGTACATTTCACGTGATATACTGCGTGTAAAAGAGAAACGCATAGATTTGGTGCGTGTAAGCTTCTTTTTGATGGGTGGCTTTGTAATGACCAATTGTGGTTCGGTTGTAAAAGAGACTTTTTCTTTTTCGGGTGTAGACGGTAGTGAAGCTATTTCTAAATTGACATCGCGTAAAATTTCCTCAGCAAAGCATTTAATATCGCTCCAAGCCTCAACTAGAGTAAAGAAAAAATAATTTAAATATTTTTAATATAATTTACTAACAAATAAAAAAAGATCTGGATTTTTAATAGAATTTCAGCGTTTGTAACGCTTTGACGCAAAATATACTGAACCGATTTTAATAATTTCTTTTTTAAAACAATATATTTGTGCTAAAGAAGGTTATTGAATACTTATTTTTTTATTTTGATAGCTAAATATTTAGGATTAAGTTTTTGCAAAACCTCACTCAAATATTGTCGTTAAGCTTTTTTGTTGCTTTTGAAGAGAGAGTACCGCAGGTACCACTAGCCATCAATAATAGCATGCTCGCTTCCTGAGAAATCGGTCATTGGAATAGAGACTTCTGAACTTCATAACTATTTTTGTATGAATTAAAAATAATCTAAGCTTTAATGTGCCATACATCATGTCACCTTCATGGGAGAAGTCCTGAGACTTGGAGAAGAATGGTCGACAGAGAAGTGACAAACCTTGAGACAAAATGATATTAATTGCCAGAAAACGTATGTACGCTCTGGCGTAATTGTCCTATGTCCCGCAATGAACTAAATGGAGAAGGAACAGTTTTCTCAGGAAATTTAGATAGGAAGGCTATATGCACTTTTGAAAATGGATTTCTCAAAATCATGGTATATTGAAGAAATATTGAAAATTATGTTAGGACATGACCAAAACTCGTTTTCTTTGACCTTTTACTTATAGTTCAATAGAATCATTTCTATAATATAAGTGCAGACTAAATTTACCTATATCTTTTTCGGCAGCATGTTCATATGTGACACAAAATCGTATCGTATATTTGCCATTAACCTTTGATGGAATCATATGCATTTTTGCCGAGTGATTAATTTGTGCTAGCAATTCCTGATTGTATATATCAGCAACTCTGAAATTAAAATGTTTTAATATCGTCACAAAACCGAAGTATAACGCTAACTAACCTCATGCGGAAACACACCAGCCCAAGTCGCACATCGTTACATACTTCAAAACGTTCATCCTTACGCACTAGCATCTCGAACTTTTTCGCCAGTGCCATATGATTTCGTATGTATGCCTGCAGTCCATGTATGCCATACATACGAAACACAAACCACAGCTTAAGCGCTCTGAAACGTCGACTCAGTGGTATGCCAAAATGTCGATAGTCGATGGCATTGTGCTCATGTTTTAAATACAATGGATCAACGTTAAGTGCTGTCTTAAGACACATCACATCTTTTACCCACATGGCAGATGCATCAAAATTGGTCAACAGCAGCTTGTTTGGATTTGTATTGAATGATTCAGCGTATTCTAAGCCCTTTAAACAGTCGCGCATCTCAGGTAATATGAATGAATTACCAGCATAGGCGCCATCAACATGAAACCAAATACTTGAAATCTCCTTACACACTTGTCCAATTTTCACCAGATCATCAAATGCGCATGCACCCGTTGTACCCACTGTTGCTACAACAAAAAAAGGTGTCAATCCAGCATTCTGATCATTCTGTATAGCTTGACGTAGTAAATCAACGCGCATTCGTCCACGATTATCAGTTTCAATGATGCGTAGCTTGACTAATGCCATTTTTGCTGCTTTCTCTACGGATGAATGCGCTTCATTGCTGGAATATGCAATCAATTGTGGCAGGAAATCACTTTCATGCTTTTCAGTATTATCGCCTTTTAGTTTTTGTATCGCACGTGAACGGGCGGTTATCAAGCACACAAGTGTACACTCGGATGCGGAACCTTGAAGTGCGCCACCACCGCGACTACCGGGTAGATCGCTGATGAAAGCTTTTGGTAAACCTAACGCCTTGGCATACCAATCAAGTACAATAGTTTCTAGTTCTGTTGCTGCAGGACATGAAGCCTATAATTTAATAGAATGAGATAAAAGTTTTAATATTTTTGCTTAAATCGAAATTCGACTTAGATCGAATCGAATTCTAATGCGGTAGAAAAAATACTCGCTCTTAAAATTTGTGTACTGAAATTTTGATAAATTGAATAAAAATCTGTTTCTGATGAATTGCTGATTTCAAATCCAGAATCGGCTTATACCTAATACGTCAGATTGTTTTTTTTTTTTAATTCAGGGAACTCATGTGAAAATCGCAGACTCCATATAAATTGAAAGCAATTACTGAATTTACTTGAATTAAGAAAACCAACCCTACTAGTTCGGAACTAACCGGCTTCGGATTTGAAATCAGCGACCAAAAATCTATTAAAACAGAAAAATTGTCCGAAGAAAATCTCACACGTGAGTGACTGGTTACAGCATAAAATTTATATTATTAGCTTACCCATGAAAAACCAATCGAACCGATTGCACTACTCAACATATCGCCCAATATGGAGGGGAATGAATTTCCTGATGGAAAGTATGCAAAAAACTTTGGATGATTCCAATGTACAACGCCGGGCATAACCTTGTTTTCAAAATCCTCTAGAACATCTTCGAATCGTTCAGCTTTCAAAGGTGCTTCATCTGCAAAAGAGTAAAAATAAAACATTAACTACAGTAGTGGCAATAATAATAAGTCTCTACTTTGTTTATAGGTAAACAAGGATCTACAGTCCAAACAACAAATTCGATATTAACAAAATATTTATATACTCCTATTTAAATGAAAACATCTTGTTTCTAAACAGTTCAATTAACACATTATGAATGTGTATGTGTGTAGGTACAATACTTGTACAATACTTGGGGTGTTTATCGAATAGCAACAAATTCATGGCATTATTTATTATAATAACAAGAACATTTTGTTATTTTTGGCAATGAGAAAAATTGATTTGTTTAACTTTAGAAAACAAACTATAAAAGTAAAAAAATAAAACAAAAAACACAAAATTATCTAGTTACTTCTTAGAGAAAAAAATCTTAAGCATATACACGCGAATTTTGTTAATTTTTTATAGTTTGTGATTTTAGTGAGTTATTATTTAGTAATTATTCATTTGTTAATTGGGTACTTAATTGTTGTTGTTGCTAGGTTTTATTATTGAAATCGTATTACATAAATATTTTTTGTTTTGTTTTTTGAATTGTTTAATTTTTACTGACGCTATTGTTTTTTTTTTTTTTTTTTTATCAGACTTGTTAACATATTTTTATTTCTTTCTCTGCTCCGTATGTTTCTTTGAAGCGTGTGGGTTGTACCACCATCTAACTTGACGCACTTATAAAAAAGCTTTTTATCTTGAGGCATGATTTTGGCAAAACTTTAGCATGTGAAGAAATCAATCAGTGAAATTTAAACACTCTGTCAAACATTCCTTCTTTCTTTAAAATTTCGCATGTCTATTTGCTATCTATTATTTAAGCAAAACGTTAAATTGTATTTTTAAGAAACTATTTTATTATTCTTGAATTTTAAGCTGTTAAACGAAAATATTGAGTTCTTCTACAAATATTAGCTTCTTGCGTTTTTAAATACAGCCAAATTTTAAATTCTGTAAAAAAGTACAATTTTATTATTTTTAGAAATTTATATAATTTTGTAGCTTATATAAAAAGCGGAATCAACACCCAAAAAAATATCCTAATTCGAATATTTATAGTTATATTGTTCATGTATGGGAGCATCATTATTTAGCTTAAAATGAGGAAAGCAGAGCCCAATTTTCAGATATAAGGCTCTCTTTGGTATCATTATTTAAATAATTTATTATTCTTCATAAAAGTTGCATGCTTTCAAAGTTAATTTTTGTTCAAACATCAGCATTAAGTGGCCATACGGTTGTTCTTATCAGTAACAAAATATTTTAATAACCATGTTAAAGGAAATAAAATTTTCTAAAAAAGTCGTCAGAGTCAGAGAATAAATCTGAAAATATTTAAATTTAACCACGTAAATGAACTTGCTTAAGATATTGTCTGCTATTCATTATGAGTCAAACACATTAAAACCAAGCAACATTTTGTTCATATTTGAACGTCTATATCTCGAGAACCATTTATGTATATCACACGTTTTGATTTCGAAAATTTTTTCAAAGAGCTTAATTTCCAGAAGAATTAGTTAATGGCGATTGTGAATGGTGATAAATAATAATTGAGTGAGTGCAATTCTGCCCTCAGCAGCGAAAAGAGCGTATCAAAAAAAAAAAAATGATTTTCGAGATAATTGATGTGAATTTATTGAAATACCTGTGAAATTGAGAAAGAGAAAAAAAAGAGATATTTTTTATATGTTTGAACTAAGATACCGGTATTTGGAGTAGTTCATTAGACGCGTAATCACGAATATGACTTTCTTTGAGACCCTTTTCGCTTCTGAGCGCAGAACTTCTCTGGTAAAATTTTTAAAATATTGATGCTCCCCCCAAACACTTTGATGTGGAAAAGCTTCATACTTAAATTATTCATTTAAACGCGCAAATTTCCGATTTTGTGTAAATGCGCAATTTTACGTGATGTTGTTTCATGCGCGCACTTTTAAATATTTTGTCCAATTTATGACAGCTAATGAGGGTTTAATAAAAAAAAAATGCTAATATGGGCATTTCTCTGATGTCGAACGCGTCCGAAGTACACTTTTAAAGTGAAATAAAAGTCAAAGCAAAACACTTTTATTTTCTTCTGTTACTTTAAGGAATAGCCCTTTATATTTAGTGGTAAAGTTGATGCCAGACGTAATACTGGTTCCAAAGTAGAGGCAATAAAAAAGCAATTCAAACGTGATAAAAAACGGAAGTGTTTTTCATGGCTATCTATAGAAAAG
Organism: Tricholauxania praeusta; assembly: GCA_949775025.1. Taxonomy (NCBI): domain Eukaryota; kingdom Metazoa; phylum Arthropoda; class Insecta; order Diptera; family Lauxaniidae; genus Tricholauxania; species Tricholauxania praeusta. The sequence goes on from OX459031.1 coordinate 9,734,949, forward strand.
CAGAAATCAGCGAAACCTGGCAACATTTTTTAAAGCGACTGATTTTAAAATGTTATGGAATAATATCATTTTTTGTTAGATTTCGTTCGATTGAAAAATCTTATCTATTTTTTTTTCTTACAAGTCATAATACCATTCGAATAATTGGTGAGATCAATTTTAACAAAGAAAATAAGAGACAGTAGATATTTTTTTTTAAAGAATATGAAACTTTTCTTTTTACTGTTAATACGTTTTTTTCCGTAAGGGGCGTGACACCGCTCCACTAAAAACAAATTTTTATTCTCAGAAATCAGTTTTTCCCCATAACCAAATGTCCCCATCGAAATTGGTGTAGCGAATCAGTTGTGGCTACTTTTTTTCCCATTAGGGGCGGCAGTGCGTTCATGAAAGTTTGCATGTGGTTTGCTAACCGTGGTAAATGAATTCTTGTGTAAATTGTTTAAATTAACAAAATTTGAATAATTTCCTTAGATAATATCAGATAGTAACGCTTTTATTATAACTTCTAATTTTTCTGTCGTGACAGAATGCCATTTGGCGGGAATGCCCATATTTAAAAATTAAAATGCCGAAAGAAAGCAAGGAAACTATAATTAAATTATTTTTTTTCTAAACTTTTTACCACTGGCAACTCAATGTTAAAAAAATTAATTATCACAGACTTGTACAATTAGCAACCAAATCGTGCCACAAACTTTTAAAAATTTTCCATACGATTTTTTACAGTTCATTTGCGATGTTGGAAAAATGCACAGTTTGTACCTACAGCTTGCATTGGTTTTGCGCATTTAAATGAATACCCATATTAAAAACAAAATTTTTTTAACTGTAGGCAAAATTTTATGTAACCTTTATGAAATCGGCACTTGATAATGGCAAAGTGTAGAAAATCTTAGTTAGGTCCATATTTAATATTGACATCTTATTGATGTTTGTTACAATTTTAATCTGGAAGCTTCGTAGTACAGCGTTTCTTTGGAAGGCATGAAATATATCTCATATATGTATTTTCAGAGGACCACATTTTGTGCTTATCAATTTTACTAAAGAATTTTATTAATTAAATTTTTCTAAAAAATGAAAAATCAAAATTTTTTTGAAAATTAAATTAAAAAACAAATATGTGAACGAATGAAAAAATTTTAAATTTTGAAAAATGAAAATAGCCTGATTTTTTCATTATAATTTCTTATGTCATACAATGTATAAGCCTTGAACTACTATATCCTTTAAAATATAATGTTGCCACGCCAAGTGAAATTACGCAGATAAATTGTCTAACCAAATATAAAAATTTGTTTTAATAGAACTAACATTGTAGTACGTAGCATGTAATGCATCAAATGGAAAGTAATTAATTAATATGAACATTGACCTACTCAAAAATAAAAAAAAAAATTAAATTAATTGCACTAACCCGGTAATAGCGGCTTTAAATATCCTGGATCAAATGTTGGCGCTACATCGCGTTCTGCAATAGTTTGCGCATAATTGCAAATATAATCGATCAGAGATTTTCCCTGTTTTCTAAATTCTTCTGCATTCATTTTATATTTAATATGTTTTTTTTTTTTCCTTTTTTGTTGAATTAAACTTGAAAAATTTTATTTTCTTTACACTAATTTTTCTTTAATTATATTTTGCACTTTTTTTTTACTTTTAAGCGTACAAATATTTTGTATTTAATTGGCTTAAAATTCACTTGCTTTATTTTCGGTTTACGTTTACAACTTTACTCCGTTACGTTACGAACTCCTTAGCGCGAATGACTTGATCTCTGCACAACATATCGCCTTTATAACAAAGTTGCGCTCTTTCGTTTTGTTCTCAATTAAATGTTGATATTTATTTGCTGAGTTTACAGTGATCAAAGATCACCGAACGTTGATCACCTGTATTAGTTTAGTTCGGTTTTTGGCTCAGTGTTTACTCTTGGCCATAATGTTTTTTTTTTTTTTTGTTTAGCTGATGAGCGTATTCGTTAAGCCTCTGTTATTTAGCTGTGATCGTCGATCTCAATTAGCTCTCAGTGCCAGTAATACGGAATTCCCACACTTGGTACTTTTTCCAAGTAGAAAAGCGCATAGCTGTTGGGCATGAATGAAAGAAAAGAAAAAAAAAAACAAATGAAAAGTTTTTAATTTATATATTAATGTTATGTTTGTGGAAAATTCTTTAGACAGGATTATTATGCAAATTGTACAACTAAACGTTATGCATTGACATATATTGGTATGACGTTAATATATAATAGTTTTCATCATAAACTGGGAACTACACTGGAATTATTCAATATGCGAAACCATGCAATATTTAATAAATTGATAAAAACTTAATTCGTTAACGTCATACGTAGGTATACGTAAGTCGCAAGTGCTTTTAGATTTTAGCCCTAAAAACCCTTCTCTGGAAAAATATACATTAGAGATGTTCAAAAAAAAAAACGCTTGTTCTAGAATTCTTCGGGAAAGCTTAGAATCCGAAAATTTATTCATATTAAACAAAAAAAAATAAGGTAGAGTTGATGTCAGATCTGCAAAATTTTCATTTCTGGAATATGAGTAAAAAATTATGAAAATTGCACTTTTTTCTTCTTTAATTTTTTTAATTTAATTTTTGTTCATTTTCCTGAATTACACTTAAGGAAGTACCGAAAAAAATATTACGTGCATTTCCCACAAGATTTGCGCTCTCTAGCAATTTTTGTACCAAAACTCGATTTGGGATCACTGCAGTGGAGCGCAGTACTTTCAGAAAAGCGCGGAAGAAAAGTGTTTTTTTTTGCAACCATTCGGGAAAAATAGGTTTTTTAAAGCAAACTTGACGAGGAATTCAGTGGTATTTTTTTTTATTTCGTATTGAATGGCCATCGCTCTATTAACTAACTTTAAACAATTAATATGTTATAAAAAATATTAATTTTTCATCTAATGCCATAAACGAAAATTGAACAAAATAGCTGATCTTTTTAGTTGTTATACGACATAAATAACTATTTTTTCGTTAAAATTTACCGGAGATATGACCATTTGAATGTCAATATAAAACACCATAAATTTAAAACGTTCGAACTTCACAACTCGATTGATTCGATAACAAATTAATTATCGATGTGTAAAAAAAATTGAAACGATTTAAAAATGGGTTGGTCAGAAAGTGTTTGATTTGTAAAAGAGCATCTTATATCTACATTATAGATTTTTGCCTACCAACGAGTTCGCTCATTTTCTAACGATATCGTATATTAGAAAACTTCATCTTCATATATTAAGCAAAAAGCAGGGCCCTACTTACAGTTTGCGTGACTTGGGGCGATTAAAATAAGTTTTTTTTATTTCATTTTCTTTGAAAAACACTTTTCGTTCCAAACGTGCTCAAGCTGAGGTGTAAACATAGCTCTGCACTTGTTAATACCAGCTTCTGTCCCTAATGCTTTGCACTGATAGACAAACAAATAATTTAACAAGCGCGGGACCTGGTGCCATCCAAACCAGGGGAACTACCAATGGTTTTACTTCTATACATTTCAGCAAATATCTTCTAACTTAACACTCATTATTCTTTTTTAAAGCTTAACCTAAGCAATTTCCAACACTATGAAAAAAATCATTAAGTAATACCATTAAAAAGATTTCAAATAGAAGAAAACCCAAATGGAATATTTTTTTCTCGAAAACTTAACAGTAATTGATAGATTAACATTATAGCTTTGAGATCACTTGGCACAAATATACCGAATGGTGTTGGCACAGTTATTTAAATTATATGTGATAATTGTTGAAATTAAAGGAGCCTTTGAAAACAGTACGTACAGAAGTATATTGGCATAACCACTCACGTGTAGGTTAACCACAAAATTAATTAGCACCTAACCATAACTAATAGTCAAAGTCAAAGTATCGGAATAAAAAATCAAATTCAATCGTTTATCATTAATCAGCAGTCAAATATTTCATAGCTGTAGTTAATTGGGTATAATATGTATTTTATATGTGTTCACAGGTGCCATGGTGTAAATCAATAAAAAAGTATGCTACATTTTATTTTGTGATGAAATGGAGACGAAAAATAAAACAAAAACAATTAAGAAATTAACTAAATGATGAAATGTTGTATAGCGTTTGGAGTCAGGTTCATTGTGAGCACAATTTGCTACCAAAAAGCAAAACGACAAATTTCGTGTGAGGTTTTGTAAAAACTTAATCATGAAAAAAAGGATTTTTAACTTTAAAAAATAAGTATGCAATAACCTTTTTTATCACAAATATGTTGTTTTAAAAAAGAAATTATTAAAATCGGTTCAGTATATTTTGCGTCAAAGCGTTACAAACTTATATTTTCATATAAGTAATGTTGTGTTTCGCGCAAAAATGCCTCTTAAGAATTTTTTTTTTTTTTTTGAGCTTAAAATCGCATTATTATGAGGTTGAAAAGGCCAATAAATGAAGTTTAAAATCCAGTGGTTAATTCATTTTACCAGACTTTTTTTAAACTGAATAATGGCATTTGAAGTAGCACATATCTTACGATTTCTCAAATTTTCAAAGGCCCATATTTTGTAAACCAGTGTTGCCATTCTAAAAATATTTTGTTTCTGTGTCGTGGACATATACAGGTACAACATATTCAAATATATCTGAAATTGGAAACTTGAGCCTCATTTCCCCTGTCCACTTCGCGTGAAATGCCCGATATATCAATAATTGAACGGCCCTTAGGGTATTGTGTGTGAAAACAAGTTTAAGAATGAACATTATTAACATTTTTATATACAAAAGCTTTCTGACCAAATTGAAATTGTTAACAGCTTAAACCTATATTTACCTAATTAGATAATAAAATTTACGCCAAGTAAAAAAAAAAATTACCTTCATATAATGAAATTCAGTGTTTTGCCTTTGATTCTAAATTCAGCGAGATTATCACACAATATCTACATTACACACGAGTATGTCAATAATGTGTCACAAATATGGCACTCGAAACAAAATGTATTTTGTCTTTGACGTCATAGTGTCGAACAATAATCGCCATGCGTTAGCCAGCCCTCTTTTCAGGGAATCTCCTATTGAATTGAATGTTAAATGGTTAAATACTGCAGGCAGCGTATGTATCGGTATGTAAGTATGTAAAGTATTTCTGTGGGTCATAGAACTCGATTATTTTCCGTAATTATGGAATATATTTATGAGAGAGCATACTAATCAAATTCGACAAATTCAAAAAAAAAAAAAGTAAAATTAAAATCTATTTTTGACTTAATAATTTTAGCATTTTAACGTTTGATTGATCACATTGGTAGATTGTTAGATGATCGCGCCAATGGACGCGTACGTACGACCTGTTGTGGCTTATATTGTGCGGGTATATGATTTATTGTACTCTAGAGATTGTTTTGTATCAATTTTTTATTGGCCAAAAATGACTCATGGCAAAGTTATTATCACATGGTGTCTGTCGTTCGAAGTATCTGATTGTTGTTGTATGCTGATCGTTGGCATGTTGTGATCGCGTTGCTTGATTTTTTTTTTAGTTTTTACCATTGTTTACATAGCAACCTACCTTTTCAGCATATCTGTTAAACCAATATGAAATTTTAGTAAATTTTTTCTTCACATATTGTTGTTATTTTTGTTGTTTTTGCCTGAATTTTAGCCCACTGATCATTGTTGGTTTGACTTTCATCTAAATGAGTTTGCAAAAATAAAGAAGAATCGATGACGTCGTTAAGCTAAATTTAAAATTTGTGAGATCTTTTTCCGTAGTTGTCGCGATTCACTTGATTTTGTTGTTGCGTTCGATATTTAGTCGTATGTACTTTTTTTCCTAATAATCTCAACATTTAACAAGTTGGCTTCATTTTAGGCACTTTATTTATTAATTGTTATGCTTGGCTTGAACCATGCGTTCTGAGCTGCGCATGCGCCGCACGTTGTCGTCCACTTGACAACAAACTTTTAATTTTTGTACCACCGTCACATGCTCAATGGTAGATGATCGTACAAGTCGCTTATAAGTCGCTAATTCCAATTTATGTCTTTTGTATGTAAATCACTTTATTTGTTTATTTTTACAAAATTGTTTGTCTGCTATTTAGGAGACTTCTTTAAAAATTTGTATTAATTGTGAAATAGATTTGGTGGCCGAAATTTTGAAAATGAGCGTGCCATTTTTACAAGAAACACAGGCCATTTTATTCAAGACTTAGTAAATAAACTTAATATGTACATATATATTTACATTACCTAATCTTACTTTACCCTTACTTTACCTTTACTTTACCTTTACTTTACCTTTACTTTACCTTTACTTTACCTTTACTTTAACTTTACTTTACATTTACTTTACCTTTATTTTACCTTTACTTTACCTTTACTTTACCTTTACTTTACCTCTACTTTACCTTTACTTTACCTTTACTTTACCGTTACTTTAACTTTACCTTAACTTTACTTTACCTTTACTTAACCTTAACTTTACCTTTACTTTACCTTTACATATGAATATAAGCATTAGCGTTTTTATCATCTGCTTTTTAATAAGGGGTTTTTACATTTCTTAAGAATTAATTAGAATACAATTATTATATTATTACTACTACGTAAAATACATTGCAAATGCTAACTTAACAGTATAGACAAACATGCATAAATTCATTAACATAACAACTTTCGTAATAAATCGCTTTATTGAATAATCGATAGCAAATAATAAACCATTTGAAATCAAACATTTTAGAAATATCTATGTGTAATGATTTGCATGAAACTTTAATTAACAGTGATAAAAAACTTCTGTAAATGTAATTTTATGCTGATTTATGCCTGCATATATTCTGCTACTGGCAATTGCAGTAGACTTCGCTTGATTAATTTGTGTTTTCCGCATAGTTAAAAAAAAAGAAAAAAAAATTCCAATTGGAAATACCCTTATTGAAAAAGTCACCCTTTTCGCTGCTATTCAAATCCCATTTCATTGATTTCTTTGCTGAATTGTGAAAATTGCTTGAGTCCACTAAGATAGAAAACTGCACATTTTAAGACAGATGAACATACCGTCGCTTTCGGTTAGAAAGGCCCTAACTCATTTTTTTTCAAAATTTATTTTTTTTGTCGATTCTAAAAGATAACCCTCTAATACACGTCCACTCAAAATTTTGACGTGATATTTCAAAACATAGCGGACTTACACCCAATTGAAAAAAGACCCTAATATGAAATATTGAAGTTTTTTATGCAGTTTTTTCACCTCCTGTAAAATTGCAAAAACATGAGTTAGGGCCTTTCTACCCGAAAGCGACGATACACTCATAGAAAGAACGCTTTTGTAATGAACTATATTTCATATTGGATTCACAATTCGCACAAAATTGTAGTAATATCTACGGGAGTATTTCTCTGAAACATAGTTATTTTCAGGAATGCCAAGCGCCCGCTTTTGATGCCGTTAATTGCATGTCAAAGGGGGCCTTGTAGGAATTGAAATAAAATTAATTGGAGGACTTTTTTTAACGACCAAAAAAAAAGGTCATCAAATTTTTGCCGCACAAAAAAAAACCTTTCCCAAAAAAATTTTACTTTTTACCTTTTAAAGAAAAATAACACAGTCATACAAATTGGATCTTTTGTCCCATTTTTGACTTTAGTGCTGGTTCCCGAATCCGGGCTCAGAATTGCTCTATCACTTAAGGTTTTTGAGATATCCTAACAAAAAAAACTGTATTTTGACATATTTAAGGTTATGTAGCACCTTAATTTGTTTTTTCTATGTGTGGGATCTTTCATAATTTTTAAAGTTCCAACAAATCCTCGGAGCACAAATTTCAAAAAAAAAAATACTGATTTTTGGAAATGGCCGAAAAAATTATTTTTATATAATATATTTTTTGGTTCAAAAATTGCTAGGGACTGAAAATTAATAATTTTCTTTTTTAAATGACCCCGAATTTCGAAACAAAATTTTGAAAATTATTTTAAGTTAAATCCCAAAAAATTTTTTTTTTTAAATTTTTTGGTTCAAAAACAGCTGGAAAGCACAAATCTTGTCCGAAATCAACAATTTTTTCTTTGAATCAAAGCTTACTGAAACTCCAAGAAACTCTTGGAGCATTTTTTTTTAGAAAAGGCCAAAAGAAATTTTTTTTTGTTTTAATAATTTTTTGTTTGGAATTTCGATAAGCTTTGATTCAATGAAAAAATTGTTGATTTCGGACAAGATTAGTGCTTTCCAGTCGTTTTTGAAACAACAAATTTAAATTTTTTTTTTGGATTTAACTTAAACTAATAGTATAAACTCTATTATTAAATCATAGTTTGCCAGTATTTGTGAAACAAAAATATAAAAATATTGTCATTCTCTTATTGACATCAATTTGTTTTTACTAAACGAAATCACATACAAAATACAATATTGTCAGCGTCAAATGTACATTGTAAAATTGTAAGTGAATCCATGTTGTAATCAATCCAAGAATTATATACATTAGCTACATCCTAAATTTTCAGTCTAATTACGTTCCTGCAAATTCTCAACGGTTTCTCGGTGTTCAGCAGCTGTTCACCACTTGGCATACACGATCCATTAGTGGTGGATTGTTCCAAATCCTACAATAATATCATGCGAGACTTACGCGCTAACTGGCAATCACCTATAACGTATCTGAAAAAACGTGGCTATATACCAAAAAGTGAACAACGTGATATTCCAATAAAACTTAGTGGCGTTATAAATCAACCTTTAGGAAACAGCAAGGTTACATTCGTTAATAACAAGCAGCAGCAGCAGCAGCTAAAAACAGGAGCAGAAGAAATCAAACAAATGAAAGAAAATTTGGACAAACTGACACAGTTATGCAGCTCAAAAGATGCAGCAAAACTTGCTCGGCTATCGCCACAGTTGCTGGCAAAAAACGCAAGTCCTACGGCGCCACACAATAATGTCTTACCAATCAAAAATGCAAAAGCAGTTCCAGGCTCGGTTAAAGTACAGATCCCATTAAGAATACAGGTACCATCAGCAGTAGGTCTAAACGTTGGCCCATCAGCAGAAGTCTTAAACGATGCTGCAGCACTACATTCTGGACACAAGTCTGCACAGCATAAAGTGAGCTTACTGCATACTATCAAAGACAAATTGATGGGTTTTTTTAATAAAAAGCCGCAAATTGATATAAAAAAGGATATGTATAACCTTGAGTACACTGGTGATGATGCGGATGCACTGCAGAAATTAGCACAAGATTCTAAGTTCAACTCAAATAAAAATGATGACAAAGAGTTTATAGAGAATCAGAGTAAAGATATTGATAGGGAGCTTCAATGTTTTTTGGATGATTTAGAAAAGCATAGGCGACGCGCCAATAACCAACATGCATCGAAAAAGCCGGCTAAAAAGCAACATAGGCATACAAAATTGAAGACTCGCTCGTATGATTATACCGCACCATGATGACAATATGAATTAAAAAGTTTTGAACTTCAACAGCGAACTCACTCTTTTTTTTTTTTTAATAAACTAAGTTAAACTTACAAGTTTATACCAGAACTGTAAAATACTAAAGTATCGTTTTAAGTACAGAGAAGAGTATCGGTGCTCAAACTTAAGTTCATAAGATGGTTCGGTTGTAGAGGAAGCCAATCAAATTAAAGCAAAGATTTAAAGTTTTTTTTTTTTTTTTAAATTGCTGTGACTATATGCCAAGCAATGATAATGATAAAAACCAAATCAATTAGAAACTGTCCAAAACAAAGTCTTGTTTGTTCCAACATAATTTTGATATCAGTAAGATGTGCCTCATCTGAAAGTTCCTTTTCTGCACTACAACTTTTCAAAACTAAATAACCTAAATCACCACATCATTTGATTTCTATTTAAAGCTGTTTTGGGAGGTGTCACGCCCACTGGCGCAGTCTCGCTCACATTTAATTCTTCAAGAACCTCTATTAGTAAATAAACCTGCCATATTAATGGCAATAGCTTTAAGCGCTTTCTTAGTAAAATGTATCTTATTGTAGGCAGTGCCACGCCCTTTAAAACAAATTTCATTGGCGCTGATAGCATGCTTCGAATTTCATTATGTTGAAAACTTTAGTATGAGACCTGCAACGAGCATTTTCTATTTTAGTGAACTGTGTTTAGTCGGTGCTGTTAAATAAAAATTGATTTTTGTTACATATTTTTCTACTCGTCTCAATACTAACGAGACTTAAAGTATCGGTACAGCTCTGGTACATATATACATAAATTGAAGTAAAACACATGAATTAAGTCTAAATCTAATTTTTTTTATGTAGAAAGAATTGATTATTTTATGTCATTAAATATTTGAAAATATTTTTTGATATACATATGTCCATCACGATAAGCTTTCAATATATATGACATAAAATAATCTTTCACTACATTCATCTGTGTTTTATTTCAACTTTAAGCTGCATCACTCCAAAAAATCACCCTTTACAATGTACATATGGTGGCGGTTCAGATGGCGCACAACAATACACCCACCCCACAATTATTTGCTATAGAATATACATACATACTTCACAAACCTTGCAACTTATTAGCACAATGAGTTCAGCAAATAAATGATTTGAAATTATTTTTATATTTTGCTAAAAATAAAATTCACATGAACATCAATTTTTGCAGCAATATCATCATTAGTTCCAGTATGACGAATCACTTGGTCAGTGCTGAATTCATCTAGGATATTTTGAGTTTATCGACGAAAGTAAACATTGATGTTATTACGTTTCCGAAAAAAAAAAATGGAAATGTAAAGTACGTGTATTTTAGAAGAAAATTCGACACTAAAATGTGAAAAGTATAAACAAACACGTATTATGGCAATTGTAAATAGATCGTTGTTTAGTTTTGCCACTGCAATCGTAATGGCAATCCGAATTAGAAAACAAGCTATCACAATTTTTAAAATTATTTCAAAAATTACAATGTCTTCGTGGAATCAAAAATTGTTATCGCATAGGTTTTGTTTTTTTCTAAAACTTTCACTTTGGCATATAACAAAAATCAAAATTTGTCTACGAAGTTCATTCATTGTGACCATTCCTAAAAGGGCCCCTAAGGGATACAGACCGTTGGCGCAAATCGGTGTTTGTGTAAATGCAGACCATTTGTGTAAAATCAAAATGAATTATTTCCGATTTTGCAGGTAATGAAAGCGTCAGCAGGAATAATATAATTTTGCCGCATGAAACCTTTAAGCAAAAACCCTAAGCTTTTACCAAATATATGAATGAACCATTGATATTGTTCAAATATATTGTTCACAAATGTCAAATATTAATTTCGCCATTTTTTTTTTGCATTTTTTAACCAAATCTTGATATATATGTTACCGGCCAAACTAGTTCTTAGGATAAACTAGTTTTTCCTAGGCCAAATTAACACGCTTTGGATGCACTAGTTTGGCCTAGGGAAAACTAGTTTATTCTAAAAATTAGTTTGGCCGGTAACATATACATTAATTTCTCTGTGTACGATATCCATCAAATCTCATTTTTCTCATTGGGTCTTAACATTTCGGAATCAATTTGAGATCAAACGAAGATTCGGCACTATTTTGCATTCATTTACATTGCGGTAAATATTTACCCCACTAATGTTGTTATTGTAGTTTTCGTTTGTGTTTCAATTTTATGTGCGTAATTCTAAAGGTGTGATTTTGTAAAATTTACGTAGTAAATAATTAGCTAAGTATGGCTCATACAGGCAAAAATTAGACAAAATTGTTTACATTATATTTTATATTATATTAGATTTAATAACAACTGTTGCTAAATACGTAACGTATGAATAATGCTGACCGATCGTATGAATGGGAAATGGGTAAACTTTGTTTCTTTTGTTAGTTTCAATATACATATACGATAATATACATATGTATATGCTGCAACTATTTTTTTTTAAATAGAAAAAAAAATTAATTGAATTTGAATGCACCTTAAGGTTTGACTTATCATATAATTGTATTATTTAAAAAAAAATAAAAAATTGAATCTATTTTGGGATAGTTTTCTTATACATAGATCAAAATTCAATTTCATCTTTTAATAAAGTTTAAAATAGATTCAATTTCGTTGACACTTAACGAAAAAATCGACCTAAGTAGCTGAAATTTTGGGAGAATTTTCTTCAAACCAGATTCTTTAATATACAGTGGAGTGCCAAAACGAAAATTTGCCCAAATTCAACCTTAGCACCAATTTTAAAGCTAATTAGGAACTATAAGTTATACCTATTGTCAAAATAAAAATTCGTTTTATTTTGACTTTTTTTTAACTTTAAATGTGTTCGACGGTCGAACGTGACCTATGGAAATGCCCATATAAGTAGCTACAAATTGTAATATGGCAATCATTTTATTAGTAATCATGATAATAAAAAAAATTGGTTGAAAAATAGTCTATTGCTTACGAAATATCGATATTTTGTGTTACGTTACCACTTTCTGAAGGTGTGCACTACGATACCCGCCGTCAATCAGTTTCTCTGTGGGATACTGCTTTGTTGTTATTGTGGTGTTATTGCCGTTTTACTGATATCGCGCTTCCATACTTTTTCTATTGAGCTCATTCCATTGTGCATAAAAATTGGTTTCTCTCCATCACCAAACCAACCAGAGATCTGAGGCAAGAGTTGCTCTTCTAAGAGCGAAAGAAAAACGCGAGCGATTTTTAATATAAATTTTTAAGCTTTATAATAAGAATCGTCTTATGGGTATTTCCATGTAAATGTGGACACGGTAGAGGATTATTTTTTTATTGCTTTTCAATCTTCAACTATATCCAAATTAATGTTCAATAATAGTAGTTTTGCCACCAAGTGTCAAATTTAAGATTTGACCATAAAATTCGTCATTATTTTCTGTTCTAGTTACTGTATGTACGCGTGCTTTCAGTTTTGAAAAAAAAATCATTTTTTAAATCTCTGTGTTTTGAGTTTCTTGTTTTAGTTGGTAAGTTAGTTTCATGTACATGTAAAAGTCGAGGGAAAATACGATGATTTCAAAAAGACATATAGGAAAGCTTGCCGAAAGAGTAGAGCAAAGAAGAGTGGAAAAATTGATAGTTTGTCAGAAGCAGAAAAGAAAGAAATAATACGTAATGAACGTCGGAATATCCAAAACCCATTTGATTTACTGGCAAAATGAGAAACTGCAAATGGCCCAAACATCAAAAGAAGTAAACATGGATATCTTACCAAAACATTTATATTATGAAGATGTGTATGGATGTAGTAGTGATACTTATAGTTCTGAGGATAATATACCATTATCTGTACTTAAATCATAATTCACTGCATTCCCGAGTTATGCATTCTAGAGTAATTTGATTTATTATTCAATTTTTGTTTAATTTAAATTTTTGTTTAATTTTTGCACATTAAAGACTGAAAAAGTTCCTTATTATTATTAAACTTTGATTTTATTTATATTCTTGTGTATTACAGCTAGAAAAAGTTCCTTATATTAGTATAAAAGTATTAAGTAACACGAGTTACCAATCTTTTGTAACGCGAGTTACCACAAAATTTTTGAATTAATTTAAAAATTTCGATTCATTATCGCTGTTTCTAATAATGGTAAGCTTATTGATATATTGCTCATTTATCTATGTCAAATATAAAGCAGTCTACTCACAGATTTCGGAGAAACTTTCAAATGAAATTTACTCTCTGAACATGTTGTCCAAAACTGGTAACACGAGTTACCAACACAATTTATTATTTTACTGGATAAATACTATTTTAACACTGAATTTTTAGACTAATGTAGGACATGAGAAATGTTATGCGTTCACAAAGAATCCAATTTTATTAGTTAACCTAAATAATTAAAGTTTATGGCATCATTAAACTCAAAAATACTTTCTGGATGTAACGCGAGTTACCATGGAATTACCCTTATAATATTTGTTGTTGTTGTGCTAGTCGTTGTTGCTGTTGTTTCTCATGTTTTTGTCCATAAACACATAGTTTCCATAAGAATTCATTGAATAATTTTTTATGTTTTTCGGTCAAAAAAGGGGGTAAATATTTAAAAATTTACAACAAACTATATACCATTTTAAAGAAAATAAATTAAGCTTTCTTAGCTTGCTAGAAAAAGCTTAAGCTGACTCGGCATGTAACGTTTCAGAAATATTTCGTAACGTTGCAGAAATGTTGCAAATGAAACATTACAGAAATCTATCTGATATATTTCAAATGTATTTTTCGTTTGCAATCTTTCTGAAGTGTTTCTGAAAGATTTCAGATTCAACGTTTCCTGAACTTTTTGAAATTTGGTTTTCATCATTTCATTAAATTTTTTAATGAATATTAATCGTAATATATTTATAAATTTGGTGTTTTCACTTTATTATGCGAACCCAAATTAAAAAAAAAAAAATTTTCCGAAAAACTTTGCCTGCCTGGAGTTGAACCTGGCCATTTCGTGTCGCTATATGTGCCAGGTTCATAAAAAAAATTGTTCAAAATTGCAGAAAAATCGTAATATCTGTAAAATTATTATAGGTTACATTTCAAAGTTTCGCTCACCATTATTGTAGGCCATTAAATTAACTTCCTTATGACACCCATATTTTTTATATCCATTTAGAGGTTCCCAACTTACATATAAGGATTTTTACAAAAGCTATATAACTTGTGATTGGTATATATTAGAAACCAAATCCGGGCGACACTTTTTAATATCTATGCTTAGCATTAAAAAGCCCATGAGAAAATTTTGGTTTAATAAAAATTGGAGAATGGTAACTAAAATAAACTTAAGCCAAGGACTCTTTTAGTAAGCCGAAACGCGTATCAAAAATCACACACATTTTAAAATTCTGGGTTTTTTCCAAAACTAAAAATTTTTCATTCAATTTGCGTTTTGATGGTGATTTTTGTACTGAAAGAACATTTTTTCAAAAATGTCTACTACATATTAAATCTATTTTCAGTGTATGTATGTAACCGCATAAGACTTTCTTCTACAAGAATTTTTCTCACGTAAGCTTAATTTAAATAGCATCTGGTCGCACAACAAAACCTTTCTGAAGTGTGCTAATTTTTAATCTTTTTTCTTCTTATTTTAAAAAATATTCCATTGAATATAGCTAATATATTATGTATGCTAGTTATTTTCCAAAAAGTGTTTGCATTTAAAGTTAATAAGCCATATCTAATGACAAAACATTGGCGGCGGTATATTGATAATAGTTTGAACTCAGTTTTAAAAGCCATTCGCTTTTAAATCCTCAGATATCGTCATGTGAATTTATATTTGCTCTGCAGCCAATTTTGATCAAAAGTGAGTTATTAATGCAATTCTACACTCACCAACAAAATAATGCAAAAACTAAAATATCAAAAATTTTGCTAATATTCAAATTATCGTAACTTTCTCAAAGGTGTCGCAGCACTTGGTAACATAACACTTGTTACGTATTACATTCCTCTTCAAAATAACGTATGCTTTAGGGTTTCGCCTCGAAATTAAAGAACTATTTGCCTGTTGATCTTTGTGTAAAACCTCAATAGAAAAATTATTGGCGCATTTCATTAAATGTCTTTTAATTATTGTATTTATTTGAATATTGATCATTAGAAGCACTAAATAACAGAGTTTTAATATTATTTAATTTTTTTTACATATTACCATTAGTATATATTGAAGAGGAAATTGATAAATTTTGCTAAGTTTTCAAAATAATGTCTTTTAATTATTATATTTATTTGAATATTCATCATTAGAAGCACTAACTAACAGAGTTTTAATATTATTTAATTTTTTTTACATATTACCATTAGTATATATTGAAGAGGAAATTGATAAATTTTGCTAAGTTTTCAAAATAACAAATACACTGCAGATGCAAATGGTTGACTTCCGTTGATGAATAAATTTATTTCTGATTAGCTGCATTCGGTGCAGGTGAAGTAGCACCTTTACGTAGCATTTGTGGAGATTTCTTTGGTGACTTTAACACATTCACATAGCCTAGATCATTTTCCGGTGATGGTGAAGAGCCAGCACCTGAATTGCGACGTGATGTTGAAGGTCGCACATTTGTATCCAAATGACGAAAACTAAAAACGAAATGAAATCAAATTAAAAATAAAAAGTTTAAGTTTTCTATCAATTGACTTACCGCAGCGATGGGCCACCCTTTTGCCCAGTTTCAGCATCATTATTGCTATTGAAGAGAAATGCCAATGGCCATGATATCCAAGATTTATGATCCACAGAAGATTGTGTACGTATTATGGGACCTATATTGCGCTTTACCACCGGTGATGTTACATCCAATGACATTTTTGGTGTTCCTGCCTTATTAATGGCAGGATTGTAGATTTTCGGATCACTGACCATACGCACGAAGAATGAACGTTTCTTTGCAAGTGTATCTTCTTTCTTCTTATTAATAATTTCGCTGATTTCGTCATGTTGTTCCTTCTCAAGCAGCTCGGTAGAGAAATCTACGATTACGTCCCAGGCGTAATCTATATCCTCTTCAGTGGCATTTTGCGCTACAGCACAAAATCGTATTATATATTTGTCATTAACACTTGCCGGTACCATATGTATT
Source organism: Tricholauxania praeusta (assembly GCA_949775025.1). NCBI lineage: Eukaryota > Metazoa > Arthropoda > Insecta > Diptera > Lauxaniidae > Tricholauxania > Tricholauxania praeusta. The sequence goes on from OX459031.1 coordinate 9,751,550, forward strand.
TTGCCAGATTCATTAATGGTGCTAAGGAGTTTCTCATTGAGTTTATCAGAACCTTTTAAGCGAAAACATACTAAGCCGAGCTGCAGAAAAAAGAAAAAAAAAATTCTGTAACTTTTAAAAATTCAAAAAAAATACAATTTAAAGAAAAATATGTTGCTAACAATAGTGTTCGTAACCTAAGGGCTCGTTTACATAATAGGTAGCGATGACTGGCGCACGATCTTAAGCCGTAATGAAATATGGCAAGTGGATGTAGTGATCAGCAACAAGAAATACAGCTCCCACAACGTTCCCTAGAGCTGTAACTCCTTGTTTTCTATGTTTTTTCACCCATTCTCTTTTATACCAAATACTCAATGCAAAGAGAATAAATATATGGAAGAGATGTGTTCGCTCTCTTGCAACATTTATGTGTCTGTAAAAATGGGTATGGTTATTATATTCGGCGAATTATTTCAGTCCACAAGGGCAAAGAGAGTTCAGACACATAAATGTTGCAAGTGAGCGAGTACATATCTTTGATATATTTACTCTAATTGCTTGATGTAGTTCTCGATTGTTCTCTCTCTATTTGCCGCTCTCTACTTTTGTAAGAACGCCATTGACAAAAGTTGAGCACTTCAAACTCTTCTGTAGTTCTATGAATTAGAGGTCTGCAAGAGTGCAATCGAATCGATTATCAAGCCACTAACCACGTTACGAGTTCATTGAGCTTTTGTGCTTTTGAATCAAATCAAAACAAATCGAAACTTCATGCAGTAGAGGTGGGTGCAGCATTTGCAAATAAAATGTTTCACAAGTTCAAGTACTCGAAGTTTATTGCATTCGGAAGTTTATATGGTGATCGTTTAGAGTGCACTCATGCAGTCCTCTACTATGAATCCTTATCAAATTCAATCTTGTTGTATGGCGTACAGTGAATGGGTTTGTATGGACCGACGACCATAAATAGTAATAATAGCGTTAGACTCTTGAAATTTGGTACAGACGTTTTTTTAGATTAAAACAACAAAGATATGTGAATAGAAAATAATTGGCTCTCGGACACGCCTACCATACAAAGGTGGGATGGGGTTTAAATATTTTCTTTAACTAGGATATCAATTTCCATTAATTTGGCAATGCAAATAAAATAAACAAAAAGTTAGGTAGAATATTTTTGGCATTCAGCTCATTTTGTCACTAAACCCAAGAAATATTTAGAATTTTTTTTTCCTTCCCTAAGTATTATCTGACGATTGTCTTAAACATTTTTTAAGTCCCTAACACTTTCATATTTTTATTTTTTTTAGCATCTCCCACTGTTCGGCATTTCTATTCATTCTATAAGCATTTCTGATGCTAAGCTACCGTTATTTTTTATCAAAGCTAACGAAATGCTCTTTCCGATAATGTATTAATATTTTAATTGAAAAAAAAAGAAAAAAAAATTTAAGCAACAACAAATTTGAGCAAAGGTGTGCTATCTTCATTTATGCTGAATCTTTCGATGCAAATGTGGTCATCTTACGACGTTGACTTAAGTTAAATTTTTAAACTATCATAATGAATATGCGCAATAACGATGACAACAACTATTAAGTGAAATGGTAAATTCAAAACAAAAAATCGTCCAAAACTGTGCGTAGTCATTTACAAAATTTTTAGATCATTTAGATATGTTCCAGTATCAATTATCATTGCTGGTCAAAGTTTCACTTAAATGTTTAAATTTGATGTATCATTAAAACGTGCATTTAAACGTACATTTAAACGTGCATTTAAACGTACATTTAAACGTGCATTTAAACGTTCATTTAAGCGTACAATTAAACGTGCATTTAAACCGTGCATTTAAACGTGTATTTCAGCGTGCTTGCATTTAAAATAACTAGAGCTTAGATTGAATAAATTTTACAATTTTTTATTGATTTGTGAGAATCTTACAAAAAAATTTACCGGAGATTACAATATGAGCATTTCTAAGGGTCCCGTTCGACCGTCGAACCAATTTAAAGTAAAAAGAAGTCAAAATAAAACGGATTTTTATTTTGGCAATAGGCTTTACTTATAGCTCCTAATTAGCTTTATAATTGGTGCTAAGGTTGAATTTGGGCAATTTTTCGTTTTCAAGAAAATTGCAAAAAACCAAGGTGTCGCACGGGACAAAAACTTCCTTTTTCGTGGAAATGCCCATATGCAAATGTGAAAAGAGTTTTCTTAGTATTTTTGAAAAAATTGTTGGTTCATTTTTGCTGTTCGTCACATTCATAAAAAAGTATAAAAAAAAACAAAATGTGAGGAATTTTGTCTTCTCTGCAACAATCTCTACTGACTGGACTATTAGCTTTAAATTGCTATTCATTTAACAAAAATGTGAAAATCTTTCTTCCGCATATACCTTCTTAGAAGTCAATATTTTTTTTTCGCATTATTTTTTGTTAAAAAATCTATGCCGCCAAAAATATTCGCACTGTCATGAAAACGCACAAAATTTCTTAGAATAAGCCATCTCTTTATTTTCGAGTTATTGACAAATGAATTAACCAAAAAATTAAAAAAACCAACAAAAATTCAAATAGAAACCCAAAGCGGATTTAATGCCATCAGCGAGCAAAGCGTAACCGACATCTTTTTGTGTCAAATAGCCAACAGCTGTTAAAAATATTAATAGCTTTGAAGATTTCGCACGTATATCTGCTAAATATCAACAAAACTAATTGACAGCTTGGAGATTTTAACAATTGAAAGCTAAAATCGGCGTGTCCAAATTATGTCCAAGTCAATTTGAAATGAACTAATTTTTGAAAAGAACGCAGTATTCGAACGGTGTGATAATTTAAAATGTTTGATAATTTTGTTGCGTCTAAAACTAAGTAGTCAGCGCTTTAATTTTGTAGCCAAGTATTTGTTTTCATCACACACTTCTCCAGTTTGATGGCATCGCTTCCCTCATCGCTTTAAATTGAGCTTGCCAACAAGTAGCTGTGAACACATATCATTCAACTCAAGTGGACTTCAGTCAGTCAGTCAGGCAGTGTGTACTTGCTGTATAAATAAATAGAAATGCTCACTTATATTGTACATATTTGCCGATTGATCAATTCTGTCAAAAGCAGCACCACCATGCAAACTCTCAATTGAAAATCAATCAAACAAATTATGACAAAACACTTTAATCAAAACTGCCAAACGAGACATTTTGGCGTGCTGTTTGATGAGTACTGCTGCATACATATACCGACACAACCGTATTTACCTATGTATGTGTTATAAATATGTGTATATACCCAACGGGAAACGGAAAGACTACACGTAGCTCCACAAAAAGTATAATCTTGTCGGCCTATGGACTGCTCCAAAACGTGAGATTAATTTCTCACCAAACTCGACTCTCAATAGTTCCACGGTATCACGTGCCGTGAAGCAGCCTTGTTGAAACCACATGTCAACCAAGTTCAATTCCTCCATTGTGGGCAAAAAAAAGTCGGCAATCATCGCACGGTACGGCGATTTTCATTAGTTTTGAAAAAGTACGTTCCAATGATGCCGCAGGCCTAGAAACCCCACCAAACAGTGCATTTTTCAGTGTGCATTGGCAGCTCTTGAATTGTCTCTGGCTGTTTTTCAGACCTAATTCGTGACATACCCATTGAGCCAAAAATGAGCTTTGTCGCTGAAGAAAATTTTTCGATAAAAAATTGGGCTTTTCTATTAAAACTGCGCAGGTAATGCCCAGGTTCAAATCCCAGTAAATGAGAAATAAAGTTTTTTTTTTTTAATTAAAATGAATTTCGAATTAAATGCTTCCGAAGCAGTAGAATTGACGTGCTCCCCTTGGAAGCTGTTTCCAGATTTCCCATTGGGATAATTGTAATATAATTTTTGTTTTTTAATATTTTTGGGCGTTTATTGATTAATTTGCGCCAAAAAGTGTGAATGCACGCGTTAAGTATTTATGATTTTTTTATTGTACTGATTTTATGAAAAACCCCATTCAACATACATACATACATATGTACGTAGATACTTACATATGTATGTACGTATGTATACAAAATTTACAACGACTTAAGATGACGCCTACATTACAAATTTTTTCGAATCATGACTTGCTTTTACCAGCTTATACATACTATGTATGTACATTAGGGTGGCTGTTAGTTTTATGGGTCTTTTTTTTAACGTAATGTTGATGATTAATGCGTGATGATGACAGTGACGCCCAACACATAATGGCGCAATACTGTCGGTGACGTTAGTGTTAAATTTTACCGATTGTTTTTGATACTTTTCAAAATATTTTTTTGGCATTTCAACTTTTTACGAATTTTTCAACATTTTCTTAAGCTTTCATCTTTTAGAAATACATATCTGTAGGGCCTTACAAAGTTTAAGTTTATATTCAAAGGACCACCTTTTTATAGCTACAATTCAGTCGCTATTAGTTTGGAATCAAATTTTTTTTATTACTAATGATATTAAACCTACCCAACGAGAAATCTGGAAGCAGCTTCCAAGGGGAGCACGTCAGATGTGTTTCTTCGGAAGCATTTAATACGAAATTATATTTAATTTAAAAAAAAAAAAACTTTGTTTTTCACATCCACTGGGGTTTGAGCCTGGGCATGCCGTAGTCATACATGCGAAGTTTAACAACATCAGCCAAGCCTGTACATAGTTATATTTTGGCTGGCTAAAAGTATATTATATGAATTATCAAGTGGGAACTGCTTTCGTTTCCCGTTGGGTAAATATATATGTACATACGTATACAATATGTATATAAAGGCATATGTATATTTTAACCGCAAGTGTTAAATGGAATTGCAAAGATTGTGATTTTTCTCTAAATACTCATTAAAAATCATGAACTTTGGCTATTATACTTTATACTTTCTGATTAACTTATGAACTTACAGAGTTAACATTTCTGAACAAAAATCTTTTATTTGTTTTTTGCATCATCTCAGAATACTGAGTTACGCTTTTGTCGATAGTGCAAAAAACGTTGTTTTGAGTCATATTTGATCTTAAAATTCCTGGATATAGTTTAGTCCATTTCTATTTATGACATTATGCTGCAGAGAGCCGCTGACAGAATAGCAACCTTGCTAGAGATTATCTATAGCGAGTGTTTAAAAATTAAACGCTCAACGAATGGAGAGAAAGTTTTTTTCCGAAGTCAGAAAAATCGAGCCACATAGTCCTGAAGAACTATATTGAATATTCAGGCAATGAACACTGCTATAATGAATATTGGCTACAATAATAGTATAAGCCAATGGATCAACAACATGCTTAGCTATAGAGTAGTCATCAACTCGACCCTTGAGAACTTATCAGTCATGAAACAAGTACCCTCAGTTATATCTCAAGAAAGATCTATCTCTATTCCCTTTACTGGGGAATTCGGTCATAAATTAGAGAGAGAGAATAGCAACTTGAAAGAAGTCTAGATATAAAATCAGTTTTGAAACAAAATTTTCAGATGCCCACATTCAGGTAATACACCAAAAATCTGGCGTTTAATAGCAAAACTGTGGTCGGATTCGTATCAACAACCTTTGATATGATATAGTTTGGTTGAAAATTTTGTCTAATTTCAATAGAACCTGGCGTAATTCAAAATCTTTGAGCAATATACAGTTTACCTTAAGAAAACAAAAACAAAAAAATAATTTCTTTAAAAAGTAGTGCACAAAAAAAAAACCAATCTTTTATTAAGAAAGTTGTTGGTCTGTTTTAACAATATTTAATCTCATACTATTGCGGCCATAACCATATACCCATTAAAGTTATTAATTTTTTGTTTTGCTTAGCTTAAACTCACCTTGACTTGATTACAAATCTCAAAGCGTTTGTCTTTTTGCACATGTTGCTCGAAACGTTTGGCCAAATCAATATGACGCCGAATGTATTGCTGCAGTCCGGATATACCATATGAACGCAAAACAAACCTGAAAATTTTGTAAATACCTTAAAGAAATTTGCGGCGTATTTGAAATTCAAAACAAAAGAGAAAAAACAAAATATTATATCTTTTATTTGTACGCTAATTGACTGACAAAAATTATTGACCATTCTTCGTCATCATTGGGGAATTTAGTATAAATTGTTTGTGCTATTTTTGGGTAGACCTAAGTGAGCAAAAAATATGAAAAAATGGTGGTTAAGCTATAGCAATCGCAACCAGATTTATTAAGTTAAACTCTCGAGCGGAGGGAAATGATAATATGTTTAAAGTTTATTCCACAAAACAAATGTAGTATATACCTACTCATTAAGTAAAGCTTTCCGAAATCGTTCACATGAAATCTTACAAAGTTTCAGCTAACAGCTTCAGAAATCTTTCATTTCCTTTTCAGAAATAGTTCATTTCCATTTCAGAAATCTTTTTACAATGTGTGTGCCTTTTGATTTAATTTGAAACGTTTCTGTACTTCTTTTATTACGTTTTCGTATTTTTTTTTTTTATTCTTCGTCACTTGCGCTGTTATTTTACGAGTATTACATCATCGGGACTATGAAGTATTTTTTTTTTATTTTACTCTCGGCATCACATGCATTAATACTTAATATTCGGTTATTTTTTGTAACGTTTCTTATAACCCTATCATAAATAATCAATCACTCGAAATTTTTCTCCAGTTCCCTTATTAGTAATCGTAGAAGATTTTTTAGGAATGAGTAAAAATTCCCTGGAATATAAGTTATCGGCAATAATTTTGAAGGGAAAATTTTTGACGTTTCTTGGAAATTTTTTGTCCAACTTTACAGCTAGAAACTTAAAGAGGATAAGGCATTTAAAAACATCAAATTTGGAACCTTCATAAAACACTTCAGATTAATTACATGTTTAAGATTTTGTTTATAACGTGATAAGAAAGATTTAATTTGAAAAGTTTAGAAAACTTTGGATCTGCAACCTTTCAGAAACACTTCAGGATGATTTCATGTAACGTTCCGTTTGCAATATTTCAAATGAAACATTTCTGGTACGTTACGTACTGTTTCTAAAACGTGACATTCCGAGTGGGAAGATGACATTAGTACTACGGGCATGAAGCCCGTACATGAACATATAAAGTAAATTTAACTATGTATTTAGAAATAATAGGGAAAATTATAGATCTCACCAAATCTCAACAAGCGGGAGAGGGTTTCGAATTTTCAAAAAAACGCCTCACGTAAATAATGGAGCTCTCCTAACTACCTCAGCATTAAAAAATTCTTCTTGCAAATTTTATAGCACTTCCATCAGTTTAAGTTACCATAGAGTTTACCATAAGATAATTTAAGGAAAATTTAAAATAATTTTGAAATTAATTTTGCAGCTGAGATAACAGAGTTATAGCTAATGTTTTCTAAGAAAAATAGCTAAAAACCTTAGCGGCTTATTTTTTTCGAAATGTCATTACCAAAAAATGCGTACTATTTGCTTGCTTTAAAACAAAAACAAAAACAAAAACAAAAACAAAAACAAATAGAGCTTCATAAAAAATTGATTTTAATTATTCAACCTGTAGAAACCAAAAATAACTTGATTTATGAAGTGTTTTGATATTTAAATCATCGCTGCTTGCTGCTACCTTCAGTAACTTGAAGCGTGCTTCATTGTTTACACAACAAAAAAATAAATAAAAAAAAAGAGAAATTAACAAAACGAATAAAAGAGAAAATTTGAGAGCTTTGCTCTCTTACATACCACAATTTCAGCGAACGAAAACGTCGACTGAGTGGAACTCCCCAATGACGATAGTCAATAGCAGCGTCCGAGTAACCATGTTTTAAGTACAGCGGATCCACAACTAGCGCTGATGTCAAGCGGATCCTATCGCGCACCCACAATGTTGAGCAGTCAAAATTTGTCAGCAACCATTTGTTGGGATTCGTATTAAATGAATCAGCGTATTCGATGCCCTGTTAGAAAAAAGCGGGTTAATTAATTAATTGCGCATTCGTTAAGTTGCAAATCGAAATTTTAGTTTTATTTGAACTCACCTTAAGCAGTGGTTTCAATTCGGGACATATAAATGCATTACCCGCATAAGCAGCATCCACATGCATCCAGACACATGGAAATTTTTGTATTTCATGTCCGATTTCAGATAGATTGTCAAAAGAACAGGAACCCGTAGTACCAAGTGTTGTGGAAATAAAGAAGGGTACAAGACCATGTAGTTCATCCTCTTCCATAGACTGTGATGGGGAGAGCAAAAAAATATTATATATAAACTCTATTTGTTGTTGGAGAGCCAAAACTATAAAATCTGAGTTTCCGGGTTGCTTACGCAATTTAATTAGTGCTTAAAATAAATTGTCTGTTTTTCTATATATGATCGAAAAGAATAAAAAAAAACCAGCTTTTCGATATACTTATTTTGAGAAATACCGCTTTTTTTATATTAACCAAAAATTCATAACTTTGCAACAAATAAAGCTAGAAAAATTCTTAAAACATCATCGTGGACATCTCCCTTTCCAACTGGGTAACTTAAGTAGATTATGAATAAATTTTACTAAATAAAAATTTTAATTTTTATTGTTTACCTCTCCGACTGTTTGCCCTCTAAGACTGGCATTTTCATCAGGCTCCAAAATACGCAATTTAACAAAGCAAATCATAGCCGCTTTCTCTACGCAACTGTGCGCCTCCTTTGAACAGTACGCCATAAGTTTAGACAAAAGATGACCCTCTTCCACAAAGGGATGTTGTGACTTAAGTCGTTTCAATGCTTGCGCACGTGCCGCCAACATTGTGACCAGTATACATTCCGATGCTGATGTCTGTGTGCGTGTGTAGAGGGAGGGGTGTTAATTATATGTTATGTTGTGAAAAAAAAAAAAAAAATTTGCGTATTAAAAGAAGACATAAAAATTTTGTATTTTTGAACTTTAATGTGTTTTTGCGGAAAATTAAAAAACTAAATTTAATTTACCTGAATAACACCACCGCCAGTACTGCCCTCTTTTAGCGCAAGAAAATGATCGGGTAAACCAATGGCTTTGCCTTGTATTGAGTAGAAGAAAATTCAATAGTAAATAGTAATAAAAATTTAATGTTTCCAAAATATAGGGGATCAGGGTGGTAAATTAAGTTTTTTTTTTTTAAAGTTTTTATGTTAGACGTAGGCGTTGCTGGTCGTATAAATACAGACAGACTGTTTATATTACTGAGAAGATTTTATTTTTTAATTTATGTACAATGCACTATTTATATCCAGAAAGAAATTAAGTTAAAAATTTAAAATTTTGCATAAACATTCGATTGTGTCTAGGAAGGAACTACATATACAAAGCAGTTTCTGGCGTCAAACAACAAAAAGAACAGCAGAATTTCGCCTCTTATCAGCTGTAAAAAAAAAATTTCTGTAAAATTACGACTAATATTTGGTATTCTACATAAGATATTTTTGGCGATTTTTTTTTTAAATTATTGCTTAAAAATAATAATTTTTTTAAAGAAAAAATAACTTCTCAAAGTATTGAAAAATAAAAATTGGTAAAATTTGTTAAGATATTAGTATTTTGAAGATCTTGAATAAACAGTTATTTTTACTGGTTGACTTATCAAAATTATTTAAAAAAACATAAAACAAAATCCGAATTAAATAAATGTGACTCAATATCAGCTATTTTTTACTTTTTAGTTTGCTCTTTTGATTTTTTTAGCTAATTTTGTTCATCGGGTCGTATGAGTAACATTTAATTATGACATTGCAGTGATGCAAATTGGGTTTTGTAGAAATGCACTAGATGGAGACTTGAAATGAGAGCATGAACATAGAAATTTTACTTAAAATTCAGCAAAATTGTAACTTTTCTACTAAAAAAAACAAGAAAACTTACTCCAGATCTATTTAAAGTCAAATAAACTAAAAAAATGGTAATTTTTGGGAATAGTCGAAATGTACTAAAAATGCGCCAAATGTACTGAAAATGAGTTAAATTTACTAAAATCTTATAGAATGTACTAACGAAGATTTTTCACAACGCAAATATACTGAAAAATTTACAAATACATATACCGAAAATGCCATCACTGCTGTGACATATGTAGTATGCAAATGAGTTTTAGTTAAAGGTTACTCATACGTCATGGTGCTCTATATCTTATAGGCAAATTGCGTGCGTTTTTTTTTTGTTTTTTTTTTTTGCAATTTGTAAGATAAGAATGTAAGGCATATTTTTTAATTCTTCACATCACAAATATTTTTCTATTAGTTGAAAATATGGGCATCAACGTTTAGTTTGATATTTTCTCAAATTAGGAAAAATGAAATGTTAAAACTATTATCTTTTTAAGCATAAAGTAAAAATATCACTCAACAACGCAATACTTACCCAACCAATCTAGCACTATTGTCTCCAATTCAGTACATGCTGGACTTGCTGCCCATGAGAAACCAATACAACCAATACCATCGCTTAACATATCACCCAAAATTGAAGGAAATGAATTTCCTGACGGAAAATAAGCATGAAAACGCGGATGCTGCCAATGCGTTACACCAGGCATAATTTTACTATCCACATCGGCCATTATATGCTCCCATTTTTCTGGATCATTTGGTGCTTCCGCTATTGAAAATTTTATTTACAGTAGAAAGAACTTTTTTACTATACAAAAGAAAGAAAAAAAATCGCTATCTTTACTCACTAGGTATTAAATGCCTCAAATAGCCTGGCTCAACACAGGGCGTCACACGTCGCTCATTTAACGTATCCAAATATTGGCAAATGTATTCAACCATTTCAGTACCACGTTGACGAAATTCTTCGGTGTTCATCGTATTCGAGAGTTTTGTGTGCTTTTTTTGTTAGATGCCTTTTAAAAAAAAAAAAAAAAAAACTTATTAAAACAAAAGAAAACAAATTTCTTTGATTTTTTCGTAAGTCTGTCCATTGTGACATGTGTTCATTTAATTTTTCCACAAAAATGTTGCCATTTCCTTGTGTACACAGAAAAAAAATCTAAGGTATTTATTCTCAAACTATTCTCGTTCTTAGTTTGTTTTGCAAAGATAAACATTTCAAATTTTTTTAGTAGACCTGTTGTAATTTTTGATCATTCTTCACACATTGACTTCCCATTAAAGATTTGTTATTTTAATATTTAACAGGAATATCGTGATAATTTTAATTAGACTTGGAGACCATGTGTCTAAGGAATAAAACTAAACAAATTTAATCAAATTTGATCCAGTAGTTTTTGCGTCATTCGCGAACATCGAAAACGGCTATCATTTTATTTATGTATGTATATGATAGATTTCTTAAATTTTATGGAAAACTATTAACATATAGTTATATAGATTTATAAAAGAATTGCTAGTATGCTATACATCAGTGATGGCATTTGAGTTTTGTGGAAATGTACTAAATCGAGGCTTGGAATGTACTTTTCAGAGGGTGATGAACTTTTTTTTATCATGGACACCAAAATTTGCTTAAATTTAATAAATATAATTATTTAAAAAAGGACTACCAGAGACGCGAGGTTTCAATTGTAGTCTTTATCGTTTTGAGTGTGAGTCAATAAAATCGTACATAACGATTTGAAAAAAAGCAAGTGGAATTGATTAGGCGCTAAGACCCACGTGAACGACTACACCCGCAAAAACACCCCTGTACTCGTTAACGGACAAAACGAAAGACCCATGAATTCTCAACGTAGTAAATAAATTTGAAGAGACTAGAAGCTTTAAAGGTAAATCAAGGCGTGTGCATCAGCGTGGCGCTCGTCAGCACAGAATATTGCTGCTGTTGGTGGAAGTATTGCCGAGCATTTTCGCATTGCTTTTGGTGGCTTCCTTTGAAACATTTTGTAACTGAACTTGCAGCTTAACACAAAATAGCAAAGATCTTACGCAATATTATGATCCAGAATTTTCGCTGAAAATTTTATAAGGTGAGAGACGACACATTTTCACTTGTATATATCAGACTCGAGAATCAAGTGCCTATCATAGCAAATATTTTTTCAGATGAGACATAAATTGGTGATGTAAGAAAAATAGCTTATGAGCTAAAACAAAAAATCGTTCAATATTCAGCCCACATTTTAGATAACTTCCGAAAATATTTGGGATGTAACTTATTAGGACTTCGTTCTCAATTACATATCCGAAATCCATTCAAATCACTGCGTGGCACAATGTTGCGCTGAAACGTTTTTTTTTTTTTTTGTGTCACAGTGAGGACTAATGCATTTAATTTTCAATACACTGTCGTTTTCACTACATTATTCAATTATCTGACCTCGTATCACTAAATGCTTAGTGGCAAGAGGTTTTGAGTTTAATGCACGTAAAATACAAATTCCATTAATAAACATTTTATGCCACAACAATTGAGTGTTAAACTTAGCACACTAATTCCCACTCTGCTGAATCTTAACCAACATTCAGTTTGTTTCTTTGATTTTATATTTTTGGTTCTGCTTAACTTCATGTGTGTTCTCTTTTAAGCGAATTTCTAAAGTAAACAATTTCTGTAAGTTTTTACGTTTTAAAATTATTTTCTTAATGGAATTTAATTGAACTTTCTTACATTTGGAGCAAGAATTTACGCACAAAGGTCATGGTTTTGTTATTTGTCAGAAAAACTGCTAGCCCAATGTTTATAAACAGGAAAACTGTTAACATAATTATTGGTGTTTATTGATCAATATTATTGTGGCATTCAATCAAAGCATCTGGCTGAATAGTAAAAAGTTTTTTTTATAATTTAAATATGTTCGAAACTTTTCGAATCAGCCGAAAATTTTTTTTGAGAAATCCTCATATTAAAAATGGATTATTCTCAGTATATTTGAAAGAAAACAAAATCAATCGCTTAAGCAGACTTTCACTGATATGTACTTTTAATTTTTTATGAGTAATATTGAAATTAAACCACCCATAAATCAACAAAGTGTTATAAAAATCAAAATCGTTTACCATATTTTTTTTTTATTTATCACAAACGTTTTAATAACATTCCAAAATTTATTAAATTAATGATGAAGTTCGAAACTATCACTCTTTTCTTTGCTTATAAGACGTAAACGTTTGAAAACGATTCACAGGTGGCACGCACCATTTTCTGCTCCATTTCGTCCCAAATTCTGTCAAACGCTGCTTGAACCCATCAAATGTTAAGTCTTTTGTTAACCTTACTTTACCTAGCATATGGCCCCATACTCAAAAATCCAATGTCTTGAGATCCGGAGATGATGCTGGCCATTCTTCCGCAGAGATGAAATCAGGCAAATTTTTCGGCTGATTGAGCAGGATATCGTCCTCTCACTTGTTTTATGACGTCATATGTTCGCACAGTCCGACTGCGTACAATTTTTTTTTTAATCTTCGAGCCTCTCGTTTCCTTATATCGTTTTATTGTCTTAGTCATGAATTTTTCTGCTATTCCGAGTGGTTTTAGTGTTTTTATCATATCACAATTTCTATTATTTATTTAAAAAAAAATTTATAACTAAGTCACGTTTACCTTTCATGGCGCTTCTGAGTTTGATGCAAAGAATTTTTTTCTCCCGTGTACTTTCGTTGTTTACAATTAAATTTGAAAAGTAATGTATCCTTAGATTATAAAAAAATTAGGTTTTCAACTTTTTTCGGAACAGTGAAATTTACTGACAGTTATTATGGGCCACACTGTAGAGATCAAATATCACTTCGAAGTTTCTTGACTACGTACATATGTACCACAAAAAGTATTATGTGCCTTTGGAAAAACACTGCAGTAAGTTGAAAAGGTACAAAAAGCTCAAAAGGTACAAATTTGTTTTCGATTTTTTGAAAAACGATTAAAATTCCATTTGAATCTCAGAAAAACCTATACATATATGTACATATAACGAAAAATTCTTAAAATATAAATTATAACATAGTTTTAAACGTTATGAAAAATATGCAGAAAACTAAGCTTGGATTGGCGAAAAAAGGCGTTTTTTTGAGAATTTTTTTTTTGCAAAATCGTTAAAATTTATTTGAAAAATTGTTTTTAAAATTAATAAAGTTAATATTCTAGCTTATATTCAGATTTTTTTTTTTTTTCATAAAAATATTGACTTATGAAGTTGCTGCAACCGAGCGCATCTCCAAAAAAAAAAAAGTATTTTGCGATGATCAAGTTATGATATAGTTATTGAGATATGATTACTAGAAAATATTGCTTTAAATCTTGTGTTAAAATTTAAGCCTAATTGGTTGGGTTGTTCTCGAGATACATTGATCACCGATTTCAGAAACATAGTTTTGAGAAAAATGCATTAAAAATTTCAAAACAGTAATTTTTCTTTGCAAATATGCCTCGACCATTTCATTCGACTTCTGATAAAAATGGAAATTACAATTACTTAGAGATATACAATAAATAGCAATTTTGATTGTTAGTCACTGACTCTAAATTCTTTTTTTTCTTTCTTTTTGTTTCTCTCATGAAGAGATGATTTTCAAAAACTTTGTAATTTTTTTCATTTAAAAGTTTTTTTTTATCATCGTTAAATGACTTTATTTTTATAAGACACATTCACTCGTCAAAACTATACGCTTGTAGGATTTTTTTTCGGTTTATTTAAATAAAGTTTTTTTCACTTGTAAATTTTTTTTAATAAATTATTTTTATATAATTTTTTTTTTTTAAATCTTGCACTTACTTACTTATGACCGTTAATGTCGCAAACAAAACCGTAACTGATCCTTCATTTCTGGTTTAGCATAGAGATAACCTCGGTTATGGCCAACACGTGGTTTAGTAGGAAAGGAAACGAGGATGCGAAGGATAAAAAAGATGTTAAGGAAGTCATTGCAAATAAGTGAAATATTTGCGGTGCCGTTTTCTAATTCTATTTGCTTGCTATTTTCACAATCGTCGTTCACATTTTTTTATGTTTTGGTTTTTTTTTTTTTTTGTATTTTGTACGCAGCATAGTAGGACGAGTTCTGCTTAAAGTTGAGTTTATTTTTTATTAAATTAAAAATAAATTAAAACAATTAATATATCGCACGATAAAACAATATATCATTTAAAATAATATTTGAAGTATGCTAAAGAATTGAAATCATTTTTATGTGAAAATCAAATGAGAATTTTTAAAAATTTTAATTTTGTTGAAAAAATAAGTATTTTCAGAGACTCAGAATAAGGTAGGCGAAAATCGTCATCACTCTTAGTCTTAGCTCATTTAATCGAAAATATGCTGCAAATCGAAATATATTGGGTACAAAGTTGTAGAGAAGTAGGACGACGACGAATAAAATTTCCAACCTCGAGTAATAAATTTTTGAAAGTTTGTAGCTTTATGCGAAAGATCTCAAAATATGACCAAAAATGATATTATGTCGTTTACATTTGAACTGCAGGGCGCGACTAACACGATTTAAAGAATCGGTGTTAATGTAAATATTGAAGCGCTAAAAAGTATCTTTCTAACGATATAAAGGGTGATTTTTAAGCGTTTGGTTTTTGAAAACTGAAAAAAGAACAGAAAATTTGCAATAGTGAATAAAATATCTATTTGGAGCGATACATCAATTCCTGCCATTTACTTTTCAAAAATTATTTCATGTAAGCACATGTATAGCACATGTTCATCAAGTCCAATTCTTCCATTTTGGGCAAAAAAATTCGGTAATCATTGCACGGTACCTTGCTCCATTGACTGTATCGTTGCGATTTTCATTATTCAAAGTACGGTCCAATGATGCCAACGGTCCACAAACCCCACCAAACAGTGCAATAGCAGCTCTTGAACTGCCTTTTGCTGCTCTTCAGACCAAATTCGGCAATTCTGTTTGTTGACTTACCCATCAATATGCTTCATCGCTGAAGAAAATTTTTCGATAACAAATTGAAGAAACACATTTCTCACAGAGCACGAATTTTGATAATAAAATTCAATGAATTGCAAGCGCTGTTCGTTTGTTAGTTTATTCATGGCGAAATGGCAAAATTTATTGAGCTTTTTTGGCATTAACACATGCTACGAATCAAGCGTGAGGTGTCAAAACATTTACACTGAAAAAACAAATAGCAAAAAAACCACCCGTTATATATCATTGCCCAGTGTGCGATACGTGTATGTTATCCGAAATGGGGTTCCGTTTTGAAACTGATTAGTTTTCGTATGAAATTCGGCTGAAAAACGCGAATCGATTTTTCTACTCTTTCGGATTCGTCTCGAACTCGGAACGGACTCGTAACGGGCTCGAAACGAATCAGGATCATTCAGAAAGAAAAAAACGATGCCAGCGCACAAGCAGACAACTCACATTGACGACAGCTTCTCTCGTTTCGTTTGATCAGTGTACTTTTATTTCTACACTCATGTTAGCCTTGCTTGATTTTTGGAATTGGCTTTTGGTATAATGCAGAATTTTTTTTTTGCTATCGAGATCGAATATATGGTGGAGTTTTTGTTCTATTGTTGTTATTATTGTGTTTGTTGCTTTTGTTGTTAGTAGCTCTCGCTTCAAAAACTTTGCCCATCTATGCTCTGATATATGAATGTAGATGTATGTGAAATTCTTTAGTTACAGCAGTTACTTTAGATCAATTTAATATATTTTTTATCCAAGAACTTTTGCTCCAGTGTGCGCTGCTGCAGTTAAGCCTGATGCTCCTTTTTTATTGGTGTTGTTGCTTTTGGTTTAAGTTATTGTGTTAGGATAAGGGCACTAGGTGAGTTTATATGTGTGTGTGTGTGTGTTAGTGCAATGTTTTCTTGGTATTTCAACTTTGGCAGCATTCATCAGGATGCGTGCAAATAAAACAATTAAAAAAAAAAACAGGACGAAGAGCGTAAAAGTATGTCAAAATAAATTGTTGCTGCAGGTTGTTATCTTAAAGCTAAAAATAATTTAATAAATCCTCTATTAAAAGTGCTTACTCTTTCTTACCATAATAGCATCGTGTCAACAAAAAAAAAATAAATAAAATCAAAATCAAATTAATCCTTAATTCAATTGATGAGGACTTAATTCTGTTTTATTTCAATAGGCATTCTACCAATGCACATATATTTGGTATGAGTAGCTTCTATTTTGTATGGAGTTCATATTTGCGTTTTCAGACTAAAATCATAAATTTACCCACCTAAGCACCATGAGTATCAATCCAAGTATCAGTTTGATATCTTTTACACAGAACGGTTTTGCAGTTTTACAAAACTTAACACTAAGAATTTCATAAAAATTTATGTTAGTCAAAGAAAAGTGGCTTGGGGATGAAACTTTCAGGAAAAACCGTTTTATTTACATAAAAATTAGCTATCAAGAGATGCCTTGCATACACCTGTCTCTATGCCAGATATTCAAATTCAAAGGTCATACTTATTCTTACTAATCGGACAGAAATTCAATCAGAGCAAAATTTATAGAAAATACACTTTTTCGAAAAAGAGGTTAAGTGCATTATCACAATAATGTAAACCTATATTTCTTTTAGTTGAAAAAATGTATCATTTACAGTTGACGTACTCAACTACTATGTACATATTAATATTCCAAAACTTCATAAGCAGCGTAGATTCTGAACTGTTGGATATACCACCAAAGCGTTGATCGCATATCATTAAAATGATAATTATCTTTTTGCAATCTCAGTTGAGATAGAACGTGTAGTTAGCAGCCATATGAATTTTAATTCATGTCCAATACTCGTCAAAAGCAGGTGTTTACAAAGATTTATATTTGTGGCGTCAGTTTGTTCATTAGAAACCATTTGATTTAAATATTTGCAGCGTGACATGTATTGAGATGGTGTTTAATTTCAATATTTTATGAAGTTTCGCAAAGACACTTCTCGCTTTGTTCATTCTTGCTGCTACGCCTTCCGCATTGCTGCCTTTATTAGTGGGAATGCTGCTAACATGGCAGCATACGTAACATACTCATATTTTTATTACATACGTAAACTCCAAACAATATAGACTTAAAAAATAGGACGAAAAATTTATATTTCGGCTTACGATAATCCAGTTTCTACAAAATAAAAGATTTTCCAAGGAATTTTATCTCTTGGGAATGACTTTTCATAATTTATCCGGAGAGGAGAAATTGGAAGAAACTTTGCGAAACATATAGAACTTGAACACCTACTCAACGATTTTGGCTCATAATGAAGATAATACCTATACTTATAGGGTGTTTTCATTAGAGTGTCATATTCTCCAAAAAGTATGATACGTCAAAAATTTCATCAAATCTGGAAACTTTGCGAGACATGACCTCAGCTATTTAAAAATATTGCTCGAAAGATTGTTCTATATTAGAGCCAGTCGCGGCGCTAATATGCGGAAAATCATATTTAAGTAATAAATGGCATAAAATTATCAACCGACTTAAGCCAAAATTCAAGACAGTTGGATAAAGTTTTTATATTGTATATAGAACACCCTATATACATAAGCTTTAAAGGGTTTAATGTCCTTTTAATTGTTATTACAATTTTTTGTTTCCACTTGGACTAACCGCATATAGACTTTAATTATTTATTGCTAATTTGTGACCAAAAACTGACCTTAAAATACTGTAGAATTGATAACACGGGTCAACAAATCGAAAAAAAAAAATTTGGTGCCGAGATATAGTTAGTGGTTTTGTATTAAGTATGTACTGGCAACATTAAAAATATTTTTAATTTTTTTTTTTTCTACGTGCCATTTTTGATAAACGGTCACTTTTGAATATTTGCTGTAATAAGTACTTCCGTGTGCATGATTTGCTATTTTATCGATAAATTTCTAAAAATAAATTGATTTTTATATCATGTCTTCATCGCGAAGAAGTTGTCTCATTGATCCAAATGTGTTTTGTTACGGTGAAAAATTTCAGAAAACCTATAACAGATTTTATAAAAAGTGCTTATTATGCTTACTTTAAGTCGAAAATTGTGGATGAATACAAGCCGTGGATACCCCAAATTGTTTGCAAAATGTGCTATGAACACTTAAGACAGTGTATTAGTGGTAAAAGAAACCATGTGAGGTTTGGATTGCCTATGCAATGGAAAGAACAAAAAATCACTTTGTTGACTGTTACTTCTGCTGTATTAATTTGTATGGTGTAAACGTTAAAAAAATGATTTAGACTCTGCTAGAAGACCCTTACCACATTCAGAGGAAGTACCTATTCCAGCATTTTGTTCCATTCGTGAATCATCATTTGAAGAAGTCATTTATGATGTGAGTAGCGACAGCGATTTCGAAGGAATACCATCTACAGAGCCAAAATCTTTTTCCCAAGAAGAATTTAATGATTTGATAAGGGATCTTGAACTCCCTAAATAATCTGTAGAGGTTTTGGCTTCTAGATTAAAAGAAAAAAACTTGTTGTCGTCAGGTACAGATGTGACGTTCTATCAAACAACAGAGCAAAACTGGCTACCTTTTTTTTCAATCGGAAAATGATATTGTTTTTTGTTCGGATGTGCAAGGCCTTATTCTTGAAATGGGCTTTTCAAAATACCATCCAAATGAATGGCGTCTCGTTATAGACAGCTCTAAACGAAGTCTTAAGTGTGTGCTTCTACACAATGGCAACAAATTTGGTTCAGTTGCTATTGCTCACTCAACAAAAGTCAGAAAATTACTCTGAAATTTTAAATGACATGCCAAAACACTTTAATAACTTCGGATGCAATATGTCAATCAAAGTGCAATACCTTCACAGTCATCTTGACCAATTCCCAGACAATCTTGGATCCTATAGCGAAGAACAAGGGAAGCGGTTTCACTAGGACCTAAAGACTATGGAAGAAAGATACCAAGGCCGATGGGATCGCCATATGATGGCTGACTATTGCTGGGGGATGCAACGTGATAGTCCGACTACACCTCATTCGCGAGAAAGTCGCGAAAAAGAAAGTTTTTATTTAAATAATGTAAAGTGTTTTTCATGTAAGCCTTTTTTTTTACAAGGCAAACTCCAGAAAACTACACGTAGGATATCAACATTTTTGATAATAATGTAATCATTATAAGGTCCTTAGTTAAAAAAAAAGTACAGCTTCTCGGCACCAAAACTAGTGTTGACCTGTGTAATACTTGAGTTAGACCAATTTGACTAATAACATTTTTAACATTCTACATTATAATACCAATAGTAGTAAAGCAAATATGACGATGTTCCCATACAAGTTTATATGAATAAGCTTCAACGGCCTTGGACGACGTCTAAATGTTTGTATTCTGAAATTTTCCGAGAATCAATTTCTGTTTTTTATGTGCACTGAATGCTTATGATGTACAAAAAAAAATTAAAAAATAAAAATAACTATATAAAGTACATACATTTCTTCTCATGGTTAATTTTATAACATCAATGATACTTTTTTCCTCTTACTAACCCAGCAAACATTTGTAGGATTTTTGAAGCTTACACATTTATGGTGATGAATTTTTTAATCTGCTAGCAGAGAGGGCTAGACAAACAAATTTCTACGCGATTAACAGGCGAGCCTTGTAACACGCCTCTGAAAGATAAATAACAATAAAAATAATAGATTTTGAATCACCCATGCAATTAAAATTGGCGACTCTTCTTAAAATTTTATGATCTATTTCGGTTTTTTTTTAAATAGTTTTTTAAACTTATTTTGTTGAAAAAATAAGTGTTTTGATTTATAAAGTGCTATTTCGATAGAAAATTTTATTCCCTACAAAAACTCTCATAATGTGTATATACCAAAAATGTATAGCTTTTGAGTTATAATTAAAAAAATAAAAAAAAGAGACAAATTTGCACCGCTCTCAAAATTCCATGCCTAAATTTAATAGTACTTTTCGATTTATCTTTTTTAGGGTAGAATTGAATATACAAAGCCTATATACGGGAATGCAGGAAAATATGGAAAATCCCGATATTCATTGATTTTTGAATAACTTTAACATTTTTGTCCGATTTTTTTTCGCAACAACAATTGCTTAATTGTTTCATACCGGAATCGCTTTATCTAAACGCTAACCCCGTACAGTTTCTCCCAAACAAACAAATGAAAATTTGAAGCCACGCACAATCGAAACCATCGTCTTTGCAATTAAAATATGACTCTTCGGCGATTAAAAATGTTTACTGGGAATATTTTCAAAACATTTAAGTCATTATCCAATTTTATTGTGACTTAATTTAGTTCAAACGCAAGTCAATTTTCAGTATTTGACAACACGCGTCAATGAAACGTGTGAATTGACACTTCACCCTTACCAAACCATGCAAACCTCCCCCCGCCCCCTCCTCAGTCCGCGCTGCAGCAGCTTTTCCTTTATACTGTCTGCGTTTGCCTAGGGTTTATTAATAATTTCGCTAAGAAAAAATTGAATTATTTGTTGGTTACTGCAGAGTGTTGAGTGCCAAGCTGTTGCTGACGATGAAGTAAAGAATTCGTTCGCATTCCTAAGAAATTCCACTTGTTCTCCAATCTTCCAATTCTATTACTTTTTCTTAAGGTTTTGCGTTTGTATTGGTGAGTTTTGCTTATGACATTTTATTGTGTTTGTGCGTGTGGGTTGTCGTTTCTTTTTATTGCACTTAAACGTTAAAACTCAAGGATGATTTTTAAACGTTCCAACTTCCGTTAGCTATAAAATTTTTTTGTTCATACACCACTTTATGCGGTCGAGATTACACTGATCTACAAAAAAAAAAAAAAAATAAGTATACAATTGTTCTTATGAATCTTAGTTTCCCCATTTTGAGTTATCTACTCTTGTTTTCGAGATATATAGGTTTTAATATGTTCTAAGCTCCACTTGTGGTCAACTTCATTTACAAAAGGTACACGATTAAGAATGTAAGATAGATATAATATTATAGTCCGAGAGATCTAGTGTCGACGATCTCTGAAACGTAGTTTCGGTCTGCAAAGATTCTCTTAGAATAAGCGCTGTCCTCATTCCTTCGATGAGTCGACGGATTGCACATCATTGTTACCGTACAGTTCATAAATTTCGCGATTGAATTTTCTTCTTCTTGCTAGGATGAAGAATTCTCCTCTCAAAAATGTATAGGACCGATTACGCTATTCTGTTTATTGTCCAATATTCGGCTCCGTACAGAACAACAGGCAAAATCAATGTTTTATATAGAATTGCTTTAGTCTTTCGGTGAAAGAGTTTTCAGTCTAACAGTTCGATAGTTCGAAACTACAACAGCTACCGAAGGTTACCCCTTTTCGGAACTCCACCAGTTAACGTTGACATCAAGCTAGGTAAACGCTTTAGCTATATCGAAATTATAGCTATCGGGGGTAACATTTTATTCCAAGCGGTAGGCAGATTAGTTTGTTGGATACACCATTTACTTCGTTTTGTCCTCGTTGACTGATTGTTTGCCAGCCGCTTTCGTTACGCCATATTTTCAATATCAACAAAGATATTGCAGAGAGATAGCTTTGATGTTAATATCATCTGCATATCCAACAGCTCTGCAAGGTAACGAGACTATTGTAGCGTTTTTCAGGCAGAGGTTATAGCGATAGAAGAGGTATCATCCTGACTGAGGATAAATATCGCATCCAAAAAGGATATAAATATTTATTCAGATAGTCAGATTGCTATTAAATCTCTAGTATTAGTCTTCCTAAACTCACTACTCGCCCAAAAATGTCGCTAGTCTCTTAATGAGATGGCTCAGCATTTTAAGTCACCTCATCTGGTTGCCTCGGCATGGAAATATTGATGGCAATTGCAAAGCTGATGAGCTTGCTAGGCAGGGAACTACTGCACAAGTTCCTCAGGACAAGGAAGGTGTTGGCATGCCACTTAAGAAAATGGCATGCTTAAAGAAAACATAATAAAAAAGGCTAACAAAAGATGAAGCCAAAGGTCAACTTGCAATATAGCAAGGCAAATCTGGCCAAAATGGAACGCTAAGCACTCTCTAGAACTGATATCCCGCACTAGACATAGTGTCTCATAAGTTGTTTTAGTCATAATTGGCCACTGGCTTATCGGAAGACATGCGCAGAGATTAAATATTCGGTCTTTTGACCTCTGTAGAAGTTGTAGGGATGTGGATAAGGAGGAAAACATTTAACTTTTTCATTGCTCCTACCCCGCACTTTTTAGAAAACGCCACAAATCACTTGGTTCGTTTTTCTTTGAAGACCTGAATGACCTTAGACATATTAGCATAGATCAGCTATTTAGTTTTATTACGAAATCTGGTTGGGTATAGTCTGTATTACCCTATGGTATCACAATTGATCAACATTTGGCCTAATTGAGTCGGTTCGCAACTGACTGCCACTCCTATCTAACCTAATCCAACTGCTGAAAAAATTTTCTATAATACTCGTATAGTGACTTCCGTGTTTATTTTTGTACATGCATGTCTTATTCCAATTAAGTACCTTAACGATTTGATACTTTTTAGTTTTTTTCATGATTTGTCTTTGTGAAAATATTTGGTCCGTAATCAATCCTTTAGTATGGAAGCCAGATTGATACGATTCGATCAGTATGGTGCAAAAGACCTTAGATGTTCATTACGTTGAATAGAATCTTGTACGTTACATTTAACATAACCCGAAATTTCTTGTAGGACATGAACTCTAACCGTCAGGAAATTATTTCTCTATCGAAATTTGAGTTATAACTTGGTGCAAACACTCTGCCAAAACATCACCCATACCTTGATAAGAACAAATGGTAGTCCAACAAATCGGATGCCTGAGTTGTTCTCTTACTTCTTCACCGTTAGTCCTACTTATTTAAGGCTTATTGGCGAGCTTTCTTAAAAACATATCAGTATCGTTTGGTATTAGTTTTAAAGAAGCAGCCTGGTATTCTATGATTATATAGTCGAAAATATTCTGGAAGAATTGGTGTTGGACCAAACTTAAGCGTTTGGGCAGATTAAACCCCATATATTTAGTAAATATCTCGAAAATAAAATCTGATTCAGCAAAATAGAGCCCATTAATGTGACAAAAAAAGCATGTTGGGACAAGTCCTTGAAGTCCTATGATTTTTGTTTTTTTTTTTTTTCTTATTTTGTTGAGCAGTGTCATAACTGTATTGTTTTCAAACTGATGTTCTTGTATATCAATTGGAACAGCTTGGGTGTGTGTTTTTGTTTGATTTTGTTTGAGAGTTTTGCAGCTTTTTTCTGTTCATAAGCTTTTGCTTCTTTTTATGTTTTACGTACTTCTTTCCTTTTTATCTTAAGTTCCTACGTTTTTTTTTTTTAATTTTCACAATTTCCCAGTTTCCTCAGATTGAGAAATAATTTCTCAATTAGTTCGATGGTTCTGTTCAATTATCCTTCTGCTTAGTGCTTTTGACTGTATGTTGTTTTGCATGTAGTGGCGAAAAAAAAATTGTTTTCCACTAAAAAAGACATTTTAAATTTAGTGCAAATTTGTATAGACAGTACGTTTTAAAAGTATAATTGCAGTGCTTGCTAAAAATGGTCCATATTTGTTAACTCTGATACATTATCTCACTTATAAACTCAGTACTAAACTGCATGTTTTTTAATGAAATCTATAAAATATGTATATATTGTACTTTATGCAAATAAAAAAATAGCATACGAAAATTTAAGCTTATTTTAATAGGCGTGGCATCACCCATTTAAGCTTCAAACTTCAAACAAAAATATTTTTTAATCAAAAACGCTCACAACTTATCGGTACGCAATGTAATAACTTCTTCCCCCTGTTTTCTAGGCTGCTGAACACGAGAAATTCCTACCAGGCCTCCGGCTTTGACACGAAATTCCGGGGCTGACCGGGCCACTTGGCAACCCTGCTACTTTTAGAAGTTTGACTAGATAAGAGGTAGGAGAGAAATACCACCTTCCAGGAGGTGAAAATTTTCGAGAAAGAAGGTTTTGATTTTTCAATTGAGGAGTGTTCAGAAATCGCAAAAAAACTTTTTAAGTCTCTGAACTGATCAAAGGAAAACCTTCAGTTTGGTTACAAAATAGTATGACATCTAGTGCCTTCTTAAAGTGTCTGAGATTGAAATTACTTGAAGTTCATGTGCATGTTCGACCACTCCTCAATTACAGTATCACTTTCACCTCACACAATCCTGGGAGTGTTATTTATCAGGTCTGCCAAGTTCAGGGCGAAAATTTTGTTTTTTTTAATGCTTCAACTGTTGGGTTGAACGAACCATGTTTGGCTGTCTGACTAATCTGTACGTAACGTATAACTCGTCAACTCTTTGTATCATACGAAAAAAACCAATATCCGATCCAACCAAACTGATTCTTTTCTTTGACGAAATTTTGCCAATTGAGGATGACGAAAGTCTTTAAGAAATTTAAAGATGTCGTAATACTAATTTCATTGAGATAAAAACTGTTGTAATTTTATATATTAATCTGCTTTATTTCAGATAGTAAGATGATGCACTACCGCAAAGGTCAAAATGTTGAGCAGGAAATAACAAAATCTGATCTTCCATTTGATGATTGTATGCCTAAAGGACAAGCTGATTTTTTATGGATGCATGTGAGTACTTCAATTTATATTTTCTGATAGTCTTAGCTGTGTAATAGCAATTTAATTGAATTTCTCGCACATTTCAATAAACCAACCGTACACGCACACATCCACCACCACCACACATACAAACAAAAAGGTCAAAGGTGGCACCAAAGTTAACAACGTCATTACGTATGCAAAGGACGCACTCGAGAAGGGCGAATATCGTACTGTAGTTTGGAGCGGATCTGGTGGTGGGGTTGTAAAAACCGTATCCTGTGCAGAGATATTGAAAAGAAGTTTTCCACTTTATCAAGTGACACGCATGTGCTATACGAGGTATGAAATAAAATGTATAATTAGTGAATTTTTTATTGTGAACCAAGAATTGAAACGTAAGTGACGCATTTAATTCTTTAGCATTGAAGAACATTGGGAGCCACAAATGGAAGGCTTGGAGGAAATTATTGCCAATCGTAAAGTACCCTGCTTGCATATACTAATGAGCTTAGATGCCATCGAGATAAATGGGTGAGTTGTGAAATAGTTTTAAAGTTTTTTTTTCACATCATTTTTATATTTTATTATCAAGTGTGCAAAAACCCAATACAAAAACTGATTTCTGGAATGAAACTGCAACGACATCAAATGATAGACAACGTCCAAGACAACAACAGCAGCAACAACGTTCGGCGCAGAGCTCAAATAAACGAAATTGGAAAAATAAGCCACCGCAAAGCCAACAGCAGCAAAATGTAAGAGTGCAAAAGGAACATCGCCAACAGCAAGAAGGACCTCGTCCAAGTGAAGCACGACCAGAATCTATAGAAACTCGAAACTAAGTCACTTTTGAAATTCGCAAATGATTCAATAACTTTGTACTAATTTTTAGTATTTTTATTATCAAGCAAAAAGTATAATATGTAATATAAGAAAGTAATGTGTTCTTTAATAATTCAATAAAAATGTTCCTTTCGGAATTATTCGCATGTTTGACTTAGGACTAACGCATGTGCTGAGATAGTTCTTAATGGTTCTATGCTTTTAATTATTATCTTGGTCAGCTAATGATTATAGAGACCAATGCTCAGAAGTGGCTACTTATCTCTCTTTTATAGACCTATTTGGTTCAGGATTTAATGATGTGCGTTTCCGATGGTTTTGGGTGGCGAACGGTAAGGTTTGCAATCAGTAATATTATGAGCTAAGCCCAAGATCATGCAATAATCCGTTTAAGAAAGATGGTGTTGGAAGAATAGCAGCTTATTTTAATATATTTCCTAGGATGTAAATTGGAACGGCTCTAGCTGGATCAAAGTCACCTTGAATTCCTCGGCAGCTGTCTTTCTTCCTCTGATATGAATACATATGTAGTTTGATCGTGCACCATGCTCTATAGGTTTGTTGATGTAATTATTTACACGCCTCTACTTGAACCAAGCATTCCTGAATTCCACATGGAGTCCGATGGTGACTTTTTGGATTTGGTGGCTCTGGATTTTTTTCTGGGATGAAACTGTTTATTGAGAACTCTGGCTTCGAACTCGGTAATTATCTAGTCCTTATATTAAAATTCATTGTTAGCGAAATTTACATATGAAAGTGTTTTTTTTTTTTAATTTGGATTGAATTTGTATATGAATCATAGAAATTCAGCTAGCAAACAAACAAAGAGCACTGAATTTTGATGATTCATATCAAAATTCGTATGAAAATTTCGATTACGGTGGATTTCAGAATAAGTGGTAGTATCCCAGCGCCAAATATGTTATAAACAACATCGATGAATAGTTATACTCATTGTAGGCAGTAATGCTCACAACTCCAGCCACAACTGTAAATTCTTTTTACAAAGAGATGGCCGCTTTGTAGGCTGCTTGCCTACATCTCTATACACAATGTCTAATAAACGATAGGCAGATCGCCTTAAAAAATCGCTTATTAAGTGCCTGTATAGTTTAGCGAGTTGCCTACAACTCCACATACAAAGCATGCAGCCAATAGGCAAGACCTCTTACATCTCCATATACAAAGAAAGCAGACTGCTTACAGCTCCATATACAATGCAGGCAGCTAGCAAGCAGAAATAAAATGAAAATTCAAAATGTTTCCAAGCAAAGTCCCAATGATTTACTTTATGTTTTACAAATCATTAACAATGATTAAAAAAAAGTATTAGCAAAATAATTTAAACGACTTTCATTGGTTACATACAAAAAATTTCCATGCAAATCAATAGCAACATGCTATGGTTGGAGAAAGCACTTGATTTTGTTGCTTGTTCAATATCAAATAACTTTCCTCAATGCTATGTTTAGAATGACATGTATGGAAACCAGATAATGCTTTATTTCATAAATCTATATTTAATTAATTTTTTATGAATTTGGTAATATATATTTTTATTGATTTTATTTGTTCTCACCTAATTATTATTTCTTTATATTATATTAATTTTCATACATGGTTTTCTATTTTTTTTTTTTAATTTAGTCATGTTATTTTACTTAAGAGAATGCAATTGTGAAATGTTTATCCCTAGAATGGTGTTTTTTTTATTTGTTAGTTTGTTTTTTTCTAGATTGCTAAGAAACTGAACATGTAACATGGTTAATATAAAAATGTTGCCAAGTTTTGAGGTTTATATGTATATGAAAAATTCATATTAAAATCAGTTCTGTAACAGAAAAGATGCAGCTGTTTCAAAATTTTTGTTTTAAGCTTAAATTTGTCGATTAAAACAGAAAAAAAATGCTTAAAACCAATGTGTCTGCATGGATTTAACTTTTATTTTCACCTTTAAGCCTTGAATTTTTAAATAATTTCAACTACAAATACAACTATTTTAGAATTCATTCTGTTAATATACAATATGTATATTCAACAGTTTGCATTTCATTTATTTGAGAAGTGGAATTCGGTACAAGAAATGAGTTTATGCTTTCAAAGATTTCAATTTATAGACGTAAAATGCCAGTTCAAATCAAAAATTTATTGAATTGATATTATAAAAAATGCCTTGTTTTCAGACAACAATAAAATTATAAATATTTTAATTTACATGAACTTTCTGAAAAAGTATTACACTGATATTTCAACTCAATTCTTGTATTCAGTTTACTAAAAATGAAAATGAAAATCTGAATTGGTTTAATTCTGTTTTTAATATATTATTAATACATTACTTTAAAAATTATATCATAAACAATTTTAAATAATACAGCGAAGGAAGGGTTACTGTTTAGTAATGTGCTCAATTTTAAATAATATTTTAATTTAGAGATGCTACTTGTATTATGTCTAAAAGAGATATTTCTTATTTTCTCTATTCCTTAACAAAAGCAAATTTTGTTAGGATATATCACAAAATACATCAAGTATACTTTGTTTTATAACTAAAATAAAAAATTTTAAGCAGCAAAGTATTTTAAATTCTTTTTTTTTCTACTTTTCAATAATTTTTTTAAATAATTAGTTAAGTCAAATAGCTCAGTTTTGTTTTTTTCTTGTCTCTTTGTTGCTGTTTGTAATAGGTTTTATTTCTGTAAAAGGGTAAAATTTGTTCTTTTGTTTCTTGTTTTATTTATTCAACGCTTGTTTACATATGAAACAAAAATTTATATTTTTATTTGCCTTTTTGTGGGTTTGTTTCATTCTCTTATTTTATGTGTAATTTATGTTTTAAACGTTTGTTAATGCACTGCCCATCCTTAGTTGCAGAGCTTCATATATTATTAAAAATTTCGAAATTATTTATTTTTCCTCACTTCGAATACTTGAGCTTTGTTGCAACACATCAGCAATATTTCCCATCATTCTTTCCATCTTTTTCTATTTGACGTGCTTAAGCATCGCTTTCGCCTGGCGCTGCATTCTCTTCTTCATTGATTGGTACAATAAGGTTCTCTTTTGACATAAGATTGTATTTTGTTACAAAATGTGTAAATCGATGACATAAGTATGTTTCTGTTTCGAAATCATCAAATATTCGTCGATGATGAAAATATGCATGCGAGAAAATTCTGTAGACTCGTCGACATACAGAACCTAACTTAGTAACTGATGATTCCTTAATTGAGACCCTGAGAGAAAAATAAGAAATGTTAATGCGTCAGATCTATAATCGACAGAAAAAAACTCACCTGCTTGGAAAATATTTATTGCTATTCAAGAGACATGCAGCACCATCCAGTGTATGGCGTGTATAATCGATGGCAGGGCATTCTTTTGGAGTTTTATGTGCTGCGCAAAGGAATATCCACTGCTCAGTGGCCGTCATCTGCGTGCAAGTAGTTGGAAAGCATTGCTTTTGCAAACGCACCGCTAGTCCATTTAGTTCCATGCAAAATTGTCTAGAGTAAATAAAAATATATATATTTTTTAACTTTTTATTTTACAAATTATAGATATGAGAGAATAAATGTGAGGATATAAAAGAAAATCTATACTGCAGTGAATTGGCTGAAAAGTAAAGAAATAGTGACGGTGACAGTTACATTTTAGATAATTATAGACTTTACTGGCAGGTGTTTATAAAGTTCTTTTTTAAGCTGATCCTTTTAAAAATCTAACTAAAAAATCCACTATGCATATCTTAGAAACCTAACAAATCTAAGTTTAAATTTCAACATTTCGATAGAAATCAGTATGGTCATTTTATTTTTGCTGATTGCACTTTTCAAAAATATTCTTACTCAACATATTTCGACTTATCAACTTTTCAACTACATATTCAACATTTGTTGACATTTTCAATTTTTTTTTTTTTTTTTGACTTTTCAATCCGACCTCTAAAATTTTTCGAGATTTTCAACATTATTAGTACTTGAAAAGATTTATTTTTAAAAGTAACATAATATTACTTTGGCGCATTTCCAAAATGGAAGGAAACGCCCATAAACATACTTTGTTTAGGGTGTTTTGCCACTACCAGAAACACATTTAGAGACTTTCCAATCACCTCTTTTGATGAAACGGCACTTGCCGAAAAGATTAGCTTCGTCAAATCACATGCAATTTATTGAGAGATAACTATAAATTTGGAAGTTAATGGTTCCGCGGGGTGGGTAATTGGAAAGTCTCTATAATGTAAATGTATCTGCCAATTTATATTCAATAATATTTGGGACATATTGTAAATTTTATAAACTGATTTTTATGCTGATTATCATTATACTTTTTCTCTAATGCTCTTGTCCGTTCAAGCATTTGTTTCTAAAAATGAAGAATTCGGAATGTTCCGAATGTTCGGGTGGATTTGATACAAAAGTCTTAATTTTCTTCTTTTTCAAGACTTTTTAGTTTCAAGCTAAAGTATATGGAAGCGCAATCCAGAGATTTTGATCAGTTTTAAGTTTTTTCTATTTACTATTTAATTTGGCTAGAGCAAAACGTTATTGGTTGGCATTACCTTAAATGCTCATATTTCCAAACACCTTCATCCTGTGCCTCTGGCATTGTAAGAATCAGATCGACATTTGATGGGTCCCTTTTAATCAGCTGCTGAATATACTGCTGCACAGCCAATGTACTGTCCATTTCTTCCAGAGGTTCATCCGGCCAGCGGCAGAAGTCCTACAGAAACAATACGGCTTTTTAATAATAATTCATGAAATGCAAGGGAATTTATAATATAATTACGGTTTCAACATCATCTACCTGATTTTAATAGATATAAAAATAAAATGGATATCTTGATAAACTGATATAACCAGTTCCATTCTTTGGATTGGTTAGCGATTTATACTTTTTTTAAAGTGTATAGGGTTATAAAATGTTAGCTTTTATTTTACTTTTTAAAAGCAATCACTTCGGACATCTGGTGAAGGTGCTCGGGGACTTAAGCTTTTAACATCTCAAAAAGTATCCCCTTATTGCGATGATACATTCTGTAAAAAGCCAAATCATCTTAAAAGATCAACGGCTTCGAGCCGAACTCGACAAACAATGGGGCGTGACACCTCACACACAGTAAAAACATTTAAAACTTCATATCCTCTCACATATGGCTACACTAAAAATAAGTCTATTTTAATTCTTTGGATTTTGATTTCTGGAATGGAATCGACAAAAGAATCAATTCCTTTTGTCATGAAATTTCGATTTGAAAACTCAATACAAAGAAATCAATGGCTTTTGCCAGGGAATCAAAAAAATCGATTCCGAATTTCAATTCCCTGGAATTGGAATCAAAAAGTACTCATTCCATCTGAGCTCTGAACGTTACATATATTTTGATAGCGAAATCGGACATAAGTGGACAATTAGGTGGGATGGGGTTAAAATTTCAATTTTTATGGACGTCTTTTATGAACGACCCCTAAGAATTATGCATTTCAGAACTTCGATTCTTCATACACAAATATATGTAACTCTAGTAACGACTAAGAAGCCTTTTATTTATTTATATCCTAGAGAGACGTAACACCTCACAAAAAATTAAACTTTAACACGTTATATTTGTAGATATTTTAAAGAAACTGTATAAGTAATTATTTGATGATGTTTTTAACAAAAAAGGCGTGTGAACTCTCATAACAACAAAATATTTTCTATATTAAATTAACTAAGCCGACTAAGAAAACATAATGAATTTTGGTAATTAATAACTTTAAAGCACAGGTGCTCATTTGAGAAAAAGTGGACGTGATTGCGCAAGTGGGTGTGGCAGCCTCTATAAAAGCAAAAATTAGAATGTTAAAATGTTCGTAGAAGTACATATTTTTGGGTCTTAATAGAATTTTTTGCTCAAAATAGTGGTAATTATTAATGTATAAAAGGACAAAATCTAATCAGAATGTGATGCTAAGATCTGGTTTCGAAAGTATGCTATAACTTGAGAAACCTGCACCGATTTCGACAAAATGTATGTCGCTTGAAGGGAAATTCAATTAGGTGCATTATCATATGGAATTTTAAAATCGGATATTAGTTTCCAAGATATGGTAATTTTTGGAAATTTACACAATTCTTATTTTATATACCTTTTTTCAAAAAAGTTTTTTTTTGGAAAATGTGTATCCGCAACTTTCGATAGCTATACCTGCATAAAGTATATGAAACCAGATCCGACCCAACAATTTTCATTATTCTTTTTCTACTTAAAGTTCTATAGTTTTAGTTTAAACAACAATTTCACTTGGACCTAAGCAAGATTTATGCACAATTCATTTTAAAATCCACTAAGCCGTATTTGTTCCGATAATTTACTTTATAGACTGCCGTCACCGATGCTGCTGCTGCAGACGGAATGACAACGCCAAGCCCTGTATTTCCAACCCCAAAATTAAAATAGTTTTTTTCTTTAGAAGCTTTCAATTCTATCAGTTTAACTTAAATAATAATGAGTTTTCTTTTTTCCTTTGCATAAATACCTTTGCTTTGGTGCCTGGTCGATTTCTTCGCAAAATAGTCGAACCGTCGGCCATCTTCATGATTGTTCGTCTTCTCCTTCACCAAGCTTGTACTCTTGCTTTTGCAATATTATGTGTTTATACAATTTTGCATTCACGATATTTGAAAAATTATGTTTTTATTAATATTTTTACAATTTATTTAAAATCACTAATTTTCCATTGATAACAAATACACACAATGCTTTTTTTTGTCCAAATAACAATAGAAAATTTCTGCCACTGAAAATTATTCGCTTTCTTTTAGTTTTTGCTACTGAAAATACTCAATACACTCAAAAAAAAGACACTACACCCCCCACAGATTAATTGTAAAAATCTAGTGTCAAAGTGTGAAATCACCAATGTCATGAAGCTCAATAAGTCAATCCAAGAGCTTTGATTAATTCGGGCGCTGATTTTGTGACGTGAGATTTTTATTGACCCCTTCTCTCCCTTGGTAAGATTTTTCCGGGCCCCCTCCCCCTTCTTGTGAATCACATAATTTATAGACGTCCTCTATCAGATGCTTTAAAGGATCTCAGAATAGAATTTTTAGTGGCTATGTTGTATTTACATGAACTCAAGAAACAATGTAGCTACAGTGGACAGCGAATTTTAAATTCCGCCTTGCTTACCACTCAAATTATAGTTTTCAGTTGAGCTACAATATTGCGTTCGTTGAAAAATTTACTTATATATATTCAGGAAAACTGCAAATTCAATCAAGTTTGCAGTTTTTATTAGGTCTGGCAATGCGTTTTTCAATTTGACATTTCTTTATATGCTATATAGCCATCCTTTTTTCTCGCACTTGTTTCACACTTCATTGTTCAGCAGCTGTTTCGTACAACGACGGCTTGGCAAAACTTTGACAATAGTCTGAAATTAAGAAGAAGGCAAAGGCAAAAGGAAAAAAATCAGTCATAAATACGATTGAAAGCAAGTAAAAAAGAAAGGAAAAAATTGAGTTCTGTTTTATATTGCGTTTTACTTGTTAAAAAAAATAATAAAATAATTTTTGCTTGCGAATATTGTGATATTTAAGAAGAAGAAAAAAATCAAGCAAAAATGTCGTACGCATATTTATTCAAATACATCATCATCGGAGACACTGGTGAGTTAAATGGGACAAGTACGACTTGGTCAAAAAATGTATGAAATATCTTGGAAAGATATGCTTGCGATACAGTTTTTATTTGTAGAACACATCTTTTCCGCCTCTATAAATACAAGTTGCATTTTGGAAATCAATTCACAAAATCTAGGTTTTGCTGTTGCTGCTACTGTATGATGACGAAACAGCTTTCAATTTTGTTTCGCGAAAACCTGCAATGGATTCGGAAATTGTGAAAAATCAATAATTACTTTATTGTTGTTGTAATCTTTTCCTTTGTGCACTGCGTTTGTCATTTAATGTTGTTGTTGGTGCCTCCCTTTATCTTGAACGTTTATCATCTTTCACTTTTATCTATTGTGTGTTGAGTTCATAGGGCGTCGTGGGGCTTAGTGGCGGGAGTATTGTCGATTATCATTGTTGACTGCCTTTGCGAAAAAAAATTGAAAATAAAATGGAAACAGCTGTTTGATTTTATTTCAATTACTTAATTTTTATTTTTAGTCTTAAAATCACTCATATGGAAATAAAACTTGAAAGTTTTTACTTCTCAAAAGCTAATTTTTTTTTATAACCTTGCAAATTCACTGACGTTGCTAGCGTTACTTTAACATAACCCACAAGTTTCACAATTCAAGTTAATTTCAACCCCTGAAAGTTGTTGGGCAGCGCCCACATTATTCCTGTAATAGATTCTTGATTTTACTTGCTTATTATACTTTGCGAAGTTATAAAATAGTTATTACTTAAAAGTTGTATTAATTGCCAGAGAATTTTCAAAAACGTTTGGATGTTAGGAATACTCCTACCAACAGCAGCAGTTTTAACGGTAGGTTACTCTTTGTGCGATAGAAGTGTAACTAAAACAGCTAAAAATTTGAAAAAAAATTTGTCAATACCAAAATGGCGATTGGAGCAGACTCAGTTCATAAATGTCCACATAGAAACTACACTACAGTAATATAAATTAAACAATCGCCACACCTCTTGCCTCTAGTAGCCGACACCCTCTGTTTGGACTCAACTATACTAAGATGTTATTCTGCCGCACAAAAGGAAACACATTTAAAAGAATAGAATTCTTCCAGCACATTCTTAAGTCTGCATAACCCAAATCTGACAAGACCCAACTACAACTCGAACCTTTCTAGAGAAGAGTGCATATCCATATTGATCCTAATACGCTCAAAATTTTGTTCAATAGTCTTGAAAAGTCGAGGTTAGAATATGCTGCAATTATATGGAATCCTTTTTATGAATTACACAAGTTGAGGCTTGATAAAATACAGAAATCTTTTACAAGGTTTGCTTTGCGTTGACTAAATTTTGATGGTCAACTTCCAGCTTATAATGCCCGATGTCTTCTAATTGGCTTAAAATCTTTAGAAAGTAGAAGAAATATTTCTTCTTTACTTTTTTTGCATGATTTCGTTTCGGGCGAAGTTAGACTGTTCAATGTTACTGGGTTTGTTACAGTTCAATGTACTATCAAGGGCTCTGCGAAATCATATTCCTTTTCACTTGGAAACTGTGCGCACTAGCTACGCAGTAAATGCTGCAATTTTAAGAGCTTTAAAGTTTTTTAACGACATTAATAATAGATTTTCTTTAGATTTTTCTATTTCATGTGTACATGATTTCCATCGATTTTATGATTTTTGCAATACCTTAGATTATTCTGTTACCTGACTAACATTTTTTCTACGTACTTATAGTTTTTATTTTTATGAACCCCTAAAATGGAATGTTTATTCCATAAATGAAATTTCACTTAAAATAACTTAATTTTTACTAGTAGATTTAAGTAGATTTTCACATCACCCTAATGCTAAAATGCTGCAATGCAACGTTTACCATTTTCATTTTATCTTGTTATTTCACAAACAGGTGTGGGAAAATCATGCCTATTGTTGCAATTTACCGATAAACGTTTCCAGCCAGTGCATGATTTAACAATTGGTGTAGAGTTCGGTGCACGCATGATAACAATTGATGGCAAACAAATCAAATTACAAATTTGGGACACTGCAGGACAGGAGGCATTTAGGTAATATGAAATAGTTCATACATACTTGTACGACAAAACTAACTGCTGATTATACAGATCAATTACACGCTCGTATTATCGTGGCGCTGCTGGAGCATTGCTTGTTTACGATATCACACGCCGTGAAACATTTAATCATTTGACAACATGGCTAGAGGATGCGCGCCAACATTCAAACTCAAATATGGTGATTATGCTGATCGGTAACAAGAGGTAAGTGACGGTTTTCGTTATTGTAACTTGATTGGAATATTAAAATCTCTAAAATAATAAATTTTTCCACTTGCAGTGATTTGGACTCACGCCGTGAAGTAAAAAAGGAGGAAGGCGAAGCTTTTGCACGTGAACATGGACTGGTCTTTATGGAAACCTCTGCACGAACTGCTGCGAATGTTGAAGAGGCATTCATTAATACAGCAAAAGAGATTTATGAAAAAATACAAGAGGGAGTTTTCGATATAAACAATGAGGTAAACTGAAATTTAAATTTAAATTTTTCACTCAAATCAAATTATTTGTTTAATCCCATAGGCAAATGGCATTAAAATCGGACAACAGCATTCCCCAACTAATCCATCACTGCCCGGTTCTGGTAATCAGGCTGGGTCAGCTAGCAGCGGCTGTTGTTAAGTGACACTTCTTAGCTGCTGCATTTGCTAAGACAAGATTAAGGCTTAATTAAAAACTAAAATAAAAAAAAATATTAACGCTAACTTCTTTTTTTTTACTTTAGCAAAAAAAAAAAAACAAATACCAACAAACATAGAAACTCAACTTTTTTTTAGTAAACTTAACCTTTTAACTTTACTTAAAAAAACAACATTGAATAGCAAGATAAATATGAACTAAAAATATAAACATATTTATTATGTTGACTAAATAGACTTTTTCAAAGTTATATTATTTGTATATTCAATTAGTATTTACTTCAAAAACAATTAATGAAATTCATCAGATAAAAGCAGAAGTAATTATTCATAACGTAGTGTTTTGTATACGTTTACGTAAAAAAGTTAAATTAATGCTAAAAAGTAAAACAAAAATTAAAAACGAAACAATTAAAAATCAAAGTGAGTGAAAAAGGCTAAAATAAAATACCAAACTAAGAAAATAAACCAAATATCAGAATGTGTATTGTTTGCCGTTAAATTTTTTTCCAAACAACAAATGAAATTACAAATTAATATAAAATCAATGTTGTATTTTATTAAATATCTTTCAAATCGTAATTAACTTGCTCTTACGTGTATACATTAAATTATGTTATAAATATTCGACTTTAATAAATACTAACTATTTTCAATTATTTTGTGATTTATTTTAGAGTACTTTACTTGTTTAAAATTTTCTTGAAATAAATTAATTTAATTTTTATTGGGTTTCGGTTTATGCGCCGCCCCATCGTGTACCCTTTAAATTGCTTTCATTGATTTTAACGATTATACGTATGCAAACTAACGTTTTTATTTAAAAAATACAATATAATATATAAATAAATATATGAAATAAATAAAAATATTCTTCACTAAAAAGGAAACAACAAAATTATTTTATGTAATACATAACAAATAAAAATTTTGAAATACACAGACAGAGAAGAACGAATTTTCATTTCGAGCATTTTTGGATATACCCAACACGAAGGCAACGATCGATACATTTAAGGCGGGTCAAATCGTAGAGTTATTTTGCTGGAAAGAAGATAGAAACTTAAAAAAAGCTATTGGGAAGCGGAAAGGATTTCCGCGCACGCTCGGTAAGAAACGATTCCCCACGACCACAAATTACTGTTGTGACGTGATGGAGAATTTTTAATCCGGGAAAATTTCAGTGTTTTCTCTTGAAATAAAAAAAAAAATCTAGTAATTAATGCTCCTTTCCTACCATAATAAATTTCATGCAATGATAATAATAAAATCTACAAAGTATGGCGAAAACCCGATAAATTTCTTTGCCCTGAATAATTTTATTCGATTTTGGCTTCAATTTATGTTATGGATGGAGGAAGGAGAAAAACCTGCAGTTTAAAAAAAAATTCTTTGGGAAAGGACTTTCATTCCAAAATGGAACGCATAAGACTACATACTTATTACGTAAAATACTATTTAATGATTAGGTGGGCAAAACTTTGGAAGCTTACAATAAAAACAATAATTACAACAGGAAAAAACCCCACCACAAATTCGATATCGATAGCAAACAAAAAAAAAGCCAAACCTGCTCATACTTCTTGTTTCTATTGACTCCTTAAAAATTTCCTGCGAAGAAAGACGAGATTTTGCAACGCGCATTAGCACACACACCGTAAACAGGATAGAAAATTGACTTAACAATTTTTGGAGAATATTAACGTTAGCGGGAATAAATTAGCTAAATTTATAGTATTTTGTTGATAGACGATTGGTCATAATCATAATCTGTAGAGTTTCGTAATAATTTGGCAACCTAACCCAAAAGGTCCGTGTTAAACTTGGCTAAACAAACTCAAATTGAAGTTGATATGTCTCGAGTACCAAAAATTGGATCGGAACAATCGAAAATTAATTTTGAAGGGAAAGACTAGTACTTTCAGATGCTGTGAAAAATCAATTCGAGGTGTAACATAACCTTCAAAATAGCAGAAAACGGTGATGTTTGCACTTTTAGGTTAGGATATCTCAAAAGCAATGCTGAGCTCGGATTTGAACTAAGCGTGCCAAAAGCCTTCATAAAAGAATGGTCTGGAGTCTGGTTTAAAAAGCTTGTCGGCCTGTGAAATTTATTGTTCTTTAAAAATGCTGACGAACAAATTCAGCATTAGCTGATCACATGGTTGATCTAATCAGAATCAAAAAATGTTAACCATTTATTTAAAAAAAAATTATTTATACTTCTTTAAAAATGGTTTTGAATATATTAATAGAGACACAACGTTTTTTGTGAGCGATCATCCATAAAATCAAGCGGAAATAAAAAAACACTTGCATTGTATTATTTGAATTTATTTGCTTTTAAATTATATATTATATACATATTAGAAAGACGCTACTATTTGATAAATAACTGTTTTTAGTGAATTAATTTTAAATTAAATTACTTTTTTTTTTTTGTCATATTTATATTTATTGTTCTACAAATTTATTTTATTAAGGTGCATTTTTTAGAGAATTTTTTTTATTCATTTATTCTATGTATTTCTTGAATTTTTTTTAATAAAATAACTTATTTTATTCTAAAGCATACAAGTTTCACTGGTACAAAAATTGAAATTAAAAAAAGTTCTATCATATGCATAGACGTATGAAAGACGTAACATTTTACGTCATTCCATTAAATATTAGTTAAAAATAAAAAAAAAAATCAAAGTTAATTTTAAGTTTTCAAAATTAAGTTGTTTCATTCGATGAAGACAAGCATAAATGTTTTAATTATTGAATAATTGAATAAGACCAAAATTTGTAATAAATATCAATTAAGACAGTTATTTCGTTTATTCATCAAATTTGAATAATATAATTTATTTTTTACTATTACACATTGTACTAATGTCTTAAAAATATGTGTTTAAAATTTAATGTTGATTTGAGCAATATTGGAAAAGTTACAAAAGTTATATGGAACTCTTATTTTTTTCAATAATAAGACTTTGAAAACGCTTATTTCCGAAAAATTAGTTTTGAAATCAGTATCAACGTTTATTCAAAAACTATTCAATCAATTTACTTCTTATGAACACGAACATAACATTTTTATTTCTTCTCCACGCCATGTGCTACCTGGTTTCACCAAGCATTCCCATATGAATTCGGCAGCACTAACATGAATTGCTCTCAGTAAAGCGATTTGAAGTTTGTAATTGAATGTGCTAAAATTGCATTACCTATATAGACATAACTCTGTAAGCAATGCGTTTTGAAGTTTTTGCTTGTATTGTAGATGCCACACCCTCTTGTCGAAATTCGCTCAGAGTTTAACTGAATCATTCCCAATATATCTTTAAAATTTGGTTGCATTGCCTTGAATAACTATCTCAATACAGCGTTTTTAAGTTGTCGCTAGTATCGGAAGTGTCACGGCTTTTTTTTCTGGTGCTATACTTTCACAGCGACACATTATTCCCCATAAAAATAAAGCTTAATCAAAAAAATAATAAATAAATTAAAATTTGGGAAAACCAGCCGAGCAGATTTTTTTTTTTTTAATTTTGTTCAGTTTCAATTTCTTTTGTTAAAAAGAAAAAGTGGAAATACATATATCGTTTTAATCGCCCACATCTCAAATAGTAAGAAAAAAATGTTTGATTTTCTTGATCAGAATTAAGTAAATAGAAAAAAAAAACAAATGTTATTCTATATGAAAAAGTAAAATAATGTTTATTCTTGATTTAAAAATTAAAAAACAAATGATATATGTATGTAAATAAAAATTACCTTGAATCAAAAAACAAAAATTATTTAACAAATTGCCAAGGTTTGCGATGTTTTGTGGTTGGACAGAGGGGGTCATTTCGGAAGTAATTTTTCGCGCTAAGTCCAAGTCTCAAATTCATGTCACCTTCAAATGGCTATAATTTTAAAGAGTAAGGATGGTACTAAATGATGTTTTACCAGAAAAAATAAAGTGGAAACATTTTCAATACCATCAACCGCAAGCATTTCAAAATTCAGAATCGGTTTCAGCGCGAGAAATTACTTCAGTAATGATTTTCAGCTGTCCAACAACTTTCATGACCTTTTTATTCACAAACTTAACACCCAAGCTTTTCAGCGAAAATAATGCATTTTTGTTCTCGATAATATTGAAATGTAATTTTCTATATTTCATCTTTCCAAATAACAATAGCGTTCTAAAGCAATGACTTTTTGAAACTTAAGATTTAGGTAAAATAAATGATTTTTTACTTTAAAGAACAGGTTAAACAAAAAAAGATAAGAGCTCTACATTTCATATTTTTGAAACATACATAAATAAATGTTCAGTGAAATTAAATGTATGAATTGCAGTTCTGACTCATGTACCATATGACAATTTAAAACATTTCTTGATTTAAAGTTTAATTTTCGGACACGACCTTCTCCGATTTGCTTTATTTCACTGAGCTTCCAGTTCAGTACTGTGTGTGTCCCCACCAAAAAAGTTACACTAAGATAAATTAGGAAAAAAACTGCTAAAGCTAATCATACTAGTTTCGTTCATTGCTATGCGATCTTATCAGCATATTAGTCAGAATTTCTAAGCCTGATATATATCACTGTCTGAGAACCCAAACAAAATATTTTATTATTAATTTGATGATTTCTGCCACAACATCCATGTTGTTTCTCTATCTTCTATTTATGATTTTTTTTTTTGTGAGTTTTATAAAAATGTTTGTGTCAAAATGCTTGTCCTTAAGAATCCATTAACCATTCAAAATTGAAAGCTAATCGGAGAAGGTTGTTTCCGAATACTTGCTCGAAAAATTTTAGAATGACCCATGATGGCTCACTTGTTTATTAAGGAAAAACAATTGTATATTAAAAGAAAAACTAACTATGAATTTTATTTGCTTATAGCAAAGTGTAATTATAATCTTTTTCAAAAGAATGCTTTATTTTTCCTCAAAGTTTTTTTTTCATAGTGAATTGTTAGTGGCTGGTTCTTAATTTTTTTGTAGTTCTTGTTTTAGTCATAAAACTTACAAATATTTTACTTTAATGCAGTATTTTTATTTTAAAATAAAAGCCTTACACATTGTGTGCTAATTTATGCAAAAAAGTTTTTTATATATTGCCTTTCAGTTGATTAATTCAGTAAATTTTATTGTTTATTCCGAAAAAGGGAAAAAGTTCTTCGATATAAGTTATTTACAAAAAAAAAAAAAATTGTTTTGTTTGTTCTCTTCAGCTGATTGTATGTAAATTATGTTTTTAATTTTAATTATTGTTATAAGTTTTTAATAAATACATTAGAATATATGTAGATTTTTTATTTATTAAGATTTATAAAGACCCGTGGTTATGTGCACAAAATACGGCAGTGATACACTGCTACAAAATTGCTACAAAAAAATGTGTATCAATTTCAAGTCAAAATTTTTACGAATTTGTTAGTGTTTTAATTTTAAGATAAGTTTTATTTTAGTTGCGTTTAAAATATATGCCTGCTTTAAATATTGAAAAAAGTATTGAAATATTTAAATCGAAAATAAGTGAATAATTAAATATCGATTATAATGACAATTCTGAACGCTTTATTACTTAATATTAAATTTTTCTTATGACTATCGTAATATATGTATATATTTTTTTTAATATATGTCTAATCGAATTTTCTTTTCTAGAGCACATTTCTTAAGTCAATAAAGTTAATTAACTAATTTAGTGAATGAGGTCTACGTTTTACATTTTATGTTTTTGTTATTTTTTTACTTTTTTTATTTCGATAACATCACTTAATTGCTGCTGCTGATCTTTTATCTTTTCTCTATTCTTTCTTTTTACAAAACTCTAATAAGTATGAGAATATGCCAGATAATGCAATAAAAACGCCAGCGAAATAGAATGCATCGTCCCACCTGCAAAGAAAAATAAAAAGCATTTTATTAAAATTATTCACATGGGCTAGACTAACATAATAATGATGAAGGAAGATTGTTCGTCAAAGAGCATATTTTTGACGAATTCAACTTCATATATTTTAAAAAATAAAAAATAAGTTTTAAATCTCGTTTGCATATTCAAGGGCACATCATTTATTTAAAATGTAAACTGGCCAATGTAATCAAACGAACAAAATTTCATATTTAAAACACTTACCTCAATGTCACTTCATAAATAGCACCAGCCACTGGTGGCCCAGCGATCATACCAACACCCTGTACTAGTAGCACCAAACCATAGGCACACGTGAAATCATCCAAATCAACAATACTAACTAATATGCTGGGCGTAAATGAAAACGAACTGGCAAAAGTAAGACCAAATACAATGCACAGAATTAAGAGTCCAACATAGCTGCTCACAAGAATTGGCATCAGGATTACTGAAAGGCCGCAGACTAAACGAAAAAGAGTGGGGAAAAAGACCAAGAGAAAAATATAAATAAAAATCTAATTATTAAGAAATATGTTGTAATAGGAAAAGAGAATTTTTAAAAGTTTTTTGTGTTTTTTTTTATACTTACGTAACATACACACAGAATAACAAACATTCACATTCATCCACGAACGATCGCCAATATAGCCTAGGCCAACCATACCAATGGTTTGAGCAATGCCAATGACAGATATCAGCTGCGCACTATCTGCTGTTTCGTAGCCATGGATTTTCATATATTCGGGTAAATACAAATAGGGAATTATGAACCTGTGTGTTGAAGAGAAATATTCATCATAGATTGCTTGAAAAAATTATACGTTCT
Source organism: Tricholauxania praeusta (assembly GCA_949775025.1). Lineage (NCBI taxonomy): Eukaryota > Metazoa > Arthropoda > Insecta > Diptera > Lauxaniidae > Tricholauxania > Tricholauxania praeusta. The sequence goes on from OX459031.1 coordinate 9,794,901, forward strand.
GTAAATTTTATAAATTTATAATGTTTTTTTTTGTTTGTGCCATTTTTGTCATTGCGAACATGGAAGAGTTTTTCTCAATATTATATTTGACAATCTGCCAATTACATACATACAAAATATAAATATGTTATCTTTTACGTAATTGACTATTAATGAGTTTTTCAAAAATGGCAAAAATAAATACATACATACATAGGTAGAATGAGAGTTTTGCATCGCAATGAAAATGATACATATAGACTATTTATATAAGATAGCACAGATGGAAATGGTTTGTAACGCTTTGGCGCAAATTGTACTGAACCAATTTTAATAATTTCTTTTTTAAAACAACATTTTTGTGCTCAAGAAGGTTATTGCATACCTATTTTGTCATTTTTTCAAGTTAAAAATCTTTTTTTTTAGGATTAAGTTTTTGCAAAACCATACGCAAAATTGTAGTTTTGCTTCTTAAATTCTGTGTTGTTATTGTTTTTTTTTTTTTTTTTCATCTCACTTGTACCGTTTGTATATGGCTTCGAAGATTAAAGACCAAACTCTTTCAGTTGTTTGTTTTGTTTTACTTTTGAAGAGACAATGTGATGTTAAGAGAGTAATTTCATTGTGAAAGAACGAGTCGTACGAAGCCGCGGGTACCACTATTTTTCTTATACAAATTTATTAATAAATAAGTAGGTACTTTAAAAATTCTTACCATATAAATAAAAATAAGGTTGCCAAATTGAATAACGCAAATTTTAAGTCCAAGAACATTGAGAAATCGAAAACCGATTTAATTGTGTCGACAAAGTTATCATACCACGTCTGAAATGAGAAAGTGTTTTATTAATAATAAAGATAATTTTTTGTGCATAGCACGTTATGATCTTATATGTTTAATACTAGAGACCACAAAAGAAAAAAAAAAAACATCGAAGAGTACGGCTTCCATTAAGTTATGATTCATGCCGAACTCGCAATAAATATTCAATTCTGAGAGCAAAAGTTAGATTTTGGAATGCTTTTACTCTTAAAGACATATTAAGTTCCGGCTTTGAAGCTAGTTAAATTTGATGAATTATAAAAACATTTTAAATAAAATCCGAAAAAACGAAACAAAATGAATTCGAATTTGTAGGACTCTCAGTTTAACTTTTAAAAGTTTTTCGCGCAATTTATGTCCAGAGCTTGCCCGCTTCAGGCTCAATATTCGAGTGATTATTACTTTAAATAGTTTCCTCAGCATATCGTTTTAAAGTTTTTGATTGTATGGTAGGTGCCACACCCTCTTATTGAAATTCATTCAATTTTTGTTTGTCTAAATAATTCGTAGTATTATATCGCATGGTTTTTTTGAAATCTTGATTTCCAGAGGAAGACAGACAGTCAGACGAACATGGCTAAATCGACTCAGGTGGTGACTTGGAACGCACTATTAGACGCAACAATAAATACTTTAACACCTCCTGCCCTCAGGACAGCACCTTAACCAACTTTTATAACATTTGCTAAGTAAATTGTTTGATTTTATACAATCTAGGGTATTGTAATGATTACATTGCATGATTTGAATGTAATTGATGATTATAAAACAGTTTCGAAGAAAGTTCTTATCAGTTTTATTAAGCTATACACTCATATAATATGTGTATATACGAATAAACTTTTGTCTGGTCTTGATTTTTATTATCTTCATGTAATATTGATTAGATTACGTGTGCGTGCAACTACTTAGGTAACCAGGCAAAAATATAAAATGTATGTACCCATCTAATATTAAGAAATAATTTTTATAGAAAAAAAAAATGTGAAGGGAATTCAAAAGTTTTTGACACTCAAAGTCAAGATACTTACATCCTCATCTTCCTTTGCGATGGTAGTCATCGAATTTCTATAAATATTTGGACACGATGAAGCCCTCAGACGATAACGATGCGTATTGAGCATAGCACCGCGGTAATGTATTGAATTGCGATGTATTCGCATATCCTTAAGAAAATTCGAGTTTCGTATCGAAATGTTGCGATGCAAATTCGAGCGATATGCGGGTTTTCGGGATTTCGATAAACGCCGAATACCACTGATACTTTCGGTACGTACACGCTTTACTGCCGGTATTTTAATTTCTTCATTTTCTGGTATTGTTATAATGGCAGCACCGGTGGTGCTTTCATTATGTTTCTGCACATTTGCCTCTATTAACGCATAGGCATCATCTTGAATTGACATATAATAGCAATGCATTTTATCGAGCAATGTATCTACGGAGCTATGACGCAGTCCATTCGATTTCAGATTCGATAGCGATCGAGTTATATTTTTGCCCATCATAAGATTTTCATTGAGCGAATAACGCGAATTTGCAAAGTTATGATCAATATTTTGATCACGAGAAAACTTTTGCGTGAGATATCCCTCGTCTGCGGATGAGTGTAGCGAATCGAGTGAAGTACGAAATGGTGTAACGCCACCTATGGAACGTTTCTCCGATGGTGAAAGTGTCTCGATAGAGGCTAGATAGGTCTTTTTAGCTGCTTCAGCTACTTCATCAGCAATGCCACCCATCATGGTGTCGTCCGGCGAACCAATTATAGCAGACGTTGGATAACCAACTCCACCACCAGTTGCAATTGTACCAGCAGCTGTTGCTCCCGTTGATGACATTGAGAGAAGATTCTCACGTGATGGCGCTTCCACACCATCTTTTTGACGCAGCGAACGGCGACTAAGGCTCTTAACCTCGTAAATACTGTCAAGTTCTAGTGATCCCAAGAAGGTCGGTAAGAAAATCTCACTACGATATCGCTTCAAGCTATTTTCAAGTGGATCATTAATCTGCTGATTTGCTTCGGTGTTATTTTTTGTTACAAGCGAATCGAGTACAGCTTCCTTGGTAATGCCTGTGTCTAGCAATTTTTTTATTTCATCTTCAAGACAAACGCTGGAGTTTGAGAAAGTTGTCTGACTTTGCGAACGGCTCTCTAGACGATTTTCTTCAATTAACCAATCTGGATCGCGCATAAGCGCGCCACAAACGCAAACATTCAGCATAGTGCCTGCAAGTATAAGTGTAGCACCACGCCAACCAAACTCATCGATGAGCCACTGCGTTAGTGGTGCATACAAGAAAGTGCCAATACCGGTGCCAGAAGCACCAATACCAGTCGCAAAAGTACGCTTCTTATCGAACCAAAAAGCAATGGAGACTACAGCTGTAACGTAGCCAATACCTAAGCCCAAACCAGATATGATACCGAACGTCAGGTAAAGCATTTCTATGGAATTGCAAAGCGACGCCAATCCAAAGCCAAACGATGATAATAGACCACCAATAATGGTCATCTTGCGGCAACCGTACTTATCAACTAAATTTGACCATATCGGGCCCATCAACAGTGGAACTGAGAAGAATAAGGAACTAATCCAAGCCGTCTTCGATGGTGACTCTTTGAAGTAAGCAAGTAATTCAGTATTAATCAGTCCAAAAGAAAACGATATCCCATCAGCAATTAGTGATACGACTAGGGAAGCAAGGACAACCATCCAACCATAGCCACCATCTGGCATTACAGGCTGTTTTTTCTCTGTAGAACCGGAGTCGATGGAGTCTCCGGAGTCATTAGAAACAAGGCGAATTCGCTTCTGTACGCCGCCATTGCTATTTAGCAGCGAAGCGCCAGTAACGATGGTAGTAATGTCACCGTTACCATTACTTACATCTCCAACCTTAGACAAGGTAATCTTTAGCGTGCGATTATTTGGATCACCATCATCCAAATCATCGACGGAGAGATTGCAAAAGGTAACCTCGGGGAAGATGTCATGTTTTAGAGATTTTTTAAGTGGTGTAGCTGCCTGATGATCGTTTTTGAGGCCCTGTGTAGGTAACGGCTGATAAAGATTACCATTTTGTTTTGTGCTTTGTGAGTTTGAGTTTGCGGAATTCGTGATCATTTTGATGGTGAATAAAGTTGTGGATATAATTAGAATTTAGCTATAGATTTTATATTTTTGTTTTTTCTTCAACAAAAAGTTTTTCCAAGCAATAAAAAGAGTTTCCGTTGAACACAATAGTTTTCTTCAGCAATGCGGTGTTATTGTTTTCAAGTTGCTTTGGTCTTTTCAAATATTTGTTTGTATCAACAAACACTCGTTCCGGGTGATGTCACCTTCCTCCTTAATGTTTTTTTGCTTTAATATATGTATGCAAAAAGCTTTGATGTAAGCTTTCTTGTCAACTATATGTATTAAACTTTGGAGGGTCTTACTTTCCTTGCGGCAGAAAATCTTCATTCGATGTTTCAACTCGTTTACAGCGATGATTTTCTACAATGCTCTCTTATCCTGAAAGCAATATGGATAGCGTTTAAAGGACTCCACCGGCAATAAATGTAGCTTTAATTGTGCTTGACCAATAGTTTGGAAATATTCCTTGAGCAAAACTGTAAAGACAAAAATAAAATATTAAAAAAGTTTGAAGTTGATAAAGTGTAGCTTGATACGGTAGTCATTGCACAGTTCAGTAAGCCAAAAAGAGGTCTTATATTCAAATGAACACAATTACAATGGATGGATGCTTTGAATCAGGTTATCTAATTCAGCGATCGACAAACCACGAAAAACACAAACAAACAACAAACACATAATTCTTTTTAAGAAAAACTTCTAAAGCAAAAACACAAGTCCTCTACCACTGCTACAGACATTTTATATATAGATATAGGAGGTTGGTCAGTCTCCAAATGAACTAAGAGAATTACCTATCTTTTTTTATTACATTTAGGGATGATGCTTTAATTCCTTTAGGCAAGGGGCCGTCCATTAATAACGTGAGGTGTTTTTTTTTTAAATTCGGATCCCTCCTTCTCCTTGGTGAGATTTAGTGAGTTCTGGCCGAACGTCCCCCTCTTTTCCGTGAGACTATAATAATGTATACTATCTTCATTAAAAAGTTGACGTTAGATTTTCATTGACCCCCCTCCCTCTTGCTGAGATTTTGCCGGACCCCTCCCTCCTCCTTTTTTGAATCACGTAATTAATGGATGGCTCTTAATTGCCATTTCAATCTATTTGCAATGCAAAAATATGCTCATTCTTTTTTGAAAATCAGGGATCCTACTTTGTTTTGCGATGGGAAAGCAATGCAATACCCAATTAAATAAATTGTATTGAAGAATGTATTGGTTTTCGTATCGCACTGCTTTCGCATCGTAATACAGAATAGGGTCCCAAAAAGCAAAAAAAAAAAAAAACACAAAAATACATACATGGCGACGCGAGAGCTTAAAACCTCTCTTTTTCTTATGATCAGTGGTGCTTACTACCGCAAGCAACGATAAGCATGTGTTGATGATTCTGTCAGCGTTGCCATTGCTGCAATTTTAAATGCAAAATCAAGTTTTTTATACACGCTGGCAGTTTTATTTTGCAAATTGCAGTTTTTTTTATAAAATTATGACTAAAAAAAAGGTCATCAACTTTTAAAAACCACTAAAATCTTATATTTTCAAAAAAATCTGGTTTATTTCGGAGGCAGCAGTTTTTTTTTCAGAATTTACAGTTTTCCCTAAAAAAAATCTGGCAACATTGGATTCTGTAAACGTGCATGGTTATTAACGCTCTTTAAGCGCCTGATCGTTCTCATTTTTACGCTCTTTGACGCCTGCTCGTTCTCTGGGCAGCACCGCTTATGATTCTCTTACATATACTCAGAAAATAAATTTCAAAGTTAGAATTTTCTAATATGATGGCTACTGCAGGATTTTCTGAACCCAAATTTATTCTTTTGTTTTTTTTTATCATATTCCCTTTTTACTGCTTATCAATTGGAGCTAAATTAATTTATATTGCATTTTAGAAATTTCAAAGAGAACTAAATTTTTTTATGTGTCACCGATGAGATTTGAACCTAGGTCTCCTGCCACTGTTCAGAGTGCCGCACATCTTAACCAAGTTAAGCTACTCTTATTATTATTTAAATTATATTACTACTGCGCATGTAACAACATGGAATGCCCAGGTTCAAACTCCACTGCATGCAAGAAAAAAATGTTTGTTTTTTTTTTAATTAAATATAATTCCATAGCATCGTGTAAGTGTGTTATTTGACGCAGGTTAGACATTTCTGTCTGAGCATATATTTTTTATTTTTCTAATTAATTTCTAATTAGTTGGCCTATATGTGCAATGTTATTTTTGACAATGGTCAAGTGCTTACCCATTTGGAATTTATTTGAAAAACTTCGTGCAATTTTTTTAGAGTTGAGATGTTCGAAATACATAGGGTGATGAAGTACGAAAACATACAATGACACAATGACCATTAATGTTTTAAGAGAATACTAAGTAAATGATAAAAAATTGGCTTTTGACCAAAATGCGTAGAACTTATAGGTGATTTAGATAGACATTGAATTACGAAAGTTATACTTGGATCATTTACTTAAATTTTTACACAGCGTTTCTAGCACTTTTTAATATTATTTTGCTAATTTTTTTTTTGTTATGTATGCTGTATGAAATATCATATATTACATTTTGACTGCTAACTTAAATTGCACATAATATATACGCGACATATCGACGATTAAAATTATCATTTGAAGTATCACTTTTACATTTCCACGATAACATAAGTTGTATTTATTGCTGCTCAATAGTTTTTTTTTGATTAAGCCCATACAAATTTATTGCGAGTGAAAAAAACCATAAACGCGCATCTTGGCGAAAAATTTCCGAAAAACTAAAAACAAAAAAATGTACGCGCGACATAAACAACGCGATCTGGCTGTCGCAAAATTTAACGTTTCACCATCCGCTTTCCTTCAACTTGACCTCATAAAAATAGATTTTATACTAAAACGAAGAAAGCGGCACAAAACAAATGTTATGGTAGTGAAGAACCAAAAAAAAAAAAAAACATAAATATGAAAACGAGGAAGGTAGCAGGAAGAAAATGCCGTTATAGCGCCAAATTTCAATGTTACAAGGAATGTACTGTCTGAGTATTAGAAAAATGATCAGTAGGTAGTACTCTACAAAACAGCTGTTCTTTATATAAATAAACATACTATACCTAAGCAGATAAAGAAAAATAATTAAAAACATCAAAAGTTTATTTTTGTTTTGCAATTTTGTTTACTTGCGCATTTGGTTGACAGCATTATTTTGAGAAATTGTTTTTTTTTTTGTCAATTTTCGTTTAATGTTTTACTTAATATATTTTACAAATTTAAATTTTTTGAAAATTTTTAATTTTGAAATGTCATAAAAGCAAAAGGTTTTAAGAATCAATTTTGTTAAAAAATTAAATAGAAACAAAATTTTTTCAGAAATTACGTTCTTTCGAGGTTTGAAATAATATATTGAGTGCGTCGTAGTCAACTACCGGTGCAACATGGCCTCGCTGCCCTGCACCATTCCATATTTTATAAATTAATTTGTAAAATATGTTACAATAAATAAATAAAATATTGAGTGCGTAAAATCAGTATCGTATATGTACTAGGGTTATATTTCCTGAAAGCTTTCGTTTTCTGTCAAATATATTCATTAAAAATTCAAGAATATCAACTTGTTCTATGGAATTTTATTTTATTTTTGCAGTATGGGTTTTGTAGTCGAAAATACTTTTTAAGTCCACAAAAGATAAAAAAAATAATGTTTTAACTAGATTTTAGTTTTAAGATTTTTTTTCATGAAAAATAACACGAAAACATTTTTTTTTTTTTTTGTAAAAAACTTTTGTAAGGATGTGACGACCCACAGTTATAAAAAAGAAATTAAATTTCAACAAATATTACTAATAAAACATATTTCTACCTGTTCGGAAATAAATAATTTGTTTTTAAAATTCAGACTTGTTGGAATTTTGGTAAGCTTTGATTCAAAGAAAAAATTATTAATTTCGGACAAGATTTGCGCCTTCTAGCCGTTTTTGAACCAAAAAATATTAAAAAAATTTTTTTTTTTTTTGGGTTTTAAGCCGAACATTTTGTTTCAAATTTATGATCCGCTGATTTGTTGGCAATTAAGTTAGCTCTCATTTAAAAAAGAAAATTGTAAAATTTCGACGGAATTTTCAGACCTAAGCAATTTTTGAACCACAACATATCAAAAAATAGTATTTTATTTTCCATATTCGGTTTCCGAGGATTTGTTGAAATTTTAGTAAGCTTTAATTATAGGAAAAAATTGTTAATTTTTGACAAGATTTGCGGTTTGTAGCCATTTGGAACCAAACAAAAAAACAGCAAAAATTTTTTTTTTTCGAAATTTAACTTAAATAAAAAAAAGTTTTTTTTTAAAAAAAGTTTTGCGCTCTCAGCGATTTTTCGAACCAAAAAAACTATTTGGGATCACTGTGCGGGGGCCCTGTAGGAATTGAAAAATATCGGAAAAAGTCGCTAATTGGAGAGGATTTTTGTTATATGCGCTTAAATTTAACCACACACAAAAAAATAAGGTCAAGATTTTTACAAAATTTAATTTTTTAAGGCGACTAAAAAAAGTCATCAACTTTTACCCAAAAAAAATTTTGCGTTTTACTATTTCAAGGGAAAAAATGTTTTATTTGCCAGGGCTGCCAAGAGTTAAATAATGTCAAAAGTTAGAAAAATGTCGGAAAATTAAAAATTTGGAAAAAGACACAAATGAAATGAAACCAGTTGGAGTAAAATAATGTTTCGGGCCGTCCATAAATTACGTGAGGACGAGGGAGGGGGAGGGGGGAGGGGGTTAACGAAAATCTCACGTCAACTTTTTAATGCAGATTACAGCAAATTACATCTTCACTTCTTCAAATTACAGAACTCACCGAATCTCACCAAGGGAAGGGGAGGTCCGAATTTTCAAAAAAACACCTCACGTGATTTATGGACGTCCCCTTAGAGAATGTTGTAAAAGTCTTAATTGCCGAAAAATTTTCAAAGAACTGAAACTGTAGAAAAAAAAAAATTTAAAGCGTGAAATATTTTGAGAATGTCGAAAAATGCTAAAATGTCGAAAATCGAAAAATTTTGGTAAAACCGTTAAAGATTGAAAATTGCAAATAAGTTTGAAAAAGTCATAAACTGTCGAAGATGTTGAATAAATCGAAAAGTTTGGAAAAAATCGAATAATATTGATAAAACTAAAAAATTTTCAAAAATGTTTTAAAAGCCAAAATTGTGAAAAATCGATGATGTTGTAAAAACTTTACAAAGTCAAGAAATTTTTGAAAAAGTTGTTGAAAAAGTAGAAACATTTTGAAAGCAAAGATGTTCACACATTAAAATTACAAGTTTTTCTTTACCTGTAAAGATGTTAGTGCAGTACTGTACTGCATCTGTATTTTCTAAGATATTGTGAGAAAATATTATCTATCAGCTGGAGTTTTTATAAGCTACCTGTAAACTTTAATGCCTACTGGGTAGACTGGTTTTCTGTGTAACTTCGTTTAGGATGACCACACTACCTGTTTCTTAATGCCGATATCAATTAAAAAGAGTGCTGGTACAAACATTTTTGCACATAATGATAGTACATGTTACATCAAATAAAAGAGAAAAAATCATAATATACTTTTTTGAAAATCTGTAAAATTTGCTTTTTTTCATTTGGCAGCACCGTTCGAATTGCTGAAGTCATTAGAAAATTCTCTCTCGGCACAATAGCATTGAATAGTGAATATTTAATTCAAATTCATTTGCTCTACAATGCAGACTCTTTATGTTACACATTGTCTTCAGCTTTACTAATTTCATCATGTTTGGTAGTTATTCAGACCTATTCTGATTTAGTTCGGAAGTGGAATTAAAGTTCAAATGCCAATGCTATTCTAAGTCTAATGGTCAGGAATTTGCTTTGGGATTTTTTTAGCTGCGATCTTGTGCTGTTACTAGTTCAGATAATTGGATGAATTTCCTATTTTTGGATGATCCTGAAATAAACTTTAAATTTCAATTCAGTTTCTGAATCAAATCCGAAATGGAATCGGAACAGGCCTGATTAATTGAAAAATAGCATATTTAGCATAAAAATTTTTATATCTCGCGAAACACACAGGCTATATGACAAAAGGGCATACAACAAAAACGTTTATTTTGTTCGCTACAAAATTATAGTGGATTTATCTGGTAGATTACATGAGAGGTGGTAATGATAGTTAACATATTGTTGCATAGATCGTTCTAACGGGTGATTTTTTTGCTATTAGTTTTTTCAGTGTAAATTTTTTGACACCTCACGCGGGATTCGTAACATATGTCAACGCCAAAAATTTTTTATCGAAAAATTTTCTTCAGTGACGAAGCTCATTTTTACCTCAATGGGTACGTCAACAAACAGAACTGCCGAATTTGGTCTGAAAAGCAGCCCGAGGCAGTTCAAGAGCTGCCAGTGCACCCTGAAAAATTCACTGTTTGGTGCGGTTTTTGGGCCGGCGGCATCATTGGACCATACTTTTTGAAAAAATAATGAAAATCACAACCATACAGTCGATAGAGCAAGGTACCGTGCGATGATTAACGATTTTTTTTTTGCCCAAAATGGAAGAATTCGACTTGGTTGACATGTATTTTCCATGCCATACGGCACACGATACCATGAACCCATTGAGAGGCGAGTTTGATGAGCAATTAATCTCACTTTTTGGTGTAGTCTATTAGCCGCCAAGATCATGTGATTTAACCCCACTAGACAATTTTTTGTGGAGCTATGTGAAGTCTCTCGTATACAAGGACAAGCCAGCCACAATTGCAGCCCTGGAAGACAACATTACAGCTGCTATTGGTACCGGAAACCGGCCGAAATACTGGAAAATAAATGCAAAAAATTTGAGTTTACGGATGCACCACTTCAGGCGTAGCTGCGGGAAACATTTGCATGAAATAATCATTGAAAAGTAAATGGCAGGAATTGATGTATCGCTCCAAATAAATATTTCCCTCACTATTGCAAATTTTCTGTTCTTTTTTCAATTTTCTAAAACCAAACGCTTAAGAAGTCACGAAGTCACAATCGTTTACTTTTTTCTTAATTTTTGAAATAAAAAAACTTCCACTGTTCAATGACTATAAAAATTAATAAAATACATTGTTTGAACTTACCTTTTAAACATATGCAATAGTTGTTGTTGTTGTTCGTAGTGCTTTTGTTCCAACGCCTTTAAGTTTTCACCAAATTCAATTATTGCTGACGACACTATCATACGTTTAGCACTTTTATCACAAGCACTTTTAATAAAATCACAACTGTTATTGTTATTATTAATCGGGTTGTCGTTGCTGTTGTTGTTGTTGTTACGTATACACTGTTTATTATTGTTGTAGTTGTTGTTGTTACTATTTTGTTTATATTTATTATTATTATTATTTATTTCACTAATTGATTTGTTATTGCCACCAATTAATTCACCGTATTGGCATAAATCTTCAGTTATTTTCAATTCACTATCACTATCACTTTCAATTAACACCAAGTGTTTATTAAACGATTCAACTAAAAATGTTGGTTGTTCATTGAAATTCAAATTGAAATTGAATAAAATCCTTAGATGTGGATCACGTGGTGTGTAATAGAGGAACACTTTATTCGATTTGCTGCTGTTGTTGTAAGTACGGTGATTATTTTTATTGTTGTTGTAATCAATTGATGAGAGTGATGCTTCTGATGAAGATGATGATGATAATGATGACGCACTAATTAACGTTGACTTATTACTGATTGTTTTTGTTGTTGTTGTCAAATAACGTGACTTTGTCCGAATGTCATTCATTAAGGATGTTAATTTTTTTATCACAGTCCTGAGAAGAAATTGAGCGTTGAATTTGAAAATTGAGATGAAAAAAGTAACGACGACGACGATAAGCGATAGGAATATTGACGATTTAAATGATGACGACGACAACGACGACGAAAATGATGATGATGCTTTTTTTAATAAAAAATTGTATTGCTTTACGATTGTTGTTGTTGTTGTTCTTGTTGCTGCTATTGTTTCAAACGCTGTTGTTGTTGTTGGACATATAAGTGTTAACGCTTTATTTACTTTTTTTGTTGTAGTTTGTTTACTATTTATTTTTGTTGCTGTTGTTGTTTTCGTTTTAAATTTTGTTGCTCGTTTACTTTGTGGCGTCGTCCACTTCAACAACGTTTTTGGTGAAATCGTACAAAAAATTGGAACCAACATGCGGCAGTTGTTCAGCAAATTTATCAAAGAGATGTTTAATTCGGTATGCGATTTTGTTTGTTGTTTTGGTATGAATACAACAATTACTCGGTTTTAAATAAAATAATCAAAAAATGAAAATAAAAATTAAAAGTTTCTCTGCTTTTTTCTACAATACACAGCAGTGCTGAGTGACCGCTGATGCTTTCTTTTGATATATAAATTTTTGGTTTTAAAACTATCGTTGCAGTTGATGTCAAATAAGCAGGTCTTTTAGCGTTCCACCTGACATATTTGCTGTTGTTTTTGAATTTTTATAACAAAAAATAAATTGATTTCGTTGAAGATGGGGCTGGTGGACAGATGTATTTATTGAAGCGATTGATTAGCGCAATTTTATTTAGTTGGTTTTTGACAATCTTCTAATGTTTAACTTTTCTCGTAATCAATGAATGATGAATGCGTTGCACAGCAACGACAAAATGTCGAAGAAAAAAAGCTGAAAAGAAAGAGAAAAAATAATTGATTAAAAATATGAGTATAAACAAAATTTTGCAAAAGTTAGTAATACAGAACTTGATAAAAAAATACATATGAACATAAGACTGACACAAAAAAAAAAACCCATTCTCTCTCCAAGGGATATTGAATTTATTGGCAATATTTTATCTTTCATTTGCTATTGAATTTTTATATAAACAGTTTAGGGCAATCAGCTCCAGAAGAGCTAAATAAGGCAGCTGAAAATCGCTAATCACTTGATTAAAAGAGCCAATGCATAAATTTCGCTAAATTGCAAGAATTGAAAAAAATCAATGCCATAGAATAACATTTTTCATCGAAATAATTAACTTTTTTTCAACTTGGTCATCTCTGGTTTCAGTGTTGCCAACCTTTAGAAAAGCTACATCCGCCGAATTTTTTGTGCCAGTCTAATATACTTACGTATGTACATTAGGGTGATTCAAATTTTTTTTTTTTTGTTTTTTTTAAGGTGCTGTTGCTTAAAAAGTAAGTTTATGATATGAAGAAAAAGTTCAAGAAATTTCAGCTCGGTAACTCAATTTTATAAGGTGGCGCCGGAGCCTGTTAGTTTTACATGTAAATTGTATGGAAAAATTATTTTTTACAAAAAAGGTATCTAAATGAATAAGTGATTAGTGTTGTTGAGCAGAAAAGGATCGTTTTTTGACGTAATTTTTTACGCTGAATCCGAATCTGGCCTCAGAATTGACCCATTATGCCGGAATCCTGAAATATTTGAGGTTAATTACCTCAAACATGATGTTTTTTGTCTACTTTCGAGGTCATGTATAGGATTCAAAGAAAGTTGATCAGCTTATTTTTAACAAAAGCATCATTTAGTACCATCCTTGCCCTTTAAAATGAGCTTTCAAGTGGTGATCTGTGATATTTCCTTGCAAAGTTATAGCCATTTCAAAGTGACATGAATTGGATGCCCTACAAAGGGTTGCAACCCAACAATATTAACCAACGGGTTTCAAATTCATGTCACCTTGAAATGGTTGCAACTTTGCAAGGAAGCATCACAGATCAACACTTGAAAGCTCATTTTAAAGGGCAAGGATGGTACTAAATGATGCTTTTGTTAAAAATAAGCTGATCAACTTTCTTTGAATCCTATACATGACCTCGAAAGTAGACAAAAAACATCATGTTTGAGGTAATTAACCTCAAATATTTCAGGATTCCGGCATAATGGGTCAATTCTGAGGCCAGATTCGGATTCAGCGTAAAAAATTACGTCAAAAAACGACTCTTTTCAGCTCAACAACACTAATCACCTATTCATTTAGATACCTTTTTTGTAAAAAATAATTTTTCCATACAATTTACATGTAAAACTAACAAGCTCCGGCGCCACCTTATAAAATTGAGTTACCGAGCTGAAATTTCGTGAACTTTTTCTTCATATCATAAACTTACTTTTTAAGCAACAGCACCTTAAAAAAAACAAAAAAAAAAAATTTGAATCACCCTAATGTACATATATGTACTATAAACATACGTTGTAAATAGGGTAAGTAGCACAAACTTTGTGCAACTTTAAAATGATCAATATGAGCTGCTTATGTTAGTGATAACTAAATTAACATACACTTCTACCACTTCTATCAGATTATTGAGAATTATCTAAAATATATATTTAAAAAATTTAAGAATGAACTCCATATATTTTTAACATAAACGTTACAACAAAATCAAATTAAATGTTCTTAAGTTATTGACAAAATAATATTTTTTCTTCTAGTGGCAAAGTTTATAAGTTTAAAATATTTTTTGCAATTAACATTTATTCTATTTATATAAAATTGCTTATATGAAAATAGTTTGTAACGATTTGGCGCAAAATATACTGAACCGATTTTAAAAATTTCTTTTTTAAAACAATATATTAGTGCTAGAAAAGGTTATTGCATACTTTTTATTTTTTGAAGTTCAAAGCACACTAGGAAACTCTGTATAAGAAATTCTTGACTATTTTTGTTTGTGATTTTTGTTTTGCGTTTGCGACAAACGACAAATTCTGTACCTCGATTCTTTCGTTTTTTCCCCTCTTGCCAACAAACTAAAAGAATTTTCAAAAAGAATTTAGATTATTTTTATTGTATATAGTCCCTTTTATTGCTTATCTATTAAATTCTTTCATTAAAATTATTTGCTGTTTCTAAGTATACGATTAAGTTAATTTTTTCTTCAACTTTTATCAACTGCTAAAACTTTGTTGATAGTACTTATAAATTTATTACTATAGGTATTAAGATATCAGCAAAGAAAAGCACTTAAGAGCAACACGAGTTCAAATAAACTTAGAATTATTTTCACTTTTTGAAAAGTTCATGTAGTTTGAAGAAAAAAAAAAAGATTACAGATTAAGAAAGAAATTCCTGACATAATTTTGTCACATTTTTTTCAGTGTATTTTATTTTTTCTTAACAGCTCAAGTAATAAAGTCAATAATGAACTATTTTTTTTTGTCAGTCTACTAATTTTTAAATAAAATAAATTTTGAAAAAAAAAAATTTTTTTTTTTTCATAAATTGTTAGTATAGATAGCCCTTTACGACTATGTCACCAAACTCTAAGAACATAATTTCAAGTATTTCTCATATTATAGCGTGAAAACATGACGCTTCTATTCTTTTCGTTCGAGCGCTCTCAAAGGTATCGTTGAGCAATTTTAGACTTTTTCTTTCAAAACCATATTTTTCAAATTCACGAACACGATAACTATGAAAGTTATTGATCTTCCTGAAATTTTGCACAAATCTTTTTAATGATAATTTTTTTTATAAATTTGTTGAAATAATAGTTTTTTCGAAGCAAAAATGATCGAAAAATTCGGTCGAAAATTTAAATTAATTTTATACAGTGTTTGATTTTGAAAAATATTTTAAAGGTCAAAATATTTAAAAAAAAAAAAAAATAATAATATAACGTGCTGCTCGATTAACAAAACTTTAAAAAAAATCAAAAATTTCTACTACTTACTTGAAACAACTAAGTCCGCCATTAAAAATTATTAAGCCAACTGCTGGACGCATGCGCATTACGAATTCATCACAATTTTCTTAATCACAAACGAAAACGTGCAAAAATGTATCAGCGTTAGGGAAGAATATATTTTTCTTTAATTAGCACACAAATTGTATATTAGTACAACGAAAGCGATTTTAGTTTGAGAACAACAACAAAAACAACAATATTTTTTTTTTAACAAACAGCAAAAATATATACCCACGTACTTAAGTCAACGTTTACACACAGAAACTCTTTTTGAAAATTCTTCTTGTTCGTAGGAAAGAGGGGACAAACGTAAGAGATGAGGTACAGGATTTTTCGTTTGTTGCAAACGCAAAGCAAAAATCACAAAAGAGAACAAACAAGAATTGCTTTCACAGAATTTCCTTGTGTAAACGTTGACTAACTAAAAGTAGTAGAGAATATTCTGCCTATCGAAACCTTATGTATGGAGGGCTGGATCAAGTGAAAAATTCTGCAACCCAGAATCGTGCTAATTGAGTTAGATAGAGTTATAAAGTTCTGAATCAATATGTTTGATTGAGATTGAAAAAATGTTTTAGGAAAAGAAAAGGACTTCACAAGGACAACTTCAAAATGCATTTTGAAGTTTTTTACGATTGAAGTAAAGTTACAAAATGTTATCTATACTATTATATAAAATTGCTTACATGTTTGTAACGCTTTGGCGCAAAATATACTGAACTGATTTTAATAATTTCTTTTTATAAAAAACATATTTGTGCTAAAGAAGGTTATTGCATACTTATTTTTTTAAAGTTAAATCCCTTTTTTTCTATCGTTTATATTTGGCTTCGAAGTTCAAAGGACAAATTTTCTTTCAATTGTTGTTTTTTTTTGTTTCTTTTGAATAGAGAAGATAGAATGAGATGTTAAAAGAGTAATTTCATTATGAAAAAAAACAACGAGACGTGCGCGTGCAAAGCCGCGGCCACCACTAGTTTTCAATACTTTTCAAACTCAAAATGAATTTAAAGTTGTTTGTGTTAAAAATAAATAGAAAAAATTTTATTTTTGCTATTTTCAAAATTTTCAATGCTAGAAAGAAAGGGAGGGTAGGAAGAAAAAGTTTGTGTCGATTTAGTAGCATCATCAGTGGTAAGTTTGAGTTCATTGTGCGATATCAGCATTCAATTTCAGATGCATTTAATTTAATTTATAAACTTTGATTAAATTTCTATGTTATCTTTAAGGAAGAAAAAATATTAAAATTTTTCTAGGGTTTCGTTGAGTTATTTTATAATAAAAGTCAACCATACTATAAAAACAGAAATAATAAATCTTATCAATTTTATGAAAAAGCAAACAAAACCAAAAAAAAAAATACAACAAAGAAAACAGAAACTAAAAGTAGCACATGAATTAAAAAAAATAAATAATATATGCATGAAAACGTTTGTTTTACTTATCTATAAAGATAATGTTTATAATTTCTAATTTTGTTGCTTAAGTTATGCGGCAAATTATTGTAAACTTGAACTGGAAATGCTTTGAATCATTTGGAATATAAGAGTTTTTGAAAAGCTAAGTCCATATAATGAAAATTCAGAAAATTAATAATTGAGTTTTTGAAGCCATTGCAACTCAATTTTGAAGATTTAGTGAATAGAATTTGAAAGTTTTATGAATGAAAATTAAATTAAGAATTTCATAGTAAAAAAAAAAACAAAAAAATCCTGACGATTTAAGGCACAACTGCTGATTTTGATGAAATTTGATGCAGAAATAGTTTGAACTCTAAGAAAGAGCATTAAAAGCGGGTGTGGTACCGCCCTTAAAAGGAAAAAAACACTTTTACGGCTGAGCCGCTACACCGATTTCGAAAAAAATTTAATATCCAGATAGATTGAACGTTTAGGGAAGATATCTGCATTTTAATGGGCGGTGTCACGCCCCTAACCAAAAAATATGTTTCTAAAGCTATATTAATGGATGAAATTTGGTATGTCGATAGATTGAGGAAAGCTATTTGTTTTTAAGTGGGCGGTGTCACGCCCATAACAGTTTCTTAATACAAAGAAGTATTTTTTGTTATTTTGAATTTTCAACACGGTATGTTTAAAAAGACTACAAATTCAGTTTTCTTCATACGCAATTGGAAAACCAAAAGGTCATAAAAGGGGGAAAAAAATGCATTCACTACTTTTCTTTGTTTCGAATCTGCACTTGATCGATATTTTTACTGTTTGTACGATGAAATTTTTTTTCAAATAGATTCCAAAACGTAATATTCACGTTATTACAAAAGGGAAGGGAACTAACAAATCAAAGTTCGATTTTTTGCTGAGTAAGTGGATATTTTTTTTTTGTTTACAGCGTACACCACATTTTCGACTATTTATATGTTTTTGAATGGAGCATTTAATTTTTATAATTTTACTTTTTTAACGCACAGTTGATTTTGTAAGCAGCATTTCCCACTTACTTCAAGTGCTGCCATGACACTAATTTTAAATTAAAAATTTAATTGAAACATAAAATTCACAAATTAACATAACAATGGCAAAAACATCACACTTTTATTTATCATTTAAGAAAGAAAAAAACGCACAAACGCACCGCGTTTCATGCTTTTTTTTTCAGTTGCTCTCACTTTCAACGAAACGAATTCGCGCGCAGCTACAACGCGTTACTACCAGAGCTGTTTGTGTATCTGGATTAGAACGCGCGTGCTTTTTTCTGTAGCTGCTGATCCGACCGAATAACGCGTTTAATATTTGAACTCCATTCTAAAGTATCCTAAAATCAAGACTAAATCCATTTCGTCTTTGGAACGACTGTCTGAGTTATAAGCGTCAGAGCTTTGTATTTCTTTCAATAATACGACAATCATCGTGGTTCTTGCTGTTGTTGTTGTTGTTGTCATCGTCTCTCGTGTCGATAGACTTTGCAAATGTTGTAATCGTTAGGTTTAATCTATCGTAAGTTACTAGAATTTCTTATCACAAAAAATTATTCGTTTTAAACATACGTAGTATGGCTAAGTGTTTTAATAGTTTTAATATAAATTTTCATGAGGGCTTGCATTTCATTTTATTGTTGTTTTATTGTATTTGTATGTTATAGTACCTAATTAATAAATTCTTATCACTTTAATCAGTTGTTGTATACGTAATAATTTGAAGTTTTTATTCGTTAAATACTTCTTCACTTCCAAGAGCAAAGAACAAAGGGAAGTAGATTGGTTTATCAGGTGATTTAAACAACCAACATTTTTTTTTTGAAATCAACTTTGGTTTGTGAGATATTTCAAAAAACAGTTTTCGAAGACATGAAAAGACTCCAAAAAAGGATTTTATTTAAAAAGTCGTACCTTACAGAAATATATTAAAAAAAATTTTATTCAATTTTCATAAATATAGTCAATAGAAAACTTAAGAGGTAAAAAATCGAGAATTGTAAACTCCTGATAGAAACGTTTATAGGCTTACATATGTATGTTTATAATACTTTTAATATACCCAACGAGAAATCTGGAAGCAGCTGCCAAGGAGAACACGTCAGATGTGTTTCTTTGGAAGCAATTAATTCGAAAATTTATTTGTTTTAAAAAAAAAAACTTTTATTCCGCATCCACTGAGGTTTGAACCTAAGCATTCTGTGCTGTTACATGAGCAGTTTAACGACATCAGTCAAGCTGTTATATTTATATTCCTTAAAGTATATTATATGAATTATCAAGTGGCAACTATAGAAATCAAAGACTCAACACCCCATTTTTACAAAAAAGTATTGTAGTTTTAATCTCTCTTAAATAAATAATAGTAATAGCTCTGGCATACAGCAGAAGGCCTAGGTTCGAATTTGACCGGTGAATTTTTGTTTTATTCAATTTAAGCTCAATGTGCTTCTACTCAACATCCAAGAAAGCGCATAAGGGCAAGTCTATAAATTACGTGAGGTTGTTTTTAAAAATTCGGATCGCCCCCTTCCCTTGATGAGATTTGGTGAGTTCTGGCGGTCCTCCCCCCTCCCTTCCGTGAGACTTTCCTTATAATTTTTAGATGTAATCTGCTATAATAATGTACTATACTCTCTGCATTGAAAAGTCGAAGTGAGATTTTCGATGACTACCCTTCCCTATTTTGACTCACGTCATTTATGGACGGCCCCTTACATATGCTTTCGAAGATATGCATCCCCGCAATGACATCGTATGTTAAAAAAGATAAGCAGTGAGAAGTGCATTGGAAGCAGTTAGTGCTTCACTTGAAGCACAACCAAAGCGCTTCGAACGCGCTTCCGTTACCCAGTGGACACATACTTTTGTATATATGTATGTAAGGCTGAAAACAAATTTCTCTAAAATTCTAAAAGTTTAAAAGAAAAAACTGAAATTTAGGTCTTTTTTTTTAATAAAATGTTTATATTTCTAACCGAGGAAAATTTTAAAATGATCCACAAGAAGAAATAGTGTGCATTTGCATAGCTTTGCAAAAGAAACACTTAACCAGAGAAGCCGAATTTCAAATTTTATTCGTCTGATTCAACTGCAAAACAGAAAAATAAAAAAAATAAAAACTGTTAATATACCAAAAGATACCAATCCTTTGACGTTTTCACAAGTAATTCAATAGTTCTGTTATCTGGCATAGATTGCAGCAGTCTTAGTGCCACACATTACGTGGACCCATCTTAAACTTTGGTGTTTATTTTCTTTCGAACTCTACATAACGTCAACATCCTTTTTTTTATGGGCAATGCAAATGCCACAGTTTAATCAGCTACATTAAGGGGAGAATGTTCAACAGTGGTGCAATTTCTAATTTTGTCTAAAGTTGTTTATTTTTTAAAATTTAAATCTTGCGCGACCTTTTAAAATGAAACATTTTACTTTTGTAGTTTTTTAGCTAGACTAGAAATAGCTTGGACAAACAATAGACGCAAGTGGGCAGATTCTGACAAGAGGGCGTGGCAACTGTCATTTAATTAAAAAAATTGAAATCACTATACTGAGAGCCAGTGGCGTGGCAAAAATAAAAATTAAATTTTAAGCATTTCACGCGCACTTCTGCTGTTGAAGCTGCGTAAGGTATATAATTTTTGGCGAGGCCAAAGATAACACCCTTGCTAGTTATTTATTATGTTTGTACATACATATGTATGCATATTTACAGAAAAATTTTATAAATTAAGTAACCAAGAATATAACAATCAAGGGACCTTCAGTTGATTTTGATATCATTTACATCTGTGTTTGCGCTTACCAGCTAAGGCAGTGCATTTTATACAAACAATTAACATGAAATTAAACTCAACTTACAAACACTGGCGATAAAAATAGGCATGGAAAACTATTATATTATTTTTTCACTAATTTCAATTTTGATAAAAATTTCTGCAACAAAGTAAATATTATACTCACAATCTTATGTGAAATATTTTGTTTTGCTAAGCCTTTATAGTTCTGGAGGTATAGTCACAAAAAATTGACTCACACTCAGTTACGCAATTTTCTAATGAGCATATGTATTTGATTGGTTAGTGATCGCTTGAACACAATGATGCCGGCTTGCGGCTCAGTCGGCGGAAAAGGGTCGCACAGTGGGGCCGAATGAAGTATTTTCGGACAAAATTTATTCTCCAGCTCAACATTAAATATCGCTCACTGAAATCTGGTAATGCTCACAACTCCAGCCACAACTGTAAATTCTTTCTACAAAGAGATGGCCGCTTTGTAGGCAGCTTGCCTACATCTCCATATACAATGTGTAACAAACGAAAGGCGATTGCTTAAAACATCGCTTACTAAGTGCATACAAAGCATGCAGCCTACAGGCAAGACCCCATACATCTTCATATACAAAGCAGGCAGCCAGCAAGCAGACTGCCTACAGCTCCATATACAAAGCAGGCAGCCAGCAAGCAAACTGCCTACAGCTAAATATACAAAGCAAGCTGCAAGAAAGCAAATAAACAAAATATCACAGCAATAATTTCATTTGTGACACATACAACACAAAAGGTATAGCTTTTCATGCATGAAAAATCAGAGTACTCTATCGATTTGCCGCTGGGATATTTCTAAGCCCTGAAAGGTAATAAATTGACGAAGTGTTACCTTTACAAAAAAAAATTTAGAGAAATTTTTTTATGAAAAACTTGTCCGAATATTTTGAAGTTTTTACTTATATGAAAGGTGCCACGCCCAATGGGTACACTTTTTTCTGGTACTATGTCGAAGCATTTTCGTATTTATGTGAAATTTGTTTTCATTCTTTCAGTATAGCGTTTTAAAGGTTTTGAGTTTTGGGGGAGTGCTACGTCCAATTGTTGAAAATAACCTATTTTTTGCCCACAATTTTTCGCAATTATTTTACTGTTTGTGTGAAACTTGGTTTTATTACCTCTTGCGAAAATTCGCGTACTTTTTGTATAGAACTTTTCCAAGTTATCGCCCATTTTCAAGGTTCATGTTTGAAGATGCAGGTTTTCTCGTAATCGTGGTTTCTACATACAGACACACAGAAAGACGGACATGGCCTAGTCGACTCAAGTGATGACGCTAGTCAAGAATATACATACTTTCGCATACTTGCCACGCCTCCTTCTTTACGTTACAAACGGAATGAGAAAGTCAATATACACTGAGTGTAGGGTATGCAAAGGCATTTTCCGTAACTACGCGCTTTGATTAACGCGATATAGAAAGCATTTGCTATAAAAATAAAAAAATCTTAAAGATTTATACCAGCGTTTGTTAGAATTGCTTAAGATTAAAGTGACCTATTTTAAAAAAAAAAAGAAAAACAATCAATTTATAACCATAAAAGATTGATAAAAAGACTCTGGTTAAATCTGGAGCAAACTCAAACTCTAATCAGTCTATGTTATTTATTTTAAGTATACTCATTTTTTTATAAAAAAAAGTTCGTTGTTGGTTGTTTTTTTCTTCTAAACAAATGTCACCGTGAACTTGTAATAACTGGTTGATTACGATGTTGCAACAGCAATTTTTATGGGGGTTACAAGGTTAATACATACGAACGGGTTGGTCAACAACCTTGGCAAAAATTTTATAGCCAGCGTCGTTTTATGGTAAGTATGACATGGGGTTGGTGGACTGACTGCAAACAGTTGCCGGCATTGTTGAAGGTGGCGTAAACACGTTACCAACCTAAGTTTATCAAGATACACAGCAACTGTTGCTACTCTGCCGCTTGAGCTGTAAAATGATATTCAATAAATCAATTAGGAGTAACACTAGAGTGTGGAAATTTTCAATTAATAAATGTAAAACAAATGAATGTATGAATGCATACATATGTATGTGCCATGCTTTAAATGGAATTTTTTTTTTTTTTAAATGAATATATAAATGTTTGAATTGCAATTTTATAGTTCATAAGTGGCAGCAAATTAATTGCCACTTAAGTGCTCATTTATTAATTTTTTATATTGACTGTAAAATGTTAGGGGAGAGCCGGAGCGAATTTTATTGATTAATGGAGCTTCAATTATGCTTATAGTTATAGCGGGTGATTTTTTTGCTATTTGTTTTTTCAGTGTAAATTTTATGACACCTCACGCGTGATTTGTAATATGTGTCAACGCCAAAAATGCTCAGTTAGGTATGTCATTTCCCTATCAAGCGAACAGCTCTTGCAAATTATTGGATTATATTATCAAAATTCATGCTCTGCGAGAAATGTGAAGAAAAATTTTCTTCAGCGACGAAGCTCATTTTTGGCTCAATGGGTACGTCAACAAACAGAATTTGATCTGAAGAGCAGCCAGAGGCAGTTCAAGATCTGTCAATTGCAGCCCTGGAAAACAACATTACAGCTGGTATTGTTGAGATATCGGCCGAAATGCTGGGAAAAGTATGCCAAAATTGGAGCTTACGGATGGACCATCTCAGGCGTAGCCGCGGGCAACATTTACATTAAATAATCTTTAAAAAGTAAATGGCAGGAATTGATGTATCGCTCCAAATAAATATTTCATTAATTTTTGCAAATTTTGTGTTCTTTTTTCAATTTTCAAAAACTTAATGCTTAAAAAATCTTAAAAAGTTTTTTACTTTCAGGGGAAGTGTCACGCCTTTTAATTACATAGCTAGAAGATAATGATTATAAAAACATTCGTTAGGCATTTAATTTCTTAAACCCTGAGGTAACCTATAATTTATGGAACAAATCTTGCGGTTTGTATAGATTTGTGCAAGCAGTAGGCGATTCTTAAATCAATTTCGAACTTCAAGTTCCAAGCCTTACGTGTATACAAAATGTGGCCTAATCGATAAAGTGTATGTTCTTTTGTTGGTTAAGCTTCAAGTTAGTTAAATCAAATGTTTTAGATGAAATTCTGTACTAATCGATAGATTAGATTCAGATTTCTTCTGAATATTGGAATGGCTCGGTTTTTGATAAAAATTATTATTCTTATTGAAAGAAAAAGGCTAAAAATGGATTTTTGAAATCTCCAGGGAGAGTCATCTCTTGTCCGGCCATCGGCCAATTTTGAATAAAATGTTTAGTAAATTATTTATTATACTTATTGATGGCGATAGGTTGAAAACTGATTTTGTATGTACATCAGTCTCAGATAGGTCCGTTACGTTCTCATTACTGGTAAAGAAATTTCAAAGCTCGAAAACGAAAAAAAACGGGCGAATCTGGACCCAGAAGCCTATATTTCTTAGAGCATAAAAATTTATTTTGACGCCATAAATGGAAAAAGTTTCAAAATGCATTTTGGACAACACCAGGGGCGGCTCCGGGTCCGTTATACATCTCCATGTAAAGGGAATTCGAAGTTTTCGAACCTTATCTATTTCAATTAAAATAGCAAAAAAATATTGTTCAACAAATTGAGCACAAAAAACCTAAAGTCTGACAATTGTAATTTTATTAAAAACTCGGGTCCAATATATCATCTCATATTAAAGGACATCAAAATCGCTCTCCAATGACATATAGATGATAACATTTCCCCAAAACGACAGAAATAGCATAAAATAGCAAATATTTAGAACTGCAGGGCGCTATATATCCCATTTGTGAATGACGCGTCTCCTACATTCCAAGCTACAAAGGGTGACTCGAACCAGTTAATTTCATGTATTAAGGTAGAGTTAGACTTCCTCTGCAGACATCGAATGGCAACAACATGGGAACAGAAGGAGCTTGTTTTTTTTTTGCTCATCAATCAATCATTTGTATGCATTTTTAATATAACGCATTTTTTATTTTAATCAATAAATTTTTTTAAAAGGGGCCCCTTTTCAGTCTTTGGCCCCGCGCCGCTAAAAGTCGAAAAACATCGCTGTACAAAACAAAATTTTCAAATGATGCTTTCAATTAAAATAAAATTTGCGAAAGATGAGAATATCGGTGAGCTGCCGCTCAGTATTTAAAGTATCCTAAATTTTTACTTAAAATTGATTACAAAAACTCAGTACATGTCAAGCTCTAAAGTGCACAGATAAAAAACGTATTATAATAAATAAAAGTTGTAATAAGTAAAGTTGAAAACAAGCACAAAGTTAAAGTGCTGCATTTAAAAAGGGAGGACCTTCAAAGTTTTATTGCTACTTCAACCTCACTTTTCTACAGTTTGTGAAGAAAAAACAAAAACAAAAACCACACCTTCCAAAATAGGTACACAAATGCTAACATGTGCCCTTTGCATGGTAGTACGTGTCTTTGCTTATATTTATTATGAGATAAACGGATGAACGTTAATTATTCTCTCAAGTATAATAGCATAGGGGGTGCAAGGATGTGCTAAAAAAAAACTTAATCATCATCACATGTCGAGAAAAAAATTTAATGTTTCAAACGTTTAATCATAAAACAAAAAGACGCTCTGTGGAGGGGTTAGTATGGAACGGCGGCCATAAACAGTAATGATTGTCTTGAGTCTTGAGATTTGGCACAGTTGCATTTTAGTTAAAAAAAACAACAAAAATTTATGAATATGAAAAAATCGGTTCACGGACACGCCTACATATCATACAAAGATGGGATGTAGTTGAGACCTTTGCTTCAATATGGATATCAGTTTCCCATTAAATTGGCAATGCTGATTTCAATTGTGCGATATCTTTTATAGTCTACAAGTTATTGGAGATAAAACATAATGTATAAAAAAAATTTCCAAGTCCGAGGATATAAATTTTTTTTTTTCTGTTTGAAAATTTTCCACTTTTATCATTTTTCATGCTAATTTTTGAAAAATCCGTACAATTCATATATAGACGATAAACGAAAAATAAATTGATTTTTAAAAAGTGTAACTTATACTCTTAAAAAGTAAAAATAGTGCAGAAAAGATTTGCCTTTAATAAAAATAGCTCACTTGCGACATTATTTATTGAAAAATGTCATGACACATTGAAGTTAACTTTAAGCCAGCGATTGACAACTCTTTAGAAAACAAAATCAAATCGATGTACTTTATGAGTTACAAGTTTTGTTTATAGCCGCACAATGATTTAGCTGCGACTTAAAATAGTTTCATCACCTTAGCGTTAAACACTTGACTGCACCTACTTGTGATAGTTTTAATTTTTGAAAATATCACTCATCACATAAATTTTGCAATGACAGCTATTGCACTCGCATGACTGAAAATAAAACAATCACTAATCTGGCGCTGGCTCGCCCTAAAGTCTTGCAGCAATTTATTTGACACTTGAACTCAGAAATTAAAGTGTTCGACTTTAGTGTCAATTTATTGACAGTTAACAAATTAATAGCGCTGTTGTTGTCATGAATAAATAACTCTTTAATGGGTAGCTAAAGTTAGTTGAGGACATTGCAATAAATAAATAAACCGAATGCGTGTTAAGAGAATAAGTTAATTCTTGTTTATTAGACGGTCTTGTTAAACATTTACAACTGATACAATGAAAACTTTCATCACATACGTAAGTTATTTTCCATGGACATTCTTAAGTTCTTCGCTTGTAGAGGAAAAATCAGTCGAAAAATTTTATTTTATTTATGCGAAACGAAACAATGATTGACAGATGTTGAGTGAAGCAGCGCTTACATCGGTGTGAAGAAGAGATAATGACGTGAAAATATGGTGTATGTTGATACAAAGAATTAGATGCTAAATCATGGCTTACAATCGAAAACTATTTTCAAAAATTCTTATTTGTTGGCAAGTGGAGAAAAACGCAAGGGTCGCGTATAACGTCGTTGTAGCGGGTGATTTTTTTGGTATTTGTTTTTTCAGTTCAAATTTGATGACACCTCATGCGTAATGTGTAGTATGTGTCAACGCCAAAAATGCTCAGTAAGGTTTGCCATTTTACCATGGATAGACTAAGAAACGAACAGTGCTTGCAAATCATTGAATTTTGTTAGCAAAATTGGGCTTTAGAAAAGTTGGATAAGATCCAATTTTTTATCGAAAAATTTTCTTCAGCGACGAAGCTCATTTTTGGCTCAATGGGTACGTCTACAAACAGAAAACAATGAAAGTTTGAACGTTACAGTCAATGGAGCAAGGTACCGTGCGATGACTACTGACTTTTTTTTGCCCAAAATGGAAGATTTGGACTTGGTTGACATATGATTTCAACAAGACGGTGCCACATCCACGCGATACTATGGACCTATTGAGAGGCAAGTTTAGTGAGCAAATAATCTCACGTTTTGGAGCAGTCCATTGGCCGCCAAGATCATGCGATTTGACCCCACTAGACTATTTTTTATGGGGATACGTGAAGTCTCTCGTGTACAGGGACAAGCCAGCTACAATTGCAGCCCTGGAAGACAACATTACAGCTGCCTTTGGTGAGATACCGGCCGAAACGCTGGAAAAAGTATGCCAAACTTGGAGCTTACGGATAGACCACCTCAGGCGTAGCCGCGAAAAACATTTACATGAAATAATATTAAATAATTAAATGGCAGGAACTGATGTATCGCTCCAAATAAATATTTCATTCACTATTGCCAGTTTTCTGTCTTTTTTTCAATTTTCAAATACCAAACGCTTAAAAAATCACCTTTTATTATAAAAATTTTGTAAAATTTAAGGGATAAGCTCATATATTCAGGTATATCATATACATTAAGAGAAATATGTCAAAAAAATTAAGAATATAGTTCAATTGATAGTACCCAACCTATTAAAATTTCGAAAAAAAAACATACAAATGTTGCCCCAAAAAAAAAATTCAAAACAAAAAAACCAAACTATAAATTATTTACGTACTAACCTTTTTTTCGCAAAATGAATATAACACAGTCCACAGAGTTTGAGTTGTAGCTGAAATAAAAGAAGGAAAATATATAATAGTGATATAAATAGTTTTAGTTGCAAAAACTTAAGCTTATTTTCACTATACTAATCAAAGGCTAGCGAACGTATTTTGTTACAATTATCACTGTTTATAACTTAAGGAGCTAAGTTAAAATTGACCGAATTTAGTGAATTAAATTAATTAAAGGTTACTCATACGACATGTTGATTCAAATTTACCAGCTAAAAGATAATTTATAGCGATCTAAGTTGCAAGTAGTTGTTAAAAATAAAAATATTTAACATTTTCATTAAATAACGCTTAATTTCTACATGATGATGATATTGGTTCTTGTGTCTGCCGCGACATGCACAAGTAAAATTATGAAAACTTAGCTCAACTCAACCGTAAAATGAATAAAAAGGAAATTGATAAAAAAAAAATAAAAACCACAAAGTTTCTGTTAAAAAGAGTGCAGTAATACAAAAAAAAAAAAACTACAGCAAAATGCACACAGGAACATTTAAAAACAGACAGTCAGCTAACAATGTTGCCAACACAACTATAAAAAAAAATCCCAAAGTGGCTAAAATGCAGCAACAGAATAATACAGGGTTATTTTTAGATTTTTCACGATGATGCTTTGCAACAAAAGTAAAAGGGTTGACTTTTCACCAGAGAGAGAGAGAGAGAGAAAGCGAAAGAGAGGGTTTAATAATTTTATCTGCTACAAAAAATGCACTTATATACATAATAGTATGTTGGTATGTAAAATTATTGCACTGAAATTTAAAAAAAAAAGATTCATACATGCGAACGAATTACGAGTAAAGTATTAAATATTTTAAGAGAAAGGGGAGCGGCGTGCGAAAGCGAAAAGTAGAGAGGCAACTAAAAATAGTTGCTTAATTAAGGTCAACACTAATTGCAGCAAACAACGAAGGACATTAAAACGGCGTCAACATCAGCATAGTCGACATTCTAAAATGAATCCGTAGGGTGCATGCAAAGTAATTTTACTGCACTCTTATCAAGGATATATGTCGGTAGGGGGACAACAGTGCAAAGATTAAACAAAAAATTTAAAGCCGAAAAATTGCACAAAAAAGAGTATTGGTGTTTAAAGTGTTTCTTTAGGATTTGAAAATATAAGGGCATGTCCGCAACTTTTTATTGAAAAGGGATATTTCTTCAGCCTGCATACATTTGTCTTCATCATATCTAGCGATATGATCAAAGACAAAAGCTTGTGTAGGTCGTTTTATATTTCGTTTTTTCCATACTCGACGGTGCTTTTATGTCCACGATTTTCAAGATATCAAACGAAATTGGTTGAGACACTGTAATTTTTTTAATAATCAATTTTTTTTATTTGACTTAAAAAATACTTTATTTAGAATCGGGGAAAAAGTTTATATCGGAAAAAAAATTTTCAATCGAAGTTTTGACATTCGTACTCCTTATAAGTGCACTTCTTGTGAAACTTTCAATGTGTAGTAAACAATAAATAAAATGTAGCGCAAATATTAATCTATATACCAATAACTTAAATAGTTCACTAGAGTACTTTCAAGTTCATTTCATAAATAGTATTTTTCTTTGCTGTTTCACCGATTGTATAGATAATATGATCGTTAAATTTTAATTTGTTATCTATTTGTCTGCGTTGATACTTTATTCTACCAATTCAATGTTGTTACTGTTTATCGTTATATTTTCAATGCTTATTATTATTTCATGTAATAGCCATATATTTCGACTTAACATATCAATATTTAACTTGAGTGTAGTTGAAATTTGTAGACAGAAATTTGTTTTTATGGTTTTTTACATTATTTTCTTTAGTCATTATTAATGCATCGTTCGCAAACAATTTTATAGTGCTAAGTTTTATTGTCGATATTACGTCATTTATATATAACAAGTGGTACCTGCGGCTTCGCACGCGCACGTTTCGTTAATTTTTTTATAGTGAAATTACTCTCTTAACATTTCATTCTATCTTTTTTCTTCAAAAGTAAAAAAAAAACTGGAAAGAGATTTTGCTCTTTGAACTTCGAAGCCAAATAAAAACAAAAACAACACAAAATTCAACGAAAAATTAATCGATAATTTTTGTGTGAGGTTTTGCAAAAACTTAATCCAAAAAAATAAAAAAAATTTTAATTTTTGAAAAATAAAAAAAAAACAAGTATGCAATATTTTTCTTAAGCACAAGTTTGTTGTTTTAAAAAAGATATTATTAAAATCGGTTCAGTATATTTTGCGCCAAAGCGTTACAAAGAATTTTCATATAAGCAATTTTATATAAACAGTATAGATTTGCCAAAACGAAACGATTTTGCTGTAATTATTTGACTAGTTAATGATTTACCACAAATCACTTCAGCATAAGTCGAATAATTGTTGCGCTATAATTATTTAAAATTTATGAATAAGAAATTGTTTTAATTTTTAAACATTTTCTCAAATCTGGAAAATATGAGAGAGTTTTCATTAAAATGATGGGAATTTTTCATCCACAATATTTAAATTATTTTCTGATGAAAGACTCATGCTAGCATAGTGAAGTTTTTGGCTGTTTCGGCTGAATAATGGCTTGTTTCACTACTTATGATTTCGTTTATAAGGATATATCAAAGTTTCATTATGCACCTTTACCAAGATTACGCAGATTTTTGCATAGCATTTGCAATCTGTCCATCAAAGTTACGGTAAAGTTTAATCGAACAATGTAAAAAAGGGCCAAATTGGAAAACGTAGGAAGATTGAAAAAAAAAAAAAAATATCGTGGTAGTTCGCACTACAAGGAAGCACGAAAAGTGGGCGGATTAAGAAAAGTTCCCATAGCAGCAGAAATCCTATCATGATGAAAAATGTTCACTAAAAATATGCTACGAAATAAGCATAGAAAACAACACAAAAACAATTTGCATGAAAAATAATTATATTGGGATGAGTATTTTAGCCCAATTTTACATGTAATATTTTTACATAGCAACAAGATGAAAAAAATAAAAAAAAACGATAAAGAGAAAAGCAGCAGTAAATGTATCTATAAAAATACTTGCGCCACGTTGTTGTTTTCTGATAAATTATGATGTTAAGCGATAAAAATGTGACCTCACTACTGAGAAACAGACTGACTGGCGTGACTGATACTCACACAAGATATAGTTACCATAGATAAGAATACGTGGTGTTACAACAATTCGTTGACATTTGACGAAATTATAAATAATTTCCAGCAATTTATTTGCTGCTCATTTTAATGGAAAAGAACAAAATGCAAAATGACAATAAAGATGTGATTTGGCAGCAACACAAAAAAATTATCATTATAATGGTACGTAATAATGATTTCTTAACAAATGGTTAGCAGCAAGACAATTGATGGCTTAATTTCCCAACAATATGATTATTAGTTATGATATATTTAATATAATGTTTCTTTTTGGCTAATCTTCCTTAATATTACAAAGTTCATCATCAATTGCAAATTTTGTCATGAAAGTGAGAGGCAGGAGGATATATCATCATATATCAATCAAATGGTTGCTACTGCTACTCTTCGTCAGAGACGAATACGATGAGTTCACTTTATTCAATATATAATATTACACGAATGTTGCGTAGAATATTCAAAGGCTTATTGGCATAGACCAATGACTTTAAATAATTTTACAAGAAATCCAAAGATGTTAAGTTACAACTTTTTGGAGGTCACTCCGAGATTATTGTCTCTTCTTGTTTGAAACCACATGTTTGTTGTAATCATTATCTTCGAATTCAGCCCCATACAAACTCCATTATCATCAATCTGTACCGCTCACGATTGACAGTAACGGTAACTCTTTCCTCATTTTCAAAAAAAAAAAGAAAAAAAAGACAGTTGATTCCAGCATGCCACAAACCACACCTAATATTTGCCTTTACGGACTGTAAAGGTTATTGATTGATTGATTGGCTTGAGACCAGTAACGATAATTTTGCTTATTTACCGAACCAGCGAAATGGAAATGCGCCTCATAAGAGAAGATGGCTTTCTTGGCAAAATCAGCATCGTTTTCAATTCTTGCGTGATAACAATTTTTTAAGGATACCTCAAAATGCTTGTCAAAACGAGAACCCACTCGACATGTAACGTTTTAGAAACTATCAGAAATAGCGTGTTTCAGAAAGCTTTCTGAAATGTAACTGAAACTATATAACATTTTCGATACGTTACATGCCAAGTGGGAAGTTCATAGAAATGGCTCTGCTTTCAAACGATCGTATTGAAGGTTCCTTTACGTGAATGCATCAAATGCATTTCATGTTTTCTGTAGAAAGTGTAAAAATCGTAGATTTTGTTGACCAAACATCGATGTTTTTTCTTAATTGCTTTTGGTTAATAATTTGGGAAATATTAAGTAACCAGTTTTTATTTTTTTTTATAACTTCTTTCATTACAGAGATTCTAAGTAAGATTCTCGCTCTGTCTTTTGAACTAAATGTTACATGTCATTTAATACTCGCAATATGTATATTTTATTAATAGGTCATAAAGCATAATATCAAAATGTTATATTTCCCCACATTCAAGGTAAAATAAAAAAAAACGCCTGCAACTCTTAAAAATGTTTCTTGTACTTAAGAATATGTACATTTTAATAAGATTATCATAATTTGATTAAAAAAAGTTTTTTAGTTTTATATTACCATTAAAATCGTCTTTATTTTTATATATAAAATTGTTATAAAAATCTTGGTTTTATTTCTAATAATGTTTTTTTTTTATACTTTTTTGTTTTCGCTCTTTAATAGAGATTAAGGTCCTTGAAAGGAAGCTAAATTGCGTAAGTTAGTTTTGCGTTATTTTATTACTTTTCTCGCAAAATGTAAACAAGTTTTTATTTCTTATTTTTTTTTATGTGGGGTTTCCCAGTTTTGCGTTTATTCCTTCTATTGCGTGTTCTTGTGATAGCTGTCAAATGATTTTTTTTTTTTTTTGTTTTCTGCATAAAAGACGTTTTGTTTCTGTTTTAATGTAACACAGCCATATTAACACACATACACACATTGGCGTCAACACACGCGCGCTAAACAGGATTATTTATTCCAATGTTTATTTGTCAAGATGCTACTGCAGTATAAATACCCAGTAGGACCATTTTAACGATATTCCATTAAAGATTTTGACTATGATTTGTTATTTCAGTACAAACAAATGAGAGTTAAAAACTATGTCAAATTTTTTTTAAAATTAGGCTTAAATTGGATAAGACATACGAGTAAGACAATGCTAATCACAATTAATTTGGAGTCAAGTCTTTAAAACAGTGAAAGATGGGTCAAATATTGTCATACGGAAATTTTTCGGAACAGAAATCGATGTTTTAATCTCCTCTGCAACATTGGTCTTAATATATTTTTTCACTTATGGCTTACACTCCGAGTTATTGAGCGAACTTTTTTCTCACTGACGTTTATTTTGATTTCGGCATCGAAATATTTCAGTGACGTTAAGCTATACAATTTTGGAGGCCAAATGGATATAAATTTTTTTAAGGACTAATGTAAGATTTTAACTAAACTAAATGTAATTTTCATTAGGTTTAAAGTTAACATTCTTATGAATTTAGTAAATTTGCACCATGTCGATGCGTTGTTAATTTGTCAATCCCTACGAAACACAAATGTCAAAATAGATGTCATTCACCATTTGTCAAATAACAGCTGTCTCAATCGAAATTTCTATCACTCTGTAAAAGATAAAATAAAATTGCAGCATTACTATAATGTGTGACCTCACGAGTTTTCTGAAGTCATTACGCGCTTGATTTCTTGCTGGTTGAATGTGCGTGTATTTTTAAGGCTGCCTATGCTCAGCGTT
This sequence comes from Tricholauxania praeusta, assembly GCA_949775025.1. Classification (NCBI taxonomy): domain Eukaryota; kingdom Metazoa; phylum Arthropoda; class Insecta; order Diptera; family Lauxaniidae; genus Tricholauxania; species Tricholauxania praeusta. Next base: position 9,828,669 of record OX459031.1, read on the forward strand.
TGCATGTGTTTGTTAATGCGAGGATTATTTATGTTGTCTGTGTGTTAAGTTTTTTTTCTCCTCAGAAGAGAAGCAACACACCGACTCATACCATATCCATATTGATTATTCTCTCTCTATTTTCTGCACTTGCTTTTTTGTGCTTTTTTTATATTGCCATTGTAGTCTGTTTCACTTGACTTTGGCTCCTTATCAACGCGACATTCGCGGTTGGAGTTGATTGTCGTCGCCGTCAAATGTTGTTGGTACAAGTTTTTGTATGTCATAACAACAACATGCCATTGTCGTTGTTATTGCTGTTTTTATGCTTTCACTGGGATCTCGCTTTGAAAACAAGAAAAGGCTATTAAGAGCAAAACAATACAACAAAATCGGTTAAGGACTAAAATCCTTTTAACGTAATAAAATAACAAATAAAATTGATTTTTGAAATGTGGCAATAATATATCGCGTTTACTATTCAGAGAAAATAATAAAATGAATTTTAAAGATTTTTGTAGACAATGAAGAGGAGTCACCAAATAGACCTAAGTATATTACAGTGGGCCTTGTTGATTTATTATAGGGCACATTCTTGGGAAATCTCATATGAATTTTATTAATTTTATGCATTGTCCAGATATTTGTAAAGGCTTTTGAGAAATGTCATTGAAATTTAGTTAAACATTTTTTTGTTAATTTTCAATTATTACTATTTTTTGTGGGGCTACGTGAAGTCTCTCGTGTACAGGGACAAGCCAGCCGCAATTGCAGCCCTGGAAAACAAGATTACAACTGTCGTTGGTGAGATACCGGCCGAAATGCTGGAAAAAGTATGCACAAAATTGGAGCTTACGGATGGACCACCTTAGGCGTAGTCGCGGGAAACATTTACATGAAATAATCTTTAAAAAGTAAATGGCAAGAATTGGTGTATCGCTCCAAATAAATATTTCCCTCACTATTGCAAATTTTCTGTTCTTTTTTCAATTTTCAAAAACCAAACACTTAAAAAATCACCCTTTATAAAGCCATTAAAACGTCTTATAGTAACCAAATTTATGGGTAATAAACAAAGTGTAATCGTTTTTTTTTTTTACGTCAAATAATAAAAAATACAAAAATTTCCTATTAACACGTTGCAAATTCATTCAAGATCACAAATAACTACTTTCGTGACACATAAATCAATTTAATGTCAAAGTTTCTAACAAAACCACCATATATATAATAAACAAATAAACAAAAAAAGAAATGACAAAAAATAGTCACGTGAATTTCAATGATGAAACTTTGGTAAAATAAAAATAAAATGTTGCTCGTAAAAAAATAGCATGCAGATAGAAAAATAAACTGAAAAGGATTCTTGACAGCCCAACATCAAAATGGCAATAAAAAGAAAGATAGACAGACAGACCACTGTAATGTGGTTCAAGCAAAAAATAGGAAAATGCAAATTTATTTCAAGCTGGTAGCACATTGATACGTTTTAATGTCCATTTAGTTTTGTATATACGATACTTATGTACATGGGATTAAAATAAAGTACATACATAAGAAGTGTCCTTTTAGGAGTTGTCACTCTAGGAAATGATTGCAAGTATGGGTATGAATATGAAAAAAGTAATGTGAGAGACAATTTGTGGGTTGTCTTATTTTCTACAAAAGTTGCAAAATTATTGACAGATATAATATGTAAGAGGACAAAAGTTGACCTTTGAGTGATGATTTCAAGGTCATTCCATCAAATCGTTACAACAAAGTGTACGTTAAGATAGAATAAATTTAAGTAGCTAGAATGCAATTCAAAGATCGATATGGTCAGGCTTTTCTTTATAAAGGGTGATTTTTTAGGCGATTGGTTTTTGAAAATTGAAAAAAGTACAGAAAATTTGCGATAGTGAATTAAATATTTATTTGGAGCGATTCATCAATTCCTGCCATTTACTTTTTAAAAATTATTTCATGTAAATGTTGCTCGCTGCTACGCCTGAGGTGGTCCATCCGTAAACTCCAGTTTTGGAATACTTTTCCAGCATTTCGACCGGTGTCTCACCAACCAAAAAAAAAATCGGTAATCATCGCATGGTGCCTTGCTCCATTGACAGTAACGTTGAGATTTTCATTATTTTTGAAAAAGTACGGTATAATGATGCCGCCGGCCCACAACCAAACAGTGCATTTTTCAGGGTGCATTGGCAGCTCTTGAAATGTCTCTGGCTGTTCTTCAGAGCAAATTCTGTTTGTTGACGAAATCATTGAGCCAAAAATGAGCTTCGTCGCTGAAGAAAATTTTTACGATAAAAAATTGGATCTTCACATTTCTTACAGAGCACGAACTTTGATAGTAAAGTTCAATGATTTGCAAGCGCTGTTCGTTTGTTGGTCTATTCATGGTGAAATGGCAAGCGTTACTGAGTATTTTTGGCATTGACACATGTTACGGATCACGCGTAAGGTGTCAAAAAATGTACACTGAAAAAACAAACAACAAAAAAATCACCTGTTACAAGTGTGGCTACATTGTCTTTTGATAGCCCTGTAACAGAGTTACATTGTAGCTGAACTAATAACTTTTGTTAGTATATTTGTTTTACCTTTATCTTGTTTTCTCGATTCGAATGTTCATAAGTGGAAATAAAGATTTTAAAAAACTTAAAAAAGCCACTAATAAGCAAAAACTTAAGTGGAGTTTTCATGTTATCTTTCTTGATCTCATATCAGGGATATCAAATCAAATTTTTGTAAGAATGAAAAAGCATGCGAGCAGAACCTAAAGCTGTGTCTTGACGAACGAACGCGGAAAGTAAATTCTGAACAGCTGATCGCTACCAACTAACAGGAAACTATCAGTTACTTTGTTACTCGTTAGTTCTTTACAAAAAGAAAATGCATACAAACAAGTAACGAATAACGGTTAACGAATTAACGAGCTCGTTGTGAATACCACTAATAAACTTGCACAGCGTTAAGCCCAATTTCCATGTGATCTTATCTTATCAAATATCAGGAAGAACATCACATGCTATTAAGATAGCAAATGTATGCTATTCACTCTCGCATTCTCCAAGCGCATTAGGTTCTGTTCGCATGCTTTTTCTTTCTTACAAAAATTTGATTTGATATCCCTGATATGGGATAAGATAAGATAAGATCACATGGAAATTGGGCTTTAATCATTTCATAATTTTATTATAATTGCACTGATTGTCAATGGTTTTCATTTTAAAATCGTAATTTTTATAGGTGGGGATCTACGTTTTTATAATAGGGCGTCATAAAATGACTAAAAGATTTCAAATCGTCAAAAGATTTAAAACGACAGGTTAAACAAATTTTTATTTAGATTATAATATGAAAAATAAACAGCAATATTTTCACATATCATTAATTTGTTTAAACTAAAAAGTACATAGCTAATTTTGAACTAAACTGATGTAAAATTGACAGAGAGGTAATAAATCTCAGAATTAAATCATTTGGTCAAGGCGAGTTTGACAAATAAACACATGCTATGTAATGTCATTGTAGCAATGACAGAAAATGACGCAAAAACCTTTCGAACAACAAGGTTGAAAGTTTCAGAAAACTCACATTTTATTTAACTTACAACTTGTAGATATGTACTAAAAAAATAACAAAAGCAACCACACCAAGCTGATTTTATAAAGTTTCCTTAAAAAAATTACAAAAAGTCATAAATAAAATAAAAGAAGCACAAACAGCAAAGAGTACAGAGTTTATTCTTCGATGTCCTTGATAAAAACTATTCACAATATCAGATGAAAGATAAAATATGTGGTGCAGTAAAAAAACACACAGAAAAAAAAATTATATTTAAAATATTCTAAAAGTGTCAGTATTGTATTAAAAATGTAAAAATTAATAAAAGTTATTAACTTAAGCCAAAAAACATTTATTTTTTATTTTATGACCCTAATAATGGCAGTTTACCTATAAACTCATAAAATGCAGGCAACTATTACGCATATTAATTACGTACACGCAAAATAAGCAACCTATAGGCAGACTGACTACTTTCCCATATACAAAGTAAGCAAGCAGTTTAAAAAATGCCAAAAATGGTAGCTTTTTCATACATATGAGAGATTATATACGTGTGAAAGCTCAATAATGTTTATGAATAAAAATTGTTGCGCAATTTTCAAACAATTTTTATCTCAGCGTAGATAAAAAAGCAATGAGTTGAAAAGAAGCAGCCAGCAGACATTTATTGTTGAAACTGTCAAGTCAACAAATTTTTTTTAATGTCAAGTAAAGTTTCTGGTGTGTTGAAGAGAAAGGGACACGAATAACCAAGTATAGTTGATAGCTGATTTTTTTTTTTTTTTTGCTAGGAAAGTTTAGTTTTATGCAAATTTAAAGTATTAAGTTTGTTTTCATTTTTATATCAATAGAAACTTTTTTTGTAAAATTTGTATGACTAGTTAATTGGTATATTTTACCACCATGCTGTGATAGTGTTTTTAATTTAAACGAAAAATTAGTAAGATGGCGTGATTTTTAGTATGCATAAAAAATGTAATTAAATTAAATTAGAGATAAGTAGCGCTTCAAAACTATGTAAGAAGCAAAAGTTAGTAAAGCAAAAAATACAAGTAGTTAAACGCTGTTGTTGGCGCTTTCAATAGGTGAGGGTGCTTTTGTAATTCAATTCAAGGAAAACTTGTGAGTTTTAAGTACTCGTAGCATGTAACAACGAATTAATGGAAAATTCCCAAGTCGCCAAGTACTTAGTTAGGCGGCACCAGAGTTATAAGTTATCTTTTTGTTTGGTAAAAATTAATGCGACTAATTTGTTCAATGATTAGAACGTGATCCTGTGGAAAGAAAAATTCAATTGTTAAGGTAATATATGTGTACATGCTTTTCAGAGATTTTCTCATATTGAATGAATCGAAATAAATAGGGTTGGTTATTTTAAAATTATTTTCAAAAATTAAAGTTACAGTTAATACTGAAATAGTACGCTAAGCATACAGTACACTGAGAAAAAAAAAAGTTCAATGAATTAGTTTCGGAAATTATTTCAATTAAGTAGCGGCAAGAACTGAACGACCCGATGCGTTAAAGACAAAATTACAAAAACAAAACGCATGGATCGATTGCGAACCAAAATGAATTAGCTCGAACATCGAAAAGACCCTCGTAGCATAAGGGGAAATTAGAAGACAAAAACAAAAAACAGCTTACAAAACAGTGATGTATGTATTTAAAATACTTTGCCTTTGTAGCAAAATTTGATTTTATAATATCTTGATAGAACAACATATAAAATGAGTATAAAGAGAAACGTAAAAATGTCTTTTATATGCATTTTTAAAGCTCATAATCGCTCATGTCTCGTATGTCTTTATATTGTACATAGTAAAGTGCTTAAAAAGACTTAAAACTGCATGTCAAACATTGCTATGTTCGAGATGCAGAGGTCAAATTTATTTTTTCGAGTTACAGAGGGAAAATATGTACTGAATTTACTTGTAGGGACTCACTAATTATTTCGACTTATAGAAGGGTTATATTTCGAGCAATGGAGGCTTTGGGGCTTGAAGGGAAGGGAACAAAACACTTTTTTGAGTTTGGGAGGTTTTCAACTTATCGAGGTTTGACTTAAAGAGGTGCCACTGTATTTTTAAAATGTTTAAAAACATTGAAATTTTGTCTATTCGATTACAGAATTGCATAGGAAGAAGTAACTCTTAAATATAAATAAATTTCAGCTAATACATATAATTTTGTTGCAATTGTGCAATTTTTAACACTATCGGCTAAATTTAATGGTTGGGTGTGGGCATAAATTATTTCTCATTTTCCTTTGTCATTTTGACGTTGTTGCTTTTGGACTTAAGACTATTTGGCTTCTATCATAAGTACATTAAAGCAGAGCTTATTAAATTATCCGTATTATATTTACATTTGTTTTTTTTCATACGTCACAATTTGTGTCTATCAGTTTTAAAACGCTCATATGCTAGAATTTTTAACAAAAGATTTAGGATGATAAATAAAAAAAAGTGTATTGTGTAATGTGTGCACTTAGTTAATAAGTAGATAGTTCACGATAAATCTATGCTGTTGTAATGCTGAGTCATCAGTTTTGCTCGTTCTTTATTTTTTCTTTATATAGTTTTCTTTAATGCTCACTTTTTGGGTGAGTGGAAAATTCCTATTATTAGCAGTTTTCATGATTTTTATTTTTTTGTTTTGTACATTTACACACTAGGGTGTCCTTTATAAAAAAAAAATATTCTCAGGCACAGTTTTTTTTCGATAGCTAATGATGTGATATTGAATGGAAAATTTTTAGTATTTTTTTATTTTGATTATTTCTTATATTACCGATAGTCTTTTTATGAGTTTTTTGCGTATTTTTCGCAATGTGCGCGTTTCCGAAAATAAATTCTAATATTAAGTCAAAAACTTATAAAGTTCTACATAAATCATATAATTAGCGTTTGTTCCATAAAATTTATAGTTACTCCGTCCTACAACATCGCAAACCACAAAATTCTTTAAGTTAAACAGCAGAGTTCAAAGATGAAATTCAAAATTTTAAAGTTCCATAAAACAATATTTGGCGGTACGCGTAGCTGTAGCTGAAAAGCTATAGGTTTTATAGAATAAACGCTGGAAACATGATTTATAGAGAATTGTATAAGCTTTCATTTGATTTTAGAATTTATTTTGGAAAGAGCACACACAACGATATATACGCAAAATCGTTCCATCAATATTATGTCATTATCTATCGGATAAAATTATGTGTGAGAAATTTTTTCTTCCTTAACGGACACCTTAACTGTACACACATACATAGATGTATATGGAAATAAAGACACGACTACTTGTCTATTTTCTCGTTTTTTTTTTTTTGAGAATTTGTAAAAATGGTTTTGATTGATGATTGGTAGTCTTATTTTTTCTTTAGTTTAAATTAAGAGAAATATTTTATAAGGATAAGGATAAGGAGACTTTGATTTCTGTTCCAAAACTAAGAATATATAAAAGTATATTGTATATCGTCGCACTGGAATTATATTATCATACATGACCTTTTCGGTAGTCTCTGTAATTGTTCAGCTGATGTATACGTACAATTATTACTTCTCTACTTTTTATTGATTTCGAGATATTTCTAATATTCTAAAAAATATTAAAAAAAAAAATGCACTTTTATTATTTCACCATTTTCAGTTTATGTACAAATACTGAACATCTGGTATTCACAGTAATAGATGTAAATTTAGCACTGAAAATTCTGGCAGTACCAAAATGACAACGGAAATCAAAGTAATGAAATTTGGTAAATGGATCTTAAAAAGTGCCAAAAGTTTGCGAAAATGGGCGTGGTACTTTTTAGCAACTGAAGACTTTGATTTTGTATAACTCAAAATTGGCAACTACGATTTTCATAAAAATTTTAGTGACAAGAAGTCATCAATACAAGCTAATACAGTATACTGGGAAAAGTCGTTGAATGGCGTGGCACAGCCCATATTTGTGAACGTTATAATAAGAGAACTAACAACGCAATCGTAATGAAATTGAATATGGCATATACGAGTATAACTGCTGTCTCATTACAAAAACTTGACGCAATAGTACCTATGGGCGTGGCACTTCCCATTTAAGCAAAAAACGTTTAACGTTATACTTAAATAGTCTGTGTTAAAGTAATCTTCATAAAATTTAGTGTATAGATATCAGTTACTATAAGCTTTGAAATTACATGGATTTCGACGGGATTGCATCAGTGGGCGTGGCACGTTCCATATTAACATAAAATTTTGAGCGCGATTCTAAGTGAACTGTTGTAGCAATAGGTATGAAATTTAACATAGATGGTTTACTTGCTATAAGGTATTTCAGTGGGCGTGGCACATTCCATACAAGTCGAATAATTTAAGTTTTATATCTATCGAAATATGTGAGCAATCATACTGTGAAAAGCTATTTTGGGATCTAAATTAGATTGGATTTTGCCAGTGGGTGTGTCACCGCCCAACATTTTAAAGTTAACTACGGCATATCTCACAAACTATACAAGCTATTGTGATAAAATTTGGTGTGCGTATGCCGACCACAAATATAATTTATTGAACTAAAAGTTGGTGGAATTGGAAAAGTGGGCGCGGCATAATAATTTATTTTCGAAATTTTTCAACATTTTCTATATTTTTTTTTTGACTTTTCGACCTCTTTCAACTTTATTAGATTTTTCTTTAGTTTTTCAGCTTTTTCAACGATTTTGAATTGTTTCAACATTTTTCAACCTATTTCAACTTTTTCTAACATTATCTATATTTTCTTTGACTTTTTCAATACTTATTTGGATTTTTAATTTCTTTCAACTTTCTTTAATGGCTTCCATATTTTTTTGACTTTTTTTGGACTTTCTAACTGTTTTAACATTTTACAATCTTTTTTTAACATTTTACATTTTTGTTCGACTTTTTCAGCCTCTTCAACGTCTTTTTAACATTTATTTAAAAGGTACTTTCAATAAATTATATATGAATAAAAAATGTTTGATATACGACCAATTCACTTAATAAAAAAGTTCTTGAAAGGATGTTAAGATAAACATTATGGAGGCACAAATGCTGTAGCCTAGACTTTTCTTTGATGAATCTTTTAAAAGTGAATTAAGTTTAAAGAATTAATTTTTTTTCCTCATCATTAAAGCCTTAATTTAAAATATTATTCTAATGATAAAAAATTAAATCAAATTCCCACAAAAACTAAAAAAATACAAAACAAAAGTAAAAAATTTAAAATTCAAATATAAAATAACAAAGCAATTCACTTTAATTTTACGAATAATAAAATCAAATGCAAATTCTGAGTGTCGTTGGAAAAAACAAAACCGGCTGTATCAATTACAAAATTTAATTGTGTAGAAAAACAAAGTTAAAGACGGTCTTTGCAACGATAAAAACTGCTGTCAAAAAGTGAAAAAAAAGGATACTCGCAAATCCCAAACTCAAGTGCAAAAACAAAATTTTAACGTTAAAAAATTGGTAAAAAAATATTGAATTTTTTGTTTTTAAATGCAAATGAGGCGACGACGTTTTATCTCCATTCATTTTATATATGTACTCGCTCTTCTATTCGATTTTATTTCTTATTTTTGTTTTCGCTCTTGTTTGCTTCCTTTCAAGCGTCAAGAAATGTTAATTTTTTTATTTAGATAGATTTAGGAGTCACGAGATTTTTTTTTTTTTTTGTAATGTAAGCAGATAATCAGTAGGACAGACATATATACTACAGAACGACAGTCACATGAGTAGCTTAGTTGCTAAAATGCTCAACCTGTCAAGTTATAATTTATATGCTACACGTTCATTCAAGTGTGAAACATTAAATATTGTTTGCAGCAAAAATATACAAAAAAATAAAATACAAATTACGTGCGAAATTGCATTTTTACACATTTTAAGCAATTACAAATTGAAGAAAAAATGTACAAAACAAAATTTAACAACAAAAAAAAAATAAATTCAATAAAAATCCTTTTGACCAATAACAACGAATGATATATGGACCATATGTGTTTGACCCAATTTTGCAGCAAAGCAATAAACCGGTTGGTTGTTGAAATTGTTCAGTTTTAAATAAAAAATATTAAATAATTTAATAGTATGTACTTGGAATATCATTATAAATCAATTTAGAATGCTCTATAATTTCATAATTTTAGAGGAAGTCATTAATTACACACAGATATTCTATGAATATTTATAAAATAAGTTCATTAAGTATTTTCAAAACTATCTACCACTTATGAATATTTATAAGTGCTGAGAGTTTTTTTTTAAATTATTTATAATTAATCATCATTACTACAATGTTAGATGATAATAAAGATTGGCTGTCAAAATATGAAAAAATAGCTATTAATGTTAGTAGCTACACTGAAAAAAAAAATTGCAAGAATCCAACTAATTCAGCTTTAAAGTTATGTTAAATTTTAGGTTTGTTTTATTGGCTTTCTTAATAATATTAATAATTAAATGATTATTGAACTTTAGCCATTTTTCGCAGCGATCAACATTTTTATGTAAAATTTTACAAGTTGATACAATGCTTTATGTATTAAACAAACTTTGATAACAAAGGAAAAAAACAACAACAGCTCTAGAATATGTATTATATGTATTATAGAATGTATATTATATATTATAGAATATATATTATAAAGTTATATTAAAAGTATAAAGTTTGTTTAATACATTAAGCATTGTATCAACTTGTAAAATTTTACATAAAAATGTTGATCGCTGCGAAAAATGGTTTAAGTTCAATAATCATTTAGTCATGTTAAATTCTTAAATAAAATTAATAAAATGAAATTATGTTCTAAGAATTTGGTGACATATTCTTAAAGGGTTATACATACTAACATTTTATAATAAAAAAAATTATTTTTTTCAAAATTGTACATGTATCACCCCCCCCCCCCACCCCCTTAAGCTAAAGTTAAAGTTATTTTCAATACTTAACAAATTCAAAATAAATTTTTTAAAAAAAAATTTAAACTTAAAAAATAAAAGGGAAAAAATGTTATTTTTACTATTTTCAACTTTAAAATTTGCGACTTTGCGTAAAATAAAAATTTTCAATTTTGTAATGAAATTTTTACCCAGCTTCTACAAAATTGTTTTGTTATATAAAAAAATAAAAACTGACACTTTGCAGAGAAATACCACTTTAACACGATTCAACTGCGTACACTTGAAGTTTCAAAATTTTGACAAAAAATATGGTATAAAAATAGATAAAAAAGTGTATAAGATTAGGGTAAAATATATACTTTCTTAAGTCAAGGTTTTAATCATTATCTTTATTATTTTTAATTTTAGATATAAACTATATGTCGACATTCAAAATGAGTACAAAAATTACAAAATTTCATGCTTGACTAAACTTTGTACAAATATTGCCTTCTGTCTTTCAAGTTTTGTTTATTTTTCCGTCATGTTATGTTTCTGTTAGCTGAGTTGAGTGACATTTTGTGGTTCGTTGTCAATATACAAAAATAAAATTACAAATGTCAAAGTACGAAGCGCTTCCAAAGCACGTTCCAATGACGTTTTACTCATTGCGTTCCATGTGTATCAAACAGAAATTTTAAGTTTTTTTTACCATATTTTTGGGGTAGTTACTTCAAAGGTGAACATGCGATATTTGCATAAATTGTTGTAAACTTGCAACGTTTTTGTTTTTTTTTTTGTTATTTTAACAAAAGTTTTACAGTAGGTGGTGGTATACCAAGGGCAAGTTGCGTGATTTCAAAAATATATTCTGGAAAGAGTAACACATTTGTATGTTAATATCAAGCTGATTGCTAAAGATGATGCTGCTTGTGCGTATGCATATTATAAACGTGTATGTGTGTTCGTATCTAGATAAAACATTTTTCAAAAAAAAATTTACAACCACCATCACCCAAAACTGTTGCTGGTAATTTTCCATTCATAACAGCGTAAAAAGTACGGCAGCAAATACGTCAACTGTTGCAGTAAATATTGTACTTGTTGCGGCAAATTGAGCATTACATTACGTATAATGTAAATGCCCAGTAAACGTGATAAGAGCAGCTGATGTCATTCCTTTGCACAATGTATTTTCAAACATTTTTTTAACACATTGTCAATACAATGGAAAACTTTATTTAATAAAATCTAATTTTTTTTTTAGTATAAGGAATTTTATTGTAAAAAGAGTTCGGATCAAGAGTTTTAAACATATGTTTTTTGGGGGGACAAGAAAATACAAGAAATTGTAATATTGATACAATTTTGAAAAATTCTTCCCAACTTTGCAAAATCCGAAGAAACAATTTTATATTATACTAGTGGTATTTTGTGTAAGGTTTTGCAAAACTTAACCCAAAATAAAAAGGATATTTGATATTAAAAAAATAAGTATGCAATCACTTTCTTTAGCACAAATATGTTGTTTTAAAAAAGAAACTATTAAAATCGGTTCAGTATATTTCACGCCAAAGCGTTACAAACCATTTTCATATGAGCAATTTTATATACATAAATAGTATAAAGTAAGCAGAAAAAAAAAATATTAATATAAAGAATATATAAATATAATTTAAGTCGTGAGTTTTTTATACGCAACTTAAGGTTTACTTCGAGACAAAAAAAAAAGTTGCGGTGATTTACTACAATTATTGTTGTTAATAGTTAAATGCGTGAAAAATTTCTAACCAGGCGGGTTTTGACGCGGTTTTTTGCGTAAAATTTGCATAATTTTAGTAAACAAATATTTGTAAGTTCAATTTTCAATGCGGAAATTTTCATTATAATTATACCATTTCCAATGTCGAATTGCACACCAGATCAAACGACAAAAGCGGCAATGGATTGGGCACACATTGCGGAAATCATCAACAGAATTCTGTTGCCAAGCAATGTAGTGGAACCCTCAGGAAAGCAGAAAACACGGTCATGCTAAATCATCGTGGAACATGAAATACTAAAATCTAAAAAAGGTTGAAGAGCATTAGAAGGCACTAGCTATTAGGCGGAGAGCCTGCTGTAGAAAAGTCGAGATTACAGGATGGGATGTACGGGAAAAGTAGTGAGGAATTTCGGTGAAACTAATAAGCCAGGGTTGCCTTGCCAAAGCCCGCATTTTAGCCAATTTTGTTGTTTTAATTGAAACTACATAATATAATACCTCAAAATACATGTCAAATGATAGAACTCGAAGAGGCCTAAAAATAATATGAAGGATTGCATTGTTGAATCCTGTCTCAAACATGTATGGCCACCCATTTAAGAAAAATTGGCCCTAAAAATAGGTGGCAACCTATGTTTAAGACCGAATTTGACCAGGCAACCCTATATATTCTATTTAGGCTCTTCGAGCGTGTACAACAGTACGAACGGAATAAAATTTCAAATAGATAAATATTTTTGGATGATATTTTTTGAAACGCTGATAACAACCCTCAGCTTTTTTTCTTAAGCTGTTAATTTTTGAAACTATAAGCATTCCCGAAGAAACGTTCATGAACATGAGGTTTCTTGGGCGAATTTTAATATACAAAAACGATATAAAAAATTTAATTAAAATTAAATTTTTAAATGGGAAAAGTGCATGAAAAGCACAAACAAATTTGAATGCATTTTGTTTTTTTTTTTAAATTGAATATTTATTTTCTAGCGTTCAATTGCCAAAACTCATGCATGTATTAAAGGCAAACATTTTCAAATTTGTATTGTGGGCTGACTCATTCTATGGAAAATTGAAATGAGTACTTCAAAAAACACTTTGGAGAATTTCAGCATTGCATGAGAAAAATGTTATAGCTGAATATAATATACAATTATATTTTTTTTTATTTTTGTTTTATTAAAAATGTTGTATTTGTGCGCACGTATTGCATTCATGATCCTAGTCCAGCGTTATAAATGGCAACATGCAACATTAATCAAGGCACTGCGCTCCGCCTTGCTGCCACAAGCCACTTATAATTTGCATCTATTAGATTGCTGTTTCATTCTACTGATTTGAAGGTTGCCTCCAACCACCTCCACCGATAAACATGCGCGATTTTGTTGAAAATCTCTTTTGATTCGAAACGTTTTCTTTTTATTTATTTTTCAAACATCAATCCCCACAACTAAATTAACTAAGGACATAAAAACAAAAAAAAAAATGAAAAACCTTGAGTTTTCCACTTTTTATCATACACATTAAGGATATCTTAAGATGACAGCTTAGAGAGTAAGCGTATACAATTTATTACATTAACCTTGAAAGGACAAAAATAAAATATGTATAGTAAATTTCGAATAAATTTTTAGTTTAATCAAATGCTGCATAGTTAAGAGAGTTCTTAGATTAAAACCTTGTAGATATTGAAGTTTATGGAAATTAGAAAGAGCCAAAGTTTTACCATTTTGTCAATGGTTTTTTTTTTTTAATATAGACAGCTTTTGTTTGAGAACTCTATATTGTGTAAAGAGTGTTACATTTGTTTCATCACTTTATTATCGCCCTATTAGAAAAGCGCATACCAACACTCTAAAAATATTCATTGTGAGAATTTCACTCAAAAATGTGTATCCAAGTTGCTATAAAGTTTAATGCAGCGTAGAGTAATTTATAGTTCTAAATATGTTTATGTGATTTTTTTTTAAAAACTTGATTACTTGAATAATGACTGCATGACACACAAATTGGGTATTTATGCGGTAGATTAGAGTCAATACAATCAACATCCTGCAATTGAATGTTTTTCAATAGTTGTCAAAGTCGCTTTTTATTTTATAATTTAAGCTATATGTTATTTAATTAAAACCTTTTTCAAATCAAATAAAACTTTTTTCGGTTTGAATTTAAATTTTTCTTTATTAAAGTAAAATGTATTATTCCAAACGATAAATTAAGTTTGATAAATGATAGTTTTATATAACAAATCTACGCAAAACATTAAATGGCCAATTAACGAATTAGCTGTTGTAACTACAGCATATGTCTTCAGTCGAGCTTGTCATTTTTAAAGAGGAAAAGTTAGAATTTACTTTTGATAAAAGCGACTGACAACTTAATTAAATTGATTTCGCTAATTTCTTTATGAACGTAACTAATTTTGGAAGTTTCTAAAGTTGCACACATTCAGCCTCCGCACTAATTAAAGCTTGCCGCATTCATAACATACTGTTTTAAGCTAAATTACTGTTTTTTTAATTTGATTAATAAAAATATTAAAAGAAAAAGAATATGGTTAAAAGAGATTTTTTTTTGTAAGATTTATAATATTTTTTGTTGAAAACTGGAACTAGAAACTGTAGTATGGGCAAACACCCAACGGAATTATGGGCAGTGATCTAAAATACATATTAGCTGAGGCGTAAAATCAGTCAAAAAATCCATAAGAGCAATTAGGCTAGAATACGTTAACTGCTGAATCTGGACAAAAAACTTCAATTTGAACAAATTTTGAGGGATTCTTTTTTATACTTATAACGGGTGATTTTTTTGCTGCTTGTTTTTTCAGAGTAAGTTTTTTAACACCTCACGCGTGATTCGTAACATGTGTCAACGCCAGAAATGCTCAGTAAGGTTTGCCATTTCACCATATAATGAACAGCGCTTACATATCGTTGAATTTTATTATCAAAATTCGTTCTCTGTGAAAATGTGTTTTTTTTTTCATTTTTTCTTTAATTTTCTTCAGCGACGAAGCTCATTTTTGTCTTAATGGATACGTCAGCAAACAGAATTGCCGAATTTGATCTGAAGCAGTTCAAGAGCTGCCAACGCACCCTGAGAAATGCACTGTTTGGTGGGGTTTGTGGGCCGGCGACATCATTGCACCGTACTTTTTCAAAAATAATGAAAATCGCAACGCAAGCAAGGTACCGTGCGATGATTACCGATTTTTTTTTGTCCAAAATGGAAGAATTCGACTTGGTTGACATGTGGTTTTAACAAGACGGTGCCACATGCCACACGGCACGCGATACCATGAACCTATTGAAAGACGAGTTTGGTGAGCAATTAATCTCATGTTTTGGAGCAGTCCAAGATCATGCGATTTGCCCCGACTTCTCTATATTTTGTAAGGCTACGTGAAGTCTCTGGAGTACATGGAGAAGCAATCCACAATTGCAGCGCTGGATGGCAACATTACAGCTGCCATTGGTGAGATACCGGCTGAAATGCTGGAAAAATTATGCCAAAGTTAGAGCTTACGGATAGACCACTCCAGGCGTAGCGGCGGGCAACATTTACATGAAATAATCTTTAAAAAGTAAATGGCAGAAATTAATGTATCGCTCTAAATAAATATTTCATTCACTTTTGCCAATTTTCTCTTCTTTTTTAAATCTTCAAAAACCAAACGCTTAAGAAATCAGCCTTTACATATGTACATTTTTTTTGAAAATATACTTGATACGGTTTCGTTTGATTTGAAAAGTTTTAATTTATTCAAAAAGTGATGTTCACATCATTTTATTCGAATAAAGTGTACAATTTGAAAATGATTTCGTGAACTTCGAAAATGCTTGAATTTAATCTGAAAATGCTATAAATTGTTGTTTTTTAATTAATATTCTACACATGCTTTAAAGCTCCGTTGTTTACTTAATTCATATATTGGGTTAAATCAAAAAAACATGTTTTTATAACTAAAACATACAACAATTTTAAGGTCATTGATTTAATAAAAGATAAATAAAAAAATATCAAATAGGTGTGTGAAGAGACAAAATGAAATTTTATAATACAAACGGAAGCTTTTCTAGGCTAAAACAGTAGCAATGATACCTATGTTGATATCTATTAGTGATAATCTGATACTTGTAAGATCAATAAACTTGAAATGGCTGCTGCTTGCTGTAGATCAATTGCAATCAATTAATTATGACTGCACGCAACAACAGGTTGTCTTACAGACAGAAAGCAAAAACAAATTTTTATAAAGAAGAAAAAAAATTGTTGCAGTAAAATAACCTGAATATGAGCGATACGATCGATCCGTTAAGTAAAATAATATCTGAACGATCAGCTGCTGCTTGCTTTGTCGTTGGTGATTTTTGTTTTGAATTTTTGCAACCAGTTTTTGTGTCGCTAAGACGCGGCCAGATACTCATAAAATAAAAGAAAGTATAATACAATAATGTATATTGTGTTTAAAAGCTATGGAACACGTTTATATAACCAAATTTTTACTAAATATCACTTAAGAATTTTTTAACCCAATGAGCGTTGTTGTTAAGTTTACTAAGATGGGATTCAGGGTACCTACAGAATTTGCTCAAAAAACCAAACTCGATTTTTGTTTGCTTTTTTTATCATATTCCTTAATTTATTTATGTTGCGTTTTAAAAACTTCAAAGAGAACTAAAATTTTTTATATGCCACTCGATCGGATTTGAACCTAGGTCTCCTATATTTTGCGACTGTTCAGAGAATCGCACATTTTATCAAACTGAGCTACACTTAAGGGCCGTCCATAAATTACGTGAGTCAAAATATGGGGGGAGGCGGTCCGGCAAAAATCCACCAAGGGGGAGGGGGGTCAACGAAAATCTCACGTCGACTTTTTAATATTATATTATAGCAGATTACATCTAAAAATTATAAGAAAAGTCTCATGGAAGGGAGGGGGGAGTCCCGCCAGAGCTCACCAAGGGGAGAGGGGGTCCAATTTTTCAAAAAAAAAACACCTCACGTAACGATGGACGTCCCCTTATTATTATTATACGTTAAAGTAAAGCTATATTACTAGTGCGCATGTAACAACACGGAATGCCCAGGTTAAAATCCTATCTGCACTCAAATCGGAATTCCCGACATATCTTTGGAAAATATGAGTTTTTGTAACGGCGCGCATCAGTCTAATTGTATTAATTGTATGTTATTTTTCATTTTATGTTGAAAAAACATGGTGCGCGTCATCAGTAAAAAATTCGTAGTTTCCAAAGTTATGGCGGGAATCGATATGAAAGCACATGCATTCTTAGGATTGATTAAGGAATAACATATAAAAAAATTAAAACAAAAAAAATATGTTATATTGAAAATATTTAAAAAAAAAAATTTTATTAACTATTTTTATAAAGTTATAGTCTTTCTTAACAAATATGATTAAATAATTTTTTATTCTATCTACTATAGTTTTTGAGATATTTCGTTTCAAAAAATGTTCAAAAACGTCAAAAAAAAAAAACAAAGTGTGCAGATATTAAAAGAATGACCGATATGTATGGCATTTATGCCAGCATGGGAGCAGTTAGGGTTTAAATATTGCGCAAAGCGGGATTTTAAGCAGGGAGGTAAACTTTTCATGCTTGTCAGACAAGAAATTTTATATTCCTATTGGCATATAAAACAAATAGTACTGAAATCACTCTGGACGTGATCTAAAACGAATTTTTGTCTAGCTTGTTGTTTATATAAATTTAACTAACTACACATTTTAAAATCCGCATATGTGAAAAAAGTTTAAATTAAAGTAGTAGATACATGTATGTATGTATATAAATACTATGACGCAAGAGATCGATCTGTCGTTTTGGTTTATTTATTTAAATATTATTTTTAGATTATTACTTATATATTTACTTAATTTGATTTACAGTGGATTTGAATATTATCTAAGAATTTATTTAAAAATTAAAAAACAAAATATATACTTTTGGACACCACAAACAAATAACAATATTTCTATGTTTATGTGAAATATGAAGATACGAGTTGTATTTGTATGATATAATTTTACTAGAACAAGTTTCCGGCGGCATGTTGAAGTCATTATTGTTTTTATCTTAAAGACCTTATTATTTTAGCACTTGTGTTGTATTACAGCATATACTCGTGTATGTGGAAAATTAAAGTTCAAATAACAATCAAATCAATATAAAGTGCAAAAAAACAGGATAATTTCTTATAATTACACGGCTTTTTAGCGCAGTTGCTAAGGCGGTATTAGTTGGGTTAAAACGTTATTCGGTTTGTTGGCTTAAAACATATAAAGTATATTAAATTTAAATTTTTTATATTTAAAAACTTTATTCAATTTATCTTTATTTAAACTGCCCAATAACAAATGCTTCCCCGGAGTTTCAAATTAAAAAGAGTCCTTTCTTATGCTAAAAATTTTCTAAATTTGCTTTTATTTTGCTTGCTTATTCTATTGAGATTTATGCACCAATACCAGACAGATCAGTCACTTACTTGTTATGCATGAAACGTGTTTATATTTGATTTGTTTTCATTATATTAATGGCAATCATTTTCATTTTTTTTTTTTTTTTTTCAAAAACGATATAGATAGATATCCAGAAAAACAAAAAACTTTTATACCATAGTTGAAAATCTAATTTTATATCATCTGCAACCAAGAAAAATCAATCAAATGAAATGCCTTGCCAAACGGAAAAAAAAGGTTTAATGAAACATTTAAAGGGCAAAAATCATCATTTGAAAGAGAAGCACGTTTCGCTGAAACAATCTTCTCATGCTTAAAATGTGACCAAATATGTTGGTGGTATGCAACTTTAAGGTGTTATACGATATGTAAGTTGAAGTAAGAGAAGAGCAAAAATGTCACGATTTCATGACAGTTTGTCATGCAGACAACAGAAAAGAGAGTTCAAAATTTTAGTAACTCATATAGTGGGATAGGTTATGGTAGGAATTGTACGTGCTCCGTTGATGTTGCTGTAACTGAAATGATTGCATACTTACAGGATGTATACACGTGTTGTAAAATTGAGTGAATATAAATTTTACGATATGAACAAAAACTTTTTTATGTCATAATTTATTTATTTACATTTATTTTGATGTTTTGTGGTACGTATTTGATAAAAAATAAAATAAAATCTGTATTTCTGTAAGTCTGCATAAAGCATACATGCCCTAGGGAGCTAACTAAAAGAGCTTAAATTCGCACTGTTTAAATGAACAAATGCGAAAATGAGCCAACTCCAAAATTTCAACGCAGCAACAAAATGTAATTTAATAAAACAAGCAATCAACCAAATGCGTTGAGCTGTTGATTTGGTAAGCTGTTGTTCTTACTGAAATATGATAACGATGGCTGCTATTTGCTGCATTGTTGTACTAAATTAGTTGCAGATAGTTTTTTATTCTTTTAAATAATAATAAGTAAATCATTAAAAATATTGATTGTTGTTGTATGCTTGCAATTTTTAACTTTACGTAAGCTAAAACAAATTTTTGATAAAATTTATATGAAAGCCAGCCGGTTGAAAAAACATTTTATCAGACTCTCACGCGAATATAATTCTATATACATAGATGTTCTCAAAAAAATTTAATTCTTGGCTTTAATAAAAGTTAGTCAACGATTGATGCATCTGCTGATACATTTTGTTTTTTATGATATATATAAATGTACGTATATGTATATGATTTGTTCATTATCAGAAAGAAGATAAACAATTACAATACAGAAAATATTTCAATAAACACAGTCATTGATACATATATGGCATTTGCCTGTTTCTATATATTATTGCAATGCATTGTAGTTATTGTTATCGCGGTTGCTTTGCTTGAGTTTTCGTTTTTGTTTCTAACATTGGCTCTTTTAATCAGATACAAGTCTAATTATAGCTCTTTAAGTCAGCTCGCTGGGGCATGTCCGCATCCTTTACTCCTTATGGAACTTCGTCATATATTTTATTGTAAATTTTTTCTAAATTTTTAGAACCTCATTCTGCTTCCCACACTGTACCACACCATACAAACTTTGGAAGAAAATAGGAGCTATGCCAGGGACTTAAATTTTGGTACACATAATTGTTTTAAGATAAGTGATATTGTCCAAAAAGCTTGGTTCAATGAAAGACGAAATATTGGAAAAATATAAATTTGAATATTACCAACAATTTGAATTAAAGTATTTTACTGACCTATACTGCCGTACTAAGCGAAAAACACGTATCTCAAAAAAACTCATTTCGTGATAATTGATGTTTTGTTTATGTTAATTTGTTGAAATACCTGTAAAATTGAGATAGAGGAAATTTTCTTAGTAGATTTTTTATATGATTGAACTAAGATGGAGTATTTCATTAGACGCGTAATTTCTTAAGCTACCACCCGATGCCATAAAAATCTAGGATATATATTTTTTTTTTTTTTTCGAGATACGTCTTTTTCGCTTAGTACGGCAGTATAGCTCAATTAAAACAATTAAAGATAAAGTTTACAAATTGAAAACTTTCTTAAATACGTAATTTTTTTAAGTCATGTCTAGGGAATATATGTACATACTGTATTTAGAGAGCTATTTTATGAAGAATATTTTTCTAGTTTATTTTAATGCTCTACCTCTTTTGCTAACTAATGGGTCATTTTGACCCAATGTGGTAAAAACAAACAAAAAAACAAACATAAGAAAGGTACATACACAGCTAGATGCTTAATGTATTTCAGACAATAATTCCGGTAAAAATTCAGCTATGCATGGCTAGTGTCGAAACATTTTTCTGTCAATATTTCCTTGAATTTTAATTTTTTTTTATCAAAGTTCAATTGTTCTATTAATATCATTCATGAATGTATGTATGTATTTAAAATAACGTAGAAAAAAAAAATGTGATACCAATGTACATAATTGCTAATTGTATAACTAAAAATCCATTGAGTCAAATTGTACATAACCAAGTATTGATAGAACAAAAAGAAGCAAAAAAGTTCAATAATAACAGAAATGCATAAGTAAACAAAGAGAAAAAAATATAGTAAATGAAAAAAGAAACAATTTCAATAAATTACAATCACAACAATTGAAGGTATAGATGTTTGTTTGTACATACATATGTGCTGCATGGCAAATAGTTGGAAAAATGTAGTGCAATGAGCCAATAAATAAATTCAAAATCACGCACAGTAACGGCAAAATGTCTCTAGTCAAGTGTCAAGTGACATTACATTATTATTTTGTAAAAGTTTTAAACAAAAGTATGTTGTAATTACAACAGATGGAAAATGTTGCTAGACAAATAATAGGCATATGTTGGCTTTAAATAAAATGACAATGAAACGTAATGAAATTTTTTCAGTTTGTTTTAAAATGTTTTTTCTATTTTTTAAATTTATGTAAAGCTATTATATATGTTTTATTTCCCTTGAAAATTCTGGCATATTTTTGTATGCTATTAAGTATGTAATTTTGAAAAATTTTTAGTCAATACGTATTGCGTAGAAAGATAAAATACAAAAAAAAAACTAAACTAAATTATGTCTCCGTCAGCAAAGCAGCTAAAAATAAATAGAAAAAATTATGCAGACGCAAATGATATACATATGGATATGCATATGTATGTAGGTAGGTACATATATATGTATGCTTAAAATTTTCCAATAAAGTATTAATCATAAATAAGTTTTAAATACGTGTAAATAATTTTTAAAAAAAAAATCGAAAAACAAAAAATTTTAAACACGTAATTTCTGTGGCAATGAGGAAAAACTGCTTAAGTTCTATGTATGTATAAGCATAGTATAAGTATAAGCATTTGATTTTCAAAAATAATTTTAGAATTTTGTACTATACACTCAAAATTGTCAATAACTAAAGACTTTGTGCTTGTTTGGAAAATGCTATAAATATAATAAAATCGTAATGTATTACGAGTATATAACACATTACAATATCAAAACACACATTTTTTTCATTTAATCAAATACGTAAACATAGAAACGGTTACCAAAAAATAAATAGCACATCCCGACATAATAATAATACATAAGTTACATATATATACATATATACATTAGAGCGGTTCAAAATAAAAACTTTTTGATTTTTTCACGATATGTCTGCGGATTCCAATAGCCTTATATGTCTGGACAAGGCCCATTACTAGGATTAAGGTTAATATTGAAAACTAGATTAGCGCCCTCTGTTTTAAGTCGATAACTAATTTTCAAAAATATTGATTTAAAAAATGGTGCAAGTTACAGAGGTTAAACAACAAAGTGGGTATGATTTTTGGGTAATTATCGATCGAGGAATTCGAATCCGTGATTAGTTTTTCTTCTTCTATGGTATGGTTTTTGAGTAATTATCGATCGGGGAATTCGAATAGTGATTAATTTTTCTTCTTTTTTTTCTTTCTTATAAAAAATTTGAATATTGTCCGGACAAAAGTAAAAAAGTACTGATTTACCACTTTCTAGTTGCAACACCTCAAATATTATTTTGCCGCCAATCCCGTGCTACATTATTTTTAATGTATTGTTATTTGCTTAAAAGAATGCCGTAAGCCGCATATTATTTTCTTATTTCAAACCCGAGATATCTGCATTTTTCTAAATTAACTGAACTGGCAAAATTTGAAAGTTTGAAAATGGTACAAAAATCTATAGAATATATTGAGTTGCATTTCCATCACAAACTTTTAAGTCCTTGCGTTGTCGAATTCTTCTTACAAAATACTACACATTGGTGCTATATTTTTCGGAAGATTTATTTCGCTAGTAAAAGTACATTTTATTTCTCTAGTATTTCGTTTTAAAAAAATTTGGCAGTTCAAAGTAGCCAGCAACCGGCAGATTTTTCTAGCAGATAGTCTCAATATTTAACATAACTATTTAAGCTCGGGTATGTTGTTATATGTTAGGTTCTACATGCTTCTGTGTCCTAAAAAATAAATAAGACTCTATCTTAATTGTCTTCGTTTAAAAATGTTCCTTTTACTTAGTAGACTTCCAGTGTGACAAACAGAATCATTTTTTCAATTCGGTAATATTCAATCACCATAATTTTTTACTTGGAGAATTCTTTTTAACCATGGATATAATAATTTGAAAAAATATTATTTAAAGGAAATACATTTAGCTATCATAATAATATCGGTCAAAATTCTATAAAAATTGTCATATCTCGAAAAATATGGTACAAAACTTTTATTAAAGATGTTGAAGGTCTCACAACGAATATTAAAAAATCATTGAAAAATTATTATTAGATTTTCGGCTGGAATCGTAACTTTCTGTGCATAGTTTATAGCGCCCCAGATTAAAATCTAGCATGAAAAATTAATATTATAGTTCGATTCCTTATAGTAGGTAAAAAATTCTGAGGCCGCAGTTATCTAATAAATTGCTCCCTACTCTTTATACAATATAGTAAATATAAAATATCACTTACCAAAATGAATGTTTCCGATATATCGAAGATTAAACTGTTTAAAAATGTTTGGTTTTAAATACAAATTCTAAGGCGACTGACTGCATAGAGGTATGGTTTGGTCTACTATTACAGACTTTCTGGTGTCGTTGTTCGGATTTTGGGAGATATGAAATGAAATGGGGAGGTTTTCTTTTTTTTCTCACGATTTTGCTCTTTGGCTTACTTGCGCGTTTCTAATAGAGAAATGTCAAATTAAACTCTCATGTTTTTTTTTTTTGTTCACTTTTTAAAGAAAACCTTAAAACAGAAAATTTTTTCTTTTGGTTTCTTGATGTTTTTTTTATTTTAACAAAATTGCAGTGTTTACAGTTTACATTGTAGCCGATTTTATTAATCGTTAATTTTAGATATTTTTAGCACAAATTTTGAATATGCGAAAGTTTTTTGTTTAATGTCTTGTTTTATGTTCACTGTAGCTGTTAACTGTCAAAAGAAATCTCACCGAAACGCAAAGTGAACATTGTGCTCCATATTATTTAAAAAAAAATATTTTAAGGAAAATTGCGTAAAATTTAGCAAAAGACAATTCTTTATAGTTAAATTAAAATGTAACTCATGTATTCATATTATTTAACTGTTCAAGTTATGATTTTATAATTTACGTTTATTTTCGTGACGTTTTTGTAAATTTTTACCACTGTACATTTGCACTCGCGCAGCTGATAATTTTTTTAACGAAAAAAAAACAAGAAGTTTCACTAAAATTTTTTTCCCAAAGCTTTGAAATGGTATTATATTGATGTAAAAAACCTTGTAGGCGGCTCCCACTTTGTTTTGATAAAACAAATTATCAGTTTAATTGACAAAAATGTTGATTTATGAACTTATATCTTCGAATAACTTTTTGCTAGACTGGAATTTTCTGCTGATTTTTTTTCTTTTGGTCACAATTTCTCCTTAATTTGCCGTTACGTTGCACTATGGTTGTTGTTCGCTATACGTGTGAGATATTCAACTGAGCGTCGTTTCGTCGATGATGGAGCAACTTGGTGCTATTGGAGCGCTGTGCAGTCTGCTGTCTTTGACAGTTAAACAAAAACAACAATAATGGAGGTTATGCAAACGTTTTGTATTCAACACGCAAGTCCAATAATCGTGTGCCTTCTTGTTTTCATTTAGTTTTTTCTTTTTTGATTTTAATTTTCTTAAGTCAATTCAAACTTTGACGTTTCGTTGTTAATTTGTTTACGACAGTCGTGGTATGCAACCTTAATTTTATAAAAGAGGAAATGAAAAATAATTTTTTGCCCTGACTGATATCGGCTAAAAATCGGGTAGTTGCACAACTTGACGGTGTTCAAAATTGTAGGCACACATCATGGTACAATTAATGTCTGAGCAGAATTGGATCGTGCGATTTTGCTTCTGTTTTTCCTATATGTTTGTAGTGAGTACAAAATTGACACTAGAAAAATGATCGCAGAGTAATAGAAAAAATTCTATTTTTTGGTGCGACTTGACACTGAAGATAAATTGTACGTCCCAATTCTGTTTAGACATTTATCTTTTCAAACTCAAATAATGCAACCCTTAAATTGCCTACCATATATGTCAAGAATAAACAAAACAAGAGAAGACAAGAATTCTGACAACGTGCGCTTTTAGCTCTGAGTGTGTAATTTGGAAATGTCGGTTCCTAGTCTAAGCTGATTTTGACAGCAAAGGTAGACATAAAAATAAAGAAGAACTGTCACTTAGAATTGTTACCACCATGATAATTGTACCATGTGCACAGATTAATATATGGCTTGGCCTTAAATTATTATTTGTGCTCCTTACAAAAGATTCGACCAACTTTTTCGATGTATAGATAAATAGGGAGCAAGTAAAGCCTAAACAAAATAGACGTCACGAAACGTAACGAGTAAATTCGAACAAATGCTAATAGCCCAAATGCACATACGCAACTGATCGAAAGTGAACGAAATATTTTGACGAGACGTGTTGTTCCGTAAGGCCAAAAACAAAAGAGACATGACGAGACGATAGCAACTTTAACGAACATTTCCACTCGCTACATCGGCTTTGGCATTTGACCCAAAATGCTACGTTAGCTTAGTGCCAGCCATTTGCTAATTTTTTAAGTCTTAATGTCAAAATAAGTTACAAAATCTATTTTGACATCTTTTACAAACTTCGCAAATTGCGATTCCTGAGTTATTGTGTACCATCGTTCAATTAACGTATCACGTAACTTGTTTTCATACGATTGCCGTTCCATTTACGGAAGCGGCGATTCGACAATAGGTCGGCGTAAAATAAATTTGTGTAATGTACCTTGTCCTTAAATCAATAATCAACATGACATTAGTGTTGATGTTTTTAATGTCAAAATTGTGCATTTAGCGGCTTATAGCGAAAGCACATAGCGGAACTTTATTATGAATGTAGCATAGTTTTAGGAGCTTATTGAATACTACTGAATGCGTACTGTACTAGTGCTAAAATTATGAATCGACCAACTGTGATGCGAATTCAGTTGAGACTGAACTGGAACGTGCAATATCGCTTAGATTTTTCCTCTACATTCTCTGCTGAACAAAGCTAAGCGAAACCGTTTTGATACTGTTTCATGCCATACTAGATACTGATTTTGAAATCATTGTGATTGAACTCGTGTTCAAGAGACACAACATAGTTGGCAGCTCACGTTACATATTTTCGAAATCATTGTGATTGGGCCTTGAGCTCAGGAAACACAACTATAGTTGGCAGCACAATCTGTTAACTTCAAACTTTTTTTTAAAACGTTAGATAAATTTAAGTTCTACAAAAAAAAAAATATAAAATTCTCTTAAAATATTATTTAAAAATATACCAATTTTGATTTTCATATCAATATTTGGGAAACTCCAATTTTTAGGTAGGCTTTTGTTATATCAATTGTAACCAACTGTTTTACTTTATGTCTGCAGTTTTGTTCCAAATTCAACAAACTAAAAATCAAAAATGGCAAAAAAATTTACGACTTCAACCTCAACTGCCAAGGCGCTTAAGGATCCAGTCCCATTCCCAAGTAGATGGCAACTTGACAATTTGCGCTCCCGCATACAAAAGCAGTGTGAACATATGGCCGCAGCGCTCCCCCAATTGAAGCCCCATCGTTCTGATATAGCTGCTGAGACCAAAAGGAAAAGTAACGGTACACGACATTATCTTAAAAGTTTTAATTCTGATCCTACTGCTGGTAACATGCAAGTAACCCAAGGGAAAAGTCAGTGTCAACAAAAGAACACGCAACAGGTACAAAAGAAAGTGAAGATTAAAAAAAGTTCAGATCAATCGAAATCAAAAGTCAAAAAGCCACAAAAAGGAAAGGAAACAAGTGGAACGGGGAAAGTCAACAAAAAATCACACAAGCCACAAAGGAAAGTACCCCAGCAAAAGCAGCAATCAAAACAAATGCCAAAGCAGTCAAAACCCCAGCAGCGAAATCAGCAAAAATTTGGATTCCAACAGAAGCTTGGCGACCAACAAAAGCTTGGTCTGCAAAATAATGGAGGTTTATCATCTAACCTCAGTAGTAAAAACCCGCTTGAACTTCGTATAGGATTAAATTCCCACGGTGAGAATAATGAAATTGATTTTGATGGGTTCTTTTGGAAAGTAGCTGAAAGACGTTTGGAAGCTAATCGGATGCTTCTTTTGGAAGCACGTTCCGATCTTGCTGCGTTGCGCACAGAAAATCAAAAATTGAAAAGTGCCCTGTTGTCTTCGAAACGACAAGGCGAAAAGTACAAAAGGCACTTGGAAAATGAGGTGTTTAAAAAATTGATAGATGGCATGTAGATAGTCAGAAAAAAAAAAATTAAACAAAATACCAAAATGATAAAACTGTTTGTGAAACGAATTTAAACAAATTACAAAAAATGTGATTCGCTTAAACTTTTTTCAGAAACAGCTTTATCAACATAAAAGAAAAATTCATAATACTGTTTTACATATAACTGGTTGACATAGAAGTAGTCATACATACTAATGTAACGAATCGTTAAATAAATGATGTTTTAAATAAGATAACTTTGGAATAATGCATTTAAAAAATTATGTTTTGAAGCAATGTGCAATTTAATAAACATTCATCAGAACGATTTATAAGAACCATAAGAAAAAATCGTTTTTGTTTTCTAACAGATCTTAAAAACTAGTTGCTTTATGAAGAAAACTTTTCACTCCCCACACTTTTGGTAACTAAAAGTGCTTAAAAATCAAAGTAATATTGATTGAAAAAAAAGGAGGGCAAAAAAAAGGAGGGCAAGTTGAATAAACTAGACCACCAGACATGTTTTATTTTATACAATGTTCTAAATCTTCCTCTTCATATATCTGTAAATTCTACCAAAGCACTGTTCGATGAACTTCCATAGCGTTTTTCCTGATAGTGTGCCCCAGCGTCTTTTAATAATGTCAGCTAATTAATTATCCATTATAGGGCTATGATAATTCGTTGGTCACTCAGTCCAGAATTGCATCAGCTAAGCTAATTTATTTATCCACTTACTTGATTAATCATAAGCCTAAGTTTAGAATAGTTTTTCTTATTTCATTAATGGTTTTACTTAGTAAAACATTGTACTACATAGACTAGCTAACTTATTTTCATTCTAAGGACATGATTGTTTGTCATACCACTCAGCCTATGATTTGAAGTTTATTTTCTTCAAAAGCAACACTTACAACGGATATTAATAAGGCCATACGGATCATGAATTGTCTAAAGCTTTTATATATTTTATAATCTCTATTAATTGTAATTATAACGTATACGACATTGTAGGCCTATATATGTATCTTTAGCAACATGGAATAACAGGTATCAACAACTCCAGAAAAAAGCAAAACCAATGAAACCGGAAAACTACTTTATAATATAAAAATAAAAATTTTAGACTTTGACGCGCACTTCTACTGTGTTGATGCAGTATAGGGTATTTAATTTTGACGAAGCAAAATAAAATACTTCTAGTTTTTTCTTACTAGCCAATTTAAATTATATAAAAAATTTGTTGATTTGTTATAATACTTATTTGTGTTGATTTTTTCCGCCTTTTCATTATACACTTTCGATTTGTAACTTAAAAAAAAAAAAAAATGTTGTTAATTTTGTAATTTGTAAGACTTTTAAAAAATTAATATTTTTATTTTGTCTAATGATAATATTTTTTCTTGAAATTTATCTATTATTTCTAACAAGTGGCTGTTGGTGAAATGAGATTTTTCACAGAGAGATAGAGTATTTAGTACCTGTATGCTAAAGCTTTTGAGAATTAAAACTTAACGAAAGATTTATTTATTAAGGAATGCGTGTTTTTATGTAGATTTTCTGTGGAATCATTTTATATAGTTCTTGATTTTCAGCTACTAATTGCCTCAAGCGTGCAACTAAGTATAACTGTTAGGTATGTTTGGACTTTTTGAGAAAGAAATTTTGTTAATTAAAAAAAATAATAAAAAAAAACAAATTTCGAAAAGTTACTGAAATATATAAAAATATTGAACAAAACGCTATTCACGAGTTGATTTACCGTATGTATTATATTTATGGTAGCGATAACCAAAAGAGAAAAAAATTTAAGAAATAAAAATTTCTCTTTGGGTAATAACATCTAACAAGTAGAAAAGTAGGTTTTCTGATTTGATCATCAGTATGATTGTTTTTTTTTTGTGTATTATATAAGCTTATGCGATTTCATTTTTAATTAACTTCCAAAAATGTTCATACATTTGATGCATTACTCCCAGACTTCGCAGCATTGTCTTGACGAATTATTAGTTTCAACTAATAAACATGTACATAAATATTTTTCTATTAATTTTAACTATTTTTTCACTTTAAGCCGAACAAAAAAAAAAAAAAATAAGCTGTATGTGACGAATAAAAAAAATACGTCCAAATATTTAAAAACAAAAGAAAATTTTCCACCAAGACAAAGTCTGTTGCCATGCGCTTGTCTACGGTTTCAACTTCGAAGAAAGAAAAATCTTCACGTGAAAACTTTTAAAGTTTTCGATCAGGGGAATACAAATGATAGATTTTTTTAATCAAATTGTAGGTCAAACAATTTCCAGCTCATGTAATTTCAAAAAATGCAGATCTGAATTGTCCGCCAAGATCATGTGATTCAACGCCATATGCCAGCAGAGTTATGGGCCGCGTTTCGTTCGAAATATTTGTATTATACAATAAATGAAAATATTGTCAATTTTCGAATAAATAATGTGTTTAATTCAAAAAATCTTGTCTTTAAGCTTATCAAAATGATAGATAGAGAAATTCATACGTATGAGCAACTTGAGGTAAATCTATCTATGGATTTTAAATGAAAATTTTTAACAGAAAAAATTTTTTAAATTTTAATATATTTTTTCACTTTGTCATGAATATAAAATATTTTCAAACATTGAAACTAATTATAGTTAATAATTTTGAAAAAAAAATGTTGCTTTTAATTGTTTATCATGGAAAAATAAAATTTATATGCATGTATGTTTTAGTGGACAGTATGAAGGTTATCCTCGAACAAACAATTTAATAACAGAATCAAATCATTTCATTGAACTTGGCTGTTTTTCCATGCAAAAAAAAAGTATAATTTCATTCTAACAATGAAAATCTTTTCAGCTGCAAGTAGCTTTTTAAAAAGCTTTTCCGATGCCGCCATGGAAACACTTTCACCAACGTTTATAGTGGTGATCATGAATTTTGTTGTTCGTCCTAAAGCATCAAGTTTTTATTTTAGAATTCGATCCCGACGCACTAAGTAAAAATAGGAAAGTCCGAATAAATTTTAACGAAAATTTTTCAGTTGCGAGCGGACCTCTGCAGAGAGTGGAACAAAAATTTAAATACTAAAATATAGTCCGCGGAAAACGTTAATTTCAATTTTATTTTTATAATATATATAACAAGATTTTTTCTACCAAAAAATATACTAGATAAATTGTTATACACACAGAAAAAAATTGGAAAAAAG
The DNA here is from genome assembly GCA_949775025.1 of Tricholauxania praeusta. NCBI lineage: Eukaryota > Metazoa > Arthropoda > Insecta > Diptera > Lauxaniidae > Tricholauxania > Tricholauxania praeusta. Next base: position 9,859,350 of record OX459031.1, read on the forward strand.
CAAAAAGTGAAGAAGAAACGGCAGTAGAAGCAGCAAAAAAAGCAATTTTAAACCAAAAATAGTGCTTGAATTAAAAAAAAAATAAAAAAAGAAAAATTCTTTACCAAAAATTGCATAAAATCAACGAAATTATTTAATTTTTATTTATTTCATTAGTTGATATTCTTTTTTTTTTCGTTTGTTTTAGTATTCTTTTTTTAGTTCAGTTCTACAAATAATTTTACGTTAATGAGGATTAAAATTTAATTAAAAAAAGTTGTATATTAATACAATATATAATAAAATAGCAATTCTCGAAAAACGACTAAAATGACTTTTTCGCGAATAAAATTTGTAACTTTGTTTGTGTGCTCGCTGCTGGTATTCGGTTTTCCCGGATATGTGGATTGTGCTAATAAAAAGGGCACAGCAAGCGGGAGCGCAGCACCCCCGCCACCGCCCATCGAACCAGAAGCTGTAATTGAAGAGGTCAATGCTAAGCAATTGGAAAAGTTACTGGCCGAGAAGGATTACGTAGCAGTTTTCTGGTGTAAGTGTTTGAAAAAAAAAAAAAATTAAAAACCTACGTGAAAAGTAAAAAAATTATTATAAAAAAGCGCTAAATGAAAAGCGCTAAATAAAAGATATAAAAGCTAAGCTGCTGCTGCTAAATTACATACATTAAAAAAAAGAAACAAAATCTTATTTCCTTATTTAAAAGATTTATTAAATAGAAATTCTTCGGTAAAAATTCCCACTGTTTAATTTCCCATTATGAAAATTCAAATTGCTTGTGTTGGTGCAACTGCTGACTGTGGTTTTACAACCGTGATCGTGTACGTGTAATTGCTTGATTTTGGATCGTACGGATCTTACGTCAAAATACATACAAAACTCTTGAAATCGTATGAAATATTTGGCCTAGTATCACCTTTTTCAAGAAAGAGACAACACTATATGCGTTAAGCACGTTGTGCATTGTGATAAAAGCTGCCAATAGTTTCGCATTATTCTTTCTCAAGCTAATTTCCTGTCAAAACGACAACACTAAACTTGTTGCTGGTGTTTAATTTTGTTGTTGTTTACATGTTTTTCTTGTCTATGTTAATGTTGTTCTTGTTGTTTTTAAAAATACAACTACATAGAAGTATCCTTTTAATTTATATACATATCACTTCATTATACATATTACTATATGTGCAAAAAACAACAAAATTATAATCTCGAACAAAAGTATTTTTAAAATAGTTAATTTATTAGTTTCAGCGTTTAAATAGTGAGTGTAGTTTAAGTATAAAAAAAAATACAGAGTGTTTCAAAAAATATGTTCTTACGGATGGATTTGTAAAACAAACTTTATCAGAGTCTCCCAGAAAAGTATTTTGTTTTCCTATAAGGTTTTTAGTTAGTTAGTCTGTTCGTATTTACTAACTGCATCGCAGCTGCCTGAAAGAACATTGCGCGAAATTCAAATCCGGCGCTCTTATTGGAGCACAAAAAAGTGAGTTTCCTTTCTTCAGTAATTTTAGTTTCGAAAATGATTTGCAGTTGTGAGATATTTAAAAAAAAAAACGGTTTTTAAGCACACGCAGGAACTTATTAGCCTCAAACCTACATTTTGTTCAAAATCCCATAACACAAACATTTTTCATCCAATTGTAATTAAACTCGTCAAGTTCAAAGGCATTTACTTTAACATTTAAAAATTTCAGAATGATTGGTTAAAACATTATATATATAGAGCAAGCTCCAGAATTGATAAATATCTGAAAATGACGGGAATTTTCCAAAAAAAATTTTAAGCTAAACTTTTCTTATGAGCCTTTTTATTCTAAGCACAAATATGTTATCAAAAAAAGTTATTCGGATCTAGTTTCGGATATATAGCCTTCGGAAGTTGCAGATATAGCTTTTGTAAAAATCCTTATAAGTTGGGAACCCCTGAATGGATATAAAAATATATGGGTTGGATTTCAAAGGTGTGCTCATTATTACTATAGGCCATTAAATTATCTAATTTATGACACACATATTTTTTATATCCATTCAGGGGTTCCCAACTTATAAATATTTTTGCAAAAGCTATATCCGCAATTTCCGAGCGACACTTTTATTTTACTACTTTTATTTTTATTTTAGGGGGTAAAACAAAAAAAAAAAAAGATTGGAGCATGGGAGCTAAAGTAAACCTGTTCCAACAATTTTTAGGAACATTTATTTATATTGGAAAAAACGGGAATTCCTTCTTTTCAACTTGGCAACCCTGGAAAGCTCTAAAAATTGACATTTTAACTACTGACGGACCTTTTGAGAACGATTTTGGTATGACTCAAACCATAAAACATGAGTTGATTGATAAGATTTGGCCGACTTACGTTGTTTATAAATGTCTTTTAATAACCGATTTGTTTTGCCCAAAAAATGTTCATCCATATTGATGCTACACGGAAGTTATGCCTTAAATATAAAATTTGAACCGATTAAAAAACAAAAATGGTAGTCATTTCCAAAATCATTGTTTCGAAATAACCAAAGAAAGATAACTCAGAACCCTGCAATTCAGCTGTATTCTTCTAGTTTATTGAAACCCAAGCGGAACGTATCCTTATATATATGATTTTTGATAATAACTTTTAACCCCTACCAGACTTTTTTGCTTCCCTGTCGAACGTTTTTCTATAAGACTCCATAGACTTTCTTGTAATACCACAAAGTGTAAGTGTCTCCTGACTTGACATATGTTGTGCGGCCATTATCATTGAACTATGCACTCTTTCTTTTTTCAATTTATTCTCTCAGAAGAGTTATAAATTCATCTTCTTGAAGGTTGTTCATCAAATTTGTAATGCTGGCTGGATATGTTTAATCCAATTATCCTTAACTAAGGCCACATATTAGCTAAAAATCTGAAAATTTATCAAAAATTATTTAAATATTTTCATAACAAAAATAATTCGCTCTAAAATTGGCGGAAACTGTAAATATCACCATCTTAAATGTGATCACATTAAAAAAGAATAAGACAGTTCCATTTGTTTTCTGTTTCCGGTAAATGTAGCTGAATAATTTTTAAAAACCTATAAATGCATTCATATAAGAGATAAACATTATGATATTTAGAGCTTTGAAACGGATGTTTACAAATTCAATTCCGAAATTTTAGTATTTTTTTGAGTTAAGTTTTTTTTTGAAAAAAAAGGCACTACCTTAATTAAACAGATGCGAAATATTTTCCTTAGTGTAATAAATTAAAAAAGCGATTTTAAGTGTTCATATATCTTTTAAAGTTGAAAAATTTTATCAAAAATAGAAGTCAAATGATACTGAGACTATTTAGGGTTTCGCTGAGATAAACGGTGAACTCAAAGACGCTTAGGTTTTAGATTGCGATATATGATTGTTTTCATAGAACTTCAAAAATATTATTATTTCCCTGTTGTTTTTGTTTTTTCAATTCTCTAAAAACTATATATTTTGTTAGACTTATAAAGTAAATCAAAATTTAATTTCAACTTTATCTTATCCAAATATTTCAACATCAATTTGTTGAAGCTTTTTTACTGAAACATATATCCATAATCGTGAAAAGTCCAAGTGATTTATTTTGAGTGCAACAGATACAAATTAGCTAAAAATGATTTTTTATCAGTAATTTCCGTGTGCACGATTCAATGTTAAATGCTAACGTTATATCAATAACATCCGATCTCTGATCGAAATTTTGACTGTTTTTAAATTGATAGTAATTATGCTGCGAAAATGTTCATGGCTAATAAATAGCTTTTTCTTGAACGAAATGACTCCCTGATTTCGAACAAATCTCAATCTCATCTAATTACTATTCAAAAAAACATTTAAGAATTATTCAAAGTTTTATATAGAAACACATTTTGATTGACGGTTTTACATGTGTGTTCGATGTATACATACATCTATCCATATGGTGATACATCCATATGGTTACTAAAATTATAAAAATGCAGACTAAAACTAAATGCACAATCGAAAGCATCTTTAAATAGCATTTGCTAAAAGAGTATTGCAAATATAATAATTTGAAAATCTATAAATAATTTTTTGTATTGTCGTGCTGAAAGGAACTTACATCATAAACTTTTTACAAACTTTTGTTTATTCCCATTAAATTGATAATAAAAACTGCGCTGACTTCAAAAATTTTTAAAGTGCTTTAAAATATATCGAAGAAAAAGTATATCGGTTAAAAGCAGCGAAAGTGAAAGAATTGCAGTTGTTGCATTCTTGCTAAAATCAACATCCGGTGCTATGAAGTGTTTTATGTTTTTCATATTTGCTATATGTTTTAATATACATACATAAAAACAGAAATACACTGAAAAAACAAAAACAACGATAAAATATAAAGTACATTATATTTTTTTAGTAAACTAAGTTCTAAAATTAAGTTTGGTTTCTGCTAAGCCGCACACTTGTTGGGTTTGTTTGGAACGGTGGCCATAAATAGTAATAATTGCGCTAGACTCTTGAAATTTGGTATAGATGTATTTTAGGTTTAAAGAACAAAAATATATGAATATGAAAAAAAAATCGGATTACGGTCACGACTACATCCCATACAAAGGTGGGATGTGGTTCTTTTCTTCAAAATGAGTATCAATCTCTATTAGTTTTCAAGTTATTAGAGAAAAAAAGTTTTGAAGATCTTCGGACTTAACACCTTTTATCCTTTTAACCTTTTTATGAAAAGTCGAAAATGTCCCTTAGCTGTTCCCTACCCTTGGAGATAACTTTCTTCTGAATTTAAGCACCTCCCCTCACGCTGTAAACTTTTACAACTAATAAAATTACTGTAAAGGATTGCAAAATGTGAAGAAATAATATTTTTCCTTCAAATATTGCAATAGAAAATAATTCATAAGAAAAAAGTTTTGAGAAAAGGCAGCTTAAATTTTGATACATACTTTCCCACATAATATATAAAAAAATTGTCGAAATCCGGAGATACATATACATACTTTTTTTTGTTAAAATTTGCGAAGTTTCTCAAAACATACCTAACATATTGATGAATCTTCAGATGACCATATCTTATTTAAAAATTTAATTTCAGAAGAAACTTGCTTAAAAAATTAATCTATAAATCTCACTACTGTAATTTCACGCATAATTAGAAAATGAATAGAACTTTTTTTACTCGATATCAAATATGTCATACGTTTTTTTCACAGTGTTATTATTAATCCAAATATGATCTGAGCTGCGGCCAATAAATGTCGCGTGTAACGCCGCATGCCACGACGATTATTCATCTGTAAGGTGGGTTGTTGTTTCTTTCATTATGGATTAAAATAACAATTGGACATAATCCACTTTTCAGTCTGAAACTGAACGATTGATGAAAACCAAAAATGATTCGCCGCTGTTGTGTCTAAAAGTAGAAAACAAAATTTAATTTTATAAAATCAAATCAGCCAAAAGTTTGCTGAATTAATTCATAAAAACTTATGTACAACTATTAAAGGTTTAGTTTTCCCATTTTTGTTTTATTCTCTCCGATTTTTGGCTAATTAATATTCTGATTTTGATTTTGTTGTTGTCTACCTTCATAGTATGATACATGAGGATGACGTGCCTCTAAAATTGTCGCCAAGCAATTGAGTGTTATGATGTGATTTGTGTTGGCAAGTTATTTAAAACATCATATTTGACAATTTGTATTTGGTATGTACAAGTAAACAAAATTATATCCATAAATCTTATAAAATTCAAAAATCATGAGTTATCTACTGGGTGAATTCCTTATTTAGATATTATGTTAGTGTGACGTTTCTTCATATGGAGTTTTCTTTATTTAAGAACTATGCATTATGGGTACTTTTGATTTTGCTGCGTTTAAAGTAAAGTGTTTCAAGCAAATCTATACTATTTATATATATATGCTGACATGGAAATGGTTTGTAACGTTTTGGCGCAAAATATTTTTAACCGATTTTAATAATTTATTTCTTAAAACAACATATTTACGCTAAAAAAGATTATTGCATACTTATATTTTTTATTTCTTAAAGTTAAATATCCTCTATTTTAGGTTCAAGTTTTTGCAAAACCTCACACAAAAATTGTCGTTTGATTTTTCGTTGCTAATGCTGCTTCTTGAATTCTGTATTGTTATTGTTGTTTTTTTTTCTCTTCTCATTTGCACCGTTTGTATTTGGCTTCGAAGTTCAAAGAACACACCCTCTTTCAATTGTTCTTTTATTGTTACTTTTGAAGAGAGTAACAGAGTAATTTAATTATGAAAAAACAACGAGACGTGCGCGTGCAAAGCCAAATACCAAATTTTTCAATAACTTTTTCGCCTAATGATGGTTCAATCAGTGATATTTGCTCGGTGATGTTGTCTTTAAGGTATTGAACAGTTTGAGCATTATCCGCATAAGGTTTACTTTTCATGAAACCCCATTAGAAGAAATTCAATGGTGTTAAACCGCATGATCTTGGTGGCCAATTCACGTTTGTTCTTCGAGAAATTATACGATTACTAAACTTCTCTTTCAAAATATCGATTGACATAACATTGCTGTGTGGCTTGTTGCACCGTCCTGTTAAAACCACATATTCTGCTCATCAATATTTTCCAACTGATTACACAAAAAGTTTCTAACTATCTCAATTGCTTTGATGTCCTTGGCTCTTCAGCAACACTTGGAATATTTTCACTTGAACGATGACAAATTCTGCTGTTCTTATCTTGAACTGAACCAGTTTCTTCAAATTTATCAATGAAAAGTTTAATAGCATGGTTTTTCAGAGCAATTTCTTTATCGTATTTTGTAGGAAATTTTGTTCTAGCTTCTGAATAACTTTCCTTATATTTAAAATAAGTAAATAATAGAAACATATTATTTACTCGTGTAGCTATCCATTTTAACTAACCGGAATGCATTTACTTCATACGTAAAAAAACATCGGTGTAATTTAGTTCTTGTAAAAAAATAGCGGCAAGTCTAAAAAGATACCACAAATTTGAACACTCTTTAGAAAATAATTGATATTCGACAATTTTTTCAATTACTTTATCGATTTCATGCGACGAACTTTTGCTTTTATCACAATTTTCATATGCTTGACCTCTCCTTTCAGATGCGCGAAGCTGTGTAACCTGTGATAAAGTCTTAGCAGAACTCGAAAAAATTGACGATGATACCGATTCATTCGGTGTTGATTTTGTTAAAATCAACGACAAACGACTAGCCAAACAATATGGAATCAAGAATTTTCCTGCGCTCACTTACTTCAGGTAAAAAGGGGAGAGGTGCTTCGTTAAAAGTTCACCGACGCTGACACTGACACTGACAAACAAAGCAACTTGTGATATTCCAGCGAAACAACTAATTCCTTTGTACATTTTTGAAAACTCTATACAGGGAAAAGGAACCAATCATATACGATGGTGATCTCATGGATGAAGAAGGTGTACTCGATTTCCTCACCTCATTGGAAGCTATGGACTTACCAGATCGCATCGAAGAAGTTAATGCAAAAATTTTACTAAAAATCATTGAAGATACCGATTTCGTAGCTGTACTTTTCTGTAAGTTTGATTTGATTTTGCTTACAACTTATTTATTATATATTTTATACATTTACTGTATTGAAATCTTTTTCAAAAATGTTAAAAAGTTATATTTCGTTAAGGAAAATTGGAGTTTAAAATTTTTATTGTAATTTTTCTAAAAGACTTAACAATAATTAATGCAGTTGCAGTTTCTACAGTACTATAGTATAACTAACAACAAACGCAGGATTAAAGTAGTTGAGATAGTAGTAGAAAAGTAGTATTTTTTTTCTTGTTTCAAAAGGTGTAGTTTTGTGACTAAAACAATTATTAACGTTAATGTCAGCCAGCTAACAATCAAAATTTTTGTTAGTATTCAGTTAGAATCTTACGTATTTGTATAGCTGACTATGAATAAATGTAAAACGTTTAACACGCTACGTATTGTATCGTAATTGTAATTTGTGACTAACCGAATAACAACTTAACAATGTGGAGGCGAACATAACGTGAAAGTATCAAAAATATGAACATGTGTCTTAAGGAGGTTTCTGTTTCAAATACTTCTTCACCTTTTTAAAATATGTTATTAAATTGTATCGCAGGTCCCGATCATGCCACATGTCCACCTAGGGTTATGGGTAAGTTAATGTAACCTGTTTTGATCCTATATACATAGTTTCACTCTCTTTAGCGCCACTACTCCACATGTTTACCTCCATTAATGTTCTCTTAATATGATTCTAAAGATATTTCTACCTTGAATGTTTTTATTGAATTTACCATAATGTATATGCATTAACGCTTTATTAATGAGATATGGTACTTAATTTATCCTCTTCCTCTGTAATTGTATGAATGGATGATTGAATATGTTTGTATGATAAAAAATTCAAAATTTTTTTTTGATGAATTTGGGAAATAAAATGTTATTACAAGAATAACATATAAAAAAAAAGATTTCTGTAACGTTTCATTTGCACCATTTCAAATGAAACGTTACAGAAATCTTTCTGATCCTGACCTGCGAACATTCTGAAGTGTTTTGTGTTTTTTTTCAGGCTACCTGAACCTTTCAAGTTAAGTCTTTCTGTCACATTGTAAATGAAGTCGTTTATATGTAATCATTCTGAAGTGTTCTTTGAAGGGTTCCAGAACTGACGATTGTTTTCAATAAAGATTTATGTAATTACAATAGATATTTCAGAAAGCTTTCGGAAATAAAATTGAAAGCTTTCTGAAACGTATCTGAAACTATGAAAGATTTCAATATACATGAAAAACTTATGGGCACTAATGACCATTGGTTAGTACACATTGATGTTCATTAGTAATGCATTCAACTACTTTTCGACCTGATTTTAATATTTTGTTGAATTTCCCAAACCAACATAGCAGATTTTGATTCAGCACAATAAATTTTGAAAGCAGCAGAAAATTTGTGGCAAACAATTTTTTCGATATTTTAATTCATTTAAAAAGCCGCATTTCGATGTACCTACCATACGATATACTCGATATGTATTTTTGAGCGATAACTTTAACCTTTTGTATTTCTAACTTGCTGTCGATTAGAGGATGTAATTTTTCGACTTTTTTCATACTCCTTGCTGTTCTTCAATGCTTTAAATATATACTTTTTAATTTTTTTTTTAACATTTTCGAAACTATTCAATATTTTTCGATTACATGCAATTTTTTGATATTATTCAATATTTCTTGACTTATTCGATTTTTTTCAAAAGCTTGTAATCGTTACTTTTTTGGTGTTATAAGTATAAGTGCAAAGTTTAAAATTTAGTTTCACTTTTAGTGTATGTACGATTTACATGCTTTCTTGTTTTTACCTTCACTCACCTTTCGAGAAGAAGTGATACGCCCCTGCTACTTACATAAAACATGATGAAAATTATGTTTCACAACGGGTTCTTCTTCCCTATAAAATCAAAATTGCTTTTTAAAAGTAAAACAAAGTAAAAAGAAAACTGAAAAAAAAAAAAACTTAACAACATTCATATACTTGGCCTGCCTTCGAAATTGTATTATTGCCTGGGCTCACAGCCAGATTATGTTTGTCCCAGTCAGCAGCCGGCTCGTCACACGATCAAAAAAAGTGTACTATTGTAGTTTGCAGTACAAAACAAATAGCGTGAATTTCGTTTGCTAAGTATTTTAAAGTTTTTCTTTTATTTTCTTTAAAGTGTGATGCATAGTCTCGACAGAAAAACTAGATAATAAGTCGATAAATCTGAGGAAGTACTCGTACTCGTACATACAATGTTAACTTAACATAGAAAAAAAGTTCGCTGCGAATAATTCTCTTTTATTTTAAAAATTTATAGCATAAAAAAAAAGTTTTGAGTATATTTTTCTTTTTAAATATTTATTTGTTTTTCTTCATACTATACGTATGTATGTACGTAATATGTATATTTTTCAACATTTTCTTGAACAATATCGCTGCCACCTACGATTGTTGTTAAAAATAGATATAGAATAGAAGCATTTTTGTGCTATGCTAAATAAGTTTAATTCTTAACTTTTTATCGAGACTGAATAGCAAAAATACAATAGAACTCATTTTGCGCTTTCCTGCCTGTATTTTTTTTTTTTGCTTGAATTCTCATAATCGTATGTTAAAAAATACTTGTATATTTTGAGTACAATCTGTTTCAATACAGCATGAAAAATATCCATTTTCAAAAGAAAAATAAATATTGGAATTTTTCAGCCCTACACAATATAAGCTATGCAATTAGTTAAAAGGATTTTATTCTGTAGAGATGAGAAATCGTAAAAAATTGTAAACAATTTTGTACGCAATAAAAGAAATGTTGATACTTCTAATTTGCAGTACAAAATGATATTGAGAAAAAAAAATTTAAGAATTTAAACTGAAATTTTTATTAAAGCAAAATAGGAAGAGTACACGCAAGTTTTATAACCGATCACATTGCGAAAGAAAGATACAATTTGCTATACAAACCAATGGATACATCTTAAGATGATCCAAGAAATCCACATTTTTACTGTGGATTGCTGTCAAACTTTCTTTTTAAAAATGATCTGCAACTGGTCTGCAAAAAACCAGGTGATAGCAAGTATGTACTCGTGGCCAGTTGATAGGGTTTTTGGAGAACCGAAAGTGATGGTAAATGATATATAATGTGAAAGATCTCTCTCAATACTGAGGAAGAGGAACAGATAAGTGTTATTTTTCGCCTTTTAATTCTCCTTGGGATAAAAATATAAATTCGAATGCTTTTCAATAACAGAAGAGATAAGCTTTGAAAACTGTATTTCTTCAATAACTTGTAAACTATAAAGAATATCGCAAAATTTCTAGCATTTTTGAAATAAGCATTGCCAACTTAATGGATATTAACACCCATTTCGAAGAAAAGGCCTCAAGCACATCCCAAAATCCAACTTTGTATGGGAGGTAGGCGCGTCCGATTCTTTTCGTGTTCACAAATTTTTGTATTTGTATAACAAAAAGTTGCTTTCTCAAAAACAGATGCTCCTCAAGAGATGAATAATGTTCAAGTAGATGAAAAATGTTAAAAAATCAAAATATTTTGAAAAAGTCGAAAAATGTAAAATTAAAATAATGTTGAATATTGTTTTAAAAATTTGAAATGATCTGAAAATTCTTAAAAATTTCAAAAAACATGTGATATAAGTCGAGAAATGTTGAAAAACTCAAATATTGTTGAAAAGGTGAAAAAATATTTAAGAACTCGAAAAATTTTGAGCAAGTCGAGAAATATCGAAAAATTCAAAAGAAGTCGTCGATAAAACGTAGTCTTCAAAAATAAATATTCTTGAAAAATGTTGAAGAAGTCGTAAAATGTTGTACTCGTCGAAAATTGTTAAATTGAAAGTTAAGTTGAAATATTTCGAAAATTTTTCTTCAAGTTTTAACCATGGGAGGATTTTACCGAACTGCATATGACTTAAAAAATGTGTTTATTTATTGGACTACATAGTATGTAAAGTATCAAAGAAAGAATAATGTTGACAACTTTTTTTAGTTCAGATCGAATATTTTGAAAGTTTTTACATTTCTAATGAACTTTTAATTTTCGAATAGACGGCAGGCGCTCCGTATGACAGACGTTTATTTTTGCACTTGGGCGGACCGATAGAAAAATAGACACGTCGAAAAAAATTCTTAATTGCATTTGCGAACAAAACGAAAGAGTTAGGGCAAGCGATAAAATAGTGTATTTTCACCAAATGTATTTTTAATGCATTTCGTGTACGTTTTTTTTATTGTTTATTTTATTTTCATTTATTTATATGCGCAAGCATTGTAAACTGTCAGTCGTCTGAAACAAATTTTAGTTTTTTTGATATCTTTGCTTTTATTTTATTTTTACATGTGTTAAGGGGGGTTTCTACTTTATTAGTATTGAAAAATCGATAATTTTTCGGAATTTTTAGAATAATAATATTTGGTACACCTAGTATAAATCTAGCTTTATAAACGACGAAAAGCAGAAGTAGGAAGTCGACTGTGCCGCCAGACGGGATGCACATATGGTGGTCATACAGAGTGTTTAGTAATTAACTAAAATAAATAAAAAATTCAACCACTTGTAGGGTTTTGCGCATTAAGCTGATTTAAAAAAAAGTAAATGTACAAAAAAAGTGTGATTTTTTTTTTTGTAGCGATTAAAAATTATTCCCACAAAATATTTCTATATTCTAGTTTACTTATCCGCAAAGAACGGTTGGTATATATACTTTTTTTTAATTTATATAATTTTTAAAGAACTTAAAATGTCAACCATATACGCATTTCGTCTCATATAGTCCCTAGAAAAAAAGTAGAAGGTTCCCCCTTAAGTTATTTTCTTACATTCAATTGCAATTTCACCTTTATGTTCGTACAGATATATATATGTACATATATTCATTTGAGATCTTCACTGACCCACTGATCGACTATGCGTCGTTCACTTTGCGCGCCTATTTGTGTCTTCACCTTAATTTATTACAATAAAATACATAAAAGTTTGTTTAAAATTTCAAAAATTTAGTATGCCCACGAATTTCATTTTGGTTTTTGACTTTGGCTTTGTCACATAAACAATCATCATAATCTAAACAACACAAGCGACCAACCAAACGCCCACTCATCTACTCATTTTCCATTTGAGATACATCACCTATATTTTATGATTTTTTAAATTTCAAGGCCATTACAATAAGTTTAATGCTTTCAAAACGTGTACCTAAGTATTTTTATTCTGGCTGGTTGAAATTTTGTTAATTGTTAAATAAATTGAGTAGATTGTTTCAGGCATAAACATTTATATACGTTAAATGTGTCTTTCGTTATAATAGTGGTTTTCACACCAGCCTCGTTTGTTTGATAATTCGTTAGTTTTTAGTTCGGTAAAGCTTTTAACTGTGAAGACCCGACACTTGTTTTATTTCGTTAACCTGGCAGTAACAGCTGATTTTTGATTTCTTATGTACGCACAACTTTTTTTTTTGGCAACGAACTAAAACGAAATCTGAACATCACCACGTTACCAACTAACAGGAAACTATCAGGCATGCCACTTAGTTACTCGTTAGTACCGGTGCCGTGACATAATCCCCACGGACATAATCCCCATTTTTGCTGTGGGGGTTATGTCCGCAAAATTTTCGGACATAATCCCCATAAAAAAGCGGACATAATCCCCAAAGCTATGGGGATTATGTCCGCATCAGTGACGGACATAGTCCCCATAACAATAATTTTGTCATAGGAAATTTTTAAGTTTAAGAATCGGCTATTTTGTCGACAAATTGTGGAAAGTGTGGAGGAATATTTTATTTAATTCTTAATATTTTTTTTGTTAAATTGAATTTTTCTTGAAGTTAGTTTTGTTAATAATTTTTGAATTACTTGAGTTAAATAAATGGATAATTGCCAGCTTTTTTCATCTTAAATTAAATTTTTTGAATAAAGCCACCATTGGAATTATGTCCGCATGTTCAACACCGGCTTCGCTAGCTACAGTAATTCCACATAGAAGTCAAGGTAAGTGGGCGGCCTTCGGCCGCAGCTCAGGATTTAAAACTCCCAAAAATCCAACACCGGCTTCGCGGCGGCCTTCGGCCGCGGATCAGTCTATAAAATCTCCAACACCTTATTTGCTAGTCACAGTAATTCCACATAAAAGTCAAGGCAAGTGGGCGGCCTTCGGCCGCAGCTCAGGATTTAAAACTCCCAAAAATCCAATACCGGCTTCTCGGCGGCCTTCGGCCGCGGATCAGTTTATAAAAGATCCAACACCTAGTTTGCTAGCCACAGTAATTCCACATAAAAGTCAAGGTAAGTGGGGGGCCTTCGGCCGCAGCTCAGGATTTAAAACTCCCAAAAATCCAACACCGGCTTCGCGGCGGCCTTCGGCCGCGGATCAGTCTATAAAATATCCAACACCAACGGCTTTCGGCGGCCTTTTATGATCCCACTTACCTTAACTTTTATGTGGAATAACTGTGGCTAGCAAACTAGGTGTTGGATATTTTATAGACTGATCCGCAGCCGAAGGCCGCCTCGAAGCCGGTGTTGGATTTTTGGGAGTTTTAAATCCTGAGCTGCGGCCGTAGGCCGCCCACTTGCCTTGACTTTTATGTGGAATTACTGTGACTAGCAAACAAGGTGTTGGAGATTTTATAGACTGATCCGCGGCCGAAGGCCGCCGCGAAGCCGGTGTTGGATTTTTGGGAGTTTTAAATCCTGAGCTGCGGCCGAAGGCCGCCCACTTACCTTGAATTTTATGTGGAATTACTGTAGCTAGCGAAGCCGGTGTTGAACATGCGGACATAATTCCAATGGTGGCTTCTGAGGACTTACATCCTCCAAAATATGCAACTCCGGCTATGTCTATTCTTAGAAGTTGTTATAAGCCCAACACGAAGTGGGGATTATGACCGAAAAAAAAACGGACATAACCCCCATAATTTAATTTATTTTTTCGGACATAATCCCCATGGGGATTATGTCCGAAAATTTTGCGGACATAACCCACACAGCAAAAATGGGGATTATGTCCGAAAATTTTTGGACATAATCCCCATTTCAAAAATGGGGATTATGTCCGTGGGGATTATGTCACGGCACCGTTAGTACCACAGTTCGATAACTTTACAAAAACAAAGTACACGTGAAAAAGTATCGAGTAACGACTATTAACGAGGTCGGTGTGAATACCACTAATATCTTTTTAATGGAATTTTTTTCTGCAAGTTGCCACTACAAATTTTTTTTATCTGAATTTAAGAAAAAATAGCTACATAATTTGTGTTTTTGATTAATTTTCGATTTATAAACTCGAGTCAGAATTGGCAAATGTGGGAAAGAATAAATTTTTGCACCAACTTTGTCAATCGATTCAGTAGCATTTTTTTACATCTGTAATAACTCATCTGTGTTGATAAGATAAAAAATATGAATTACGCTTTCCTAACCGACACCGCACAGTGGATGGATTTATATGGAACGGCGGCCATAAATAGTAATAATAGCGATAGACTCTAAAAATTCGGTACATATAAATTTAGGTAAAAACAGCACAAAGTTTGGATATGTGAAAAAAACACGCCTATCTCCCATACAAAAATGGAATGTAGTTGAAACTTTTTTTTCAAAATGAAAATCAATTTCCACTAACTTGGCAATGTTCATTTCAAAAATGTTAAAAATTGTGCGACATCTTTTATAGTTTTCAAGTTATTAGAGAAAAATCGTGTTGAAGGCTGATCTCTTCTATTTTTGTAAATCATTTGAATTTATATCTTTTATCCCAAGGGAATGAAAAGACGAAAAATACGCCTTACATGTTCCTCGCCTTTTAGTCGGAACTCCCTTCTGAATTTAAGCACCTCCCCTTACATTGTAAGCTTATATACTTGATAAAGTTATTGCAAAATGTGAAGAAAAAAAAAATACGATAATAATAAGAGCGATCTGAAGTAACCCTAAATGTGCTATACGTACACTCTGACACATAGAAAGTATTATAATTAATTGGCACATATTGAACGTATCATTAAGTTTGTGCTCTCTTAATTTGGATGCTTCAAAGCAGTTGTCTCAAGATCAAACACCTGATGCAATGCAATGCAGGTATGCATGTGGCAAAAAATAGATCCACTACAATGAAATCGTAACAGGAAGAAAGACATTATTATTAACTGCGAGCATTTGTAGATAAAATTATGACTAATTTAAAAAACCTAATGAATTTAAATTATATTGTATGCATAAATATTGAATTAGACAAACTAAGTACACTGTAAAATATAAAATGGCAAAAAGCCAAGAAATTGCAAATTTAATGTACGCATAAAAAAGGGGCAGCACGGCAATCGAATTGACAAAAAATTAGTTAAGGTTTGCGAATGAACAAGCGGATAAACTGGCGGACAGACAGACAACTAGACAAATGGACAGAAGTGTGGCAGAAGTCAAGAACTGCATGTTCAACAATCAACAATAATTTCAAAATTGTGTTTCGAAAATGAATTTCGAAAGAATGTCGTCGGTCAAAAGCTTTCGAAGTTCGTTTGTTCGTTAAATATAGTATATTTGATCGAATAAAAGTACTCAGAGATAAAAAGTGTGGAACGAACTGCGCACGAGAGAGAGAGAGATCTTTTCGAATTAATTGTTGATTTTTAATTGCATACTCTCAATGGATTGTTTACAATTTTCTAATTGAAAAATGGTACTCGTTTTTGCTTTTAGTATATTTTATTGATTCTCTTTTTGTTTCTTCTTTTTTTTTCTGTATAAAAAAATTCAAACAGGTTGGATGTATACATAGTATACGTAGCACATTTTTGGTGTCGCACTTTTTTTACCTATAACAATTTTGTTACATTTCCTTCATCAGTCATTTAATTTATGATTCTTTTATGTATTAAGAGTTTTTACAGCTGTTTGAAACACCACTTATAAATTAAGACAAAAAAAAAATATTTTTTTTTTCAAGTGAAGAGAAGTACTATTTTTGATAACCTTATACAGTATCTTGATTGAAATTCAGTTTTCCTCAAACCGTCTAGGTTCTTGTACAGTGATGGCATTTGGGTTTTGTGAAAATGACTTCAAATGTACTTTTTGAATGCCGAATGTACTTTGTCATCATGAAGATAATTCCAAAAATTTAAAGGGTGATGAGAGCCAATAGTGGAAAATATATTCGAATCAACTATTTTAACTACTTGCAACAGTTTTTGAGTCTTGGCACAGATGAATCTCAGTTTAGGACTAATAATCGTGTAAAGCTTAGCAACTGCTTTCAATATTTACCCACTTTGAGTCTGGTTGTGCCTAGAATATTAATAGTTTTTGTACTCATATTAAATAGTGAAGAGAATTATCGATTCTACTATGAGACATTGTTTGGATATTTGTAACTTTCAAATATGATGGAAAAATTTCAGTTTTGTGGCACACTTTCCCAACGTATGTGCTAATATGCCATCAGGTCCAAATGCTTTGTATATGTTAGGATTTACATGGGCGCTTTTCACTGCCCTAGTCCGTAGCTGTGTTGGGCATTTAATTTTTAGTGAGGCCAAACATAACAACCTAACTAGTCTTGTTTTTAAACTAAAATTGAGAGTTTTCTAATTGATGATGTGTTGGAAAAAGAAATTAATATACCATGTGAAAAAAAATGGATTAACTTTTCTTTTGTACATACATATATTGCTAAAAAAAACCCTTATATACCATATGATAATACTTTTAATTGCATGTTCTTGCCAGCATAGTTTATCCTTTATTTTTTGCTTAAATGTCGTCAGTAGTATCTTAAGTTAAAACCAATTCCTTAAATCAATCCTAAAACATAAAAAACAAATGCATCCTACCACTCAAAATCCAACAAATACAACGAGCGCAAAACCACAAACCAAACCACTCACTGCACATACCACAAAAAATACATTCGTTTACAAACCGCTTCGAACCGCCAACCACAGCTGCCGCCTAGAAAATCCACACAAATAAACAAAACATTAAACCAAAATAAAAAAACATCTAACTTGAAAACCCGCTAGTTAAACCTTGCCAAATCCCTCTGTATATCTTTATTGTAACACTGATCTTCAATAATCTTTGCATTGTCAAATCATAGATAAGCCACAGTGCCGCAAGTGTGCCAAGGCTTTGCAAGAATTGGAAAACATCGATGACGAAGCTGACCAACTTGGCATCGGTTTTGTCAAGATACACGATGAGGCACTGGCTGACGAATACAATTTGGGAAATTTGCCAGCATTGGTTTACTATCGCCATCAGACACCAATTATTTACGAAGGTAACTCTCATGCAAACATACTTACGAAGGACTTGATCCGGAATAAATCCTGCTCTTCCTCTTCCCTTATGCAGGTGAACTGTCACGTGAAGAGGATGTTTTGGAATGGTTGGTGCAAAATAAATCAACTGGCGATGAAGACGATGTAATTGAAGATGTTACCGCCAAAACACTGGGCACCTTAATCAGCAACATCGATAATTTGGTTGTTCTTTTTTGTATGTACTCATTGTGGTCGTGTTCACTGCTAAGTTGGTATATGTGCTAACTAATAAAACAAAAATATTTTAACAGATGATCATGCTAATGATGATTCTATGACCGTGTTGGAAGAGCTAGAACAAATCGATGACGACTGCGATAAGCATGGCATACAATTTGTTAAAATTGATGATGCCAAGACCGCAGAAGATTACGGAATCGATACGGTAATGCATGTTTGCAGATAAAGCCAATTTCTTGTAATTCATATATTCGATTTCCGCGAACTACGTAGATTCCGGCTATTGTTTATTTCGAAAAACAAATTCCTAATATATACGATGGCGATCTCATGGATGAGGAACAAATACTGCATTGGCTGCTAGGACAATTGGAGCGTGATGAAATCGAAGATGTCACCGATGAGATGCTCGACAAAATGGTCAAAGAAGGTCGAGTAATGGCTGTACTTTTCTGTAAATATATTGCGTATAAATTTTAGCTTCTCAAATAAAAAACAATCTCTTGTTATTGGTCTGCGTGTAATGTAAAGATGACAACAATGACAAAAAGTCCCAGAAGGTACTAGAAGAATTGGAAAATATCGACGATGAGTGCGATGCGCTTGGTGTAACATTCGTGAAAATCGATAATCCTGAAGAGGCGGTTGAATATGGCATTAATAAAGTTCCTAAACTAATTTACTTTGAAAAAGGCATTCCAACGATTTACGAGGGCAATCTGGAGGATGAGGAGAAATTATTAAAATGGCTTGAAGAACAAACAAGTTCCGATCAAATTGAAGATATCACTGATGAAATGTTGGATTTAATAATTGACAAAATGCCATACGTTGCTGTGCTGTTCTGTAAGTTTTCGAACAGATTCAATGCAAGGAAGTTACAGGACAAACCGGCGCAAAACTAATAGTTTGTCTTGCATTGGGTTTGTTATAATTGTATATAGTATTGATTGATATTGTCATTGATAGTCGTTGGGATGTCGCTTAAAAAATAATATTAGATATTGTGATAGATACACATACTAGGATGTATATGTGGTACTTGTTGCCTATCAGCGTCAACTGACCAAATGATATAACATATCTCAAATTGCTTGCTATAATTTGTATATAAGACTCTTTTACCTATCTATCTTTTGTACATACATACATATCATAATATGAAACTAATTTTCTTAAAAGGTATAACTTTTTGAACCAGTTAATAAGTTAAGTTTTATCACTAGGCTCCCTAGAGAACTTAATTTTGTAGATTAGTATTACCATAAGAAGGCATCTTTCTGCTAGACATTTCTTTATTTAGTAGATGAAAAAAACTTTATAAGTTTGTAAAATCACTAACATTGATATTTCTCCACCTGTAGACGATAAGGATCAAAAGAAATCACAGAAAATCCTCGCAGAGTTGGAAAACATCGACGATGAGTGCGATCAGAATGATATCGCTTTTGTTAAAATCGATGACGATAATGAAGCAAAGGAATGGGGTATCGATGATATACCTTCGATTGTACTCTTTGAACGCGGTATTCCACACGTCTACGAGGGTGATCTGATGAAGGAAGATGAGCTACTTGGCTGGTTGGTGCACCAGAAGCGTTATTCTGAAATTCCAGAAGTAACAGATGAGATGAAGGATAAATTGGTAGAGAATACTGAACATCTGGCTGTAATTTTCTGTAAGTTTAAATAAAATTTTCAATAAAGTTACCGTACACAAAAAAGTAAGAGAGTGTGGGTAAAATCCTAAAAAAAAAGTATAAGACCGATCTTTTCTTCTCAATTTTTGGAACATGCTTTCTAATAAAAATTCACCGAAAAAAGAAAAGGACTGACTCACTAAATGTATCAATGAATTAATGAATAAATGAGAAAGTGAAAAAATTATTATACGTTTAAATGACTATAATCAAATATATAAATGATATAAATGAATAAATAAATAAATAAATAAACTTATAAATAAGAAATAAATAAATCAATAAATAAGTAAATTAATAAATAAATAAATAAATACATAAATAAATAAACAAATAAGTAAATAAATAAATAAATTGATAAATTGAACATGAAATAATTGATATATATATAATTAAATGATGAATGAATGAACATATTTAAATCAAATTACATTAACAATATCCAGTGAATAATAAAAATTATTGTGTTACTACATATTGACAGATGATAAAGACGATAAGCAAGATATACGTGTTCTCAACGAGCTTGAAAATATTGATGATGAACTCGAAAAAGAAGGTATTGTCATTGTACGCATTGACAATGGTGCCGAGGCCAAGGAGTATGGCTTAGATCACCTACCAGCTTTGATCTATTTCGAAAATAAAATTCCTGCCTTATATGAGGGTGATCTGATGAATGAAGAAGAAGTTTTGGAATGGTTAATTTTGCAAAAGAAAACTGCCACCATTGAGGAAGTGACTGATGAAATACTTGTTAATTTAATAAATGATCATGAATACGTCGTTGTCTTTTTTACCGGACCATGTGATCCAGGTGATAAGTGTGATCACACTTTAAATGCTTTAGAAAACATTGACGATGAACTAGATGAAGCGGGCATTATTTTTGTTACCACTGAAGATACAGTGATTGCAAAGAAGCACAATATTAAGAGTTATCCGCAATTGGTATTCTTCAGAAATCGTGATCCATTATTCTTCACTGGAGACATAGATGATGAGGATGAAGTCTTAGCATGGATAACCGATGAAGATACACTTGAAATTCCCGGTAAAATTGAGGAAGTTAATGTAAAAATGTTGGATAAGATGTTGGCCGAAAATGATCACGTTGTTGTGTTTTTCTGTAAGTATCAATTTGTATATAGTATGGTGGAAATTGTTCTTTTAAAACTCAGTTTTCTTTGTTTTAGATAAAGAAGGTGACAAAAAAGCACAAAAGATACTTAATGAATTGGAAAATATTGATGATGAGTGTGAAGAAAAGAATATCGATTTCGTAAAAACATCCGATAATAACATTGATGTAGAATATGATCTACCAGGGCTGCCAGCACTAGCATTTTATAGACATAAATTTAGAACTATCTATACCGGTAGGCTTAAAAGTAATTAAGAAGTTGAGAGACTTAACTTGAACGTATTGTGTTTGCTTCGAATAGGTGATCTTATGAAGGAAGAAGAAATTCTCGAATGGGTAATTGAACTCCATGAGTCTACAGCTGATGTTATTGAATCTGTCGATCGTAAAACTCTACAAGTTTTGATCAATGATGTTGAACATTTGGCGGTTTTCTTCTGTAAGTGTCTTGTAAAATATTTTGTATTGGAAACTATATCATGAGACACTTCACTATAGATGATGAGAAATGTGAAACTTGCGCACACATTCTGGAGGAATTAGAAAACATTGATGATGACACCGATAAGCATGGCATACAATTTGTCAAGTCCAACGACGTGAAGTTGGCTCACGAAATTGGCATCTTTGCATTCCCAGCCCTAGTCTATTATGAGACTGGCGTTCCGATTATGTATGATGGTAAGTTATTCACATATTTTTTGATAAAGGCATTTAATAACAATTTTTATCATTTATTTTTTTTAGGTAATCTCAGAAATGAAAATCGTGTGCTGCAGTGGTTAATCAATCAGAAAAGTAAGCGTTCATGTTAAAGGTTTTCTAAACTTCTAAGCCCACTTGTCTCAATTAATCGCTCACTGATCACTAATCAAAAAAAAAGCAATCAATTTTATAATCATATTCGTATTATTATAGTAGTAAATCCTTAAAAAAACTTTCACAGCACACATTTTAAAGCAAAAATTTCTTGGTTTTCAAATTATAAAAAAATGTAACGTCTCTTGAGCAACGTAAATTTTCAAAGTCGCCTGAAGCTTAACTGTCGACAAAGTCTTGAGAAAAATGTCCAATGCAAAATAACACACAAAATAAAAAGAAAATTCTTTCCAAAAAGATGAATTTTTGTTAAATGATATCAAATTATGGGCATGATTTTATCATAAAAAATAACTCGACATACACTTTTGAGGCTAAGATCCAAGAGATTGGAATCGTCGAATTACTAAGGCTTTAAGATTGGGAATATCAAAATTATATATGTCATCCCCAATTATATCATTTTAAAGGTCCGATACAAGCTGGTGACAAATACACGTCTTCTTTGAAACACATGAGATATGTTAACTTTAATTTATCCACGTCACATACTTTTCGATTTAATATAAAGCAACAGTTTTTTTTTTTTTGCTTTTTTTTTTTAAATTGCAAAGATTTTTTTGAGGATTTACTGATACGAGAAAGAACATTATATAGATTTACATACTCATGTATGTTATGTATACAATACTCTTTTTTCTTCTTTTTTTTTATTCCAAAAACCTTTCTTAACAAAATAAACTCACGGTATTGTTAGATAACATTGATCGTATTGTGTTTAAAAGATTTCTAAAAGCATTTCTACCAATTTGAGGAAAAATTTGATTTTCATAAATACTGCTTTAGGTGCGTATAATTCCCTATAGTAATATTTTGATTTCAATCATATCAAGAGATGATACCATCTACCCACTTTATTAAATACTCCACTCTTCAATACTAAAGAATTGTGTTTTATGTTTCATCCTACTGACTTGATACCTGTATTTGCATATTTATTGTGTAATTAAGAATATGAATTTATTAATCGTTATATTTTCATCTGCTGTGAAAACAAATGTTATCATAGGCAATGATGATGATGAAAACAACAATGATGATGGTGAAGAGGATGATGATAATGATAACGACGACGATGACGACGACAATGACGACGATGACAATGACAATGACAATAATGACGATGAAGATGATGACAATGACGACGATGACGATGACAATGACAATAATGACGATGAAGATGAGGACGAAGATGATAAAGATTTGAAACGAAAGATAAAAACAAAAGATAAAAGAAATAGACAAAAAAATAAAAGTGCAGGCAATAGGCGAAAAAAACTGAGACATAAATACGATAATGATGATGACAATGATGATGAAGACGATGATAATAATGATGATGATAATGGTGATGATAATGATGAAGACGATGATGACAATGATGATGATGAAGATAATGACGACGAGGATGAAGACGATGAGAATAATGATGAAGATGATGACGATGACAATGACGACGATGAAGATGACAATCAGGACGATGATGACGATAATATTAACGAAGACGATGATGATGATGATGAAGACGATGATGATGATGATGATGAAGACGATGATAATGAAGATGATAATGACGACGATGATGATGAAAATGATAATAATAAAATAAATAAAAAGTTTAAATATGAAGATGTGTCTATTAATAAAAAGGAAGAGTTACGACAATTTAAACATTCGATTATACAACGCAAAAGACATAAAGGTGATGATGACGATGATGATGATGATGATGACGATGATGATGATGATGACGATGATGAAGCTAAAAAGGCTGCTAAAAACTTGAAAAAACTCAAGAAACGTGTTTCACGAAAACTAAGAAAATCAAGACATGACGACGAAGACAATGATGAAGAGCTTGACGATGGTTTAATTAGAGTTCGATATGAGAATCCTAAACTACACAAAATCCTAAGGACAAAAATGACGAAAGTCACAATAAATAAAAGAAGAAAATTAGAAGACGATGAAAATGATGATGATGATAATGATGATGAGGATGATGATGATAATGATAATGATGATGACGATGAAGATAATGATGATGAAAATGATAATGACGATGATGAAAATGATAATGACGATGATGAGGACGAAGACGATAAAGATTTCAAAAAGACAAAATCAAAAGACAATAGAAATAGACACAAAAATAAAAGTGAAGACAATAGGCGAAAAAAATGGAGATACAAAGACGATGAAAATGATGACGAAGACGATGAAAATGATGATGAAGACGATGAAAATGATAATGAAGACGATGATAATAATGATGATGATAATGACGATGATAATAATGATGATGATAATGATAATGACGATGACAATGATGACGATAATGGTGAAGACGATGATGACAATGATAATAATGACGATGATAATGACGATGAAAATGACGATGATAATGACGATGATGATAATGACGATGATAATGACGATGACAATGATAACGATAATGATGATGATAATGATGACGATAATGATGATGACAATGACGACGATGATGATGATAATAACGATAACGATGAAGATAATGATGACGACGACGAAAATGATATTGACAAAGATGTGGACGATGACGATGAAGACAACGATAATGACGACGACGACGATAATGACAATGACAATTATGATGATAACGACAGCGAACAAAAAAAGAAAAGCAAGTCTAAAAAGATCTATCACGTATCAGAATTATGCGCTGGAAATTTTAAGAATAAGATAGGTAAAATTAAAAACAAAACTTGAGTTTAACCTGAAAATTTAATTTCGTTGTGCAAGAAACCTGTTCGATCCTCAACACAATACAATCAACATATCAAAACATTTAATCCTTTAGAAATATGCACACGATTACCTACTTAAAATTTTATTCCGTCTAACAGATTCGAAGTATTCCAAAAAACGTTCTTCTGCGGAAGAAGGTAACAATTAATCTGTTACTACAATAATGTCATTTACTCGCTTTACGTCAAAATTTATATTAATTACAAATTTGAATTTTCTTGTACAATTAGATACACAAACTGAAATACCAATTCTAAAATGCATTTTATGTTATTTAAGAAAATATATGAAAAAACTAATGAATTTTATTTGGTTTCAAAAATTTATGTTATTAACATATTTCTGTTATCCCCGAATTCCCTTTAACATTTTTCTGTATGAAGCTTCAGCGATTATGTACTAATGTAATAATTATTACTCTCAAAATTATATCGTTACTTAGAGATATTTATTTTTTTCGATCAAGAATAACATTTTATTTTTATCTTTTTATGTATTCGAGCAAAAGATTAAGTCATTCAATGATTTAATTTTTGATCGAACAATTAAAAATCAAAAAGATAATGCTAATTTTTGACATGAAACCTGTTAATATACTCGTATGATATAACAAACATTTTTTAAAATATCGTTTTTTATTAAAGAGTTCCGAAAAATAACATCAGTTTCGTCACAAATATTTTCTGCTTCATAGATTTTTCAGAATGATAATCCTTTAAGAAAATCGAGATAACTCATGTAAATTTAGTTACAAAAAATTTCAAGAAAATAAATCATAAAAGTCATAGTTTCAATAATTATTTTGTAGCTAAAATTGTGTTATTTAAATTAATTTGAGATTTTAAATGAAATCTGACATTTCAAAGAAAATCGTTTTATTTAAGTTTGAAAAATTTCTGAGTAAAAATTCTATGAAGAATAGTATATTTCTAAGGAAATTGTTTGCATTACTTGTAATCTCCCCTACTGTAGAATAACTTTCTCTATTTGTATTAACATTAACAACTTTATGTTTGTTTTCTTACTTTAAATCAGAGACGGCCAAACGCACAACTGTGTGCGAGCTTAAAGCTCTTAATTGCGCGTAATGTACTATCGAATGAGAGCTTTTGTTGTGTATATGAGCTTAAAAAATACTTATGTAAAAACACATGACCGTCACTGATTTAAATGATTATTAAACTAACAAACTAAAGAATAAACAAAGAAAACAACAAATTTTAAACTTTTTTTTTTTATTTAGTACGAAAAAGGAAACTAAAAAAATCATAGCTGACACAATGTTTTATTAAAAAATAAAAAATTAAAATTTGTTTTAAAATTTTAAAAATTTAAATTTGTTTTAAAATTTTATTTTATTAAAAATTTTTGCAAAAAAATCATCCATAGTGATATGAAACAAACTAAGACTTAAATTTTAAATATTTTTTAAATTTTCGCATATCCGTTATAGTTTCACAAAATATATCCATATTAATTTAATTGTTTTGTTTGTTTATTAATCATTTTTTATTTTTTCGAATTGTTAATTTACTCAATAAATAAATAATAACGCCAAATTAAAACCAAAATCAAAAACAACCAAACAAAATTTTTTTTAAACTTAAAACACATTTTATATTACGAAACTTTTCGCAAAAAAAATCTAATATTAATTGAATTAGCGCAGTAAAAATTGTAACAAATGAAATTAGCAATACAATCGTAGAAGTACAAAATTATGAGAATTAAAATGTCAGCATCAAAAACATTTTGTCAGTTATAAATTTAATAAAATTATTTAAAATTTGAGCGAAAAAAGCCTCTTAATTTTGCATAATTAGAAGCACGCTTTCTTGTTCCACAATGCAAAATCTGAATATCTTTACTAACTCTATTCTGTGGTTTGATTTAAATTTTTATCGAAACTGCAGGTTTTTTTTTTGAAATATTTAAATTCATAATGTTTTTGCAATGCCAGTAAAACAAAGTAAAAAAATATGTAAAAAGTTATAATATTTAATAAAGTTTTTTTTTTTTCACTGTATATTTATTTTTCTAATTAATTCTGATGAACTAAATATGCAAAAAAAAATTAATCAATAAAATAAAAAACATTCCTTGAAAACCCTAAATTCTGACAAAATGTTTTTGTTTGTTTGTACACAGATGACGAATGTTTCTATGTTGGATTGGGTCATGACGGCCGTTCAGCTAGACGTGGTAACAATTTTGTACCAAACGATTACAGACCATTCCAATGCTGTCCAACAAAATTGGAGAAATCAACAAAAGTTCCTAAAATGACTGCACAGCGTATAGGCCATTCGGATGCTGATGACAGCAGCAAAGTCGGTAATTTTAAGTTTGCCACATCCACCACCAGTACCAGTACCAGCAGCAGCAAAAAATCCACTTCATCTGCAAAATCCACAAGCAACAGCAAAAAACCCGCAAAAAAACAACCTGTAAGCAAACGCTCTGATGATAATGATGATGATGACGACGGCGATGATGATGATGATGAACCCTTGGTTAAGGTTTCATATACTACACCTAGGAAAAGTACAAAGAAATCTGAGGATAAAATCAGCAGTAGCCCCACTGCTTCCTCCATAAAAACGAAAAAGACTATTGCTAAAGATAATGGCGGCGATAAAGTGAATGTAAAAACCGGTACGTTCGGCTTTGGAAAATTCATAATCTGGTAGATGTAACTCTCTGATTGTGAGCTATCTATGCGTTGAAACACCATGCATAACGATATATGATGTCTAGATAAACTCAGATTAGAAATGTGCGTGTTTTTGTGTGTGTTTACATCCCTGCAAACAACAAATTTTTGTTAAAAATTAAAACTATAGGTACAGTGTTGAAAATGTTGTCCGAATATGCTTAAGAGTGGGAGATAGTGTCCTAGATACTTTTGAACTGGGTCTCAGATTTTCCTATTCTAAAATAAAATAGTTTTCACAGTTTTATAGTTCCTAAAATTAATTTATTTTTAGGCCTTCTAAGTACTGAACATTTAAATAGCTACAATCTCGTAGTAATAATAAACTGATTATACAAGGTACTCTGAGTTGAAAAGTCTTGGTTTCATCTTTTCGCTTTAGTTTTTGTTACGTAACTTTAATGGCAGTTGCATTGTTTCATCAAGTTATTTAAATGCATATATTATGAAAGATTTCGAAACATAGTCGGTACTTCTTACTTGTGACTTGAAAACATCGTAAGCGATATTACGAAAATCGCTTGAGATATAATTGATTATGATAAAACATCGCATATTTTAATATTTTTTACTAGTAACTTTTTGAAACAATATGATCATCAAGTAGATTTTACAAAAATTATACGAAATTCACATCTGGCATTAAATTTCCCAAAAAGTTCTATGAGTATGTGTATGATATTAAAAAATTCGCATGCAATTTTAGGAAAAATCGCCAATAATTTTAGATTTTCTTATTTCACAATAAAAAACAAAACTTTTAAGACACATCCCATATTCTTATTAAATTTGATTTGATATTTCCGTTGTCACGTCAATCACTGCTAATTTCCGGATTGGCTTGCCGCCACAAATTATTTTACATTACTTTGGAAACATAAAAGATAGTAAATAGAGATAAAAATATCTCATGAGAGAAATCTTGTTTGATCATACAAAAAACATGTGATTTAAAAAAAAAACACTCAAATTTATTGAGATTTTGATAAATAATGATACATGCAAAGCTAAGCTAAGATTGTAGGATAGTTGATATTGAAAATTGCTTTAACGTAAAAATTCTTATTGAATAGTGAAAAAGATTGCACGGCTCAAAATATTTGTTTTGTTTGAAATTTTTTTTTTTTTTTCATTTTGTGATAATTTTTTGAGAACTGTCTTTTCGAAATCTCGTATGCTTTAACTTTAGAAACAGTAACTTTTAAATTTTCTGGTACAAAATTTTCATAATATATGACAAAGTACGAAAATCTTAAGCAGAATAAACCATTTGTAATTTTCGAAGAGCTCATAAATGCCTAAGACCTTGTATAATCAAAAAGGAACCCATCGTTTGTTTGCAGGGATATGGAAAACTTTTCCATTTCTTGTTTTGATTTTGTGTTCTTTTTTCTCTTTTGTGTCTTGCAGGGTTTAAATATTTGCATAACCGACTATTAAATTTGTATGACCTCCTTTTTCAGGATACCTCTCAATGGGAGTAAGGAAACAATTTAATTGAAAAAAAAAACAAACATATATTTAAAACCAATAACAGTTTTAAAAATATCATATAAAACAAAAAAATTTAAATTTGTATAAAGAAAATTTTGTAGAGTTAACTGATGCATTGAGATATTAAAACGAAAAACTCTCTACAAAACTCAAAATACAATAACTTAAAGACAGGCAGAAAATGTTATCCTTTTTATCACTCTCAACTCCTCAACACCTTAATTTAACAACATCACTACAAATGCCATGCCATTTGGTTATGATTTAAAATAAACAACATGGCAAGAGCCTTTTTAATAGTACACTACTGTGCTATGGATAGCAACAACAATAACAACAACACAAATATCATATTATCGTCAACGATAGCGGTGCAACTTTCTATATACAACGATTAAGCCAAACCCTCGAAATCGAAAACACACACTTTCGGCAAACAGCTGAACTATAAAAACACGCTTCACAAACACCAAACACACATACAGCACAACAACACAAACACACACACACAAATATGCACCATTAATGTGTTAACTGCATCAACACCATCAAGCGTTTTGTTCCACTGTATTGCAGAATATTCTCAACCAACTCAAAACATTTTTCAACATTTTTACAACCAAATAAATGAGTTAGGTAAAATTAATTTTTTTTTTTTAAAAACTTTTGTAAGAAGGCGTACGAAAGCGTCAATTAAAACTATACTAAGCGCCTCTTAATGTATCACGATTCGTCTTTAGTTCTCAAGCCTGAAAATATGCAATTATATTTTAAATGAAAGCAAAACTATGTGGCTTGTGTTTGATGAATAATTAATTACATACAAATATAAAAATATAACTATAGTAGCATATTTTTAGGCTTGCAAATAAACGTCGAAACGAGACGAATCGAGTTACAATAAGTAACGCTAATTCTTAGCTAGATGAGTTTTATTCATAATTCTTCTTTAAATACAATATACAGCCCAGATAAAAAAAAAGCACGCAACAAACAATTTTTGAAGTTTTTAATTTTTGTATGGTATATTGGGTTTCACTGAATTTGAAAATAGATTTTAATTTGACGTGACAAATATTTCGGTGACTTTTATTTAAAATTGTATACCAAATTAAAACTCTGCATAACCAATAAATTAGTGTTTGTTTCATAGGTTGTGGATTTCTTTTTGAAAATAATAATTTACGAATTATTCGACTGGTGAAACATTTTTTGTCAACAATAATTTGTGTTTTTTCGCCATCAAAAGAAAATTTAACTACCCTTGAAATTATCTAAAATTTAGTATGATACATAAAAATTTGACTCTCTGAAAATAATTTTAAATAAAAGTCTATAGCTTTTTTTATTAAATTTTGAAACGATATTAGATGGTGCGCGACTTTTTAAAATCAAAATTGAGCGCAAATATTTTATTACTTTTCGAAATGAAACATATAATTAAGTTGTGTCCGAAACAGTATATAAAGACATATCAATTTGGAATAAAACTTAATCTAGCTTACGTAGTTAATTTAGTTTAACAAATTTTTTTTTGTTTACGTAAAATTTGAAATTTGCATTTTAATATAATTTTCTTTGCTGCAAAATTAAATCTAAAACATTTGCTTTAGATTTACAAACATTTCACAACAGCAATCTTTGTTCAAATGCAAAAGCTTATGAAATTTTTAAGCACAAATTTAATATTTGTTAAGAGCAATAAACTCAAATTTAATAGATATTTTGATACTAAATAAATTTTTCTGTGTATAAAATAATAGAAAAATTAAAAACTTTAAATACTTAACATAATGAACTTTAAAGCTCAAATTTTTTGAAAGCACAACTCACACTAGTCTTTTGATACTATGTACTTGTAATTTTTTTGGTCTATGTACAATACAAATATATGTATATAGTACTTGTACTACTTACTACTATTTTTTTATTACTTTACTACTACTACAATACGTACTAATATCCAATATAATAATAGTGAAATACAAACTAAACTTAATTACTTAATTACAGTTATGCTATTTACAAATGAAACATGAAATCTCGTTAAAACTCGCTGTAAACTGCTCTTTTATTGAAATGAAGTAAACAAAACTGTTCTATTTACAATATACAACTTTTTTTTATTAAAATTTAGAAAATCTACTACTGTTATCACTACTTCTACTTCTACTACCATTACTATTTTGTTGTTATAGATTATGTTATTTTGTTATATAAGTAACATTTTCAATTACAAATTGCATTGTTATATATATTTACAGAGTCTAAATGAATTGTTATTGTGGGAACTACACATTGTTATAATCACAAATAAAAGTAAAATTTTTAGAAAAAAAATTTTTTGTTGTAACAACAGCCAAGCTAGTGAATTTTTTTATTATTAATTTTTAAAAACAAAATATATTAATAACTAAAATATTTAGTAATTTTTCTCTTTTTAAAATAATTTAATTTTATTACAGACTTTGTTAGCAAATTTAAAATTGTAATTTTCTTTGAAAAACAATTAAAAATCATTAATTTGAATAAAGGTGTAAAGAAATTTTGTAAAGTGTAAGAAATGCAATGTCTTTTTTAATTACAAACATAAATTTTAAGACGTTCATTTTACAAAAAACTGCTGATATATTTCAATATTAAATTGCGTTTCTTTAAAATACAAAGTAATAAATAAAATATTGGTTGTTTTTGGTTTTAAGTTGTACAGCTAAAGAGGCATAATTATACTTATTTTATTTGACACAAGTCCTACACTAGACATGTTCAAAAAAATTATATGTTCTAGAATTCTTCGGGAACACTCGAAATTCGAAAATTGATTAATATTTGGGTATATACACACTTAAAAAAAAAATACGCATATTTTCATTTCGGAATTTGAGTAACAAAACGAAGAAAAAAAAATCGAAAAAAAATATTAAATAAAAAAAGGTCTGATTTCTTCATTTTTTTTACTCAAATTCCGAAATATTAACATTTTACAGCTCTGGTAGCAACTCTATACTCGAATGTGAATAAGTTTTCGAATTTCGAGTGTTCCCGAAGAATTCTAGAACATGAGATTTTTTTTGATCATGTTTATCCTACACACATACAGTCGTGAGCAAAAGCATTAGGCACCCTTACATTTGTTTAATTCTACTCAGAAAATGAATGAAATTATTACATATAACTTTTACATACCTGTTTTATTTAACTTTATTTTATTGAAAAAAAATAATATTAAGTCGACCCCCCTCCCTTTGCCCTTATAACAGCTTTTATTCTACGTGACATACTTTCAACTCAACGTTTACATATATTTTGGGAACTTTTACTCCATTTCATCTACATATGCACATCTATAATATTTTCCGAAAATTGTCAATCGGAGATAGGTACAAACATATAAGAATGTACAAGAAATCGCTTTTCAATTCAATAACATTTTTTTAAGATAAATACATAACTGCCCCAGCGGAATTTATACCAAGAAAATATATCCCGCTTTTTTACCTGGAAAAGGGCTTTATTACTCATTAAGCTATTTTACCTGAATAGGCTTAAGACGTTAAGTTCTATCTACACGAGCAAATGATTTCTTTGAATATATCAAATTATATTTGATATAGAAGAATTAAATATTTGTTTGAGTCAAACATAAAATACTTACACCTTAAGCAGAGACGGTGCAATTTCGAAAATATATTTACTAGCAAGTTCAGATCTCTTTTCTCTCCGTATATAACATGCATTTTGGGTAATATTTTGACCGGAGATGGAGTTTTCGCGTTATATTTTTATAAGAGCATATTGAAAAGTCCCCCTATCTTCCGTGAGACTTTTCTATCATTTTTAGATGTAATTAGCTATAAAAATGTATACTCTCTGCATCAATAAGTTGACGTGAGATTTTCGTTAACCCCCCCTCCCCGTGGTGAGACATTAGCGGACTCCCTCCCCCCTATTTTGACTCACGTAATTTATGGACGCCCCCTTAAAGTAAATCATACGAAGCTAGGAGTAGCTCAGGTAAGCACTAGATGTCTGCATGAGTGCACTTGATGCGTCAGCAGATAAGTGTACTCGCTGTCGAGTACAATAGTTCTACTGACATTCTGCGAGTCATCAATAGACTCGCACGAAATAGTACGTTTCAACGACATGAGTGAGTGAGTGCAGCACTCACCTCTCTTGCTTGGTGTTACGTTTTGTTTTGATTTGTGGTTTTCGTGCTTGATGGACTCGCAATCGTGGCGAGTGACTTGATGGTCGTTTCAAGTGCACTCGTGCAAATCTCTAGTACTAGCACTAGACAAAAAGTGGGCGGTGATGGTTAAATAGGTGTGGTGCAAAAACAAAAACTTAAAAATGCTGTATGGAGCATACAGTATTTAAGTAAATTTTATTGAAATTGTCACGAAAGTTAGTAGGAATTCAGACAAGCCCGGCATAGAATTTGGGCGACTTTAAGAAATTGGGCGTGGCAAATTCTTTTGCGGCAAAATATGGCGTATCACGTCCACAAAGGTGTAAGCAAAACTGTAGCTTGCTTGTGACTTTTAATGAAAACTTTCATCGTTAGGTAACTTTCCAAACTCATAAAAAGTACTCAATCAGCGGAAACATCCAATACCATACAAATTTTTACTCAAATTTGTGTGATCTGACGCAGAAGGACGAGGTCTGATATTCTTAAAATGAATAAATGACATGAGATTTTGAGATTGCAAAGTCTCGTAAGCAAATCGTCTCTGATTGTGTAGTAAAAACTCTACTGGATTTACTTTGTCACGTTCACCTCTAATTAGTGCAGTATTGCTTTGAAAATAATCACTATTGTAAGTTGTTTATGAAAAAAGTTTCAGGTCAGATCTCTATAGTTTTATTTTAATTGGTTTTCTACACCTTAGTTGAAAGATATTTTTGGTACAATGTACTCGTAAAACTTTTAATAATAGATCAAAGTCATAAGCAGTCATTGTCATTTTTATTCATAATTAGCACATCATATAAATTTTTTCAAAAACATTTAACTTTCGGAAATAGTTTTTGTGATATATTAAATAACAAAGTGTTAGGTATTAAAATTTTATTTTATTAATATACATTAACATATACATTTGATACGACTTCAGTGGTATTGAAAAAATTTTTAAAAATCCAAATCAAAAAAACCATTAACAAGTAAATTGGCCGAATGCCAAAATAAATATTTTTAAACTAAATAAAGAAATTAGTAGCAATTTTAACGTTGCAGTAAAGTAATAAAAATTAATGATACCACAAAATATTAGAGAATTAGTAAAAATTTAACAGGGTGCTTTGGATGAAAATGCTTTACGAATTGATTGATTACTGCAGCGTACAGGTATGTAATATGTACATAAGTTACATTTTTATGAACTTGAAATTACAGCTAAGTTATCTAAGCTTTATCTATTTTTTTTAAATTTACATCATATCAATAGGCAGCATTGAAGACGAACAGGAAGTATTTCGTTGGATTTTGGAACAAAAAGCTGATGAAAGTATTGAGCTGATCGATAGGGATACACTAACCGAGTACATTGGCACAAGAGACTTTTTGGCGGTTGTGTTTTGTAAGTAAACTGAGAATGTCGAAATACTTAATTGTGGAACATTTTCTATTTGCAGCTTAAATTGTAGTTTTTATTTTTTAATTTAAGTAGTAAAAGGTTTGGCCTAGCTATGTAATATAAAGATTGCAGCGTACCCAATGAAAACTGTAACTGCTTAATTATTTATTTTTAATCAAAATATTTTGTTCATTTTTCAGGAATACTTAATATTTGAAAATTCACACATTTAGAAGAAGATTTAGAAAAATTAATTTTTTTTTTTTTTGTAAATATTGTATATACAAAAAGTTACGAAAAAATGTTTTTTTTTAGTTCTAACATCCATATATAAAGCAAAAATCCATAATTGCTTGTATATGGGTATTTCCATGGTCTCGAACGTGACCATTGTTCAGTTTTAAAGTTGAATTAAAGTCAAAGTAAAACCCTTTTTTTCTAATGTAACTTAAAGGAATGGCCCTTTGGTAGCACTATATTTAGTGGTTAAGTTGATGGCAGACTGATTCCAAATTAAAGGCAATAAGAAAGCGATTTGCAAGTGACCAAAAATGTAAGTGATTTTCATGTCCATCTATAGAAAATCAGAAGTCAGCGAAATCTGTCAAAATTTTATAATGCGACTTATTTTAAAATGTTATGGAATAATATCACTTTTTATTAGATTTCGTTTGATTCAAAAATCTTAGTTACTTTTTTTCTTACAAAGTATAATATGACACGATACCTGAGATTGCGAACGTGACGTATTTTCCATTATCGTTCACTTGTACAATTTTTGATATGCTACTTGTATTTAAGATTTATGCATATCGTAGTAATTGAAAAAAAAAAAACAAATTTAATATTAATCATTGTTGAATCAAATTGATGAGATCAATTTTGAGAAAGAAACCAAAAAACATAATTAAATATTTTTCTTAAAAGAATATGAAACTTTTCTTTTTGGCAACTTAACCGCTCTTCCCTGTAAGGAGCGTGACACCACCCCACTAAAAACCAATTTCTTTTCTCAGGAATCAGTTTGTCCCCATACCAAATTTGCTCAAAATCGGTGTAGCAATTCAGCCGTGGCAGCGTTTTTTTCCTTAGGGGCGATGCCACGCCTACTTAAAGAACTAAGAGTCTCTAATAATCTTTTTTATGCCAAGACAATATACAAAAGAGCTGGAACGATGAGGCAATCTTTTTTTTTAACTCAAACCAGACTATATACATGTCTCTTTCATGGATTTTTGGCAGCTCAACCTGAACCTGATGCTTGTTTTGGATTATGCATTATGTAAGGATGTAAAAAGTAAAAAAAAAAACATTTGTTTGACGAAAATCAAAATTTAAAAAAAAAATTAATAATTAATTTTTTAGTAGCAACTTTATTTTTATTTTGCTTGTTTTTAAGGAACAATTTTCTAAAGAAAATTCAAAATTTAAGCATTCCCGAAGAATTCCAGTACATGAGGTGCTCTGGACAGGCTCTCATGCACATTTTATTCATTTTTTCAGATAGAGAAGAAGACGCTGATTCGCCACGCGTTTTACGTCATATAGAACTAATCGATGACGAAGCCGCTGAATATGGAATACTTGTAGTTAAAATGAATGATAAGCTCATGGCTAAAAAATACGGCTATAGAAATCCACCGGGTATAACATATTTCAGAAAAGGTATGCCAATTAATTTTGTAAAGTCCAACATATATGTATAACCTTCTCACATTTGAATATCTTATTATATAGGCAAATACATCAATTATGATGGCGACATTGATGATGAAGAAGAAGTACTTGACTGGTTGACAAGTCCAGCCAACATGGAAATGACTGATCATATCGAACAAGTTAATCGTAAAATGTTTGAGAAAATACGCAAAACTTCTGATTATTTGGCAGTTATATTCTGTAAGTTTATATTGGTGATTCTTTGAGTTATTGATCCTTTAGCTCAGGCCATAACCTGGAAACACTTGGAATATTATAATAGGGAGCTTTATGTTTGATCTCTTAACGTATCGACACATTTTTTTGCAAATAATTGGTGAAAAACGTGCGCTAACGCTAGTTTTACCTTTTAACAACGATTTCAACATTTCTCGTTTGTTTCAAGTTTTCCAGCATTTTTCAACATTTTTGACTTTCTCAATATACTCGGAAATCAAATTTTTCAACTTTTTGAAAATTTTCCTACTTTTTTGACTTTTTCAATGTATTCATAAGTATTCAATTAACAAGTTTCGACTTTTTCAACAATTTTTTTTAACTATACATATCAACAATAAATCAATTTTTTTTTCGATATTTCAACATTTTTTGGCTGTTTCAACTTTTTGAACAATTTTTAGCTGCATCAGCTTTTGTTCGACTATTTTTCAGCTCTTTCAATTTTTAAAATTTTCGGCTTTTTCAACTTTTACACATTTTTTCAACAAGAAAACATATAAGTCCCAAAAAAGAAAAACATTTATTTGCGGTGGTCCACTTAGACCGCTATTTTGATACTTGATATTTTATGATAAATTGATATATTATGATATGTACTTGGTGGAAAAGTTCACGCAATTGTGTTTCTGATTATAGCTCAATAACTCTAAAGAATGATACATAAATTTTTTTTAATAATGTTTAATAATTTAGATAGCGAAGAATGCAAACAGTGTCCACGCGTACTCGCCGAAGTCGAACATATCGATGATGATGCCGATAAGGCGGGTATTGATTTTGTTAAAATTGATGATAAGCAAATGGCCAAGGAATTCGGTGTGTTCGCTTTGCCAGCGATTGTGTTCTTTAAACCAACATCAAAGGAGCCAGTAATTTACGCCGGTATGTTTAATCATTGTAGTAAATCGTGTAACGTTTCGTAAGTATTTCGGCCATTATTTCTTTAACAGGTGATCTTTATGAAGAAGAACAAATCCTCACTTGGTTACTCACGCAAAAGGATCCAAGTGGGGATGTTATTGAAGATCTCGAAGGCGAAAGGCTTGTACAATTAATTGAAGAGTCTGGTGCGATTGCCGTGTATTTTTGTAAGTACATAAACATGGTATGACCTT
Source organism: Tricholauxania praeusta (assembly GCA_949775025.1). Classification (NCBI taxonomy): domain Eukaryota; kingdom Metazoa; phylum Arthropoda; class Insecta; order Diptera; family Lauxaniidae; genus Tricholauxania; species Tricholauxania praeusta. The sequence goes on from OX459031.1 coordinate 9,896,775, forward strand.
AAAATTTGGTTAAAAATACGCCGACCATATTATGGTTCATTATTAAGGTCAACCATGTAGTGCGCTGCAATCGATTTGGTGACAGAAACATCGTTGGTTTTGCCTTTGACTTGAAGGTGTATTGCGTACAGAAATATTTCTTAAGGTTCATAACATCATAACAAAACTTTTCAAATCTTTTTAAAGTGTTTCAAATAAAAAGATTAAATTATTATGGTATGAAAGCTGCTACATAAATTCGCGACTTTTAAATGAAAGTATTCTGATTTCAATATAAACTCTTCTTTAGTACCGATATTTTTTTGATTGAAACTTCTGAAACAAATGTTCCTCTGATTTTATGTTTCTACAAAATTTAAATTTAATTTAAGAAAAATAATTTCAAAAGAGAGTTGCATGATTTTTTAAGAAATCCAGGGTTGTATGCCTATAATCGGCCCGAATAGATTGCTTTGAAAGCTTGTTCTAGATTTCGAAAGAAAAAGCGTAAGTTTTCCATTACGGTCGTTGGATAGTTTTTATTTAGCAAAAACCGATTCCGATTCGAAAGTATTTTCGCCAGATTTCAGTGAAAATGATATTAAGATTTTGACGATATTCACAAGGAAAATAATCAGTTAGTACAAAAATTTTCTCAAAGCGAATTTTATTTTTTGGCTCATTTGCCATTTTTGAGTGAAAATTATTTTTTTTCTATTTTGAGACTGAAATTTTTAAATTTGCCGAAAACGTTTTTATTTTTATATGGGCATAACTCTTGCGTGATTTTAGTCAAAATATCAAAATGTTGTCTGATTTTCAGGCATGGGCAACGAAAAATTAATCGATAATTTTTGTGTGAGATTTCGCAAAACTTAATAAAAAAAAAAAATATGTATAACTTCAAAAAAATAAGTATACAATAACCTTCTTCAGCATAAATATGTTGTTTTAAAAAAAAAATTCTTACATAGGCTTAGTACATTTGGCGCCAAAGCGTTACAAACTATTTTCATATAACCAATTTTGCATAAAAAGTATAGATACTCTTAAGTTACAGTGCATTTCCAACTGTTCAACGTTACACTTTTGCGCAAATAGGTTGCAGTGCAGCATAGATAGTTTTTTTTTTATTTAAAAAATATGTAAGGACGACCGCTAAAACTGTAATTAACCTGAAAACTCAAAGAGTGACAAACAACTTGACGTAGTTAAGAAAAGAAATATTTATTTACAGCTAATCACTGTGACTAACAACTAAATATTTGTTTCGAATAAAAATCTCTTAAATATATCTTTTCTTTTATAAAATACGAAATACACTTAAACTGTCGAATTTTAAATGATACTGACAAAATCTTCAAATAATAAAAAATCCACTCGAAACACACAACGAATAACCAAATGTTTAGGGAATAAAACACAGTGCGATATTTGCACTTCGAAAGCGGCACGTAAGGCCCGTTTAAAAAAAGAAAAAGAACAGCAGCAACAAGAAGGTGGTGCTGGTGCAGCAGCCGCATTCGGAAATGATCATGAAGCAAGTGAGGGAAGTGAAGGCGCCGCGGAAGAGACATCACCTTCAAAATCAGCAGCATCGTCGTCGTCATCGAAGCATGAAGATGGTAGTGAAAGAAGCGAAAGCAATTTTTAGCATTGAACCAATGATGTACCAATGTACCATGTGCCCTGTATCATATTTACGTTATGTAGTTTCCTTTGTAACATCAAAAACAAAAACAAAAAAAAAAATCCAATACACACATATGTACATATATGTATAATACAATTCTTATCCGTATATATGTTAATTCGTATGTGGATGTAGTCTTCACCAGTAGCTTCCAAACATTCTATGCTATCCTGTATCTATATGGTTTACAAACCATTGCACTTTTCTCTTTCTAATATTATTTTCCAGCATACCCTGCCTGCTATTGTTGTTCCTATTGCACAATACATAATACACTATTGAAATGAAACGCGAGTGACGTTGACGTTAATGCTTTCATCAAAATGTTAACGCTTAGCTCGTTTTTCTAGAGGAACACAAATATCAACTCAGAATCAAAAACTTCACTTACGTTTCATTTTCGTTATTATTAATTTATTCATGTGTATCCTTTTTATACAAACAAAGATGTTTAATGTTAATCATTAATTAAGTTTACGTTAGTAATCGGAATGATCACACAAAATTCACAGACTTCCTAAGTAGTACTTATTTTCCTGCAGCACTATCAGCATTACCAATAACAACTATCCTGATTTTCTTTCAAATTCCTAAATGTATGCAATGTTTTGTGTTTTTTGCATTTTAGCTACAGTAGTGTTTTTGACATTATCTTTTATTAATCAAGTTTACATTCCTTAGATGCCGATGGTTGTGAGCAATGTACCAAAGTACTGGAAGAACTTGAAAATATTGATGATGACTGCGACAAGCATGGTATTACCTTTGTCAAAACGCGTGACTTTTCAGTGGCTGATGGTTATGGTGTACACGAATATCCAGCTTTAGTTTATTTCGAGGGTGGCATACCTAATGTGTTTGAAGGTGAGAAGTACGCACGCATGTTAATTGTGGAAAAATGAAACAGTAACAAAAAATTAAACCAAAAATTTGTCATATTGTCATTTCCCCCAATTTGCCATAACCATGAATAGATGTTTGAAAAACTGATTTACTCAAATGTGGAATTAATTTAATTGCAATAGGTGAACTCAACGAGGAGGAAGAAGTACTGCAATGGTTAATCACGCAAAAAACTGAAGACCGCATAGAGTTGATTACGCGTCAGATGCTGGAAACCATGGTCGAAGAAACGCAATACCTGGCAGTTTACTTCTGTGAGTTTTTTAATACAGCATTTTCTCTTTTACAAAATGGAATTTCACGTAAAAAGCATTTAAGATAGTTGCAATCTCTATGAGTATTACTCGTTTTCTAGACGGTCTTTCTCGAACCAAACAAGCGATTAGCCTCATCATACTTGAATTCAAGCAGGTTTTATAAAATATACGTTAAGTATGTTATATCTCTGCTATGAAATTTATTTTTTAGTAAATAAATAAATAAAGGCACAATAGCTATATCTCTGATAAAATAAAATATATAAGTTAATTGAGGCTGGGATTAGGTTAATTGCTCGGTTGGTGAGAAATGGTATACTTTTTACTTTTGCACTTTATACATTTGTTATTTCGTAAAAAATGCCAATATTTTGTTTGCTAAATTTTGAATTTTTGGTATGTGTTACAATTTTGGAAATGAAGTTCACAGAAATTTTATTTATACTAAGCACACGTTTTATTTACAACAAATTTCATTTACACCATGCAACCAATCAACACTACCAATCACCAACCACTGTCCACAAATCCAAATACACACAAAACTACGCAAAACAAAAAAAATCAAAAAAAAAAATATAGATAAAAAAGTTAAAAACAACCTAGTATCCCCTGAACGCAAAGGAAAATCACCCAGCTATTGCCGTAGCTTCTGTTCACCAATATCCTTTTCCGAAAGCAACATTACGTCCGCACACAAATCCAAAGCATTTATTCAAAATTACGTGGCGCGCAAAAGAAAACGTATCGAAAATCAAGGTATTCAGAAGCTTAAAAAGATAATGCACTGAAATTAAAATCTTTAGAGTTTTTTTGATAAATAAAAACCTAAACTCACTAAAAAGTAACACGTCTCGTATGAAGTAACTATTTTCGCATGTTTTTTTTTTAATTAAGACGTGATTTTCTTAACTTTTTTAAACGATAACTTAAAAAGTAATTTAATTAAAACTCAAAAACTTTCTACATGCAGCATTTGTGTATTTCATCCAAACTAAATATACGCGTGCCTCTAAGAGGATAATGTTACTGATGATATCAAGTTTTTGTGATAGATGTTCGGGATATGTAAGATTTCCTCGTAGTCTTCGTATACTTTTTTACACTTGCACAAAACCCATTTTACACCTCACATATCGATTAGTGCAAAATCGCCTCTTGTAGTGAACTTGAAGATTCAACGCCAATTATTTTTTAGAAGCCTTAATAGATAAGTTCTTGTAGAAAATATAAAAAATATACATCACATCTATCATGATAAAAAACACCGTAATTCAACTTAATACAAATGGAGTTAAGGTCAATTTTCCATTAGTTCTAAGTGAAATTTCTCTTTCATATTCGATCAATTTGCTAGTACTTGTTTAGGTCTAAAACAAAAGGTTCAAGTAAGGAAATGAAATTCCAATAATTTCGGCCTTAACTTCATTTGTCTTAAGTCGACTTAAGCTGTTTTTCCCCTCAGCCACAGATATTGATGAATCAATGATTTTGAATAAATAAAAAACAAGAATAGACTTAAACTGCAAGTCTCGACTTTAGAGCTCGAAAATATATAGTTTGCAGTTTAATTCTATTCTTGTTTTTTTCTTATTCAAAATCAGTGCAGCAAATACGTGAATCGAGGAGATGTTGGAGTGGATTGAAAGCACTTGCTACTGATTGTGAACGCTGGAAGAGCTTTGTGAAGGACCTATGCTCCGTAAGGAAAACAAGGACACACAGGGTTGCCAAGTTTAAAAGAAGGAATTCCCGGCGTTCCCAAAATAAAATAATTTTTCCTTGAAATGGTAAAAAGTAAAATTTTATTTTGGGAAAAAAATTGAGGACTTCTTTTTTTTTTAATGAGCAATTTGAAAAAATTAATAATTATAGCCGTCCAAAATTTGATTTTTGTGTGGAAAAAACTTAATGAATTTTTTTTTAGTCATCAATAATATTTAAAAATAAAAAATGTTTATGCGGCAATACCACTTGGCAACCCTGAGGACACTAGACGAAACATTGTAATTAAAAGTTTAACCCATTCCAGACTGGTACCAGAAGGGCCCGTACAATTTTGATAAAATTTGGTGTGGGAGGTCAGGGGATAAAAAGAAGTTGCTGATGAAAAAATGAAATTTTCCCTATCGGTACACCGGAGATATGTCATGGGTAAAGTTTTGCCCAATAGCCCTCTATGAGACAAAATAATAAAAATTTACCGTCCAACTTTTCATTCAAAATTCTGTTTTACTATAGCATCCCACATAGGATCTTTGAATTTGTTTCGAGCTTTTTTCTTTAAGTCTTCAAGTTTGCCTGGATCGATTTTCCACCAAAATTTTGGAAATTTTATGTTACCTAAATTCTACCTCACAAAAATACAGGTTAATCAAAGAAGTTCGGAAAAATTTTAGGTTTCGTCTGACTTACATTTAACTTAACTTTGGTCTATTTGAGCGAAAGTAACACTTACATGGTCCAATTATTTAATTACCCACCATAACATATATTACACAAATGGCAAATAGAAAATAAATTTAATTTGTCATGAATTTCTTCACAGGCTGTGTTAGGCATTTGAAAAATCCAAAGTCTTTGCGAAGATTACTGTTATTTTATGTTCTGCACATCTACACAAAAACCAGTTTCTATTTAAAAGAAAAATTAATAAAATCTATAAGCAAAAATAATATAATAAGGGTATTCGAGCAAAACTGTAGTTCCCGCACTGAATATTATGAAAGGATGAGTTTCGCAATACATACATCAATGCAATTTCACAAAATAATTTTATTAAACCAAAAACTTCAATATTAGAAAAATTAGTAAAAATATTTTTAGATTTTATTTATTTATTAGTATTTTATTATAAAAACTGGCAGTTGCTCATTACGTCAGCGTATACGAATTACACAAAAAACCCAAAAATTTAAATTAATTTTTATATACGTTTTTGCAAATACGGCTTAAAAACTATTTACGCTACATATACGGCTATGTTCGAATACCCTTAGTATTTTTAGTTTGGAAACGAATACCTTAATTTTTGGCGTTTTCTTATACTTGATCTTTTTTCTAACACTCTTTACATAACCAAAACGCTTGAGTTCGAAAGTTTATTTAAACTTTCGCTACTAATGATGACGATAAAAATTTTCTATTAATTGTATAAAGCAAATTTTTAATATCATAAACTGTTACATAATTTATTTTGTAGATAAAATTAACTGCAATATATGCGATCAAATTTTGGAAGGACTAGAATTAATTGATGACGAATGCGACGTTTTTGGTATACATATGGTTAAAATACAAGATCCACAATTGGCAAAACGTTATTCGATCAAAACATTTCCAGCTTTGGTCTATTTTAGGTAAATTGTTAATTGAGGTTTATGTATAAATTGTTATATATGACATTGTATTGCTCTTTTAGAAATGGAAATCCATTACTTTTTGAGGGTGATTTACAAAATGAACAATCTGTCCTAGAATGGTTAATCGATGATGACAATCGTGAATTGGCCGATGAAATTGAAGAGGTGAACGAACGCATGTTGGACCGTCTAATGGCAGAGTCGACACTATTAGTGGTATTTTTCTGTAAGTAAAATTTAAGATTAGTTCAGGTTTGAAGTAACATATCATGCACAATTAACCCTAGATGATGAAGACTGTGCTGAGTGTGAAGAAATTTTGGAAGAACTGGAAGAAATTGATGGTGAAGCTGATATGTTTGGTATTGATTTTGTAAAGATTGCCAGTTTGGAAGCAGCAAAAAAATATGATGTTGTAAACATACCATCTTTAGTCTACTTCAGGTAAAATTTATTGAAAGAGATATTGATGTAGACATACATATATCGCGATTCGTTCTATATACATACATAAAATTGCTCGTTTCTCTCTTTCTCCCTCAATTTATAGCATAAAGTTTTTCATTTTATATTTTTTTTTTTTTTTTAATAGAAAACAAGTTCCTGTGCTTTACGATGCAGATCTACATCAACACGATAAAATTATAACATGGTTGACATCTCAAGATGTTTTCGAAATCAAAAACGAAATTGAAGAAGTCAATCGCAAAATGTTGGACAAGCTACTTGAAGAAAATGAATTTATCACAGTGTTCTTCTGTATACTACAATGAATCAAGTTTCTATAAACCTTTATTTTATACAAGACTCTTTTCTCCTTTTTAGATGAACATAATCATCCAGAGAGTACAGCTGCATTGGAAAAACTTGAAAATATTGATAGTGAAACCGATAATTTGGATATAACATTTGTAAAAATGGCCGATTCACGTTATGCTAAAAAATGGGGCGTCACCAAACTGCCAGCTATGGTTTATTTCAGAAGAAGATTTCCAAGCATCTATAGAGGCAAGTACAATTAAATTAAGCTACAGTTCTACAGTTTTCCGATTTTCCATTAATAGGTGATTTGCTATCTGAGGATGAAGTGCTTGAATGGTTGCGCAAAAATCGTTTCCGCCAACCAGAGCTCAACATTTTCATGTATGCACTAATAGCACTAGCTGTAGGTTTCGTTATGTATACTGCGTTCCTATTGCAATGTTTTAAGCCAGCACCACCACCACCTGTGCAGCATCTGAAACAGACGTAGCCTTAAGATCAAACCTAAGTTATTGAGGATCCTATAACTAAAAAAAAAAGAGAAAAGTTACCATCAAAACAACAATAAAAAAAACGGAAAATCCATGAAATCTGTAAAAAACATAAAAATATGAAAAATCGATTAAAAAAATATCATCCAAGAAAGAAGCAAATAATCATGTGAAAGTCGTCTAAATTAGACGGTGATACTGACAGCAGTGGTGGAACATGTGTAATAGGAAACGACTCCAAGAAAAAAACTAAATATAGATTTTGCTTTTAAATTCCAAACCTTATTAAAAATTCAAAAACTTATTAATATCAGAACAAAAAAAAAAATCTATTATTAAATGGGCTGTTGAGCAGGAATTCATAGTACTTATGTACGAGTATAACCGTATGATAAATTATGTTGAATTTTATATAAATAAAAAATAAATAAATTAAGACGGAAATTGTTATGCATATGTCATGCAATTTAATTTTACAATGTTCTGCCGTTTTCATACAATTTCTTTCAGATATAAACTTAAACTTACTGCAATTTTATTTCCTTTTGATAAAGATTTGTAGAAATTTTACGAATTTAAAAAAATTTAAATTTACATTGTATGTATAATTTTATAATTAAAATTTTGGATGATAAAATATAAAGATATGTTTGTTATTATTATTTTTTTTTTTAAATTAATTAAAAGTCATTCGTTTCCAGAGTTAAGAAGATTTGCACTATCCTTGCACTACCCGCCTGATCTGACCGTTCCAGCCTTCTTTATTTGGGGTTTTTAAAAGTCACGCGTATATACGAACAGCTCACAGACCTTGGCGGATATAAGAGGGAACACGCCATTTGAAGTGAAGAATTTATCGTCAGAAGATTTGAGATAAGTCAAGAAAGAAAATGTTATAAAATGAGCATGGATGTGTTTTTACACATATAACAAATGCAGGCTATAACTCAACTCTGTAACTTTTTTAAAATTTTTGGGGACTCTTTAGTTCGGTAGTTATCACATTTGATCAGCGTTTCAATATCCAGGAATGTAGTCAGAGTGAATGCCTTATTTGAGAAAGACTTACTACCTACTTACATATTTTTCGAATATTTTTGTCATGCCTTTTCCAATTTGTTTTCTTATTTGATTCAAAAAAGTAATTGAAATTACAATCTTAAATACTAATTCTAGAATAAACATGATTTTTAATTTCAGAAAATAGTCTACGTTCTTTCAAGAATCTAAAATATAATACTATCAGAGTAAACAGTTTTAATGATATATTCTAAGTTTCTTATGTTTAGCAAATGTAAGCCAAGAAAAATATTTTACATTGACGTTTTTCAAACTTCCTTTTTTTCTTTCCGAAAGCGGAAATCTTATATTGAGGGAACGCTTTTATTTTTACTATATTGATTACCAACCGTTTCCAATATTTTTTACAAACGTTTTCCAAGTGCTTCATTTACAAGCTTTTTCTTGGAATCAGGGTTAGCAAGTCTTACAGAAGCAATTCCCTTCTCTCGACAACTGTATTTCCTACAAAAACAAATAAAAATTACTTAATATTTGCAAAATGGAGCTGTTTTTTTTCACAAAAATTATTGTTAAATTTCCAGCTATTTCAGAGATTTTTGAGTTTCTACCAGGCTGACGGCTTTAGAGAAAAAATTCTTACTCAGGAAGGGTTAATACCGGTCACTTGATAACTGGTCCCGTTGGAAAGTTTTTTTTTGTTTTCAAACGTATTTATTTAGTGGATCTGATTGTTTAATATTGAAAGGTGAATGACATTTGGAGGAATAGTATTTATTTTAAAATAAAGATACAAAATATAAAGCTTTTAAATATTCAATTTCCGTTTTCTTCAAAGTGATATTGCTGCAGATAGTACGTTTTTTTAAGTGTACAATAATAATATTGTTACATGCGCTTCTTCATGGAATATTTTTATTTCAAGTTCTTGCTAGTAAAATTCGTCTAACATTTTACGTAATACTTCATTTTCCAGTTGATTCTTGTATTTTTCTCCTTCATTTTTTGATGCCTTTAAGAAATCTTTTAATTGTTGATTTTCCGTACGCAATTCGTTAACTTCTCTTCGTGCTCTTAATAAGAGCTCTCTATTTTTCTTCATGCATACTGCAGCTGCCTCCCAGCATATGAAGTCTAATTCAGAAGTGTCGCTTAGAGTATCAAGCTTAGATTCAATTTCTTCAAGACTCGGCTTTACTTTATCAACTTTTGGTACTTTTTCAACGTTTGAAGCTAAGCTTAAAACTTTATTCAATTTCACAGGTGGGTCTTTCGTATCCGGCTTGCGATGTTTTTGTTCCAAACGTTGTGACATCTTACTTCCGGTTCCGATGCGAGTACGTATCGGCAGCGAATATTTCACATTTTTCGGCTTTATTTTACGTTTTTCTTCATCAGTTTCGGATGGTACTTCAATTGATTTTTTTAATTCATTTGTCATTGTTTATTTGCTGAGTTTTTTTGTGATGTAATTTTTATGAAATATTCATTAACTTTAAAATTTTGAGTTTACATATGTAAGAATCTATTTTAATTTACTTAATATTCGAAAATACAAATGTCAGTTTGTATTTTTCAGTGTTGCTTATCAATTTCTGTTAAAAGATTCCCCATTATGATTAACAGTTCCGTTTCTCTTTCAGCATAAAATTTTTGTACAGTACGTTGTCATATACGTACACTAAGCAACAAAAGCCCAAATTTAAAGAAAACCTAACAGCTGATTGCTAAACATATGATTTTGACATTATTTTTCTGTCATTAATTTTCTAGAAGTGTATCAAAATTTTCCGCATTTATCTGATTAACCAAGTTTTTTTTTCAAAATTTTGTAATAAATTATCATAGTAAAAAATTTGCAAAAAATAAACAAAATAAACCATAATAATATGCAATAATTACAAACAAAGTGAGAGTGGAAGTGGTTATCGCAGTTGCGTCAAAATTGCTGGGGAGCTGCGCTGCGTTCGATTTGAAGTCTTCAGTTGCTTTGCGTCGCTCTTCCGTTGCGCTACGTTTGGTCATTGAAAATTGTTGTTGGGGACGATATATACATACATATAGAAAAAGGTGTAAAAGAAATTTTTTGCTCGAATCTGAAACAGTGCTTTGAAGTAAAAGTGAAATCTTGTGGCAAGTTTTATTTACAATTTATTTTGGTGTTAACTCAAAACACAATTTTTTAATTCCTTGCATTTCTAATTGATTTCGAGATAAAATACATAACATGTTTATGGCAAAAAATTATGTGATAAGCAGCGGTAGCCATCAGAAGCATCGTTATTGATTCATATTGCCAGTTTTTTTGTTTGTATGGTTAAATGCTGCATGCAACTTGCAGAAAAAAACCTGAATTGATTTTTCATTTTTGTTTTAGAAAAAAAAAATGTTTACCTTGAACTCGACTCTTTGGCGTTTGACGTAGTGTCCAGCAGAAACTCATACCCTGTGGCTTCATAGCAACTTTTCTCTTTCTTTGTTGGTTTTGTTGTTTCCTAGTCTGATCATTAACATGCTACGTTACTAGGGTAGGTATTTTTGATATTTGAGTAATATCGTTATGCAGTGGGATTGTATAAATACCTAACTCAAATATTTCATGGAGCTTGATTTATATATAACCATAAGTGATTTTTTCTAAATTAACATTTACTTGTTGAAGAGGGTACCTAATCTTCCAAAAGATTTCATATCCATATGAAAATTTTATACCCACTGCCCATCCTCCTTACTGGTACTACTGTATTGAATTGGTTCTTTAATAGTACGATTGATTGACTGATAAGGAAAGGTCGTATCCCTTTTTTTTTTATTTTTAAATTTTTCAATTAAAACGAATCAATTTTCAATTTAAAGAAAGTATGACATAAATCAGCTCAAAACAAAGATTATCTTTTCCAATCTTTTGAATAACTTCTTTTTTATAAAGGGTACTTTTTTCTATGCATACATATGTATATCATTTCATTCAGCTTAATTTGTTATGTTTGATTAAAATGATTACATTAATGAAGGAAATATTATTTTAATTTAATTTTTTTTAAATAATTACGCAACTGTGGAATTATTAAAAGTATTTATGTGCCGTCCACGAAGAGGCCACACTGCCACTCAGTCGCACAATTAACAATTAAGAAATATAAATAATTTCGAACGCAAAATTGTCGATCACGTTATTGAAAATAATTCTTTATAATTTCTAAACGAAAAGTATTAAATGATAAACTTTTGTAATCAAAACTCAATTCAATTGCTTCAGAAATAAATGTCTGCAGTTCATTCACAAAATTAAAAAAAAGCTAATATCTTAACATTCATGATTTCTTAGCTACGACCTTTCGAAATTTTGCATCGATAAACTTATTGTGTTTTATAAACAAAGATAATTATTACCTTTCAAAATCACCTCGAAAATCGTCTACAAATATTAAATTTTCTTTAACAAATTCGAATAAAAAAATGACTAGCTACGAAGAAAAATACCAATTCACATTATATCCATAAATCTAATAATTCCCAATACACTTCAGTTACACAGGAAATGCACATTAATATATAAAATATTTTTATTGATGATATAAAGCAATGCATTTTTCTGCTTTAATAATTTTTGCGTTAGTTTGTCGATTGTGTGGGCGGTAGATAAGTCATATTAAATACTTTAAATGGCTTTGCAATTTTATTAAAGTATACTAATGTTTGCTGTTGACTGAATTCGAGTAAACTACGCGTACATGGTAATATTTTTATCACAAAAACATTTATAAATAATTTATTATCAGTTCAACTAAAGTCACATATTAAAGCATACGTAGTTGAAAGTGTGTGTGAGATTTAAATATAAAAATATGAAAAGAGCTGTTACTATATTATACCCATTGAACTACCGTTAAATAATAAACAATAATTGCTACAATTTGCAAAATCGTGATAAAATTTGCAAGCTATAAGTTTGGGTGAAAGAGTTAGCATTCAGTTTCATTAATATATAAGTTGATCAAGACCAATAATAGACGATGCGAAAAATAACAACGATGGCCGATTTGTATATATAATGTGCAACAAACGAAAGGCACATTCCCTTAAAACATTACTAAGTGCCTGTATAGTTTAACAAGTTGGCTACATTTCCATATACAAAGCATGCAGCCAACAGGCAAGACCGCTTACATCTCCATATACAAAGTTAGCAGGTGACAGACACTCTGCCTACATTTCTACATGCAAAGTATGCGAAATGTTAGGCAAACAAAAAATTGTATCACAAAAAATGAAATCGGAAATAGATGAAAATACAAATAAATCGCATCAATGAAACGCATCATACAAATAAGTTACTTTTCATCGATAAATTTTAGGAGTACTCTGCTTATTTGCCGCTGGGTTTAATTATCTTTTGACCTTAAAATTTCAATTTGCATAAATATAATTGAACATGTTGTCGCGTGTTCGACCCGTAAAATTTACAAAAAAAATTAGAATAATTTTTTAAATTGTTAGCTTTATTGAAGTGCCTACTAGATATAAATATGTATGTAAAATAGCTGTAAAATTTGTTTAACAAATTTTTCTTTATGCTCGATATTTTCCAAGAAACTGGCACCAATTCATTTTATTCTAGCTTTACTCCTCCCCTCCCCTACGCTCTACTAAAGAGGCAGACTCTTCTTTTTTAAAATTCGTTTATTTAACTACCTGTGTGAAAAATTTTGTTAATTGCTATTTTAACTATACTAATGATAATGTTTTGATTTTTCACTTTTTGACACCATGAAAGACGAGGGAAGGGGGATTATGACGTATTTATAATTATGAACAATTTGTTTTTTTCATTGCATACATACGCCATTTAATGCGTGCACAAACTTTTTTTCAGAAGTTTGGAGTAAATGCAGTTGCCCGTGCCACTTTAATCCTCTGACTATGGAACGCTACCGCATTTGCCCAAGTGACCGAAGTTTTGTTTTGTACTCTATATTGAAAATATATAGTCACAAAATGGTTCATCAACAGAAATGACGTATCAAATGCATTACTAGCCCCCTTGCTTGCTATTGCTTTATAAATAGAACAAGTGAAACTAATTGACTTCGATTTGTTGAAAACCATTTCCAGTTGAATTTAATTAGATCTTATACTATATACCGCTGATAATAAGATTCTCTGTGAGTGCTAAGAAATTATCATTTTATTTATTGTCTTTTTTTTCAGACGCTGCATATTAACAAAGTTTGCATGTAATTTACTATGAAATTAGATGAAGTTGTTAAATGGTAATTTATTTTAATATTTTTAAAAACTAATTGGGAAATGCAACTACTTGGAATGTTTTTGTTTCTTTGCAGGTATCAAAAAAAGATTGGAACATATGATAAACAACAATGGGAAAAAACAGTTGAGCAGAAAATACTTGATGGCTTTAGCAGTGTTACCTTAAAGAATGCTAAACTTAAAACTGAGCTTATCGATGTGGACTTAGTTAGAGGTTTGTTTAAGTCAGTAATATAAGCTGTAAATTGGAATTTATATCAGAAATTACATTTTAAAATGAGGTCGTAAATATTATCATACAACATTACAATCGTTTTACGTTCTTATTATCAAATAGAAATAATAATTTTCTTTAATTCTTATTATATGAACAATAGAAATTTACTATCAATGTTTGATTTTTGGGACTGTAATAAAATTTAACGTGCATTTTATATATTTCAAATTAGGTTCAACATTTCCTAAAGCAAAACCAAAACAATCTCTTCTCACTGTGATACGTTTGGCTATTTTGCGCTACTTATTTTTACCAATTTATGCACAATGGTGGGTGCGTCAAACTTCGCCCAATACTTTTGCGCTCTTATTATTTCTTTACATCACCCAAATGATCAATTCAGCTGTTTATACCTTCAATATAAATCGTGTCGACAACAGCAATAGCAGTAACAGCAGTAGTAATATTAATAATGTCACAATTGAAAAGGTTAATTTAAATACTGCCAAAGATGTATTGGATAAAGGCAGAGCAGAGGTACATAATTGAAACAAATTTCCTATATTTTCACGAATTTTATTTACATTTTTTTTTAATTCCAGCACATCGTATCACTTGCGGAACTCTTAATACCAATGGGTTTAAGTTTGCTAATTAGTTTGATACACTCACAAATTGTGGCAACAAATTCTATAAGTGGCATTAAATCAACCAAGCATAGACGTTTTTCCAATACAAATTGTAATGGCAAGACAGCACCGAAAGAGGGAACACGTTTGCGCAGGCGTAAAAAATTAGTCAAGTAAGTTTGTAGATTGTTTTATCATCCAAACGAATAGTTTGACTATTCTAACAAATGTTGCTGTGTCCATGAAAGTGGCTTTTAGAATTTCGATAAAAAAATTTCATTGTAGACTAATTTCATAACATTTATTTATATAAAATTGCCCTTATAAATAGCAATCAAATCAAATAACATAATTTTTGAAAAATTAATTTAAGAAATAAATATTTTCTTTTTCATACCAAACAAGGTTAGCAATTAAACTAAAGCTAATAATAAACCACAGAAATTAAAGTATTCATTGGTATGAGCACATGAGCACAATTGATTTTTAAAACGCGCTTATAATTTCTATTTTTGATTGAAAATTACAAAGTAATTTAATCTTTTAAGAAAAATGTAGTAATTTTTTAGATTCATAATCCTTACGGTGCACCAATAAAAAGAATAATTCACGATAAGCTGAAACTTAGTCTAGGGGGGCTCTATCAGTTTATGTCACTCCTTAAATTGATTGAGCAATGAATTGTGAGCGATGGGAAAATTATATTGAGTAAAAGTGAATACTACAGTAAAGTCTGATTGGCTGGACATTCACGGCTTAGGCTTTACATTCTACAATGATTCTGCAAAACATGCGCCTTTTTCAAAGATTTTTAGATTACTAAAAAATTGACAAATATCAAATTCATTTTCCTCTACAGAATGCGTAGTCAAGAACTCGTTGATTTATCATCAATATCATCAAATCTACTAAATTCAACTTCTTCACAACGCAAGTTAACTACAGCAGCAATGAAAATCAATTCAGCCATAGAAAATCTATCTAAGCCATCAACAATAGCTGTTCATGTGCCATTAGAAATATCTACCAACAACACCACCGCACCTATTAATAATTTAGCAATTCAACAAAACATCAGCAACACCACAATAACAACCATAACTAATTTTAAGCAGAGTAACGAAGTGTTCCAAACAACAACACCCATAAATCATCCAAAGCAATCATCATTATTACCAAGTACAAGTAAGACCGTAGTAGTTCCATTAAAAATGAAGCTTGATCTCAACACCATCAGCAACATTAACATCGAAGACGCCGACATCACTGGTCCCATCAATACTAGCACCCCCAGCATTTACGATAGTTTAGTTGCTAGTCAACAAATTAGTAATTTAAACAAAAAACGCAATGTCAACTGGCACTCGCCCATACACAATTATGCCATTGAAACGCAGGAAAAACAGCAGCAGACATCACCACAAACGACATCAGCGACTATTACAACAACCAGTAGTGAGGCTTCAACGCCTTCCAGCAGCAGCAATAGTAGCATTAGCAATCTTGATTACAAATGCAACAATATTACTCCAACTGTTGTTGTCGCAAAATCAGTGCACATCGATGATTGCGTTCAAGAATTTTTTGACGATTTGATTACCCGAACAGTGATAGTTTCTTCAGCGAATAAGAAAAGTGTACCATCACAACCAGACCCGACGTACACAAGCCCTGTTGCTCCATTAAATGTAAAACGTAACATTGGTGAAGACGATGGGTTTGAAAGTTTAAATGGTAAAAGCTCCAGTGGAGAAGAAACTCATTCACCTCTACCACTGGGTATGGATGTTGTTGGTAGTAATCAACTACGGTTACGTTTAAATGCAGGCGATATGCATAAGTCACGTGCAGATATCGATGCTGAAAATATCGTAAGTATAGATTTTGAAAAGAAAAAATAAACATAACATATAAGTTGGTTCTTTGAAAAATTTCTCAAGTGCCATAGAAAGCAGTAAAACGGAGCTAATTCATGGCTAATATCTTTGTCTCTTTTGTAAAATTGAGTAGACAATACTAAAAATGGTTAGAGAACTAGTATACTTAGAGGATATTGTTTGTTACTTTGTTTTTTCGCATGATCAGTGCCGATGTTAATAATAGATTAAAAGCAATATTAAAACTAAAAATATTACCAACAGGCATGGAATACTGAGTATGGATATCATAATGTCACTTCTATTTCCTGCAAATTCAAGTAATAAATTTTGAACTAAAATAATCATTTTGTACATTGATCTTCAGAAAACAGTCGTTCGCAGAAAATATATTCTTAAAGAGCTGATAGTTTATAAATTCTATAGCTCTTAACAATCTTGTGGGTCAGGACTGATTCATTCTGATAAAAAACTAAATATTAATAATTTTTTTTTTGTTAAGTGATAATTTTACTGAAAACTCATCTAATTCACTAAAATATTCCTTTTGTATGTCTCTACAGATTAAGCAATCAAATGCTTTGAATTTTCGTCGTAGAACACCCATTTCTTCAGAATCGGATGATGACGACGAAATAGCAGCAATACAAACAAAGAAAAATCAGCATCAACAACAAGCACAGCAACAACAACAACAGGTACAGCAACAACTGAAGCATGTTAAACTCACTGATGAGAGCTCTGACGAAACCGATGAAGAAGGCGGTGTCGATGGAGAAACAATATCAAGTCCTCCATCTATTGTCAATAATTCGTATAATAATGAATGCACAACATCCGCAACGGAGTGGTTGGGTGTGACCACAAATAGTAGGCCACACAAACGCCCTGTTTTTAAATTTATATGATCCATTTTTTTTTTTCAAGGCGAAGATTGCAGTTATAGCTCAGATTTGGAAAATTCGGATTATAAAAAACATAACATTTCCGATGATGATTATGATGGTTATGACTTATATTTTACACCAACAACAATTTTGAATCCACACGGCACAAGCGCTGATCGTAGTATGTAGAAATAAATTGGAGATATTCAGGCATGTTCTACATATCACTTCCGAGTGAAAGTGAAACGAAATCACCTGAAATTCACATGAATATCCCTCGCAAGTGAAATGTAGAACATGCCTGATTAATTGGTTTACCATTGATTTAATTCTTTTAAATTTAGTCAGTTGTACGATATGGGATCAGCGTGAAATTAAAAAAGCACAAATGTCAGTACTGGAAATTTCTTCTTGTATAATTGAACGCGTTGAGTCGATGCCAGAAACAAATGATTACATTTATATAGGCATTTTCTTCTCATTTATGCTATCATTAATACCTTCTTTTTGTCGTTTGTGTGAGGTAAATTTTGTTTCCTTTCTATAACTATTTTCTCACTTTTATTTTTATGTATCTTTGACTAAACTCTTGTTTTTTTCTAATAGGCAACTATTGACTCCGGTAATCCTAACGAAATAAACTATCTTGATGTGCCAATGCTGTTATGGGAAAAAGCTTCATTTTCATTTATTACTATACTTCGTTTTGCATTCGGTCACACACAATGGGAACGCACAGTACTTATTATTGGCTACATCCAAAGAATCTGTTTGACCGTAATTTTATTTATAATTTTTGCAGTAGCCGAACGTACTTTTAAGCAGCGGTAAGTATGTAGAAGAGCTACTTTTTTGGTCTTGAGGCAAAAATTATGCGGTAAAACACAAAAAAGTATCCGGGGTCTAATTAACATTTTCTTAACTATTTTCGGTCAATCAACACGATACATCCTTTTTGGGTGGTGCGACAGCTTCGCAGGATTCAAATTAAAAAAAAAAAACATTCTTTATCTCACGTTAAAACTGTTTGTGAATCCTATGTTCCGAATTTCATGTTATAAAGGCGAACAATATCATCTTTTCCTGTGCTTTTAGGCTAGTTTAAAATGGCCCGTGTTTAGCAACTAAAAATACTAAAGAAACTAAAAATACTAAAGAAAACTTTTATCAGAAAGTGAAAATTTTTTTGAAGACTGATTTGGTTTTGCAGTGTTATTACTCCTATTTCCGGCCTTCTCAAAATAAAAGAATTTTTCCTTGAAATGATAAGTTTTTTGGCAAAAAAATTTTTTAATATTTTTTATGGTATTGTTGACTGAAAAACCATTAACAATAACGAAGTTAAGGACTATTATTTTTGTGTGGGAAAAACTTGTTGAACTTTTTTTCACTCGTTAAAAAGATATTTCAGTACATTTAACAAAAATGGCTGTTTCAGAACTTTCGGAATTCAATTCATACCCCGGCTTTGACGTGAAATTCCAGGCTTGCCGGAACGCAACTTGGCAACCTTGCTAATGTTTTAATTTTTTTATACAATATCATTGTATACTTATGCATATTCCAAAAATTTTCATTGTAGATTTTTATACGCCAAACTTTTTTCACATTTGACATCATCGAGACGTGCTAGAAAATCAAATTTACCACATTTTCGATTGAACAAAGTGCGCAATATAAAAACTTGGCTGAGTGTGCGTTCTTATTTAAAGGTAAACTTTAATATTCTATAATTTAATTGATAGAATATGCTAAATAATTTTTTTATGTTATAGAAGCGTGGACCTCAGCGTTCGGTTGATGTCATTGTTTCAGCTGCTTTTATTGTAACACTGCTACTTTTGGCTTTTCTGAGCGTTGAATGGCTCAAGGATTCTGTACATTTGCATTCACATTTAAATTTAGAAGCACTTATGTGGTCAACAACAATTGGATTGTTTCTCTTACGTTTTATGACGCTAGGTAATAAAATACATGAAAAATATCGCAGTGTGTCGGTGCTTATTACTGAGCAGATAAATTTATATTTGCAGGTAAGATATTTTTTTGCATTAGCACTTAAATTCTTAACACGTAGAAGCTTACATTTTTCTTCTACAACTCATTAACAGATCGAACAGAAACCGAAAAAGAAAGACGAACTTATGGTGTCTAATAGCGTACTAAAATTGGCAGCGGATCTACTAAAAGAATTAGAGACGCCATTTAAAATTTCTGGACTGAGTACAAATCCATATTTGTTTACAACAATTAAGGTTGTTATACTATCGGCACTTTCTGGTGTGCTCAGCGAAATGTTGGGCTTCAAATTGAAATTGCATAAAATTAAAATTAAATAAAAGTCATTAAATTATTAGTAAATATCAAGAACAATCTAGTTTGCTTTAGTAAAAAAAGCAAAGTACATAACTATGTAATCAATATTTTTGTAGCAGAACTATTTATCAAAGCAAATCTATTTATTATATAATTATTACATAATACATATATATACATATAACAAATAATAACTATGATACTTTTAAATAAGCATAAAATGTGTATTTAATGTGATGTTGATTGTGAAATTAAATGTGAGAGTGTACTTTAGCTAAACAACTTTTAGTAGTTTTTTTTTTTTTTTTTAACAAATTCCACTCATATGAGTTAAAATATGTCTAAATCAAAAAAAAAAAAAACAAAATAAAGTAATAATTCTATTTACAATTTAAACCTTAAATCAAATATTTTTTTTGGTTACTTTTTTACTTAGTAATCTATTGCAAAATAAAATAAGACTACGAGTAGAATACTTTTATAAGCAGTTAGAGCACCTTAAATTTAGCAATATAGATAGCATGCCAAACAAATGCATAATTAAATTTTTAAGTACGTTATAGAAAAAGAACCATTCTAGAAATTTACTAGGCAGCTAGGCTGTCAACGTAGTAGTCAAGCATGCTGTTCACTAGGCTACCCAACCAATAATTGGTAATCAGCTTTTTATTTTATACCAATAAGTAAATAAGTTCCAGAATTTACGTAATGTTATCATGCATACGTGACTGAATTGCTTTGTAATGTTAAGCGTATCAAAAGAAGCCAACTTTGTAAATATACTTGAAGCAATTTCAAAAAGTATAAATATATTATTTTTATTGCTTTCCTATAAAATTTTTATTCATTTCTCAACATAGTCCCCTTTTTGCTTGATACGCTTCACCTAACAATTTTCCAACTCGTTTTGACCCCTCTAATAAGTAAGATTAATACAAATCTGCAAAATAGGTCCCTGTTTCTATGAAGTGAATTTTTCCCAGGCCAGCCATTTCTATGTTTGAGATGAGAAAGGAAGCCAAGACCGGGAAATAATGAGGATGCCGAACCATTACGATATTACTTCATCAATTGCTTACAATCGTTTTTCTTTCGTTTTTTTAGTTAAAAACGCCATTATCGTTATCGAAAGTATTGAAAGCCAAATTTGAAAGAAACGCACAAATTCACGTAGAAGAATGGGTGTTTAAAAAAGCCTATCTAACTAAATAGGTCAAATAGGCATTGTATTCGGATTAATTGCACCAAAATCTATAGGGGAGCAGTACATCTCCACCGGATCCTAACACACAGTGTTTAACCCACCTACAAACAGTGGGAGTATGATTCCCATAACCTTTAAAAAATGGAATGCTTGCAAGTGCACTGAAATGTACAAAAAGATTGGGAGTGCAAGCAACGCACTGCAGGATCTATATTTTTACTGCTTACATTGTATCACATAATTTTTATTATTTTTGTTCCATATACCCAATTTTGGGTACGATAATATGAAAAATTTTCAATTGTTCAATTCACAAAATTTCTTTCTCAGAAAATGCATCTGATTTGATGGAGGTGGTTTCCGCAGAATTAATTTTTGGAATTGCAATAAAAAAACAAGAAAAACGTCGGTTTTTTTTTCAATTCATTCCTACTTATTGTATTTAAGTTAAGCTTAAAGTAAAATTTAAATTAAAATTAAGACTTGTAGTTCAACTACGTTAGGTTGAATTCTGATAGGGTAACAATAAACACGCAAATGCAGCTAAAATTCCACATACGCTATAAATGGTAATTGCTGAAGCAGCGGATGTTTGCAGCAATACCTGCGCTACATATGGAGTAGCCATAGCGCCAAGTCTTGCCAGTGCCGAGCAACCACCAACGCCCACCGATCGTAGTGCACTAGGATATACCTCTGGTGTATAGACATAGGCGGCTTGGAAGAGACCAGCAATTACGCCGCGACCTATAAACAGCACCAAAGTCATGTAAACGCGTCGCTCAACCAATAACAACGAAAACATACAGCCAGCGTAGAGAACGAATTGCAGTGCCATAGTGCGCTTGCGCCCAAATCGCTCAATTATAGCAATGGTAGAAAAAATACCAGGAAATTCTGCAAGAGTAGTCCAAAGCAAATCCATAAAGTCTGTTGTTTCTAAAGATTGAAAATGTCCATCGGTGGCAGTATCTGTGACGTAAGATTCGTTGGTGTGACTTTTATACGATAGCAACTCAGTGGACATGAGCACCAGGCCATAGTAACAAAAAGCACTAACCATCCAAATGAACCAAAGTAACAGCGTAGTGCGTCTGAGGCTTGGACTGAGTAGTGACTTAACGCTACCTTTAGCCATGGGAGTACCATCCATTACAAGGCGCCCCAACAACATGGGTTGTTTATTTTCACGTGCAATTTGCTCCAACGTACGATAAGCGCTCTCGGTATTTCCAACAGAAACATGATAACGCGCCGACTCCGGCAGCCAAGGCGCTAGTATAGCGAAAATAAACAGTGGCGCTGCTGAAAGGCCCAACAACCAGCGCCAGCCTAAGTTCGGTGAAACAGCCAACGCAAGCGCAACTTCAAAACACGCACCCAAAGCCCAAAAGCAATCCATCAATACCACACATTTGGCTCGCTGTTTGGTAGGCAAAAATTCAGCGTACAGAGTGACTGACTGCGGTACACAGCCGATGGCGAAACCAACCAGGCCGCGCAACAGTAGCAGCCATGCAAAACTGGGCGCAACTGCACTCAGTAGACTGTAGAGCACCAGAAGCACCCCGCACAGCGTAAGCGCAGGCTTACGCCCGTAACGATCGCTCAGATGAGTCCAGAATGTAGAGCTCAACATCATTCCAAGAAATACAATGCTGGTGGTGAGAGCCTGCTGATATTTATTTATATTCCATTCGCATTGCAGTGATACGCCAAGAATACTTAAAATAGTCATCTCCATTGAATCGGCCATCCAGCAGAGGCCAACCAAAAGAGAAAGTTTTATATGAAACCATCCGAATCCCAAAGCGTTGACGGCTTGTTGCACAGTAAAAGTATCATCTGGTACAACGGTCACTGCTGCAGATAAACCATATTCACCACCACCACCAAATCCTTGCGAGGAAAGTGCCGTCGCAGTTGCTGCCGAAGCGCTGGATGCAGCTGCATTCGTTGATGTAGTTTTTAATGAAACATTGGAACCTAGCATTTCCTCATAGCCAGCGTAATTCACATCGAATTTGCGCACACCCATAGTTTTGTTTTCGCTTTTCTATGATTATTTTTTCACTTCTTTCACCTGCAATGCAACAAAAATCACTGGGGAGCCAACTTCAAACAAAGTTTAATCCAAGCTCCAAGACAAAGTTGAAGTTGGGTTTGCATTATAAGTAACCGCAACAACAAAAATATCAGTAAGAACACTAGTCAACAAGAAACATATACATATCTTATGTAGGTGGTAATAGTGAACTGTTTTATTCTGTATTGAGTTATGTCCAATTTTTTTAAGACCTCACCAATTTTCTGAAGTTTTAACCAACTTTCAATATGTGCAAGTTTGCTCATATCAATGTTAAGTGTGTTTTAAATAAAAAATAATTTATACAGTAGATAAAATTATGTTTTAAAAAAATATATTGTTCAATACCTTATTTATTTTCCTTAAATGGGGCCAAACAAACGGTGGATTGCAACCTCCCCCATAATCTAGTTTTAACCTCTTCGCATCAATTGGTGCAACTTTTTTTAGAAAAATGAGGCCTAAACAGATAGAAAGAGATACCGGCCATTTTATACCGATTGGCGGCATATATTTTTTGTATTTAAATGGGAATACCTTTTCCATTCCCCTTTTACAGTATATGTTCACTTTTGTCCTGAGAGCGATTCTTTATTATTCAATGTGACTTCAAAGGCAAATATGCTGTTAGAACACTTGCACTCTGAAATTTTATTTTGAAAGCTACGTTAGGATCTTTGGAACGCGAGGAGGTACCTCAATTTCGATAGCACCAAACGAAAGTCTGTATTTTAGTTAGTATGGTGGCTTAATAAAAAATGTTGACAAAAAGCGAGCTTGAATACTTACACTCTCAGGGGACGATATGTTAAAGCTTTTTTGACAAGGCATATTTTCTATTGTTCAACAAAATTCCTTGGACACAATATATTTACCTAGCAAAAAATGAGTCCGGGAAGATATTGTACTAAAGAAATATACATACGAGTAATAAAAATTTCGCATTGAGTACAATAAAGCCAATGGTCTCTATGAACCTAAAATATGCACATGAAGCTATTGCATTATATCATGTCTTGGAAACCAATAACGTCTGGTAAGATGTCTGTAATATTTCTGCAACAAAATTTAGAAACTGTACTCACCTCAAGATGCGTCTTGCATTTACAACTGATTTTTGCAACTCTCGCCAAGCACTTATGTATCTCACGTTCGTATTTTGCGCAGTAGTGTAACATTTAAGCCATGTTTTCTCGCTTCGACTTAAGAATTTCAAAATTTTAGTTCCACCTCACAACCGAACACGAAACCTCACAGACACATACCCAACGAACATCTTACACACATGCGCAAATGCGACTCCAACTTGCTCAAACTTGTTTACTTGTTCAATCAGCCTGCCTCAAAAAAAAAGAAAAGAATTTTAAAATTGGACAGTATTTCCCCCGCCCTAACATGCTATGATGTATGTAGCTCCAAGCAATAATAGAAAGCTTGTAAACATTCGATTAAACAATTTACAGAACGAAAACACAATAAGATGGGCGTAGAGAAGAATGTCTGAGCTCATCCAAATACGAACACAGAAAAGTTCAAAGGCAAATAAAAGAATTAAGAATGTGTTACTTCTAGATATGACGCGATAGTTTAATTCAGATTGAATCATGGCTTTAAGCAATTTTCTTTTTTAATGATTTTCTTATGTTTGATATTCTGTGTAGGTCAAATTTAACCCACTTCCCGCTATTCAATCGATCTGAAATTTTGCGCAGTGTTAGATTTGATGGACAAAAAATAAAATATATCTAATATCGGTCTAAGTCCAATATCGCGGACGCCCCAAGATGTCGGCTAACCTTTATCTGGACAACCTCCTTGACATGGGTATCAAATGAAATGGTTTGACGAATGGAATAAGATAAACTCCTTTCTGTCATTCTAAGTTTAGTGAACGTCACAAGTTGGCGGATGCCTCAAGATGGTACCTTATCTATTTTTCCACAGTCTACTTGACAAGAGATCAAATGAAAAGGTTTGACGAATAGAATACGATTAGCTATTTGACGCTATCCTCAGCCCAATAATGCGGACACCTAGAAACGGCATACCTTTTTCTTCATAATTCCATGAGCATGGGAGTGAAATTAAAGGGTTCAACGAGTAGAATTACGATAAGCTACGTAAAGTTATTTTAAACCCAATAGGGCCGACACCGCAATTTTTGTACTAAGCAGCAAAAGTTAAAAAGCCCAAAATTTTTTAAAATATTTTTTGGTTTAAAAATGGCTAGTTAGCGCAAATCTTGCCGAAAATTAACATTTTTTCAAATTTAATTTTTTAAAAATTCCAACAAACCCTTGGACCCAAGTTTTTTTTAAAAAAATTCCGTTTTAAGTTAAAAACCAAAAAAACGTTAGCTCAAAATGATAAAACTGTTTTTCAAAATTCGTCGAATTGTTGGCATTTTGGAAGGCTTTAATTTACAGAAAAAAAAATTTTTTTATTTCCAAGATTTGCGCTCTCTAGAATTTTTAAACGAAAAAACTTGATTTGGGACCAATGTGCAGCAGGTGTGTTAACTTTACATTAACTGCTAGGAATGTCCATCTGTACACGTTTTATTTATTTGGAGATTTCTCATATTACACTTACCCCTAATTTTCTTGAATTTTCCAAACATCAAAATTATGAAGTTTATTTAATTTTATGTTTTCTTGTTTCAGTTGTTCAACGGCAGTGCTGCCAAGTTTAGTTTACAAAAAAAGTTAAGCGGCGAGATGCGTTTTTTTGGCACTTATGTTGCTTATATCGTGGCTGGGCAAAACGTACCGCGCGCGGGACTGCGGCAGAATGAGAATAACTTTTCATATACTTATATAAAGCAGAGAGCGTAAAATTTAATTCAGTTTGCTTTGAAAAGCGAACAAAGCACAACTACACATGCATTAAAGAACATTTAAAAGAAACACACGTGTAGTGGTGCCCAGCTCTGCTTATATCAACGTCGACCTGTAACACCGACTCACAAGCTCACTGTTAATGTCTAAACAGAATTCGGACATGCAACTTTTCTTCTGTTTTTCCTATACGTTTGTAGTGAGTACAAAATTGACACTAGAAGATAAATCGCACGTCACAATTCTGTTAAGACATTTATTCAGGCACTTTCACGCACATACGCCGGCGATAAAATGTCAAAAACAAAGAAAAAATAGTTTGCTACGACGTAGTCTAAAATTAAGAAATAACTATCAATAACAGATGTTTTCTTTTATGTTTCTTTTATATATTTCTTTTAAAATTTATATATGTTAAATTTTACTTAAATGCTATTTTAAGTATTTATTTTACTTGAATATTAATTTAATTATTTTTGACATTTGACGCACAAATCGCAATTCACACTATAGCGAACTTTTCATATTGTGAGAACATACTTCTTCTATTAGTAATTCGCTGTAATTCAATTCATTTATGTTCTTATTTATATAAGAATCACTTCTCGTACAATTGAACTTAAATTTATAAATTGACACAAGCTGATTAGAAATCGCAGCAAGTGTGAACAGTGAATAAACAATGAGCGGGTACCTCAAGCCCAATTTCCATGTGATCTTATCTTATCAAATATCAGGGAGGACATCACATGCTATTAAGATACCAAATGTATGCTATTCACTCTCGCATTCTCCAAGCGCATTAGGTTATGTTGGCATGCTTTTTCTTTCTTACAAAAATTTGATTTGATATCCCTGTTATGGGATAAGATAAGATCACATGGAAATTGGGCTTCAGGTTACACGTACACACTGAGATATGTATGTCTCTTGATTGCTTTTTTTTCTTACTTATGTAAAATGGACGGACCAATTTCATTAAATCAAAAATCGCACGCACCATAAAAATCTGCCGTGTAACGTTTTTCGGCTTTTTGTGACGTAGTCTTAATAGGATTATCTTGGGACGAAATTGCAAAAAAACCTGCAAAAATTCAGTTCACTTCTTCACAATTCCTCTTATTTCGTAGTTTTTGAAAATTTTTGGTTTCTTTTACAGAAGAAGAATAAGAGAGGGATTTTTTTTGTTATATTTTTACTTGGACTTTCTGTCAGAGCTCGTTAGTTCAGTTAGTTGGTTTATTTTGATTCGTCCGTCGTTCGGGTTATGACGGAAAATCGTGTGAAGTGTTTTAGTCAACAAAAAGTATAAGCAAGCAAAGAAGGTGGCTGAAGCAAAAATAAGAACAACAAAAGCAAAGAATTCGAAAATAAAAATATTTTTAATTTTCTGTGGGTTAAGAATCAAAGCAATCTGGAAAAATTGTAACAAAAAAATTTAATTCATCAGAAAAGCGAAAAAAAATGTTTAAAACAATTGAAAAAAATTAAGAAAATTCATATTCAAAAAGATTGCGAAAAAAGAAAATTATAAAAAAAAGAAAACAGCCAGTGGTGGTAGAATCTCGGTCTTCCATATTTTTTTTGTTGTTTTTACGCGGCGTATGTGACGACGACGGTGCTGCAAATTTGGAGTGCGCGTGTGTTGGTGCAACATTGGAGCAGCAGCAACAGAAACAGAGGCATCCAGCTTCTTTGTGGCAACGGCAGCAGTTGGGTTCTGGTACCCAGTCGTGACCTTTTTTTAAAAGGCCTAGAATAACAAGAAAACAAAAAAGAAATCAATTCAATTTTGTATAAAAATTTTTCATAAACCATCCATAATGTTGGAATCACCAAAATTTATTGTAAATGATAATTACGATGGCAGCCGTGCCTTCACCTGGTTGGCAGATCTTTGTGGACTTTCCGTCGATTTGGTGAGTAACTCAGGTCGCTGCACCACGAGATAAAATAAGAAAATATTAAATGACAAACATTTTTGATGCTATTGGTTGCTATTCCTAAGGCGGGATGACGTAGACAGCAACTTCGCAACATGCATTCATTTTGTTTGAATGTTTTATAGGATCATGCATGTATTTTTAAGATTTCGGCATAGTTCTATTTTAAAGTAACTTGTCTAGCTTTTTCGGAACAGGTTTACTTAAGCTGACGTTCTTTCTCCATTTTTTTTTATGTGTAATAGTGGGTTAAAAAGTACAGACTAAAAGAAGAAACAAGCTTTCCTTACATGCCAAATAAATTATAGGTTATTAACACATTTTTAAAAAATATTGGTCAAAATTTCAGAAAAATTGTCATGTCTCCAAAATTGTTAGGAAATTAAATTAAAAAAAAATGGTCTCCGATATGGCAGAAAATGGGTTACCGAAAAGTGACAAAGAATAATTTTCTCCCGATTCGATCCTCCAGAGAGTTTCGTCCTGATGTGGATAGTGAAAAAGTATAATTTCTTGCCAAAGTCAATCTCCTATGAATAATGGTGAAATAGGATTAACAGATGACCAAAAGACAAATTGAAAACACGTTTGATTGATTGATTTTTCTTCCCAGCGTTTCCAGAATTGATGAGCAAAAAATAGATCCTCACTTTTCAATATCTACATCAAGTAAACTTACAAGCAAAGAAACTTAAAGACGCAAAAGCATCCGAGGACACTTCGTCAAATTCGAGAACATATGTATGAAGTGAAATTTACTTGCAATATCTTAATATTTTTTTATGAATACTTTTGTGAGAAAAAATATGGGAGGTAGAAGTTTCTCAATTTTTTTTTTATGCATAGAACAAACATAATTTAAAAATTAAAAAACTCTGCCAATGTTTGAATTTCATATTGGCAGATCTTGCGCAACGATCTTGCCTATAAGTTTTCATGAACTGTGCGACTCCACAGTGTAACTGAGTTGTAAGAGGCGAAAAAAAATATTTTCTTGGTGCCAAGTTTTGGCTTGAGATTGAGCCATACGTAATTAATAATAAGTAAATTTTTTTGGTATCTGGTTTGGTTTTCAAGATTTACAATTTGTAACTAACTAGCAGTTTGTAGAGATTACCATCGAATGTTTCGAAAACCAAAAGAGATATCGGAGAAGTTTGTTCTTTTTTCCATCTTGAAAGGTTTTAACTTTTTTCAAAAAAAAACTGAAATGTTCAAAAGCAAATAGTGTCTCGCCAATCAAGCTTTCGTAAAATGATATTTAATTCTTGCTTAAATTATCGAGTTCTCAATACTTACATATATCAATCTGGAAACTAAGTTGTCCATTTTTGTCTCAATTTCATTGTGGGCGTTTTAATGAAATTCATTATTTCTTTTTGGGGCAAAACATGTGTCAATTGATAATTTCCTTATAAGGTGTGCCGAGAGCAAAAAAAAAAAATCGGCTTTACCTTTTTGAACCACTGTAACGTATTCCTGGTATTTCCCAAAAATTATATATTGAAAGACATTATGAAGAAATCTCAAATTTTCGTGTTTTGAATATATACTGAGCCTTTTTTTTTTTCATTTATGTAGATAGAATTTTTCGTTGATGTCTGGTAATAGTTTTATTGATCACCGTGGAATGAAAATTCGCCCGTTTTTGTTTAAATTAAACCATATACCAGAAAAAGATTCTTACTTCCAGTCAAAGCTATCTCAGTGTTATTAATTTTCGCGAATATGATATATGTAGTATACGGGTATAACATACGCTTGTCCTTTATATCACAGAGGACATTGTTTTTTTTAAATAGATTGCACATATTTATTTATCGTTGATAACCCTAAGCTGGTATCAATCACATCTTGGCCTCCCTTCTTCAAAGGGTTTTCGTTCGAAATTTTTTAACTTCTTAGTCTTTTTATTTGCGGAAAAATTGTTGTCATTTTGTCCTTTGTTTGGTCCTAACTTTCGAGAACATATTTTTGTACAGTTTAAGAACAAAGTACCTAGTTAAATTTTTAATTAACATGCGAACATTTAAAGTAATTCTCCAAGATTGAAAAAACATTTCTAACAAGTATTAAATTGAAGCTGAAGTTCTGAACTTTAGCAAATTTTACCAATAAACGACTGATATAATATTGTATTTACAATAAAATACTTAGTTTTAGCACATCAATTCTACAATAATAATTTACTTAATATCATTGTACATTTATTTTCCAATCCAATTAATATTGTGTTCTTACAAATATTTCAGTACTTGATTAACAAAATGCTGAAATTCTGCATCTTTTTTTTCTAATTAACTTTATTATCAATTCTCTGACAAAAACACGCATTTTCATCATAAAAACGTACATAATTTTAATGTTATTTGTAACAGACATCTAAATATAAATTATATCTAACAGCTGCTTAGAATTCCTTAAAGTCCAAAGTAATAGGAAACGAACGCATCAATTTACTGTGAGATATCCTTTTAATGGCAAATACTGAAATATAAATGTGCGGTGAATAAAAAAAAATAATAAAATATTACGCACAAAGGAAAATTCCTTTTGAATGAAAACAAAATTGCTGTGTATTTATTACGTTGTGTCTACGTTGTGCCAATTTTGTTCAAGCTGGCTTTGTGTTGTACAGACAACACAGCCGAGTGCACTTGTATATTTATGCGTGTATTGGCCATTGAAACTATAAATGAATATGGGTGGTGGAACATCGCCTCATTTAAGTGGGACATGACTAAAAACTCTAACTTGGTTTACTTTCCATAACTGTTGTATGACATGAAATTGATGTCTGGTACACGAGGAGAAGAAGAATAGCGACTAGTTAAAGCAGAACAAACTGGAAACTACGCATAAGTACGTCTAAACCACTGCTGTGACAATGTTATAAGTCTAAGATAAAATATTACTTGACTGTCGCCGTTGCATGTACATGAATTACATTTTTGTGTTGTAAGTATTTCAATGTTGGCCAGATGTTTAAGTATAAAGTAGCAGTAACATCAATATGGCATGCAAATTTTACAAATATTTGTGAGCTTCCATGGATATAGAGACCGTTTCTTCCATATTCTCAAAACTGAGTAGTTGATGAGTTCCTGCTGAACACGATATTGTTTTAAAAACTTTTTAGAGTCTAAATTTACAGCAAAAATATGACGTTTTAAGTTTATAGTACAGTCATTTGGCTCTAAAAAAGAGTATATCGGGGTAACCGCTGTATTATTTTAAAATATGACATAAAGGTCATAAGTCTTACTGAATAAAATTTATTTCAATTTACATTTCAAGATCAAAATGATTATAGCAGTCTTTGCACCGCACTAACATAGTTTTTGTTTCACGTGAACTCCTCTCCTAAAGCATTTTTTTTAGAATTTTTAGTATGTCTTGAAAACATATTTCCAAAAAGAGTAAAATATTGAAAAAAACTTTACGATGTCTTGGGTAAAAATTGTAACAAAAAATAAGGGTTGTCTCCAAAAATCAAAATTATCGCAGTTTTAATTTTAAACATACTTATAAGAAAACAGGTCCATGTAAAAACATGCCTCAGATTTGATACCTCTGGCACATTAGGTTTAAACAAAATGCTACTCATGGCTGCTCTGCACTATAACTTTATTCAGCAAAAAAGGGGCAGCAGAACGCCTGTTGCAGGATTATACTATACGCAACCTGTTGCTAGTTTGTGTTGGACTGTGTAATGTGTTCTTAAAATGTTAAATTTAGCGTTTGTCCTTTTAGTTATTGGTTTTTGTTTGACCTGCATCATAAAGCTTATAAAGCATGCCTTTTGTTTTTGGTTTAAGGTGACATTTTTTATCGTCACTTTTTTATTCCTTTGAACAGTTGGTACAACGCAACTGGAAATTTTTATAATGAAATCCATTTAGTTAATAAGCATGAACTTTCAAAATTTAATATGATTTTTATTTAAAATAACAAAGTGTTTGCTTTTTGAATTTTTTATAAAAATCACAAGAATATCCACTTAACCTTTTTCATTTGAGCTACACGTACACGTAATATAATTTGATTCAGATCTGTTTAATTATTAGTTTACTCTGCTTTATTGTATTGGACTTTTCACCCAGGGTTCAATAACTAACGTAATTATGTATATAAATAAATGCTTTAGATTTTTTTTTTATAGTTAGTGCGTGTTTGTACATACATACATATTTAATTGGCACAGTACTTCGTAAAAATTTGAAATGCAAATTCTAAGCACTAAAAAAAACATGAAGGTTATCAGGCGAAAGTCTTTGTCCATATTCTATCGTTTCATTTATTATACATCATTGATAATTGGAGCACTTTCAACAAGTTGAAGTCTATCAAATAAAAGTAAAATTCTTTCTTCAATTATGTCAGTTCAATCGAACCTTCTATTCTGTTATTTATTACTTTTTTTTCAATTCAAAACAATAATAGCTAGTATTTTTTTCATTTAAAATTTTATTTTTAATTGATTTCATTTCATTTCATATCAATTGCAATTGGGTACTTTTATGCAATCTAAAAAAATGTACGTCATTAATATTTTTGTTGTTTCTCATCATCGTGTTATCATAGCCATCATCCTCAATTCAATTTAATTCACCTCAATTTTTTGTTGCTTTTTGTCACGTACCGGGTCATCGATAACGATATCTCTAAGAGGAGTTAGTAGGTAGTGAATGTAGCTATACATTTTTGCTTTTATTAAAAATTCCTATTTGAGCTTCGAGAGTGTATTTGTATTTGCACGCTTGGTTTCATAACCGTGTTAAATTTTACTTCACCTTAAATAATAGAACTCTTTATTAAAAATTCTATTTAATCACACCGAAAGTGTTAAATTACATTTGTTGTTCATGATGATGATCTAATGTATTGTATGTAGTAATCTAAAGTATTTATTCGTAGGAGCTGATTTTTTGTTTTTATTTATTATTTGCGTTTAAAGCAACAGTTTGCTGTTGTTGTTTTCATTGAAATTCATTGTTTAACGTTTTTATGTATGTGCAAAGTAGGTATAATTTTTTGCGTTTATTTTCGTTTCACTCCTGTGAATGTGGTATTTTTACTTTACTTTCTGCCTAATTTTAAATACAATGTTTTCTTTAAACGGGTGTGGCTTGGACTTAGTCTAATAAAAATGGCTTAGTTTATGACAATGAGTTTTTAGGAGTAAATATATTGTACATGTTGGTACGAAATTCAAAATAAGCTTAGCGGTAATAAGTTGAGAAAAATTATAAAACTTAATACCGCCATGCCATACGTTAGCAAAAATGTAAAAATTTTCATCTTAAATTAGTGTTTACCAGGATAGGATTTTATTAAAATCAATTTTAAAAGTGATTATTTATCTCAGTAAAGAATATTGAGTTCCAGGTATACCTTGCACTTAAAGGTTTATTAATCACTTTTCGATTTCAACATTTTTAGACTTTAGCAACATTTTTCGACTTTTTCAACATTTTTTGGTTCAATCAAAGTACTTATCAACATCATTCGAGGTGTTTATTTTGAATGTGGGGCATGTCCCTTTTTATCGAGAAGTAAAAATGAAATACGAGTATATTTAGGTTATAAATGCAAAATGAAATACCCATATGTGCAATCAAAAAACTGTACACAAATTTTTATAAAAACTTATTAATAAATGTATATCCTAATTCCACTACCTTTCAGAATTGGATCATATAAAATAAAAAAAGAAATGGGCTATAAAATACATATCATATCATGCTTCGAACGGAGCATTTCGAAAAATAGTTATCAACTTTCTTAAAATGTTAACGTTTTGTTTTGACGCGAAAAAATAACTCGTTTTTGTTGAATTAAAAACAAAATAAAATCTTTTTTTTAATTTGTTTTGTTTTGTAATTTCTTTTTATACCTATTGGTTTTTTGACTCTTTTTTAACAGTTGATATTAAAAAAAAATTGCAAGCAATGGCTATTTTTCAATAAGCTTAGTCATAGATGACTAATTTGTTAAGTGTGTGCCGTTTAAATTCTGGCACTATAAAAAACAAAGGCAAAATATGATTTCAGAAAAACTAAAAAAATTAACTCATTTGTTATTTTTGGTAGCTAATAATTGAATCTGGCAGTTGTTGTACCCCAACACTGCAGTTTATACGATTATTTATACGAAAAAGCAAAATGATAATTTGTGTGAGATTTTGCAAAAATGTAATCCTAAAAAAAGGATATTTAACTTTCAAAAATAAAAAAAATAAGTATGCAATAACCTTCCTTAGCACAAAAATGTAGTTTTAAAAAATATTTTATCAAAATCGGTTCAGTATATTTTGCGCCAAAGTGTTACAAACCATTTTCATGTTAACAATTTTATATTAATAGTAAGATCATGTGTTGAATAGATATCGAGTTATTTAGACTTTAATTTATATGAAATTTGTGCTTCCTTTCTTTTATTTCAGAAAAAAAGTTACAAAATGTAAAATTTAAAGCAGATAGATATTTCACTGACATGTTAGTAAAAAACTGAAAAATAGCGCAGAAAAATCGATATTTATTTTGAAAAAAAATTTTCTTTATGTTGAAAATCACGTGGCCCCTATGGTGAATTTTGCCCTTGACTTTGTTCGCGTAGATTGTCTGTACATAATTTAATGCAAAGTTTTCTTATTTCAATTGTTAATAAATAAATCTCAATAAGTGCGGTGAGGCTCTTTGTTATTGGTTAGCTTAAAATTTTTTATTTAATCAAAATTAAACTAAATGAAAATACAAATAGATAATTTTTAAGTAATTTAATATAATTATTTTTTTTAAAAGTATTTTTTATTTTAAAAATTAGCAAAAAACCAAATACCTATTTTAAAAAAAGGAAAGAAAAAAAAACTTTTTAATAAAAATATAAAAATAATAATTTTTAAAATAAATAAATAGCACTAAGATTGAGGTCCTTTCGAATTTCAAGAGATTGTATTCAACTACATTACGGATTGTTGAAATTTTCATTTGTATTTCTTGATAATATAATTCACAAAAGTAAAAATTACAAATTATACTTAAAGGAAGTGTACTAGAAAATTTCAACTACTTAATCATTTTACATAAGCAAGTACTTATTTGATTATGATAATGCGCAAAGTCACAAAATCATTTAACAACAAATTTGATAGTCAAGTGTCCGAAGAGCTTCTTTTTGTTTTTTTGATTCATTGTATGTACACAATCATGCGTTGTTTTCAATTTAGTTTTCGTTAAATAATTTCGCTGCATTCATTCATCTTAATCGGTTTTAATTAAATTTATTCACACGTTTTCTTACATAACAACACATGCTCGATTCATGTTCTCCACCGAACATGGGGATCATGCGATATTTTTTTACTCTTTCACATTTTTTCTGTCTCGCCCTTCCTTCCTTTGTTGTTTTCTTCACTGGTTAGCCAAGAAAAATAGAGCAAGTTGTAATAAAATTTATATGTTTAAAACGTGGAGGTGTCAAAGTAAAGTAAAGTATTTCAACACTTTGATATGCTATGATTAATTAGAAAAATGCGATAAAACAAATACAAACAAATTTTTGGGGGATAAAAATGAATTCTTGTGAAAATGCAAAAAATGTATAAACAAAAACTAGAAAATATTTTACATTTTATTATAAATAAATCGTTAATTCTTACAATTTCGAGAAACGCTTAAATGTTTATAAACAATTTTTTTTTGATTCATTTTTAAGAGTAATAATTAAATAAATTCAATAACATTAAAATTTAATTTTTAGACTGCAGTTTTCGATTTTGTTTACACTATTACATACATTCACAATATACAGTGGTAAGGACTGTCCCAGAAAAAATTTGCACTTTTATTTTTTAAGATTATACTCTACCTGATAATCTTATAGGTCTAAAAAGACAAAATATTTATTCCATATAAAGTGACGTTTGAAATGATGTATAACACTTGAAGATAGCACTTCTAACGACAAAGATGTCTAGCAAGCAAGAAAAAGTCCGCGAACTGATTTTGTCCACATACCTGCAAAATCCAGGGTTAAAATATTCAGCTATAGCAAAAATAGTTGGTGCATCAGAAAGAACTGTCAAAACGGTTATTTCTAATTATAAGAAGGGTCTACCTGTTTCACGAAAAAAGGGTTCAGGCAGAAAACCAGAATTTTCTAACCCAAAGGTAGCGGCGAAGGTGAAGCGCCTTTTTAGGCATAATCCCAACACGTCAGTGCGAGATATGGCGGCTAGAGCAGGTGCATCAAAATCTACTGTGCAAAGGATAAAGGAGAAAAGTAAGCTGAAGACATATAGAGTTCAAAAAGTACCAGACCGTTCTGATGAAAAGCAGTTGATGGCTCAGATGCGAGCCCGAAAATTGTATGAAAGGTACCTGACTAAATTTGATTACTGCGTTATGAGCGACGGAAGTTACGTCAAACCAGATTTTAAGCCACTATCTGGGCACAAATATTATACATCACCGAAGAAGGGGCATATGCTTAGTAAATTTAAAGAAAAAAAAATTTCAAAATTTTCGAAGCAATATATGGTTTGGCAGGTCATATGTACCTATGGCCTCAGAAGAAGCTTCTTTGTTACGCAAGGCACAATCAATTCAAAAGTTTATATAGACGAGTGCCTCGAAAAACGTGTTCTACCATTTATTCGTGCGCATGAAGGTACAGTGATTCTCTGGCCCGATGTAACAGCCTCTCATTACTCTAAAGCTTCGACGGAATGGTATCAAAGTAAAAATATCAATTTTGTACCAAAAATAGCGAATCCGCCCAACTGCCCAGAGCTTCGCCCAATTCGGAGATATTGGGCTCTAATGAAAAGAAATCTTCTTAAGAGTGGTAAGACTACAAAAAACTTACAAGACTTTAGACTTAAGTGAAAAAGATCGTTTCGTACTGTCGATGAAACACCTGTACAAAATGTAGTAAAGGGTCTTAAGAACAACGTCAGAAATTTTTATGAAAAAAAAAAATTGTTAATTAGTTTTCAGTTATTTATATTCTTTATACTAGCCATTATTAATAAAAAAAGAAAAAAGACCAAAAAGTTTATTGGGTATTTT
The DNA here is from genome assembly GCA_949775025.1 of Tricholauxania praeusta. NCBI lineage: Eukaryota > Metazoa > Arthropoda > Insecta > Diptera > Lauxaniidae > Tricholauxania > Tricholauxania praeusta. Next base: position 9,933,580 of record OX459031.1, read on the forward strand.
TTTATAACCAAAAAACAAAGTGCAAGTTTTTTCTGGGACAGTCCTTATGTTATATAAAAATATTAGAAAAAATGCCAATTTTTCAAGGAAAAAATTTAACTAAAAATATTAATTTTCTATATGGGGCCATTCTCGAGCCTTTGCGTGACTAACGGAGTCCAATTCATTTTTATATATATAGTAGATTGTCCTTATGAAATAGTACATTTTTTCGCCAAATTCTTGGTTCAATTCAGCGTTGAATTGATATAATAGCTCTGTTTTTTTTTAAGGTAATCAATAATATCATGCGAATTCCAAAAATTGTCGCTTTGCTTTCCTCGGCTTCGATTCTTCAGGAGAATCAGTCACTGCTTCGACTGTTTTTGGTTTCTGGTGCGTTGTGATGGAGTCATGTTTTATCCACGGCTATGAACGTCGCAAAGAGTTCATATCTTGGTTGCACATCACCAAACACTTCTTGGAAATGGCGATATGTTGTCAACTACTTAACAGCGAGCTTCCTCATTACCAAATATTTATCAATTTGTCAATCGCCAATTTACATAACATGGATTTTATCGACCATTTCATACAATTTTTGAAATAATTAACTTTTGTAATAAACGATAAATTAATAATCTATACACCGTTTTAGGGATAAAATATAAAATTTTTACGTAATAAAAATGAATATAAAATCTACGAAAAAAGAACTATTGTAGAAGTAAGAAATGGGGAAACATTCATGATTTAAATGATTCATGAGATAAATCGTTATCGTATATGGTAATATGATTATTCGCCGAAGGTTTGGTCCTTTTCGACCGCCATATCTATACTAATTATATAAAATTGCCTATATGAAAATGACTTGTAACGCTTTGGCGCAAAACATACTGAACCAATTTTAATAATTTTATTTTTAAAATAATATTTTTGTTCTAAAGAAGGTTACTGCATACTTGTTTTTTTTAATTTTTTTAAAGTTAAACATCCTTTTTGTAGAATATAGTTTTTGCATAACCTCACACAAAAAGTGTCGTTTGATTTTTCGTTGCTGATGCTGCTTGAATTCTGTGTTGTTATTGTTGTTTTATTTTTTCTTCTCACTCGTACCGTTTGTATTTGGCTGCAAAGTTCGAAAAGCAAATTCTCTTTCAATTTTTTTTTTACTTTTGAATGGAGAATTTAGAATGAGATGTTAAAAGAATAATCTTATTATAAGAAAAGCAACGGGACATGCGCGTGCGAAGCCGCGGGTACTACTAGCTTAATATATCAAAAAACCACACGTCATCTGAGAGCACTTGATTAAACGTCTCTGGAAATTATTGTTCAAACTTTATCCCAGTTAATGAAGAACAACACATACTCATACATATATATTTTGAAATGTTAAAGTTAATCAGATAAAATATAAACTAATTCTTTGGGCACAAGGAATAACATCTGAAGTCGAACTGTGATCGAAGGTAAAAGATCATAAGTTCTATGTTCTTTTTGAACCTCAACTGTACTCAAGGTTAAAAATTCTAAAATTAAAATGTGTATTCATGGGAAATTTTTAATTGCTACCTTTTAAATAAAAAACCTGTTTTTTTTTTTGTTACAAAATTTTCCGCTAGATAAATCTGATGTCATTCTCTTTGTTATTAAAAATTCAAAATAAATGCTATTGCGCATTAAATTTTGTAATAAATTTATATTTTTTTTATTATTCATATATGTAACTACGTAATGTTCTTTAATAAAATAAATATGTACGTAAGACGCTTCTTCTCAAATTCAACAATGTAACCGGTCTTTTTATGATGATAAATTTACTACATTTTCAAATCGAATACGAAGAAATGTGTTCCATTTTATTTTGCACTTTTATACTTTGTTTATTTAAAATTATTTTCAAATTCAGATCAGTTCGTTGGCAGCATCGAAAATTAATTGCAAACGACCGTGAGAGTTGACATTTGATGTTTTTTCTCTAGTCAATCGTAATGTTTGCGTCACGTGATAATATAGTGATCACGTTAGTTGGCATTGCGATAGGACAATTACCAAGTTGACGAGTAAATTTTCTATATATATAACATACATACATATTTCTTTTTATAATAAATATTTTTAACTTTTGACTTGGCATACATATTTTGTTTGTTTATGTTTTGAATTTTTTTTCATGACATATTTTCGCTGAAAAAAAAAAAACTCATTATAAAGTACACAAAGAAAATGTTTACAAATGACAAGTTTGATAAAGACGAATTAAATATTTGATATGGGATCAATCATATATTTGGTTGAAACAAATATTTGTTTGTCGCAAACACTTTCAAGCTGATAATTACCAAATCGTTGTATGCATGTTTTCGAATATCGTGACATTTCTATTGAATGTCGTTGACATTACCATAAATGCTTGAATTGCGTAGGAATTTCATATTAATCATAGTAAAATAGTGTGGAAATTAATCAAAATCTCATTACTAAATATACAACAACCAAATCCCATTCAAATCCCTCAGGCAAATATATTTTACCTAATTAACAACGCTTCACTTTCAATTCAATGCATAGTAATATTTACCAAAATTTGTTTATTTTTAATATTTATTTTTAGAAAATGGCAAACAAAAAAATTTATTTGAAGTAAACAGGGTTTCAGTTATTTAAATACATATATTTTTACGCAATTTTTTAAATAAAAACTGGAACACTTAAGAATCGTACTAACCGCCGGTTTATCTTTGAACATCTAGCGTTGATTTTAACGATTCTGTAAGAACTTTGTTTTGTTTTGGCTATTAATTCTTTGTTATCTTTGTTTTTTTTACCTTTTTACTATTTTTGCCTTTATTGTTTTTCATTTTAATTTCACATATTTATCTACATGCTTGATTTTTTCACGTTTTTTATGCTTAACTTTTTCCAAATTCAAAGTTATGGTCCAATGAATTTAGGTATTTTGGTTTGACAACGCACTTTTAACTTTCAGGAGTGTAAAGCTTAAGATCCATTGATGTTGGGAAACAAATATTTTGCTCAATAAATTTCAACAAATAACATCGAAAAGGTCAATAAAAGTCTAAAAAGTATCGAATATTGTGGAAAAAGTCATATAAAAATCGAAAAAGTCAATAAAAATCGGATGGCATCGAAGAACACCGAAACGTCAAAAAAGTATCGATAAACATAAAAAAGCTATATAGCTCCAAAAAAAATCTGTCACCAGCTGCAGAGCGTTTTCTCCAAGTTGCATTCGTGCAAAAATTTCGGTGACTATAGCCTTCTATTCATTATTAGACTTGATTTTTAAAATGTTACAACCTCGATAACTAAGAAAAATGCGGCTAAGTTCGTATTCAAAGAGAAATTTTTCAGAAATTAAGAACTTTTGAGAGGAAGACCTTAACCCACAAAAGTTGCAAATATACATAGTAATATTAACAAAAGGGTACTGCTTAATTAGTACTAAAATCGTGCTTTATACAACAAACTAATTGTAATGCTTCATATAAAAAAAACTTATTACGATTATCAAATAATTATTTTAGAATTAATATTTAAATTATGCGACATTCGAACAAGACTATTTCATATTCTTTGGCGGAAATGATATAATAAATTTTAAATCGAAATTTTTTCATGACTTAGGCTATTTTTTATTGTCGAATTATTCTTAAACTGGAAATGATACCGGCAGTTAAAAAATTACACAATTAACTTGTTCGTATTTCGTCATCCAATTGATATTTAATCTTGTTTAAGCCAAAGAAAAATATTTATTAAAACAAAATACTAAGTAATAACGTTGATAAAATGAGTCAGAGGATTTTACTATTAATGCAAACTTAACAAAAAACAAACAACCAACGTCATCATTCAACAATAGCAATAAAAATAATACAACCTGGGGGTATAAATTTATTTTGAATAAATTATTCAAAGTGTAAGATGCACAATGTTAAACTGAATGAATGAATTTTTAATTATAAACAAAAGTAGATTTGGCGCCAAAACAAAAGAAAATTACTTTCATAAGTTATGATAAGATTTATTAGATAGCAAAATTCATTAATCCATTCGTCTTATAGCTAATGATATCATTAGATTTACGAAATCTGGTAGCAAAAAACACACAACTGTAGTTGATACTTTATAAACAAATATTTTTACAGTGAAAAATACACAATAATTTTCAATTCCTATAAATCAGTTGAAAGATAAGATATGGACGTTTGAAATGGTTTATTATTTATAATATTCCTATAAAAAAAGACAGCATAGTATTTACCCTAAATATCTTGCTGACTCCAATTTTCTACATTTTTTTACGCTTATCATCGATTTGAATATAAAATTTTTTCAAATGTCTTGCTGACTCCAATTTTCTACATTTTTTTTAAGCTTATCATCGATTTGAATATAAATTTTTTTCATTGTCATACTAACATCTGTGGCAATAAGGAATAACAGCTTAAGTCGATATTTGATGACAAAGCGAAACAAAGTGAGTTTCATGCTCATACACAGTCTTGTTAGTACAGACCGACTTACCCTGTTATTCCTTGTTGGCACAGATATGTAAAGGGTTTGCCAATAATAGTGCTACTACGTTTTTTAAATAAAACTATATCTTTATTTCATTTTGAGGTACAATTTATACAATTCTCTTCTAAAAAGAATATCATTCAAATGCGAAATATTTAGCGCAAACACTCAATTGATTTTTATCGGAATATTATAAATTACTAGTGGTATCCGAGGCCTCGCACGCGCTCAACCCTTTTTTTTATAATAAAATCACTCTCTTAATATGTCATTCTATCTTTTCTCTTCAAAAGTAACAAAAAAAATCAATTGAAAGAGAGTTTGTGCTTTCAACTTCGAAGCCAAATACAAACGGTACAAATGAAAAAAAAAAAAAAACAACACAAAATTCAAGTAGCAACGAAAAATCAACCGATAGTTTTTGTGTGAAATTTTGCAAAAAATTAATCCTTAAAAAAAGTATATTTAACTTCAAAAATAAATAAGTAAGTATGCAATAACCTTCTTTAGCACAAATATAATGTTTTAAAAAATAAATTATTATAATCAGCTCAGTACATTTTGCGCCAAAGCGTTACAAACCATTTCCATATAAGCAATTTTATATAAACAGTATAGACAAAAGCGTCACTATAGTTTTCTTTCAAATAATTTATTAGAATTTAAAATCGAGCGAACGTTGCTGAAGTTATAGGCAATAATAGGCTAAAACCTCTGAAAATTATGTTTTTGATTCTCACTCTAGATTTTGCGGGTGCATTAAAAATTCTTTGCATGGAATTTTTTTTTGTTTGACTAGGCATACAACAAGCACTATGTGTCGCACCAAGTTACTTAATTATTATTATATTTTTTTTCTATAAAAACGATTTTGTGCTCAATCGTGTAAAATAGTTGTGTCTTAACTCTCACTGAAAAACACCTATACAAACTAAAACTCTGAGACACTTACCAAAACTTAATGTTCGTATAAAAGAGTTGTAAACATTTCAAAAGTAAAAGCATAGTCACCAAAAAGTATGTATATGTATATTCAATTATTGTTATCCACTATTTAACATTATATGCTTGCCATATGCCAGCTTGTCATACAATCCAGCTAAAAAGTTGAGCGTGTTTTAGCCAACAAAACACGTTTTCTTTATTTTTCTTTTACTCCTTAAGTTGCTTTGGTAAATAATTTCATTTGGCATTGAATCAGAGCCCACGAAAGTAAAAGCGTTTGTGCCGTTTGGTATGGTAGAAAATATTTTACTAGTTAATAATGTAACACTTTTTACAAAATCATCATATCAACGTTGAATGTCAGCAACTGCTTTATGGACAAGTTACCAGCAGTAGTGTTACACTGAGTAAAGATTATACTACCTTCAATTTAACTTCTTTTTTTGATAAGTTTTTAAAAATATTACTTAACAGTTAACAAATTTTGGTAAATACCAATATGTTCTGTATTGAAAGTCAAAGCGATGTTTATTGAGTTAAACATGACATTTGTTTGAGGGGATTTGATCTCGTCAAGCAAATATTAATTAACTTTGTGTACGTATTTAAAAAAAATCCTTTGCTTTGTCTTAATATGGATGTTAAAGTTATTTCTTGCATATCTTCTTTTGTAAAAAAGTGCAAAGGCATAATCTGAAAATGTATCTCTTTCTTTTTGTTTTATCTCACGCAAAATTTCTCAGAAAAAATGTGGAAACCAACATTGCATGTCAAAATATAACTAATTTATATTAAATTGCTTAGTTCTTCCTTAACATATTATTTTAATTATTGTATACTTGTAAGCCAAGCAAAAATATGAAGTGAAACAATAGACTGAAGAGTGAAAATTACTGAAAATGCTAAAAAAAAAAGATGTGCGAATGTCGAGGAAAACACATGATGTATGTAACAAAAGAAAAGTTTTACTTTAACTTCAAACAATGAAAACGTTTACGTTGCTAGTATAATGTAGATGATGATGGCAATCTACTAATTTTATATAAAGGAAGATAACGATTAAACTTAGAGAGGTATTATGAAAAGTCGCTGAATTTTAACCGTAGGAAGTAGTTTAATTGCATATATGAAGACTTATTAATATATGACAAATCGTATATTTAATATATACAAAATAAATAATTAATATAAGTTACTATATATAATTTTGTTAAATCAATCATATATTTGGTAATTATTACCAAATCATAATTGGTTGAAATAAATATTTTTATGTCGAACATCTTCATGTGCCAATAATTACCAAATTATGTTGGGCGGAAAAAATATTTATCTTGCAAACATTAAAATTTGTTAATATTGTTTTAGGAAATAAAACGATAAACGAAAACCTGCTATGAAAACTTGCCAACCAATTAAATTTAATTAATTCTCAGTGTACAAAGCATGTCTTTTGCTATGCTTAGACTAAACTTGTTAAAAAAGTTGTGTTTGTGTAGAAACGGAGACAACTTTTGTGTATAAAATACTAGCTGGCCTGGCAGATGTTGTGCATCGCGCTACCCGTAGGTGGCGCGATGAGTTTAATTTGGTTATAGTCCTTGTCTTTTATATAGCATGTATCAAGTTTCATCATCTGCGTCAAATAGTTGATGTGGTATGATGAATTTAATTTTTCTCTGGTATGGGGGACGTGATATCGCTCAGTTTTTCCAAACCAAACTTTAATCTTTCAACCAACCGTTTAACAATGCTATGGCACAAACAAAAAATGACAAAAATAGATGACAGAAGACGCATTATGTGCATAGAAACTGCACTTTGTACTTCTCGTGGGAGAGGTTTTTCCATACAAAAAATGTAAAAAAATCGAATTTTGGGGCTGAATATTATCTATAATAGAAAAAAATTTTAAATTTTTTAACGTCAAATTTTTTGCAAGAACGCAATCTTTATTTTTCGACTAAATTCGGGTATCCATTATGTGATGGAATAAAAGTTATGAGCAAAAAACACGTTTTTTTTTCTAGCCAAAAAGGACCTTCAGGAGAATCAAAAGTGCTCCATTGGTTTTTCTCGGAAGGAAAAAAAAATCACGCAGATATCGTTTTTAAGGGTAACTACTTCTAATTTTTAAGTCGGTGTCTGAATGAATCTAAATTTCGACCCGGTTTAATATACGTACATGTATATGTAGATATATGACGCTTAAGTTCGATTAAAGGAACTTGCATAAAAGAAACTGGACCCAGCGACCTTTCTGATTTTACCTTAAACTGCTTTGATAGCAGAGCAACCTGGATTGAATTTTGAAAGCAGTGAAGAATTGATAAAAATATCACATGTTTGTTTTGTATTGATAATACTTTAATAAAAAAGAAAACCCCTATGCGGCGTGCCTTCAATAAATAACATACGTTAGTTGAACTTTTCTAATCGTACTAAAATTAAAAGAAAATCATAAAAAAAAAGTGAAATCATATTAAACCAAAGTCCAAAAAGCTATACATTAAGCACCATTCGACAAAAATTAACTTTTGTTTTAACAAATAGAATAACCGATATTTGCGACAAATGAACAGGTCGAATTGGAAACTGAAGCGTATTTTGGAGATCTTGAAAAATCTTACTATTCAAAAGGCATTATTGCAATGTTAGAAAATCGTTGGAAACTAAAAGGGGGCTATGTGGAAGAATAAAAAATAATTTTTGCAAAAATCGTGTGTTTTCTTTGTCAGGCCATCAGCATCTTGAGCGCCCTAGTAAACTCAAGCTTTAATTCGTCTGTTGAAAAAAATGTTCTTCTATTCAGGATTGATGTCTTTTAACCCATTCCAAATGTTTTTTCTTATTGGCCGTTCGAGGCATAGGTTTGCGTGCTGCTACATTGCCAAAAATATTACCGATTCAGCGTGGATTACAATTATTTTTATGCCTGTCGACAACAGGTCGTATGAGTGCTCATCTGCTATAATTAAACGTGCTAAAATTGTATGTTCATAATCATATCAAAATGCTGTCGCATGGTGTAATCATACGATTTTTGTTTTTGTTTGATTTATGCGATTTTAAGTTGACTTACCATATGCAATTTATACTCTTATCTATGATATAAATGACGCAAATTTAGATATGAGTATTTATTATTGTCAAGCCTCAGCTGTTATAGCAAACAATGGTACTAAACACTCTGAACAAAGAGTTATAAATGAAACGACCTAAAGCATTTATTTTCTTTCGTAAACAAACAATATAATATTATCAGCTCTTCATATTAAAGAGCTGAGGCCATTGTCGTTCGCCTTTATTGTCCTGCTTGGCTATAAAAAAATAATGAAAAAAAAACACTTGTCACTTTCCCACCGCAACACCCGGCAATCTGTCATATTGTCGGTCAATCTACTTTAGAAAATGAAAAAGAATGCGATTAAATTGCCATTTTAACAAGGAAAGTAGCGTGAAATCAAGAATACTCTGAACAAATATTTACCTTTCGATAAAAACATATGTAGTGCTGGCTACGCTCTATTAATTTTTACAATAAATTCAGATATGAATTCCGGCGCTGATTGAACGAGGAATATGTAAATTTACAATAGAAATATGTAAATTTGCTAACCCAATTAAAAGGATTGAAAAAATTCAATAATTAAAATGCGCGCCACACAATTGCAACAACGACGCAATGTAGCAAAGTTGTAAATATACAAAAATAATACTCCGCTTGGCAATATTCCACATCGAATCCTCTGCCGCGCAGTTGAATGAGCTTATTTTTTTCTTGCAAATCTCAGAGATAAATATAGATAAAGATAAATATTAAAATGATAGAGAAGATATACATACATCCATATGTATCACTGTACTTCAGTATGCACTGCAAAATAAAATGTTCCCGTAAATGTTCCAAAGCAGAATGTCTTTCTATATACATGTATGTAAATATATGGCCTAAATTTTTATATGTTTGTATGGTGCGACACAGAATGTTTTTCATAAACAATAAACTGTAAAAAAGTGACAAACAATTTCATTGCGTCTGCCTTTTATTTTAAAAAATGTGTCTAAACACAAAAACAGATAAATACAAGAGATAGACAGTCGTTTTTATTGCTGCTTTTGAAAGTAATAAAAACTTTTTTTAAATCGTCAAGCAGATTGCGAAAATTATAAGCACTAAGTCATAAAAATTGAGATAAACAAGATCTGCCACTTAGTTATTGCAGCACTACAAAACTGTAATTAAAAACTTAAGCCATAAATCATTTGATCGCGTCTGCCTCTTAGCTGACTGGTTCTTTTACTTATAAATAGCATAAAAATATAGATGGCAGACGATTCCAGCGCTGATTTTTCGAAGGCAGACGTTTTTGGCACTCAAAGTGAAAATTATTATTAATATATGTATAAAAGCAGTACCGTAAAAATTTTGTCATACAAAATTTACTATTCTAACTTTTCAGTAATTTTATTGTTTTTCTGGCTGTGTATATGGATGTTCCACGCCAAAAGATGCTTTTGCATCTCTATTTTTTTTGAAAACTTATTTCTTTTGGTACTGGTTGGCCTATAATTTGTTTAAATTTTTATTTCTTTTTTTTTTCACCGAAATATTGTAAATTAAAATTTAATACGTAGGTCTATATAAGTTCCAGTACAAGGATAACTACAATATTTATATTCGATTTTGATATTATTCAAAGTGGGTTTTGAAGGGTAAATGTTTAGCTTTTCAACAGTATAATTAAATGTATGAATTCGGAAGAATTTGGTGTCCCTCGACGATTTTGACATGGATATACAACCTCATACATTTTGAAAAAGTAGACCCCTACACCTCTGTCTCTTCTAAGGACAATACTGAATACAACAAAATTCTGAAAAAAAAAATCGATAAAATTATGTATTAGAGTTAACAATTGCTTTTATTAAAAATGTAGCAGCGACGTCTGCCTGTTATATTTTGGATATCTATGCTGTACTTTGACACAATATATCAGAGGCAGACGCAATTACAAAATAAATTTTTTGAAAAAATCAGCGCTATCTTTACATTACTCTGAGTTTTTCTAATTCTCATAAATATGAACTACTTTACATATCAATACCAACGACCATTAAATTATATACCAAAAAACTACCCTAACTATGACGCTAGCTTGTCTTTTCTATATTTTTATTTATGTTTACTTTCACTTTCCTATCCTTTTTATTTAAAAAAAAAAGTAATTTTTAAGGGTCTTGTTATTACGACGATAGGTTTCTGCATGTGTAAATATTACTTTTCACATACATAGATCGTGTAAACACTAAAACAAGTTGCTTGCGTAAAAAGGAAACTCAAGTACGTATATACGCAGTAGACACGTTTCTATATCTGGCAGTATTACAGACGAAATCGCTTGTTTTTTTTTCACAATTACCATGCCCTTATCTCATATTAGAAGCAATTACATATCGTGTAAACATTAAAAAATAGATGATACGAAAAAGAACGTTTGACAGTCAGATGACATTAAATACTCAATGAAAAAGTGACGTGTAAACGTCATGCAAAAACATCGTGCAAATCGGCTTTAGAATAAAAAGAAGTAATTCATTAGTGATTCATAACATTAATAACAAAACAAGATACACAAATTAATGTAAATACGACAGCGTTTCACTGTTATTGTTGTTGTTTGCTTTTGCGTAATAATTTTTAAATTTCGTGGGAGCCAAAAATGCAATACTTGATTAAATCTATTGCATAGTGCTTGCGAGGTACATACTTTTGAACTGCCCTGTTGATTATTTGTGCTGCAACCATTAAGAAATGTCAAAACGAAACAGAACTGTAATGTTTTATGTCAAGCAGTGGTGGGTTCGCCGATACAAATGGAGCCAAATTTAGCTTCAAACAGCAGATAAGAACAAAATATATATAAATTAACGAAAAAAATTAAGTATGCAAAATTATTAGCAAGCCCTTAAAGTATAAGAGTCAAGCGATCGAAAACGCGGATTAGATCCATTTTTTAAAAGTAGTGGTCTAAAACAATATATCAAAAATATCCTATATCAAGTCTTCGACTACTTTCAGAAGCAAATTATAATTAAAAAAACAATTTGTGCCTTATATCTATACTATTTATATAAAATTGCTTATATGAAAATGGTTTGTAACGCTTTGGTGCAAAATATTCTGAACTGATTTTAATAATTTCTTTTTTAAAACAACATATTTGTGCTAAAGAAGGATATTGCGTACTTATTTTTTTAAAAGTTAAATTTCCTCTTTTTTAGGGTTAAATTTTTTGCAAATCCTCACACCAAAAATTTCCGTTTAAAAAATAGTTCACATGTGGCTTTGCATTGATACCTATTTATGGTAAACTCTACCATATGCATTTCTTAAGAGTGTAACATAGTCCTTTCGCATATCACGCAGTTTAATGTACTTGAATGAAGTCCTTCATGTCTGGCTTATGTTTTGTTTTGTTTGTGTCGCGTGTAAATATTTTTATTTTTTATTTTCGAGTATTGCTTGCACTTCAAATAACAACATTATTGATTTTTTCTATGTAGCTGCTGTTTGGTGTTTAGTTTTTTTAATATTTAGCAAAAAGTCGTTGTGTAGATGAGTGCAATTGTATTTGTGTGTAACAAAATCTAAACATTCACTTAAACGTTCTTCACGGTTTTATATTGCATATTTATTTGCATATCAACTACAACAACAATAAGGACAAAAAGTCCTTCGAAGTCGCTTTAAATCAAGGCCAACAGATGTTTTCGATATGATAGTTTACTTATATATGTTTGTACTCGTACATAAATAAGTTTGCTGTTTCTTTTATTCTTCGAAACTTAAGTTGGTTGACACCGCCTAAAAATGTTTTTTATGCCTATTTTCATTTCCTTTAATTTTATATTAAATGAAAACTCTTTTCATCGAAATTTTGTTGAAACCTTAAAAATGTTGACCTTAGAAAAGCTTTTAAAATTAGTTTGAGATAGTAATTTTGTGTGACATTAATTATTCTTAAGTTGCAAACAGTTTTTCAATCAATTTTCACATACTTGATCAACTAAGTTTTAGTAGTTCAGTTAAGTGACTCTTGGCTCACCTCTCCTACAATATCAAATCATTGCAACACGGTAGTGATTCCTTAACGATAGCTGAATTTCATAAAAATAAAATGGTTTTAGATATGTTGCCTGATAGATGGTGTATATCGTTTAAAATGGTTGGATTATTACTTTCACACAGAAACCGATATCGTGAGTAGTATATTACTTTAGAAGATGATACCGTGCTTGCATGTACATATATACATATGTCCATAGGAATTCCCGGTCTTCCCGGGATAATTTTTCTTTGAAATGGTAAAAACTAAGACTTTTTCAGTTCCTACAGGGCCCACTGCTTTGACCTGCAATTCTGGGATTGGCCGAGTCAAAACCGGTCACCGTTGTTTAACCAAACCTTTTTAGCTGAAATTTAATCGAAACAAATATGTATGTATAAGTAGCATGGAACATAAGACTGATTCGAAATTTTTAAATTTTCAAGTTATACTCTGATCTTGTTTCATATAACCGACCTCTTTTATTTTTGTGTCGAATTGCCCTGGTTTCTGCAAATTTAAATCAAACGCAATAAGTTTATTATGTTTTGAGCACCTGTTTAAAATATTTTGCGCTTGTTTAAAGTTCAGACACATTAAATTTTAATTAATTGCAAATGTTAAATTATTAATTTAATATTGTATTCATAAATTATTAAACCTTTCAATATATAAATGTTATTGCCAACAAATTTGCATATAAAATATGTTTTAATTTGTGTGATAGAATTTTTATATAAAAGAAATCCCAAAAAAGTTTCTCTTGGCTCATAAGTACATAATGCACAAATTCATATATTGATTCTAATAATTTCTTAATAATACTTTCTATATACCTTAGGGTGATTCAGTTTTTGAAAGGAAAAAAATTAAACCTGTTTAAAAAAAAAGAAAAATAAAATTGAAACACCCTAATAAGCATATTTAAAATATATTATCAAAACTATTACAAAGCCCTTTATATGCTACCTGTACAAAAACTTAAGAGTTGAGTGTAAGCTACAACAGATGTTGCGCTGTTTTCATCATAACAATCATCATCATTTTTATCAACAACAGTAAATACAACAACATTAAATGCATCATCAACATCAGTTGCAGCTATCACATTGCGAGCAGTTCTCATAAACAAGTGCAACAGCTGTCCATTCATTTCATTATCGCTACTGCAGCTGCTGCGAGTGCTTCTGCTATTGTCAAGCGCGTGTCTCAATTTGTTTGCTTTATATTTTACATTCCGCCTCTAACTTTTTATTTCGTTACAATTTTGACACATTTTTTTTTTTTTCAATTTACAAACTGAAAAATCACGTCAACATCATGAAACTGCAATTTCAAGTGCTAAAGATAAAACTGACGTAATATGCGGCACTTTTAATAAACTACACGGAAAAATCGTAAATTGTATAAAGGGATTATTTTCGCAGATTTTTAATTTTGTCCAAAACTTTTTTTAGTCCAAAAACTTTTAATTTATACAATTTAAAAAAAAAAAATTCCTAGACGAATTTACACTGCTGTATGGTAAATACCAACACATTATTTATATATTTTCATTATTTTTTCGTTTGATCACTTTTAGTTCAAGAGATATTCCAAAAAAACAAAATTTAAAACCAAATTTACGTTAGCTTGCGAAAATGGGTTAAAATTAACTTATAATGCATTTGATTGTCCATTGATTAAACATGTTTGACCACCCGTCATTTTCATTTGACCACCTTTGGTTCATAAGATATTAGAAAAAAACAAATTTCCGAGGATTGTAAACTTAGCCCACATGAAAATCAGTAAAAAACTCATTAGTGCATTCGATTGAACATCGAAAGACCATGTTTTGCTTGAGCACCTTTGGTAAAAAAATATATTAAAAAACTTAATCCTAAAAAAAACGATTTCAAAAAATAAAAAATAAATACGCAATAACCTTCTTTAGCACAAATATGTTGTTTTAAAAAAGAGATTATTAAAATCGGTTCATTAAATTTTGCGACAAAGCGTTACAAATCATTTCCATGTCAGCAATTTTATATTAATAGTATAAATTAGAGGCCTGCATTTATTCGCTAACTGTAGCATATGTTTTCACATTGAAATAGGGTCAGTATGGGTTAAAGATAAAAATTTGAAAAAATTCCTAAAAGTTTTGTATCCCATTTGGAACCAATTGAGTTGGCGTCAAAAAAACTAAATCTAAAATACTATGTAAAAAATTATTAAAACAAATTTTCCAAAATAGCTTAAAAAAGTACAAACCACCTTATGAAAGGCTTTATTTCTTGAATAAGCCACTATTGGAATCGCGCCACTGTTGAACACTTTCCCCTACGCTTAAAATGATTCATACAAAGACCTTCAAAAAATTTGTTTGTGGGGTACACTGTACAATTGTCAGTGTAATGACTTTTCTGTCTATTTAAAGGCATGATAAAGTAAGTGCAATACACTGAATGTCAAATTACGTAGTTGCTGTCTATTACGAACATTTGTGTAATAAGTAAAAACGCGCCACCAATAAAAAACAATTGTTCATATATTTTGGTGGTCGTTTTAAACAATTTTTGTTTAAAATGATTTATTTTATGGTAATTGCTTTTTGTTAACCAATGTACATAAAATGAAATAACTTAAATTTAATTTCGTTGTGTGTTATTGAGCGGATCATACATAATATATGTTAGCAATTTCTCAAATTTATTATTATCTGAAAAAATGATAATATACGTTGCAAATTCAAATATTTTTTTTTTAAATTGTAATTAATTCTTGTTGTCATTAATGCTTTGTTAATTTTTTTTTTTTTTTTCAACAACTGATATTAATGTATTAGGCCTATCAGTTCTTATCACTACCAAGTTGATTTTTATTAAAAATCGAATAAATTTTGCCTTATTACTTTCTTTTGTTGTAGTTAAATTTTTATTATCACTCATGCCAAAAAGCGAAGAAAACATTAACGCTGCTGTTTATGTGCTTTAGCTGAGCCATTAACGATAAAACCGTGACAGCAATTATGAGTTCACATAATATCATTTTATCGCTTTTGTTTTATTAATTGAATTCTATTTTCAATTTTAGATAAATATTCGTTGAAATTAATAAGTGCAAAATGATGAAATGAATTACGATTTTCGATACAGTATTTTAAGGGAATATTAGCAAATTTGGTATTTTTTTTATTTTTATGTAGTTATATATTGTATTTAATACTAGCTGGCCCAGTAGACGTTGTTCTGCCTTTTCCGGATGAATTTGGCTTATTTGAATTCCCTGTTTAAGAATGATGAGATATGATGAATTCGATTTTTCCTCTTATATGGTGCTGCGTTGCATCGCCATTTTTCAAACCAAACTAAGAACCTTCCACAAATCGTAAGAGCCATTTAAAAAAAAAATATGAAAATCCGCTGAGTAGTTCGGAAGTTTTTATGCGACAGATAAATGGTTTTCGGGATATTTTCTCACATAATAGGCGTGGCACTGGCAATTTTTTCATTGAAATTTACTTTTACCTTTTGCTATCATTCATCTACGTCAAATAGTTGATGAGATATGATGAATTTGATTTTTGGAGGCGTTTCAGCTCCCAATTTTCTAAACCAAAGTTTGCAAAAACCCTCCATAGACCGTAAGAAGTTAAAAAACAATTACAGTGAAATTCCCCATTACGGACAGCTCCCATAACCGGACATATTTCAGCATATTTCAGCGACACTTACTAACTTTTCCATACAAAATACATTCCGTGTCCGGTTATGGGGAATTTCACTGTATGAAAGTCTGTAAACTAGTTTGCAAGCTTATATGTGACAGAGAAACGTTTTTCGCATATGGGAGGTGTGGCACCACCCATTTTTTTCATTGAAACTTACTTTTGCTCGTATCTTTTATATGTACATATATGCACCAAGTCTCATTAATCTCATCTCATTGACCTCAATCGGTCAAGTCGTTCAGAAGTTTCGTGATCACAAACAGACTCACCAATAATTATAAGTATATGTTACCGGCCAAACTAGTTTTTAGGATAAACTAGTTTTTCCTAGGCCAATCTATTTAATTTGAAAGCCAAAATGTATACAATTTAATTTTAATACAAAAGCACTGTAGATAGCGAAGCCGGTGTTGCCCATGTTATAGACTGAACCACGGCTGAAGGCAGCCGCGAAGCCGGTGTTGGACATAATGAAGGATGTAAATCCTGACCCACCTACTCTCACTGACCACTTGCCAAGTATTCAATAAAATTGATGTCTTATTGCCTTACTTCACTACTGCCTTAGTTTTCACTAGCCACAGTGCTTTTGCATTAAGATTTCATTGCATATCTTTAGGCTTAACGGTAACTAGTTTGGCCTAAAACTAGTTTGGACGGTAGCATATACATATATAAAGAATATACAATAGGGTATACATTCACAGTGCAATATTTTCTTACTTTTGCTAGTGTAGGGAGCGGAGTTAATTTAGAGATTTTACGCAAGATAAAAAAAATTACAAAATAAAGAAAATTCGTTTATGTTAAAGCTATGCCTCTTAATATAAGGGCAACGTGGTGTAAATTCCATGAGAATCAGTTAAGCGGTCTTCGAGGAAACGATATTTAAAAAATATTTTTGTATATGGGCCACTCTAAATATAAGTTGTGTAGGCTAAGCTATGTCTCTTAATATAAAAGCTAAGTGGTGTAAATTTGGTGTGAATCGATTTAGCGATCTTCGAGAAAATGATATTAAAAAATATTTTTGTGTGAGGTACACCCTAAATATGCACCATATGCCTATGACACCCACGTATTCAATACTAACATACTGTAAAAATTTCATCAAAATCGGCCGAATAGTTCCTGTGCCCATAAAAGACAGACAGACGAAAACAGAATTTTATATAGTAGATTCACTGCCCTTTTGCGACCTTGCTAAGTTCAAGCGTATTACACAACACCATGTAAATGTAAAATTATTGAAATAAAATATTAAACCACAATTTGAATAAATAAATATCTTGACGCGGTGGCTTAACAATTTTCCCCACAATCTGTTGTAATCCAAAAAGGCTTTTATGAAATACGATTTCGAAACAAACGAATGCAACGCATGCTAATGTATTGTATAATGGTCGCAATATGAAACCAAATTATGAATATCTTACTGACCATAAAAATACGAAATTAGTTTTACTTAAAACCAAACATGTACACACGTCTATTTAAAAATGTCACGTGTTTGTGCGAGAACTGAAATAAAATAGAGCTACTTATTTGAAAACTAAGTTAAACGATTATGATCGGTTCCAATGAATAATTTTTGTAAAATTGCTAAATATATTGTAATGAAATTACAAGTAGATATATGTATGTACATTAGGGTGATTCAAATTTTTTTTTTTTTGTTTTTTTTTTAAGGTGCTGTTGCTTAAAAAGTAAGTTTATGATATGAAGAAAAAGTTCACGAAAATTCAGCTCTGTAACTCAATTTTATAAGGTGGCGACGGAGCCTGTTAGTTTTACATGTAAATTGTATGGAAAAATTATTTTTTACAAAAAAGGTATCTAAATTAATAGGTGATTAGTGTTGTTGAGCTGAAAATGGTTTTCGTTTTTCGACGTAATTTCTTACGCTGAATCCGAATCTGGCCTCAGAATTGACCCATCATGTCGGAATCCTGAAATATTTGAGGTTAATTACCTGAAACATGATGTTTTTTGTCTACTCTCGAGGCCATGTATAGGATTCAAAGAAAGTTGATCAGCTTATTTTTAACAAAAGCATCATTTAGTACCATCCTTGCCCTTTAAAATGAGCTTTCAAGTGGTGATCTGTGATGTTTCCTTGCAAAGTTATAGCCATTTCAAGGTGACATGAATTTCAAACCCGTTGGTTAATATTGTTGGGTTGCAACCCTTTGTAGGGGATCCAATTCATGTCACTTTAAAATGACTATAACTTTGCAAGGAAACATCACGGATCACCACTTGAAAGCTAATTTTAAAGGGCAAGGATGGTACTAAATGATGCTTTTGTTAAAAATAAGCTGATCAACTTTCTTTGAAAGTTGCCTCGAAAGTAGACAAAAAACATCATTAACGACCCTTTTCAGCTCAACAACACTAATCACTTATTCATTTAGATACCTTTTTTGTAAAAAATAATTTTTCCATACAATCTACATGTAAAACTAACAGGCTCCGGCGCCACCTTATAAAATTGAGTTACAGAGCTGAATTTTCGTGAACTTTTTCTTCATATCATAAACTTGCTTTTTAAGCAACAGCACCTTAAAAAAAACAAAAAAAAAAAATTGAATCACCCTAATGTACATACATATATATTATAGGTGCAGGCTGCGGTTTTGTTCAAGAAAATCGTTGTTATTGTTGCATTCAAAATCTTAATCAAATAATAATTCTATGGAGAAAAAAAATAATATAAATATAAATTAATCACAACGTGACTTAATTTATATTACTTTTGAAAATATTTTTCTTTCAATTATTGCCAACTTGTTTTGCGCGGCGCTCTCTATAGAAATCTACAAGATAATTTGCTGCTCAGGCCATTAAATATTAATAAAGTTTTTGCCAAGTAAAGAATAGAATGCTCCCCCTCTCGCGTGTAAAGTTTTTCTCAATTGTAAGCTCAACTATAAGCCCCCACCATTCCGTAAATTCGAAATTGATGCAATAGAGTGACGACGAAAAGAATTTAAACTTGTCTTTTTTTATATTAAAAATATGTTTTTTTTATAACAATTTCAAAAATATTTATATTAATTTTTTTTTTTACATTTTCAGATGAACTTTTTGGTATGCCAAGTAGCGGCACTCTTCCTGGCCTCATTATTTCGATCAATATTACATCCTTCCAAGGTATCTTCCGCTGTGCGTCACACGTTCGCTTTAACGCTTGGTTTGTTCTTTGGTTATTTTTGCTTCGGAAAACAAGCCATCCACATTGCAGTGCTTCCGGCCGTATGTTATGTTGTTATACGCACACAAAGTCCAGCTATTGTACAGCGGTAAGCTTATCAGCATATATAACTTTTAGTATTGGTTTTATTTAAAATAATTTATTTAGAAGTGTCATGCTAGTTGCAATGACCTATCTGTTGTGCATACATTTGGTTAGACAAATCTATGATTATGGCTCCTATGCATTGGACATAACTGGCCCGTTGATGATTATCACACAGAAAGTAACGAGCTTAGCATTTAGTATTCATGATGGTTTTGTTCGTGAGCATAAGGTAAGTTGGGATATTTTTGTATTTTCTGAAAAAAGTTTATATAAATTTCCCCATGACTTATACTTTTTCTACTTAACACATAATTTCCGAGCAAATCAACAGAAACTGAAAAAATTTTGATTTGAAATTCAATTCTTAAAAACATTTAAAAAATGATGACGCTCGGTTAGATGTAATCCCACAGAGTTCTGTTTATTGTTATAAACCGATTATTTATTGCTCGAAAATGTTGTTATATTGTTTAGCTTAAAGGATTTTTCTTTTTCTGATATATTAATATTATATAGTAAAAAGTAGAGACGATAACTTGGCGCTACTTTACAATCACAAAAATTTATTCCACGGAAACATCAAACTTCGTTCCCCTCTGTCAAATCACATAATACAATTTTTGAGTGAAATTCCGAGTGGGGTCTGATGTTTCCCTGGAATAAACATTTCTATTGACATTGATGTATGTTGATTTTGCTGCATAGTGTAATCAGTGATTATTATTTTTTACAATTGAATATTATTTCATTATTCTTACAGTCATTAGTTTTTTCTAATCGCAATTTGTTTTTTTTTTCTAGGACTTAACCAAATCTCAACAGTATCACGCTGTGCAGAAACTTCCAACTACACTCGAGTATTTCTCATATGTGTTACACTTCCAAGGCCTGATGGCTGGTCCATTGGTATTCTACAAAGATTATATTGATTTTGTTGAAGGCTATAATTTACTCAAAAGTCCAACCTCAAATGTAAGTAAACACAAGTGCAAACACTATTATAATTGTAAATGAATATGTGCTGCTGCGCTTTGAATGTAATTTGAAAAATACAATAATTTATTATGTGGTATGAACAATCCATTTATACTATAAAATGTACTAATTTTTTTATTTTTTTCATTTTATTTCTTACTTGAATCATCGCATTGCAGGGCAATTTAGATAATGGCAAATCACAATTGGTACTCGAACCCTCACCTACAAAGGCGGTCATCAAAAAGTTCATCGGCAGCTTAGTGTGCGCCTTTATATTCATGAAGTTTGTCAAATTGTATCCTGTTAAAAATATGAAAGATGATGAATTTATCGAAGGCACCAGTATTGCATATAAATTTTGGTATGCTATGATGGCAACATCATGCATACGTTTTAAGTATTATCATGCATGGCTTTTAGCCGATGCTATATGCAATAATTCTGGTTTAGGTTTTACCGGCTATGATAAGGATGGTAATCCTAAATGGGATCATATTTCTAATATTAACGTTTTAAGTTTTGAGGTGAGTGAAATCAATAAAGCATTTATTTTTAAATTAAAACTTTTATGTGATTATTTACATAGCCTTATAATTTTTACATAATTTTTTGTTTGCTTTTTCAGCTTGCCACAAACATGCGCGATGCCATCAACAATTGGAACTGCGGCACAAATCGCTGGCTGCGTTCAATTGTTTATGAGCGTGTGCCGCCACAGTATGGCACTATTTTAACATTTACATTGAGCGCTGTCTGGCACGGTTTCTATCCTGGTTACTATTTGACCTTCGCGACTGGTGCTATCATGGTTACATCTGCACGTTTTGTAAGTCACATAGTAATTAATTTGATTTTCAATACAAAATTTCATACAATTTATATTTGTTTAATTATTGTTTGCAGGCGCGACGCATCTTTCGGCATCGTTTCCAGCAGACACAAAATACGCGCATGTTTTATGATATTTTAACATGCTTGACCACACGTCTTGTGATGGGCTATACAACATTCCCATTTGTTCTGCTTGAACTTATGGTAAATTTAAAATTATAATGAAAACAAATCCATAGTTTTAACTTTCATTTGTTTCATCTCTCCCAAACAGGGTAGCATAAGATTGTACCTGAAATTTTATTTGTGCCTTCACATAATCGCCCTTATTATAATTTTTGTTTTGCCTAAGTTTATGCGTGGCGAAAAACGCACACCAACTTCCAACATCTCGAACATCACAACAGCTGAACACCTAAGCAACAACGAAAAACTCAACTCGACACATGATTCCACCACCAATAATACTCAGAATTTACAACAAAAATGTAATGGAACGCAACAGTTGGCGGCAATCAGCGTAGCAAATGGAGCGATTAATCATCATAACGACGATACAGCAACAGATCTCAATAACAGTACCGACATACCAACTGCAGCAGCAGCAACAAAAACTGGCCACCCTCGCAACAATTCTCAAACTTCACCACCAACATCACCAAACAAAACAAAAACAAATATGCAATTGCTGCAGCCATCAGTCGCTTATGGCCGTGATACTGGTAGTTTCAAGCATGACCAATGCGAAATGGAGCAATTGTCAAATAAACTTAAGCAAAAAATCGATGCTGAGACCAAAAATATTGAGGAATTTATTGATAAGACTGTAACGGATACGGTAACTGGTATCGTAGAATTTAAGAGAGATTTAATGCGTGATAGCGATAAAATATTCATATCACAAGATGGCTTACGCAAGCGCATCACCATTGCAGCCGTAGTTGATGGCGTTGTGAGCGGTGGTGGCGGCATAGGTAGCGGTGCTGAAATGGTCGTTGGGAAAAAGACGGGCGATGATACAAATGCTTTTCTAAAGAAGGAAATTGAAGTAATTAATGCAGTGGTGCAACAGGCAAATGTATTGCCAGCAGTTTTAAGCAATGGACATGCTAAATAGTAATGTAATACAAACACGAACAATCACTGGAGTAGAACAACAACAAAATACAATGACAACAACAGAAACAGAACACAAACTCATTAAAATAATGCAATTGGAACGAAAAAGAAAAATAATAGTAACTTAAAATTTAAATAATGTCAGGAACTAGCTAAAGATACACATTAACCAAGTTGGAAATTAGACCTTTAAAAGCCATTGTTGGGCAGGCCATCATCTAGTATTAGTCATACTTTTTCTCTTTACTATCTAGAACTGTGGGAAAGGTGTCAGTGGAGAAAAAAATTTCAGCCAAAATTGATATTCGAGCACACTGCTAGATGATAGTCAATAGTTTTGTTTCAATGAACAGAACTTTACTGCCTGTTTAGTTCAAAGTAAATAATTTATATTGACTGGATTGAAATTTGCATGTACATAAACAAGATTAGCAGAGCTTTGAACGTGTATTCTTTCTTATGGTAAAAACACACATAACTTAAAGGTAGGTAGGGTAGTTAACGTTTTTTACACAAAGAATTGGCAAATATTAAGTATTTATTATTAATTAATCCGACTCAATTTCCAAATATCCAAAGTCCTAATACCATTGCTAGGAAAATTAAATTAGTTTTGTTAGAAAATTTTGATATGTTGTTACATTTCGTTAAGAGAAAACTTAAGGCTATCTTGGTTCCTTAGCAGGTAAACTTCCAGCTGAAAACATTTTAGTAACAAGACGCACACAAACATACCTTTAGCAGCGTATCCACCCAAACAAAAGGCGGACAACTTTTTTACTGACCATATAACGACAACGCTGGCAACGCTGCCAACAACAAATAAACTACCAACCACTACTGCACACATAAATTAAATTTTTAATATTTTGAGCAAAGCTTCGACATAACATCACAAATTTTATTTATATTGTATAAAGCTTATTAATTGAACTTTTTTTAAAATGTACTAAAATTTTTTTAATTGTAATAATTTTTCCTGAATATTTAAAACTTTCAAACTTAATAAAATTTGTTTTTATTTTTTAATTTTTCTAAAAACAACATTAAAGTTATAAGTAAATTTATAAAAAATATTTCATTGTTCATGATTAAATTATACAAGGTTAATTAAAAGTATTGTTAAAATTAATGTACTACTTAACAGAATGCAATGAAAAATATATGAAGGATTTTTATCATCAAAATTGAACAAGACAAACAAAAAAAAAAAATAAATACGTGCTCAAAGGCACGAAAACTAAAACTACTATAGCTAAAATTTACAACTCAAAAAAGTATAGTAAAAAAGTGAATACTTACTATAAAACATATTGTCAATGTAATTGTAAAATATCGAATGTGTAGAAACCTTCTATTCGTTACTGTAAAATTGCATCGACGATACTTCCCAACAGTTGAAATCAACATCGAAAATAACAGTTTTATCGATGCTTAACTGACTCCAATGGGAGCCCATGGCGATAAGACATAAGTTGAAGTCATAAGCGAGACAGTTTTACTTGGGAGATGAATAAAAAATACTCTCTACTTTCACATTGCTTATTTTTATAAATGAAAATTGGTGATAAATGTCACAGTGTGCCTGCTGAATTTGGTATGTGGGCTCTGATGAAGAGAGCAAATTTTCTAATGACTTCACTTTTAGTAATTCCATCATGTGGAATCTTAGACGAATCGATCGAACATTGTGGTGAATTTCAAAATCATTTTTCTTATGTTCAAAGTAAATAAAAAAAAAATATTAACTTGGTGTAGCTTTATTTTGAGCCAATATCATCAAGACATATCTTATTGCAAGCATTGGCAAGTGGGTCAAACAGTTTTGAACTATATATTTATGTAGTTTCAATTTGATGAAAAATTTATTTTTCGATTGGTTTGGATTAATTGTGTTTGTTTTGTAATTCCTTGGGTTGCGTAGAAGAACCGTAAGTGTTTTTTTTCGATTCCCTTGCTTGCTGTTGTAGCAATTCAAAAAGCACACACTCTAGATTGTAAAAATTTCTTTGTCTTCTGAGGTTTTATAAAATAAACTCGTTAAGATTTTGTTGAATGCCTTCCATTTTATTTAAAATTCACCTCAGTGTTGAATACACCGGAAAGCACAATATATGTAAAAATCTTTGCTCGTAAAAGTATATCTGTTTTAATTTTTACAAACGAAATTGTGTATTTTTTTGTACTTTTTAACTGTTACATGAACTTCAAAGAAACTACAATTTTATAAAGATTTAAGAAAATGTAAATTTAACTATTTTATTATAAGTTTGTGACACTGAACAAAAACAAAAAAAAATATTAAAATTTAAAAAAGCACATATTAAAAAAAAAATATATATATTATTTTTAAATTTTAAAGCGCTGTTTTAATTTTTGATATTTTCCTTTTTTAAAATTGATTTGAAGAATGTAGGGAAACAACACACTCATCATCATTGTCATCATTTAGAACAAAAAAAAAAAAAAATACAATTTTTGGCTTTTTTTCTTTTTCAACTGACTGGTTTAGGGTGGATTATCTCGAATGTCTGTTGTGATGCTACGCAGCTGCACGAAATGAAGAAAAGCCCCGTGAATTGGCGGCATAAGAAACTTTTAAGGAAATTTAAACTGCAATCAGATTTTAACCTGAATGCGACTGCAATCTTTAGCTTCAATCTCCATAGCAGTTCGCTTCTTAAAAAATACATTACATATTTTGCACTGAAAACTAAAAACAGAAGTTAGCCTTGGCGAATTAAAAACCAATAATTGCTCTCGCACATTTTATTTATTAAAATAACTTCCTTTTTACTTTAAATTCAATTTAATATTACATATAAAAAATATTTTGCTTTAATATTGCATACTGCTTTATTTCAAAACTTTAGCTCTCCTGTAACTTTGTAGAACGACTTTTCGCCATTTACGCGTGAGGAGCCTAAGACACAGATTTGCACTACGCTGCATTGTGCAGTACCAAAGCTGTAATTTCCAAAACGTTTTAAGATTTCACGCGCATCAAAATTATTTGGACTTTTTGGATTTTGATCTTTACGATAGCGATTATTCATCAGTGTCATGTGCAACTTGACATTATCACGTTGTTGATTTGCATTATCTACAAGTAAACCACTACTACGAAATTGGCGTAAAGCATGATCTGCAAATTGCTGCAAGTCTGGTGCTATAACATTAGCATAGAGTACACGCACAGAGCTTGGATCATCATTCATAATTTCTAAGCCAGATAGCTTTATTTCAAAAGGTGTCTTCAAATCAACAAGGAATGGTCTATAAAATGAAAAGTTTTAATTTGTGTTTTTGGAACAAAATTTAATAATAACAATATTTTTGTACAGAGCTTCTTGTTCAGTACTTTTAGTGCAAAAAACAACAAAAAAATTACAAGCAAAATGCATCAAAATGGGCAACGAGCTGCTTATACTAGTTTCAATGACCGCTATGTCATATCATCAGTAAGCTTTGTTAGCCGAAGTATATCAGTTCTACAAGCCTACTATGTAATGTTTCTTGCGTTGATCTGTTAAGAATCACAGCAGTAAACAAAACAAAAACTTCTACATCTTAATGCAATTGACCTTGTAATCTCTTTGATATCACACATTTCTTGACGAGCGCTTCGTTGTCCGCTTTTTTGGCGATCCGAACTAAAAGTACTGAACAAGAAGCTCTGTACAAAAATATTGTTATTATTAAATTTTGTTCCAAAAACACAAATAAAAAATTACCCTCGGTGAGCTCGCCGATATTTACATGTAGCACTTGCAACTTCGTTCGGATCGCCAAAAAAGCGGACAACGAAGCGCTCGTCAAGAAATGTGTGATATAAAAGAGATTACAAGGTCAATTGCATTAAGATGTAGAAGTTTTTGTTTTGTTTACTGCTGTGATTCTTAACAGATCAACGCAAGAAACATTACATAGTAGGCTTGTAGAACTACTATACTTCGGCTAACAAAGCTTACTGATGATATGACATAGCGGTCATTGAAACTAGTATAAGCAGCTCGTTGCCCATTTTGATGCATTTTGCTTGTAATTTTTTTGTTGTTTTTTGCACTAAAAGTACTGAACAAGAAGCTCTGTACAAAAATATTGAAAAGTTTTAAGTTTGAGATAAGAATGATTAAAATCAATACCGGCAAGTCTGCAATACTTCGACAGCTTTAGCACGTTCAGTATCATCCAAAAGCACATAAGTACCCAACGTCAAATGAATGCATTCTGCATGTTGAAAAACTTGCTCATCAATACCAGGAAAGTTTTCTGCTAAGATTGCTTGCTGATAACATAAATACTAAGAATTAATTTATTGTTTACTTTTATAAACGTAGCATATTACTTGGAAATTAATAAACTTTTCTTTGGTTTCGCCCGTATTTAATGGAACCGCTAAAAAATGTGTTGGTCGCATACGCTTGCGCAGTGATGCAGTCAACAAATTAATTTTTCTGCGTGCGGCACAAACACTACTGCGCGTTTTTCCTACAAAAGAATAAGATTGCCTATATGTCAGTAGCGTTTTAGAGCAGTTGCCAGGGAGTTACGCTTTATAATGAATTGAACAACGAAGTTATAGGCAAATTTGATCCGTGTAATAGCAAACAATAACGACTTATCCTGAAAACCAGTTGTCTTCTTTCTTTTGGAAGTGTCCTCGAAAAGCTGTTACTGTGATATTAAAAAGTGGACTCAATTTTAAAACCGTAAAAGTATAGATTCAACTTTTGCCAATAGAGGTAAAAAGTTTGCTTTTTTGAACGTCCTCAAATTGCCTCACGTTTTGATTCTTAACTCATAATATAAAGGATGCCTTCACATCAGCCTTAAATTTGTTAGATTTGCATTCTGCTATTTAGAATAAACGCTATTTTAGGGTAAAATATCACCTTTAATGCTAACGTCTTCAGCCGCTTTATCAGCACCTTCTTTGTTGCGTGGTACAAAAATATCAGTTTGTGTTTCAGATTCTATGCGTCTTTTGGTAGAGCCCTTAAAACCAATAAGTCCACCATAGAAAGCTCTGAAATTCAAATTACAGCATGTAACTGTATATTTTAATAAGCAGTTAGGTGTATGTGGAACAAAAACAACACTTACTGCGGCACATGCATGGTCAGTTTAAACATGGAATTGGGTAGCTCTTCCACAGTGCAGGTTCCTTCATCGTCATCATCATCATCCTCAGCATATAAATCTTTTAGTATGCAATAAAAACATTATTTCAAAATACAAATTTTTAAATTTCGCCATACCCGGTTCTCTGTATCCCTGCTCTTGTGGTGCTTGCTTATGCTGCTGAGATTTTCCTGGAGGACCACCAAAGTCTTCATGCACTAAATTTACACGATAGCAACGATTGTTTCCCATGCGCTGCAAAGGGGGTGCCAAAACTTCACGACTCATCTTTGATTTAATTAAAACAACAAATTCACAAAATTCAGTCGAAAATAGCTAACAAATTTAACTAGAGACGGAAGACTATCGATTGGTAATATCGATAGTCCATGTCAATCAATCAGACCATCGATGGTAAGCGACACCACAATACCAAAAATGTTTTTCCATAGAAAGTATTAAATTGCTTATATAACGCTGTTTTTGGAATTATCCGCCTTCTCAAAATAAAATAAATTTTCCTTAAAGGGCAAAAAGTACTTTTTGTTTGGGGGAAAAAGTTGATAACCTCTTATTTGTTCATTGAAAATGAATTTAAGTACATTTGTCAAAAATCATTCGCCTTCTAATATGAGCATTTCATTTACAAAATTTAAAATAACAGATATTTTTCGAATAATATCGATAGCACCACTCGCGTACCGTCGACAATTTCCACTTATACATTTCCTCCAAAACATAAACTTTTCGTGGCAACCTGTCACAGTATCATTCCCAATAACGAGTAACGAGTATAAAAACCGAAATAACTCGTTATTATTTTGAGTTGACACTTCCTATAGCACGTGAACTTAATGTCAAAACAAATGTTTTGATACTTGGTATTCAACCTATTTTTCAAAATTATATAGACAAAATGCCACCAACACCAGTGACCAATGTAAAAACAACAGAACCGCAAAAATCTTGGAAGGTAATCAATGAAGAACGCAAATTACTGAAGAAGAAACGAAAACAAGAAAAGCTACTAAAAGAACTTGAGAAGGCTGAGAAATTGAAAGATTTATCGGAAAATGTCGCCAAAACAACTGCTGCTATCAAACCCAATCCATCTAGCATAAGTATTGCTGTTCCCGGTTCTATTTTAGAGAATGCACAATCTGTGGAGTTACGTACCTATGTAGCAGGACAAATTGCGCGTGCCGCATGTATATTTCGCGTCAATGAAGTCATCGTTTTCGATGATGTAGGAATCGCAACAGCAAGGGAAACAAAACGCAATTATGCTGCAGATGATGAGAGTGAAATGAAAACTGTACGCGGCAGTTCGCTGCAATTGGGGCGTATTTTGCAGTATTTGGAATGCCCACAGTATTTACGGAAATTCTTTTTTCCTCTACATAAGGACTTAAAATACTCTGGCTTATTAAATCCACTGGATGCTCCGCATCATTTGCGTCAGCAAAATGTGTTTCCCTACCGTGAGGGCATCGTCACAGAAAAACGGGCCAAGGACGGTTTTTGTTATGTGAATGTTGGACTGCTAAATGATGTGCTAGTTAATAGCGGTATTGAGCCAGGTGTCCGGGTGACCGTCAAATTTGATAATCAAAAAGGTGGGTAAATTATGGAATACTTAAATTAATGTATTGTGCAAATTGTTTACATTATTTTCAATATGTAGAAAATTGGAAAAAATTGCGTGGCAAAGTAGTCAGTCCGGATGAACCTCGTCGTGAGACCGGCGCTTATTGGGGATATACTGTACGAATTGCACATACGCTTGCGGACATTTTTACCAAATCACCCTTTGAAGGTGGCTATGATCTAACTGTAGGCACATCAGATCGTGGTGAAAACGTGCACAATGTACCACAACAATCTTATGATTTCCATCACCTGCTCATTGTTTTTGGCGGCTTAAAGGGATTGGAAGCGGCACTGGCGAATGATGATAAATTAACTGTAGATGATCCATCGCTACTATTTGATCATTATGTTAATGTGTTGCCACGTCAAGGATCACGTACTATACGCACTGAAGAAGCTGTTCTCATATCACTGGCTGCATTACAGGAAAAACTAAAACCAAAAATAGCAGATGTCGAAGAAACTCTCAAAGAGTTTTTACCACAAAGTGAAGATACTGGCTTTAGAACAGCGACAACTGCAACGGGACCATTTAGAAATATAGGACAAGCTGAAGAAAAATTTGCGCAAAAAACTAAAAAGAACAATAAAATGAAATCCGATAAAAACATTGATTTTCCCAGCCATGTAGAAATCATGGGGACTGATGTTTTTCACACGCCGCAGCAGCGGAAACAAGATGAAAATTTAGCAATGCAAAGGAAGCATGTTATATCTCCCATTAATACAGAAGACAATGATTTTGAGGTCGTAGCTGCTGATGCCACAATCTCGACGAGGTTGGAGAACAGCAATGACTTAAGTCGATTCGATTAGTTAGTTAGATTTTTTAGGTTGAAAAAATTTTTTTTGCAAACAAATATATTCATATATGCATAATTTTAAATGAGGGCTTAAACTACATTGATGTTGTCTTTAAAAAATTTTTATTCTATAGAATTAAACAAAAAAATAAAAAAAATTAACATTAAGATTAAAATTGGCATACGGTTTTTTTTTGAACACTTTAGAATCTCATTATGTCGAAACGCCTCTTTCATGAAATATATTTTACTGCAAGCATTAACAAAAAAATGGGATCATGAATTTCTACTAAAGTCGATATAACATTTATTTGAATTTATTCAAGTTAAATGAGAATCGCTTAATCTCGGCATTCGTTTGGTAGAAATTTACTTAGGCCATTTTCCAACAATGAGTTCTTTCATCGAAACAAAATCAATATATTATCAAATAATACAATGTACTTGTTTTCGGAATCATAAAATAACGTATAAAGGATGAAACACGAAGAAAATTTATCTTCAAATATCTTCTCCGGTTTTGAACCAAATACGATTGGTTCATTACTAAAATAAGAAACTAAAGGAAGGAAAACGGAAAAATTACCAAAACCACTGGTATTCCTCAAAAGAGGACAGGCCATTGCTGAAAACCGTAATTCTCGCACAAGAATGAGACTATTGAAAAAACACCACCAATAAATAACGCAAATACCAAGATTTTAAGCAAATTTTAGAATTCCTAAATAGTGCTACAATACTCCGCGTTTTACAACAGAAACTTGTCTGGTCATTTAGGTGGGAGATAAAAACAATGGTGTTCATCATCGATACCGAAAACAACAGCGGTCACAGACGTATTTGCTCAGATGAAATCATATATTTTGCTGCTCTTTAATGACTTGTATATTTCTGTGCAACATTTTTCCCTCTGGTGATAAACGTTTTTCATGTCTAGTGTCTAGCTCCTTCCTCATCGACATTGTAAGAAAGATGATATTTATAATTTTATTTGTTACGCTACAAAACGAAAAAGTCATTTTTGTTCAGTACAACCACCACTTAGGTGATGTATCATTTCAGCATCAGTCACAGTATAGGGATAGTTTTAAAGAACATTAATTTGTTCTTAACTCATTCGCACAAAAATCAGTAATTTGTCATAATAAGCTCTAGTTTTTGATGATCGTAATGACTCATTTAATTTTTTCATTTTATTTTCAATAAGAAAAAAAGATCGGTTGAGATAATATGAGTAAAAACATAATTGAACTTAATTTTTTAATTGTGAAATGATGTTGGTTTTGATATTGATAGCTCGTTTTCCATCTAAAAGATTTTTTTTAAAGTCTTAAGAATGTTTTGTAATTTATGTAGCTATTTTGGAAAACTTAAAGTGCTTTCTCATATTTTTTATTTTCTGTATTTTTTTTTTGTATCATATTTTAATTTTATTTTTCAACTATTGATAGATTTCTCTTATATACATACGCTTAACAATTAATAGAGATTTTCTGCTTACTGCTTATTCTATACATATATTTTTATATATATAATACAACGTATTTTGGTATAAATTGCTTAAAACTATATTAGGTACTTGCTACAGAAACGATATGAAAGAATATACATACACTTGTTTTACTTATACATAGTATAATATTGCAAAATGACATGTTATTGTAAATTAGCCCAGTAAACTGAGGAAATTTATAAATCCTGCTGCGCTTAAGTTCAATAATAAAAACGGCGGCAACAAAAACTCAGTACAAATAAATTTCACATGCAAAAGAGTCAGTCGGGCAAGTCAAAAAACAAAGAGTTTAAGTTACTACAATTACGAAAAAATAAAGCAAATATTTATCGGTATGTCGCCAACATTTGGAATGCTTTTTTTTCAATTATTAAATATAATAAAAATACGAAAAACTTATTAAGCTTAACTAAATGTAATACATTGGAACATTGTCGGCGGACATTATTAACTATGGAATGTTAGAGTTTAGAAAATTCGTTTCTGGGAAAATATCCTCCTCCATTTCGATGCGCGTGTCACTGCTGTTGCCCAATAATGATTCGGTATCTTCTTCCATATGTCTTATAGGATAGCTGTAACCATCACCAAAGCTATATTGAAAACAAAAAAGTTGGAAAATATTTGTTTTTATATAAATTTGGGAGCAATTTCCAACATAATTTTTTTTTGTTTGATACAATAAATTAAAAAAAAAAGATAAAAAGGACTAAAATTACAAAGACGAATTCCTAAAATTGATATTAAGGCGCAGAAAATTTAAGACTTAAAAAGCATTCTTTGATATCTAATCATATTTACAGAAGGATAACAAGGATAAAAGCGATAAAATTACAAATAATATTTGGCAAATTAAAAACACATTTTTTTTTTATTTCTCTCATTTGAAAAGAATTATTTTTATTACTTAAATTTTTTATACAGAAACATATACTTAATAGAAATTACAAATTTATAAAAAAAACTTTAGTTTTAGTCAAACTGACTGCCTACTGGCATTCATTGAAAAACTCAATGTCTACGAACGCCATATGACCATAAGTAGTACATTGCCTCTTGTGTGTTGAAAAAACATTTTCAGTTCTGTGCAGTCAATCGAAGTTATGTTATGTAGTTATGCAGCAAAGGAAACCTTTTATTGCTTGTTAATAGTTATTTGCAATTTTTTTCAAAAACTAACTTAAAACAATTAAATTTTCGTTAAATACATTTTCAAAATTATAAAATATTTTTTATATAAAAAAAATAATGTAGCAGTAAAAAATTATACTTAGTTGAATTTGAAACTTAAAAAGTTTTTAATGCGTGTTACGGAAAATAAATGAAATTTAGCATTAATAAATAATATGATTAAAGTAGAAATCATTGTTTATTTAATTTTAATTCATATGTGTACAATCTCAAAGGTTTTTAGTAAAAAAACAATAAAGCTAAGTGAAAACAAAGTTAAATACAAATTTCTTAAATTAATTCAGTGTTGAAAACAAATTTGTCAATCTTTTGCTTATGCGCCTAACATTGTTGTTTAAAATTTGTAACCGAGGCTAAATTCGACTGGTATGAATTTTTTCTCCAAATTTAAAATCATGTTCATATTATATTTAGATTAACAGCATCTTGGATATGTTATAGCCGAATTATTTAATTAAAATTTAAAAATTTTTTTTTTATTATTTTATAAATTTATAGTTTTTAACAAGTCCGTTAATTTTAGCAAATTTTCAATGTTTCTCAAAAGAAAAAAACATATTAGGTACATATGACTTTAGAAATTAGAATTGATTTAATTGATATGCATTAATAAATTTAATTAAGTTTTGCGTCAAATAAAATAACAGAAAATTGACTGCCAACATTAAGCGGCGATTTTATAGCTACACGTTGTTGCTACACGTTTATTAATAGTAGTTAATCGTTTTAAACAACGATATTGTTTGTGTATAAAAAATGTTACTTTACAAAATGTACGATATCTTTGTAGTTGAAAAATAAAAATGAAACAATAAAAGAACTAAGTTTTAATGGCAGCGCCTCATTGAAATGCATATGACCACTAGCATTGCACGGGGTAACAACGAGATAAAACTACGCTGCAGCAGACTACGTTTTAGGATTTGCATTAAAGTTAACATCATGTTGCTGTTGCTGTTGCTGCTGATGTACACTACTCATATCGATGACAACATTATTACCACCGATGACTGGTGCTAACGGTGAAGTAGCAGCAGCAGTGGCCAACCTTACATCGTCATCTTCATTTTCATTAGCTTCAGAAATTTCGATTTGTATTTTTGTGCTATCCCTACTACCACTAGCGGCGAGAGAAGAATGATCATTATTTTGTTGTTGATAGTGATGATGATGATTATTTAATGAACTTTCATTCAACGTTATTAACTTATCAGTTGGTTGGTGCAAATCTAACCTGTTAGTTTGTATAGTAGCTGTGGTATCGGCCATCGAATCGTACGACTGATTGCATTGATGTTGCGCTTGCGTTGGATACTTGGTACCGTCACCCGCACTAAATTTCATTAGAAAAGAGGTTGCATAAGAGTTTGTTTAGCTTTGAAAAAAAAAATTGTGGTTTGATTTTTTGTTGGTTGGTGATGTTAACAGATAGAAGGAAAGCGAGAGTAGAGGATTTGTGTTGGAGCAGGTGATGGAGCAAATGATGTGTTAATTCGGGTATAAATACTTAAGATTATATTTTGTGAGTTAACTAATTAATAGCTTATTTAATTTTACAAGTTTGATTTGATTGTACCATTAATATTTTTTTTTAACAAATGCACCTGAGTCTAATAAGTATTATTCAATTATAAAATTCAGCTTATATTTATTTACAACTGGACACACAAGAGGTTAGTATTTTTTTACAAAACAAACAAAAATTTTCGAGTGCACAAAAAATAAATTTCAAGCTTGCGTTTTTCTTTTTTGTATAAATAAAATAACTAAAAACAAATAAATTTTGCTACAAAATGTAATGAAAAAAAAAAATAGTTTTATTGAACTGTCAATTGTACTGAAGGTAGTGCTCCATTTTTACTTTTTTGATGTGTTAAAAAATATCGAAAAAAATTTTTTTTCGAAGAGCTTTCATTTGGTATTTATACTTGCAAATAAAATTTAAATTAGGTTCCTATTGCAACTTTTCTGTGTATTCTGATTTATTGCTCATTAATCATATGAACATCTTCATTTCATTAAAATATAATTCTTTAAAAAGACAGTATAATAAGTTTTTTAAATGAAACTTAATGTTGGTGGCTTCCATAAATATATGCTGTATCGTCAACTTACATAAAAAAAAATTTAAGTTCTTATAACAAAAGGACTTTTACTTAATAAAGGGTGATTCAGTTTAAGTCTGATAAAAATATTTCACTGTCAAAAATAAACAGCTGATATTTGAAAAATTAAGTGTGTGACATCACGTCTCTGAAGTTTTTTCCGTGAGGTTATGAAAAGCTGAAGGTGTATATCAAAGATCCAAAAACAATGCTGCTAGGAGCGGCCATCCGAGTGATAGATAGAGGAATATGATTCCATGTTTAGTAGCAATATTTCAAAATTACATCTTCATTTTTTATTAACAAATGTGTGGTTTTAGATTTGGTTTACAATAAATATAAATCAGAATTATTAGGTACATCAATTCATCCTTGATCTCAACAGTCCCGGGACTAATTTGAAGAGAATTTTATTAAAGTCAGTTTTGTTTTGATATTTAGGAAACCTTTCTTTCGAGGTCGTTTCCTAACATTTCAAGTTAACACTTAGTAGACACACCCTAATGGATTTTGATCAAAAAGTTACAATATGTGCCTTACGAACCTCAATTTTTATAAATTCGTTTATTTGACCAAAATGTATGAATGAAATATGGTAAACTTAAATTGATCAATAAGTAATTATCAAAGATAAACAAATGTCTTTATCAAAGATTGCTTCTGAAATATAGCTTCCAAAAGTAATGTAGCTTCCCAACAACTCTGTTTTTGACTCTAAGATACAGACATTTTTATGCATATAATTGTTGGTTTTTATTATTAAATAAACGGCTTCTAACCACCACATTCAATGTTCATGAAATGCTCACAGGATTATACATGAACATTAGGAAAACGCAAAAATTATATTTTGTTATTAACAATTAGCTAAGTCCTATTAAAAAAATAATATTGTATGTTTTATGAAAATACCCAATGTATTTCATAATTATGTGCATGTGCAAAAAAAAAAAATTTTCCGGAAGTTATTCCGTTTTTAAATAATTTAGTGGTAACTAAACATTTTTGGAACACAATACAGAATAGGTGGGAATGCTTTCCTTTTTATATATAAGTCCAATACATTGAAAGTGTTCTTCTTCGTTGAGAAGAAAAATTTAAATAAATTTTTTATAATTGATTTCTAGTTATTTAATTGTTTATACTCAATGAATAGTGACTTCGACCACTTTCAAAATAAAGAGCTCATATAATATAATATTTTAAAGTTAGATAACGTGACAATAAACTCGGAGACTAGATTTTATAAATAATATTTTTTAACGATTCATTAAAATTTAAATTTGCTATGGTTTTAGTTTAAATTAAACATTTTTTTTTATATTAATAATCTCAGTGTTACTACTATTGTGAGTAGCAAATAAAACTATTTGAGAACATGACCTACATATATAGACTAATGAAAAAAGAAGCTATATAAAATAAGTTTTTATCCCAACTTCAAAATAGCTCAATTATTAACTTTTAAATTCTAATTTGCAATTATTTTAATACAAATTTGTACAAAATTAAATTAAATTTATAACTGTCATAACAAGCTAGTTTTT
Organism: Tricholauxania praeusta; assembly: GCA_949775025.1. Classification (NCBI taxonomy): domain Eukaryota; kingdom Metazoa; phylum Arthropoda; class Insecta; order Diptera; family Lauxaniidae; genus Tricholauxania; species Tricholauxania praeusta. The sequence goes on from OX459031.1 coordinate 9,970,041, forward strand.
AAGCACTTATATGATTAAGAATACATTTAACTCGATTAAAATATTCTATAGCGTTAAATTGAGTTAGAAAGCTTGAAATTCTTTGAAAATGTTTTTAATTTGCCAAATAGTAAAATACCTAAATAGCACACATACGTACACATATATAGAGTAATTATAAATAATTATAGTAATTTACCATTGTTAAATAAATGAAAATTACAATTACTACATATTTTACCTTGTGTAAATCGGCAAAAACCACAGTCTCCAATTATCACCAAATACTTCCTGAAAATTAGCAAACTTGCCCAAGTTAAATCCATTTTTATCTGGGCCACCAACACGAAATATTGGCGCACGAAACGCTTCTAAAATGTGGTATTATAAGATAAACTCAATTAAGAAATGTACAAATATTTTCATGCTTTTCCTTTCTGCAACCTACCCAACGTTGTGCGATTCATAAGTACTAAATATACATGATAGCCAAATAAACTGACTAAACTAATGGCAAACATCAATGAAACAAAAAATAGGAACAGTATATGAAATCGTCCCATGCCGCCATTCAGTTCACCCTGTGAATTATTGAATTAGATCATGTTGTCAAAGCGATAAAACATACATACAGATGTGTTGCTGCTGCTACTTACCCGCCAGAAACGTATAAAGTACTCGAGTGTCGTTAAGGCCACATAAAGGCAGTACAGTAGCGCATAGCCAAGGAATAATACAAAGAATTTATAATTCTTAAAATTTACACAATTATTCACCCATGGGCAGTGATGATCCATTTTAAGGACACATGTACCACAAACACTACAATGATGCGCTCTATCTGGTTTTATGATTTTGCATTTTTCACAAAAGCGCACAGAGCCACTCAATGTACTGGAAATAAGAAAAGAAAAAAAAAACAATATTATTACATTGATTGCTGAACAAAAAAGAAAAAGGTAATCAATTGCAAATTAAAATTACCGATTTGTTACGGGCAAGTCTCTGGCAAAGTTTTCCAAGATACGTTTTTGCTGATCTTGATTTTCGGCACGGAACAGGTGCTCTATTTCAGACTCTGGTATCCGCCACTAAAAAAAGAAAGACATTTTTTTTTTCAATCGTTAAATAAAACGCAAGTAATTTTTGGAAATAAATTGCTTAGGAGTCTCTCTCTGATATGCAGGCAAAACATAATCTTAATTTATTGAAATTATTATTTTTTTTTTGTTTAGCAACAGCAGTGGGATTTATGCGTTTTTGATATTACACGTTTTCAACAAACTCTAAATTGGCGGTAACGCATTAAAAAAATCGTTCTGTATAACACAATATGATGATACAGAAAAGGAAAGTAATCATTGCTTAAAGTGTTGGTCGATTCAAAAGACTTTCATTTTCAATAAAAAAAAAACAAAAGCATATTCAAAACAGTCTGTAGTGTCTAACGCTGCCTACCTCTTTTAATTGTTGACATTATTATTATTCAAACGTCGCCTACAATGTGGTGCAGTGCAGTAACATGTAGAGCATGTTGGTTTTTCTTTAGATATGCTACAGTCTCACTACAAACAAAAAAAAAAAATGTTTAAATACTTAAAGAAGAATCAAGGTGTGAAAAGCAAATAATTATTCACTAAGTAAAGCGAAATTAGCGAACAAATTACAAAAACAATAAGGAATATATTCACGTGAATGCAACGAGAGTTGCACATCATATTTTTTTACGGTTTAATTGTTTAATTTTTTATTTGAAATTATGCTCCATTCGTTTCATTATTGAAAATCAGATTTATCTTTAAGAAATATATCTTTGTGTGTCACTCATGTTTCATTTCTAAAGCTAATATAAAATATATATTAATTTCAAAAATTTTTGACAGTTAATTTACTTTTAATTATAAATAAAATCTAATTAATTTCATTTGCATCAATGAAAAATAATACAATGAGCCTTGACTTCCATTGATAAAATACTAGCATTTAACAGCTTATGCTGATTGTATTGGTTGTTAACCAAACAAAAGCGATTAACCGCTAAATATTTTCATTTTTTCCAATATTTGCTTATCAGTTGTTTTCCTGCTACGGTTGTTTTATTCTTATCATTGATAATAGCTTTCAAAGATAAACGGTGCTTTTAGTTGCATGATTCATTGACTCCATTATGATGATCGTGTAATTTTAATTTAAAAAATACGGAAAATTTTTTACAAAGTTTTTACTGCAGCAAAAACTTTTATTTAATATAAAGATTGCTGGCAATTGGAATGATTACATTTCTTTTTCCAGTTAAATCTAAACAACTAAAGTTAATAACACTGTGTGCAGTGAAATTTGGAAGAAAATTGACTAATGACAACTCGGGGTACTTTGGGGTCGCTGTTCTGCTTTCAGATTTTGGCCTACACGTCAGTGTTTCGAGGTAATAGTAAATTAGCTTAGTTTTGACACGGTTAGAAACGCTCTAATACAGCTTTTTCTTATTTCAAGTCTGTGAGGTTTGGCGTTCGATCCAAAATTTTTCCTCAAGAGGAGAAATCATTTTTTGTTCCCCCCTGACACTATTTCCCCAGTACCACTTTTAAACGTTCCTACGGAGCATTTTGTTGAAGGAACTATGAAAAAATTCTCAGTTGTTTGTTCTAAATTTTTTTTACAAAATACTCCATATGGGGGTTAAGGTGTCGTGCTGGAGGGGTAGTGAAAATAATAAAAAAATGATATGAAGTTTGGCATTGTACTTTTTCAATTCATATATAATAATAAAAAGCAATTAGGGACAGAACTGGTGTTGTATTATGTTAGTACAGAATGTCGAACAATTCGATTGATTTAGAAATTATTCGAAAAATTTTGATGTATTCGAAAGAAGTTTAAGTATTAGAAAAATATTGAATAAGTCGAAAAATGTTGAATAAATTTATAAAATTTCAATAATATCGATAAATGTTAAAAAGTATCGAATAACTCGATATAAATATGTTGAGAAACGTTAAATAATGTTCAAAAATTCAATAAACGTCGAAAAAAGTTGAGAAAATGTAGAGTTTGTGAAGTACTCGGTTATTCTTTAAATAACTGCACAGTCTTTTGACTTTTTCTCCGATATTTTCGATTTTTATATATTGTTTAGTGCTTATCCTAGAGGTGCATTTTGAATATATTTAAATTTCAAAAACCTTATTTTCAAAAAACTAATGAGTATTTCAGATGAAACAAAAATTTTTTGAAACGGAATATCTCAAAAACTGTGGGAAATAGAATAAAAAAAAGTGATATCTTTTATTCTTTAATTTAATAAAATAAATAATAATTTACTAAATTATATATATATAGTTTTTTATGTGTTAGCTTTCAATCAATCCTAAGAATATATCTACTTTCAAATCGAAATTCTCCAGATAACTTCTGAAATTATGAATATTTTATTGGCGAGCACCAGTGTTATTGTATGATATTTTCTTGGACTTTAGCCCCTAGCCCCATCTAGTTACTCTTTAAATTTTTTTAGGTCAATATTTTGGTTTAATCTTAGTTACGGTTTTTGGAGGTTTATGACAAGTGGATTTTAGTTGCACTAAAAAATCATTTAGTCAATTTTGTCCCAACGTTTCGTCAATTTTTTGTTGACTTCTTCAGGGGAGTTTATTGAATTAATAATTATATTAAATTTAATTAAAATTAAAAACACTGAACATGTATGTAGATAACATTCAAAAACATTTAAAACATTGTACTTCGTAATAAACCGTGATAAGTTTTAGCGGGTTAACATTTTGTTACGAATCACTTGCAGAAACACAATACACATCAAACAACTAAAGGCATTCACAGCAACCGGGTTTTGTAAAATAAATGTGGTAAATTTTTTCTGTGTAAAAATTATACAACCAACACAATTTGTTGCGTGTCCATTGAAATACTTATTATGGGGTTAAAAACACAACAAAACGGCGTACCAAATTATTTGATGTACATAGCTACGTTTTGACGATAGAATTTTAATTGTATCGGAACAAAAAACTTAACAAAATCACCTTACTCAAGAAGAAGACAAATCGATTGAAATTCAATGCACACATCATTGATGTTGGCGGCCGTGTTTGTAAAATTATAATGCAGATTCAGAAGATCTAATTTAAGAAATTTTATTTGTAGTCAAGAAAATATTTGTAATAATGTAAAATTTAATTCATGATGAATTTGATTTGCATTTTTTCTTTTTAAATTCAATGCAGTAAAAATAATGTTCTATACTTTTGGAATAGAAAAACTTTTGTTTTTATTTTGTTTTTCTTAGCCAAGGTTCAAGGTCCGATAATTCTTTATATTTTCTTTTTTGTATTTTTGAAATTATTGAGATTACCATTTATTCATAAATCTTTTTAGAAACATCAAATTTGGAATACACGCTCGTTATATGCAATACGTAGATATCGTTTAAGGAAGGATTTTTTAAATTTAAATGCAAAAGGCTGTGACAATTCCTACAAATTCAAAATTTCACCATTTTTCGCATAAAAAATTTATATTTTTTTTTAAGCTAGGAATCATCGCCCTGGCAGTCGAAATAAGCATGAAACTTGAAGTACAGAACCCTGATATAGTTTAAGTCAAAAACACCTCCAAAAAACTTAAAATTTTGCTTTTACCCCACAATTTTTTTACTAAATAACTTTGTATCTTCGTCCAGACTACTCACACTTCCGAGATATTTAAATTTTGCTTTTCCAAGTTGCTTCATCATCCAGATCTAGGATCACTAGGATCACAGTATCTTTACATAAGGTTGATATCATTAACGGAATAATTTTTTGAAATTCAAGTGCTAAGACGATCAACGCATTAAAAAATATTTGAATTCGTTTCTTAAAATCTGTGGAACAAAGTCCAGTGAAAATTGGTACGAAAAAAAGTAAATGAGATTCGTGAAGTAGGCGTGGCACCTGTCGTAAAGGTGCTCAGAGACAAAGGCATTTCCAGATGCAAGGTGAACAGAATTGAAGAAGTTTATGTGTGCATATCTATAATGGGGACGGTCTGGAATATATAAAATGTTCACTCTCTTTTTGGAAATTACATAAGGACTTTTTTTCCTGTTCGAAATATCAGTCCGGAATCAAGCTACGAAAATTCAATGCTGAATGGCACGCAACGTTTTGAAATTTAACCTATAATTTTGGAGATTTTTCTGAAATTTTGATTCAGTATCTACAGAATTAAAAATTTACTACAAGTGACGATTTTAAAACTTTATAGCAACTTTTGAAGATATTTTGAAAAAAAAGTTGGTGGTTAGGGGACGTCCATAAATTACGTGAGTCAAAATAGGGGGAGGGGGTCTGAAAAATCTCACCAAGTCTCGCCAAGTGGGAGTGTGGTCAATAAAAATCTCACTTCAACTTTTTAATGCAGAGACTACATTATTTTTGCAGATTACATTTAAAAATTATAAAGAGTCTTACGGAAGGGAGGGGGGGGGTCTTGTCAGAACTCACCAAGGGGAGGGGGGGTCCGAATTTTCAAAAAAAAAAACACCACGTAATTGATGGACGGCCCCTAAGCCATTGCTTGTCTATAATTCGCATGAGAACTAAAATCTGCAATATCGGGAAACCATGCCCCTACCAAAGATAAAGAAGACTCTATCGAAGTAGAGCTTAAGCAAAGTCTGAAAAAGGCTTACGTGAAAATCGGGCATTTTAATGCAAAAATAAAGAAAACACTACTTATTACAAATCTGTCAAGTTGCTAAAATATGGAGATGTTATCAACATCATGAACATTAAAAGTTGAACATAATCTGGGCTCCCCATAGCAATTGCCTACATTTAAAATTATTTCACTCACCTTTGACGGCACAGTGCCCACTGGTGTTATGACGGTGCTCCAGTAGGACCAAAAGAATAAAGCACAAATAACGTGATAAAATATGAGAAAAACTATTTGCTCAAATATGTTTTCAATAGAAACTGCAAAATGAAAAAAGAAAGACAAATTAGAAAAAAGTATAAATCGGTCAAAATGCTTCCGCGACTTACGAATGCAAAGCTGCACTACATAGGCATAGTAGGACCATACTATGACCGCAGCAATGAACAGTACTGGAATCCACTTTAGGGCACGCATACAGTCGGCACATGGGGTGCTTTTTTTACGTTCGTAATTGCCCATTACCACGCTGGTAGTAGGCGTGACAACTGAAGCTGAAGTGGAGGGAGATTGCAGTGTGCACGCTGATTTCGATGGCGATTCGGGTAGGTGCTCTGCGAAGTTGTGCTGCTGGTTTGCCACCGCGATGCTATCGTTAATTTCTGCTTGACGCTGACTCACGCTTCACGAAGTTGGCAGCGCTGTGTTGTCATTTAACTTGCAAATTTTATTTAATAATCTAATTTAATTATATTTACTATATTTTATAAAAAACTTTTTTTAACTTTTCTTTTTTTTTGTTTTGGTAAATAATTCAACGCCCTCGCTTGTATTCACAGTTACCGTAACGCCATAAAACGCGCTGCTGCTGCCAGTGAAAGTGCAAATTTGATTTTGTAAGGATTTTTTCTTTCACTATCAAATTACGTGTGACGGATAGCAAGAAAAATGGGGATAATAAAAAGCAAAATGTGACACAACACAAAATACAAGTTGATTTTTTTTTGAGCGCTAAGACTACGACAGCCAGTTAATTTCTATATGTATTTTTTACTTCCTTTCTTTTGTTTTTCTTTCACTTTTTTCTTTGTTTTCACAGTGGAGACTGGCAAGTTATAAGGTACGCGAGTACGGCGTTAGCAAGAAAACTAGTGGCGAGGCGGTGGCGCTTCAGGCTCCAAAGCTCCAATAACTTGTATTTTCATCTTCATTTTGACGTATGTTGTTTTTGTAATTTTTGACATTGCTGTCAAATAGCAGTAATCGAAAGCACTAGTGTCAGTTACAAACACCAATGTCATGATTCAATTATTGTAGAATGGTGAATTTGATGTGTTTCATAAGGGCAGCTCACATAATTCGAAATGATGTTTGGCAATAGTTTGACAATATCGAAATTTTATCATGTGAAACAATCGTAGGACACTTATAATGTGCGTCGAAGCTTATACGAGGAAAATGTCTAAGCAGAATTGGGATGCGCGATTTTTCTTCTGTTTTTCCTATACGTTTGTAGTGAGTACAAAATTGAGACTAGAAAATTTATCGCAGAGAAATAGAAAAAATTCTATTTTTTGGTGCTATTTGACACTGAAGACAAATCGCACGTCCCAATTCTGTTTAGATATTCATTGAGTAAGCTTTGATAGCGTGCGCAGTGAACAATTAGCTTTGGCAATATTATTTTGAATTATTCCTAGTTTTCATGTTATCTTTGTTGATCTTCCCATATCAGGGAGTATATTACATGCTATAAAAATAACAAATGTATGCCTATTCACTCTCGCGTTCGTCAAGTGCATTAGACGCAGATTAAGGTTCTGCTCACATGCATTTTCATTCTTACAAAAATTTGATTTGATATCCTTAATATGGGATCAAGAAAGATAACATGAAAACGCCACTTTATACATGTTGGTATAGTAGATAAAATTCTCTTAAAATTGATAATTTAGTAGGAGATAAATTAGACTTTTTTAATAAACACCCTACTAATAATAATTTTTATTTTCTTAAATACATCTTGACTAAAAATCTAGATATACTGAACTGATTTTTAGGCTTAGACATTACGATAGCTTATTTAATTTAATTTCAAATGATTTATGAAAAATATGTAACAGCAACTTCCGGTGGCTATGTCTCTTATATTAATTCTATTTGATAAGATACTTAACAAATGAAATAATAATCCCACTAGAATCTAAACTAAATTTATTCCCTAAAATTAATTTATTTGTAAGTTTTAAGATTTATCGTGAAGTGATATTTTCTATCACACGCACCTTATTATTCACTATAACAGAAAGTATATCGAAAATTTAGCCGCACTTTCGTTTTTTATCGAAGAGGACAATTCTCTATCTATCTCTCTGGCAGCGGCGGTAATGGAGCGAATTCACCTTAATAGCAACAACAAAGTTTCTGCACTTTCAACTATTGTGTACGCGATGACGATGACTGCTCCAACTGTCAAGCGGTGCGCAGCAAATCGCAATCGCAATCGTTTGTCGTGTGTCGAGAAGTAAAGAATAATAAGTGTGCAACGCGCTCCAACGTGTGCTCCACAAAATATTTGAAGAAAATTAAAAATTGCAAAGTAAATAAGAAAAAAAAAATTTTTTAAATAATACAAGCACAGTAAGGTACCAAAAATTAATTAAGAAAATAAATAAATGCAAAAAAAAAAATTTATGCAAAGTTAATAAGTTGAAAAAATAAAATCAATAAAGAAAAATAAATCGTTTCTTTCTCAACAAAATCGAATTGAAGTCGTTCGTTGGTACTGTCGTTGTCTCATACGCCGTTGCTCCCCACTTTTTCCGTATTTGTTGTTGTTGGTAGAGTTGAGCGCCGTCGAGTGAGTTCTGATTGGAACTGTAGTTGCGCGAGATACCAATAAAGAATAAAGAAATAAAAAAAAATAAAAAATAGCCGAGTACATGAGAGCGAAAATCTTTATGAAAAAATGTGATACCCATGATAAGAGAAATAAAGAAGAAGCAGAAAAAAAAAAAAACGGAATTCTAAATTAAATTAAAACTTAAATGAAAAATACCTACCTGCACACGAAAATAAAGTGACGAAAAAGTAAAAACAGCGAAAAATTTATGCTGGTGAACTGAAGATAAAAAACACTCGTGAAATTAACAAAAAAAAAAAAAATAGAAAAAAAAGGGAAAATAACGTATAGATAAAAAAGAAAGACGGATAAGAAAACACATGATTGACGTATAGTGTTGGAGTTGAGCAAACAGTTGATAGTAGATTGCACAGTGTGCGAGTGAGGGAAAAAGGAACAAAGAGCGAGCGCGAGTTTTTCGAGTATATCGTACAAGTGTGGAGAAACGTGTGGTTATGTACCGTTACGTATTTTCCTAATTTGTATATTTTTTTTTGTGCTTTTCAAGGCTCCAATTCAACATTAAACTTTTTGCACTCATTTTTATGTTGGCGCTAGTGTTCTCTATTAAGCTAACACACTCAATCGCTCTGCATTTGATGGATCCCTCTCTCGCTCTCTCTCCTGCTCAATGTCACAATCAATAATACTCATGAATGACCCCTTTTTGTACTATGTCGATTTCCAGGTGGACAGTTTGTTCCTTGACTGTGTCCCTGAATTCGGGTTTAAGGAAAAAAAAATTTAATTCTAAATATCCAATGTGATCCAATGTAGTATCCATTGTTGCATAATTGGCAATGCTTTCATAAAGTCGTTTGAATTAAATTTGTAATCTGCGAGTTTAATCCATTTGACCGAATTTATTTGTATCAAAATGCTTAGATCTACATACACACCTGCTCAAAATAATAGGTAACCCCTTTGAGTTTTTAGTTTAAGCTCTATTACATAAATATTTTGGCAATTTAGAGGAAAAATCAAAGTGGTAACGTGAAGTACATATACAGTTTGGCAGCACGATCTTCAGTCAAACAAATCATGTGATTGCCTTCAGTTTTGAGCGTTTCTACTGACTGTGCATAGTTTGAATATTTGCCTTTTCGTTTGAAATTTTATTTTTTTAATTCTTTTTTAAGCTTTCTTTAGTTTTCTTTAATTAAACTTTGAAATGCAGTGCATTGACAGCGAACATTTTAGTTGAGATGGGTCGTAAGCCACATTGCACTGCTGAGGAATCGAGACTGACTTTAAACTTGAAAAAAAGGAAGAAAATCTCTTCCTTGCATTGGCAGGTTGCTGAATAGATATCACAATTTCGTGAAAAATTTATTTAAAAATAAAATAGTAAAAAAAAATCTCGTGGTAGACCATCAAAAACCGCTCCAAGAGTTGATCTTCATATAAAAAATAGACACATTTAAGTCTTCAAAGACAATTTTAGTAGAAATTGGGAGCGCGGTTAGTGCTCAAACAATTCGACATCGTTTACTACTGGGCGCTTAGCTAAAAAAGTTAATTTGTTGTGGAAAAAAAATTTTAGCATGATGCTAAATTTTGCAAGGATCACGGATCACCCATTTCGTTTTCAAAACAAATTTTTTTACGTTTGAACATGCTCTACAATTCTGAAACTTAACGAGAAATCCTGACATTATATTTTCATATGAGTGGTTTCACCTGATCAATTCAAGAGATGTCATTATTTTACACAGTTCGAGCTAAAAAATTTGAAATTTTCATACAATTTGTGAAGGGGTACCCTGTCACCTAGGGAAAGGTGTATTTCTTGTCACTCACAGAAGGGTTAAAGGAGTATCCATCCTAGGGAACGTTAGCTTATGCTATCAAGAACAAAGAAAAAGTTTTGCTATCGAAAGCACATACATACATATATAGTACTTATTATGTACGTCCGCTTAAAGAAACTGTCCACCATGGCGATATTTTACTGTAAAAAAACACGAGTAATAAATTTTTTCGAAAGTTTTTTTTTTTTAAATGAGTTGAATTTAGAAAAATTTATTTATAACTAAAAAACTACAGAATTGAATTTTAAGTTTTATGGAAAACGTCTACCCTCGGATAGACCTCATAATTTGCACACACATTCGATTATGTCCAGATAAAGTACTCAAAAGAATCTTTGCGGAAATAAAGCGCGAAACAAAATGTATTTCTTATATTAAAAAACAGCAGACTTAAGCCTTTTAGAGTAGGTTAGGTTGAGTAAGGTTAGTCAGTTCTTAAATGATGAAACTTAGTCTCATGCAACTCCTAAAAATGAAAGCATGATTTTAGAAACGACAGGGAAACATGAAAAATCTCTCGAATATGCAGTGTTAAAGCACAAAAATCTAAGCAATTTTAGTGATAATTAAGTTGGCTCAAAGCTTATTATTATTTACGGTGTTAAAACTTAATGAGCATAAAAGTTAACATAACATTTTTTTTCTAAACAAACAATTTCCCTCAAATATAAACATATTTATTCAGTTCAAAAGTCAAACGTCAATAACTTTAAATTAAAATAAATAAAAAAAAAAAATTCTAAATTAAACAAACAAAAAAATTCTTTCGCTATTTTATTTTACAGAGCCAAGTAGTAGGGTTGGTACGAAATTCCCAATCTAAATTCAATTGTTTATATGTGCGCGTGTATATGTGTATGAAAATTTAATTACAAATCTGTGCAAAAAACCAATCGCAGCAGCATATACAAAGCCAAACACCAAACATACGCACAACACAAAAAAATTAAACAAAATTAAATAAAATTCATAAGGTGCACTCCAAACAAAACAAAAATCACTTGGCTTTTCAATGCGACTTTAAATTAAACGAGTTTCCTTTTAAAGCGTGCTCTAGCATTTCGATCCAGCTACAGATGGTGCTTGCACTTAAAGTCATAAATCAATAAAAATATCAAAAATAAATCAATTTTTTCAATGCAAAATTAAAAGTGTTAAATAAACAAAAAGAAACCAAAACAAATTAAAACGGCGCAACAGTAACTTCAAAATTCTCTGTGTAACTGGAGTCCAGTCAAATCTATCTACAGCAGCAGATTTTTAATATAGCCGCAATATAGTAATCAAGTAAGTTTTGTGCTTTAATATTTTGCAACTTTCTTTCTTCTACCTACTACTCTAAATAACAGCTGTTTTTTTAAGAATATCAACAATTTAGGCTTGCGACCTTGTTAAGCCAACTTGCTTAATTTTTTGGAAAGAATTAGATATTTTGAAGCCAGGCTTGTGTCAGTTTACCACATGGTATATATAACATGATAAAAATGTTGCCACTTCTAAACTGCGTGGAGATGTGTTTTCAACAGGAAATATTTGGTGAGCAAATTAATTCCAGAATTGAAACAGCGAATTGACATACAAGATCTTGCCGTCATGCGATTTTGAACAGTTTTTTTGTGTCGATATGTAGGGTTTAGACTTGTGCGGATAAGCTTAGAACGATTGATGCTTTGAAAAAGAAAAACTAAAAAATTATCCAAATTTGCACTTCTCGAATCCACTTCCTGGGGCCTAGTCATGGGTATAAATCGACCAAAAATGTTTTCAAAAATTAAATTTCATGAAATTATCTTTTAAATAAACCTAGATTTATGATATGATATTTATGATCACCGCCTTTTGGCGGGCTACTGCTGAATCGGTGAAGCTTCCACATATAATACTTGTTTGAAGTATTATTTCAGTACGGCTCTTAGTCAAGGTTTCAACTTAAGTGTTGGGGCCTATCGTGCGACTTCTCATGATTCGTTTGACAGTTACGACAGTTTTAAGTGAATGTTATTTCTTATTTGTTCGAGTCCATAATTTTACTGCTGAGTAGCTAAGTCCATTATCTAGTCAATGGTGTATGAATTTCGTCATGAGAAATAATTGGGTTCAAGTGGCATCCATTTTCTAGCAACCGTCAATAGGCGGTCCTATGCAGATTTTTTGCAAAACGAAAATCTGACTTCATATTCATGATTTACACACCCGAATAACTTTCCACTCAAATTATGAGTTAAAACAAAAATTTATGCATTGTGTTAAAATTATTGTGTGTTTTGTTCAGGTTTGAAATTGTGACGTTCTTGAATATCAACAGTTAGCATAGCTGATTGTGTATAAATTTTCCTAAACATTTTTAAAAAACCAAACTCAACTTAACATCAAGAAGATTATTAACACTAATATTATATTCAACACTTAACAACAGCTTTCTCTTAGGTAAGAGATTAACACGTTTCTAAATAAGGAACGAAACGTTAACGGATTTACGTAAGAAATATCTCTAATATGTAAGTAGCTTATACATATTATATTTTACTTTAATTTATTAACTAAGAATCAACTCAAAATAGGTTTGATAGAACAAACCTTTTAAATAACTAGCGCCTAAAATTATACTTCATAAAATACTTAGATTAGTATTACAAACGAGTGAGAAAATCGCATATTTTGTATTACATAGTTTTAGGCTATACAATTTAATCAAAAATATTTAATTGACTTGAATTGAATTGACTTGACATCGAATTAAAAATTCAAAAAATATGTACTAATCGTTTTCTTGCGCTCTTCTGTGTATACACTCAGAAAAATCGTCCGCCTTGGCTCAAGGGAATGTTTTGGTGATGCTTGATTTGCACCTTGTTGCATACCAAATTAATGAAAAGAAATTAGAGTGATTTTCATACCAAAAGTTGGAAACCAAGGATATCATGCCAATTTGTCTCTCGTCATTTTTCCTCAAAACTGTAGAACTAATTCTTGATTTTCTTAACTGTGACGTAGCATTCCTTTCATGTAATTCCTACAAGCATTTTATTAATTATTTTTGCCTTACATTCTTCTAAGTGTTACGACTAGTTTTCTGACTCTTTTTTCTTTTTCTTTACCACTTCAAAATTAATGAACACTTAACTCCAAAAAATCGTCCCAAAACCCAACCCCATTCAATTTCATTCCAATTCATTCAATTCAATTCTTTTACAATGTCTTGAGGTGGTTTTGTCGGTCGCTTCGTCCTTCGCTAAATAATAACTCAAGCAAATATTGACAGACAACTAGACACTCAAGAGCAAAGGATACACGACAGGTCGGCCGAAGACACCAAAACAAAGCAGCAGCAGCAGCAGCAAGGAGGGTAAAAGACCAAAACCGTTGACAGCAAAACATATTGTAGATGGAATGAGCACTGTGCTGCAGGATTAAGAAGCATTGCAAAGGAAACCAAAAGTGTGTCCTTATAGAGGAATAAAGAAAAGCAAGTGAATAAAAATACAAATATGATTTTCCTTTAACGTCCTTTCAACTGCCGACATCAAAAATTCATCAACAACTTTTCAACGTATCAAATATTGATGTCGATACCATAGCAGTGGGTCTTAGTGTAGAAAGTAGCGCAGCTACATACATTGTGAAGTGAAGAAAAAAAAAAAATGAATTATTGAAATTTTATTACTACTCTTGTAAGCTTTTCATCGGAAGGTAAATGGGGTAGGGTGAGTGTCTTTCAAGGGTGATCAGATTTGGAGAGTATACGCAAAGGGACATTAATTTTGGGGCAATAAATTTAAATGTTAGCGATGTAAGTTTTTGTGCAGCGATATGGCATTTTCTAAATTGAATATTTCCTTTGATATACCATCCACCTCAGTTAACATTTGAACTGAGCTAAAAAGCAGTGGTCAAATGAGATGTTCGATCCTTGCCAAAAGTCCTATAATATATGCTTTTTAAAGTCAACTATTCAAAAAAAAAAGAAGAAAATCTTCTTTCCCATGTAATTTCCCATAATATCCATAAAAAGATGCTAAAATTTAAGCTGAACTTTCTGTTACAAAATATGTATTCCTAAAACAATCGTCAATCAATTTGTGAAATTATTTTATTCAACTCACAGTTCAATAAATCTAACCAACTTCTATGGTACGAATTTTTGTGATAATTTTTTAATTTAACTCCCATCGCTGTGCTCCACAACGCCCCTAAACATAACAAATTGGTCTTTAACTGGGAATTAAATGCGCGCTGCTTCTCTACAAACCCCTCAAATATACCAGTGAAGGGATGATTAATGCAAAAGCATTTGGTTGAGCAACAGCAGCAGCAGCAGCAGCCGTGCCAGCAATGAACTTCATTTTACTGATGCCACTTTTGCCCCCTGCTCAACTTGTACCATCATCATCGTACACAAATACAGCCACAAAATTAATGACTCATTCAGTGTACAACAAGAGTAATAACAACAACTACAACAACAACAGAAATCACAACAAAATTTACAACAGAAATTACAACAAAGATTGTTAGGAAAATGAAAACGTGGTAGTTAGGACGTATCACTCAAACACTGGGAGGTACAACAGAATTTTAGTGCCAGAAAAAAAAGAAATGAAGGAAGTATTAAAAAATTTCCATAAAATACGTAAAATGAAAAGCTTTAAAAGTCCAAACCATATCAAAAATAATTAAAAAAAATAAAAGCCAGAACGAAATGGGCAAATCGAAAATTGAAAATTTGCACATTAATTGAAAACGAATTGAATGAATAAACATTTTAGTAAAACTTTTTGCAAGCAACTCTATGATATACTTGCTGCCCGTCGCGGCTTCGTGCGGGTGATGATATAGCTTTATAGTTGATTTTTATAGCTTTATCAGATAATACCTTGTAAAGGAGGTGTCGTGCCAAGTTTTTGTCTAAGCTGTATTCACTCAGTGCGATTTTTACTGTAAATTGATAGTTTGAGAAAAAATTATAACGAATGATTTTTAAAGCGTTTGATTTTTGAAAATTAAAAAAAAGAACAGAAAATTTGCGATAATGAATAAAATATTAACTTAGTGCCATACATCAATTTCTGCCATTTAATTTTTAAAGATTATTTGATGTAAATGTTGCCAGCGGCTTCGCCTGAGGTAAGTTCCAATTTTAGCATACTTTTTCCAGCATTTCGGCCGGTATCTCTCAGCTGTAATGTTGTCTTACAGGGTTGCAATTGTGACTGGCTTTTCCCTGTACCCGAAAGACTTCACGTAGCTCCACAAAAAATAGTCTAGTGTGGTCAAATCGCATGATCTTGGACTACTCCAAAACGTGAGATCAATTGCTCAAAAAACTCGTCTCTCAATAGATCTTCCATTCTGGGCAAAAAAAAGTTGGTAGTCATCGTATGGTACCTTGCTCCATTGACTGTTATTTTAAGATTTTGATTATTTTTGAAAAAGTACGGTACAATAATGCCACCGGCCCACAAACTGCACCAAACAGTGCATTTTTCAGGGTGCATTGGTAGCTTTTGAACTGCATCTGGCTGCTCTTCAGACCCAATTCGGCAATTCTGTTTGTTGACGCACCAATTGAGCCAAAAATAAGCTTCATTGCTGAAGAAAATTTTTCGGTAAAAAATTGGATTTTGACATTTCTCACAGAGCACGAATTTTGATAGTAAAATTCAATAATTTGCAAGCGCTGTTCGTTTGTTAGTCTATTTGTGATAAAATGGCAAACCTTACTTAGCATTTTTAACGCTAACACAGGTTACGAATCATGCGTAAAGTGTCAAAAAATTTACACTAAAAAAAACAAATAGCAAAAAAATCACTCGTTATAAGGTGAAATTTTGGCCAAAACTGTTTTTGTCAATAACGCTTAAAATAAAGATCCAAGAGAAAAAATAACGTTTGTAAAAAATAAATATTTTTTCCCACAAAATAAAAATCTGCACTAAAAAATATAGGTCTGTACATAAAAAACCAAAGTTGTACTCGATGTGACGATGAAAACTAGTTTCAAGGTTACTAATATTTGAACCCTTAAAAACCTTATAACTTGTGTCTGAAACATTTATCGCTTTCTTATTTTGTTTTCGAGATATTGGTCTATGGCAACAAGAAAAAGAATAAAGTTCAGGTTGAGTAAAGGTCTGTACGAATTTTCATTAGAGTTCTAATACGGGCCATCTGGCCATTTTTTGACAAAAAATTAACCGCTATTTTTGTAATAATTTGATTAATTTTTTTTATGGTAAAATTTTTTTTTTTTCATTTCGCTTACACTTGTTATTCATTTCACTACATTTAATAAAATGCTGAATAACTTTCTTGGAACTTAATGATGAACATTTTTAATGGCTAGCCCGTATTCCATATGTATAATTATTTTTTCGACTGAGTTATTTTGCATTTTTATTTTCATTCATTCAGTTGTTTTTTATTTACAACAAAATTCCCACTCTCTCTTCAATTTTTCTGTATTTTTGTGAAACATTTTTGATTAAAATTTTCGACATTTACATTTCTTCTAAATTCTTTTTTTTTCTTTTATTTTCCATTTTGTTCTTACAATAACCAATATTTCCTACTAGCCGCCAACAAGCATATTTTGTTTTAATCCCCCAGCCAATACGCTGTATGTGTGCGCCCATTCAATTCACTTACTTTTGATTCAATTTGGCATTAAATTCTATTCCTGCGCGCTGATTTTGCTGATTTAGAATCTTCATGCTGCTGGAAATGCATGAATGATTGAATGATTTTCCTTTGAAGCTGGATGTTGACGATGATGATGATGATGATGATGGTTATAGTGATGTTGCTAAATGATGAAAAGATGATTTTGTTTCTTGTTCACCACATCATGGCTTTAATTCAACAGTATCGTCTCTCCGCTGCTGCTGCTGTTGTTGTCTTTGACATGGGTTCAAACAGAAGATGGCACGAAGATGCCTGCTATATTTCACTAAAACTCATATTGTTGATCGTTAGTTTGTCATAATGTTTTTGTTTAACATTGAAACTTCTACGAAACGTTCAATCAACTAAAGAACATATTTGTCGTATCCTTTGAATTACAGCCCAAACTTATGCACCACACACCACCTGGCGTTCCATCCCCTTTATTAAAATATTATTTCATTTTTCCCTTCGATTGATTATATTTTTCCCTGTAGTGTTTTTGTGTTTCATTTTATTGAATGCTTTTTCCTGTTTGTTGTAGGTGTACTACCAATATACATACATAATTGAATGTATGCGTGAGTACATTTACGCATGTAAGGTAAGTGTTTCTGTGTGTGTGTGCATTTGTGGGTAAAACATTAATCTACATACATTTTATTTGTCATTATTTTACTTAAAGTTCACGTCAAGTTGTCTACAAGGAAAAAAAAAGTAAAGGTTGAATAAAAGCGTAAAAATCAACGTCATTCTGAAGTGATTTAAGTGTTGAAGAAAAAGCATGACTTTTATTGTTTATAATAACATAAAATATTGAGTAATTGAAAAATAATATTGATCGAGCGAGTGGAAAACTAAAGTAGAATTATTAAACTTCTACTGAATTTTGTTTTGAGCTGTATTTTCTATGATAATCCTTTACATATAACAAGGCTCAAGTTATCAAACAATCAGATATCTTTCGTAATGAAGTTTTGCTCTTAAAATTAATCTATAATCAATTGCTAGAATCCTGCGTACCATACTTCGCTGATGTAATTTAAAATTTTGCTTAAGAAAACATTCTTATAAAAGGTGTTTAAATTTAAGGTATCTTTTTAAATTTAAAATAAAACACATAAATTGTCTTAAATCTTTATTTATTTTTATTGGAAATTAAAGTACATTGTTTCCGGTTAATAATAAAAAAGAATGTTGTTCAAGTGACATCTTCGGCTAGCTCAGCTTTGAAGAAATATATGCTTGAAATAAGAATAACTTCTCCTCACATAATGTTAACAATATATTTACTACATACCAACGTATATAACGGGTGATCTTTTTGCTATTTGTTTTTTCTGTGTAAATTTTTTGACACCTCACGCATGATTTTTAACATGTGTCAACGCCAAAAATGCTCAATAAGCTTTGCCATTTTACCATAAATAGACTAACAAGTGAACAGCGCTTGCCAATCATTGAATTTTATTATCAAAATTCGTGCTCTGTGAGAAATGTGAAAATGCAAAAAAATTTCTTCAGCGACGAAGCTCAATGGGTATGTCAACAAACAAGATTGCCAAATTTAGTCTGAAGAGCAGTCAAAGGCAGTTCAAGAGCTGCCAATGCACTCTGAATAATGCAATGTTTGGTGGGGTTTGTAGGTTGGTGGCATCATTGTACCGTACTTTTTCAAAAATAATGAAAATCGCAACGTTACAGTCAATGGACCAAGATACCGTGCTATGATTACCGACTTTTTTTTGCCCAAAATTAAAGAATTAGACTTGGTTGACATGTGGCTTAAACATGGCGGTGCCACATGCCACACGGCAAGCGATACTATGGACCTATTGAGATGCGAGTTTGGTGAGAATTAATTTCACGTTTTGAAGCATTACATTGGCCACCAAGATCATGCGATTTGATCCCATTAGACTATTTTTTGTGAAGCTGCATGTAGTTTCTCGTGTACAGGGATAAGCCAACCACAATTGCAGCCCTAGAAGACAACATTACAGCTATCATTGGTGAGATATCAGCCGAAATGCTGGAAAAAGTATGCCAAAATTGAAGCTTACGGATGCACCACCTCAAGCGTAGCCGCGGTCAATATTTACATAATAATCAAACATGAAATAATCTTTAAGAAGTAAATGGCAAGAATTGAAGTATTGCTCTAAGAAAATATTTTATTCACTATTGCAAATTTTCTGTACTTTTTTTAATTTTCAAAAACCAAACGCTTAATAAATCACCATTTACATACAAAAAAATTGCAGAAAACTTCTCTTAAGGACTTAAGCAAAAATTCCTTAATATGAGGAGAAATCATTATTGTTAGGGAAAATTTTTTGTACTAAAACGAATCAAGCCATTTTCTTGAACTTTGCTAGAACTTTTTTTCTTCAGTTGCTAAGGAAAAATTTTTAAAATTGGCGCGTCACTAAATGTTAAATAAATTATAAATGCTATAATTTTAATTGTCCACTTCTTAGTTATTGGAGAAAATTTCACAAAGCTATGCAGACTTTTAATAAATTGATAAAAGTTCTATCAAAAAGTTACTGAATAGTCCTACTTTAGAGGACTGACTGAATTTACTTATTGTTGAAAAATGCAGTGAAAACATTTTTATCACATTTTAAGAAATCGAAGTTTTTTTCCTGAAATTGAAATAATTTTTTCTAACTAAATGTAGCTTAAAAACTAGCATATTTGTATAATTAAAGTATACTGTAGATACTCCAAGGTAAATAAAACCATCTAAGAGAAAAATAAAAAAAAAAACTTTCAAGTTATAATAGAACTTAAAAAGAATTAAAAAAAACTCTTCTTTAATGTGTATCTTTGTTCTTCAAAAATTACCGTAATCAAATTGCTACCAAGAAATAAAAATAAATATTTAGAATTTCGTTTCATATTATTTGATTGTGATTTCGTTTTTTGTTAAAAATAGAATTAGAGCAACAATAAAATAAACATCAACCAAAAAAAAAAAACAGAAAAAAAACTTCTATGGCTACGTAATCCACTTCAGTCAAGATACCAAAAGAGTATCTAAGAGATACAAAAGCTACAAACGATATCACAATCTAAACGATAGCGATGGCAAACGCTTTATAATTAGATAAGATATTATTATTAATCGTAAAATAAATTGAGAAGAAAAACCAAAAAGCAAACAAAAAAAAAAAAAAAACACTCGACGGTTGTGATTTTGTCTGTGCTTTGGCTTGGTTGCTAACGTTAACTTGTTTTTGGCTTTGTTGCTTTTGGTTATTGCGGTAACGCGTTCCCAAACGAAACGTTGAGCGCATACTGACGGATAGATAGATACTTGTTGATGAAGCGACTCGGAAAATTGGAGCAAAAAAAAAAAAAAAAAAAAACACAAAGGAAAAGTAACACATTGAGAGAAAACAATTTAGAAAAAAACTAAAGAGAGACAAAAATAGCTAAACAATTTCTTTTGGTGAGAGTAAATGAGAAAAAATTGTGCGTATTGTAAAATTTCATAAGCAAAAGAGTGTATTTTTTTTCTTGAGTGAGAGTATTAGCTGCTCACAGGATACTAAATGTATGTGCGGTAAATTTTTATGTGGTAAAGGATAAGCCAGGAAGTTGGCTTGTTCCATAATCCTAGTTTGGTTTGCTATCTTGTCAAAGAGTCAAATCATTACAAATTTAGATATTACATTTATATAAAAGGTGATTTTTTAAGCGTTTGTTTTTTGAATATAAAAAAAAGAACAAAAAATTTGTAATAGTGATTGAAATATTTATTTGAAGGGATACATCAATTCTTGCCATTGAGTTTTTAAAGATTATTTCATGTAAATGTTGCCCACGGCTACGCTTGAAGTGGTCCATCCGTAAGCTCCAATTTCGGCATACCTTTTCCAGCATTTCGGCCGGTATCTCACCAATGGTAGCTGAAATTTTATCTTTCAGGGCTGCAATTGTGACTAGATTTTCCCAGTACACAAGAGACTTCACGTTGCTTCACAAAAAATAGTTAAGTCGCAGAATTTTGGCGGCCAATGGACTGCTCCAAAACGTGAACTTCTTTTGCTCACCAAACTCGCCTCTCAATAGGTCCATGGTATCGCGTGCCGTGTAGCATGTGGCACCATCTTGTCCAATTCTACCATTTTGGGCAAAAAAAGTCGGTAATCATCGCACGGTACCTTGCTCCATTGACTGTAACGTTGCGATCTTCATTATTTTTTGAAAAAGTAAGGTCCAGTGATGCCGCCGGCCCACAAACCGCACCAAACAGTGGATTTTTTAAGGTGCATTATTGGCAGCTTTTGAACTGCCTCTGGCTGCTCTTCAGATCAAATTCGACAATGCTGTTTATTGACGTATCCATTGAGCCAAAAATGAGCTTTGCCGCTGAAGCAAATTTTTCACATTTCTCACAGAGCACGAATTTTGATAATAAAATTCAATGATTTGCAAGCACTATTCCTTTGTTAGTCTATTTATAGTGAAATGGCAAACTTTATTGAATGTTTTTGGCGTTGACACATGTCACGAATCACTCGTAAAGTGTCAAAAAACTTACAATGAAAAAACAAATAGCAAAAAAATCATCCAGTATTTCGAAAATATTATGTAAGATCTAATAAATTTTGTGAGCACATTTGTATAACAAAATCTTAGATTTTATATAGAAATGAATTCAAATATTCAAAATATTGAAAATTTACAAATCTAAACTCTGCACTCTCAACATACTCCTACAGCGAACATCTGTAATACAACTCTTATCGTCAGCGGCATTTTATGTTTTTTCCACCGCGAAGTCGCTGTTGCTGTGGGTGACGATTTTTTTGTAACTAACAACTCTCACGCGCCCACACACCCACTTGAACTGGCACAGACATCATACATCAATGTCAGTTAATTTTTGTGCTTCGCGACTTTTTTTTTTTGCTTTCAACTTTTCTACATTTAGGAAAAAACAAAAAATCGCCTTTTCGCATTGAATCTGCTGCCAAAGCCAGTGGCTTTAAGTGCGCTTACATTGTTAACATGTTCAGCTTAGTTGACGTCTTGTTTTTGCTTTCATTAGCTGTGTTGGTGTTATACTCGGACGCATAGCGCCAGCAGTTGTTATTGCATCCTTTCAAAGTTGCGCGCGGTCAAGTTTGAAATAGAAAATGTTATCTGTTTACCAAAGACTTACAGTAGACAGCGGCACAAAATAAAAACAACAAATAATTCAGTTAACTTTTTTGACACAAAAAAAGGTTCTTTTTAACAGATTGGAAAGAAAACAATTTGTTTGATTTCTTATACAAATGTCATTAGCTGCCAGACTTGCCTTAAGGTCAAAAATATAAAAATTAGTATATTGATTTTTCGTAAACTTATTACAGACGACACTGAGAGAAATGTGTATATACTTAATGTTTGTCGAATAACACTAAGCAGTAATAAAAAAAAGTCAATAAAAGACAAAGTTGTGTCGCAAAAGTTTTGTTGAAGTCAAAGATCATAAATTGTATACATACATGCATACATATGTATGTATGTAATACGAGTAATATAAAATAGTATGTATAAGAAATCAATGAAATATCGAATAGTGCCTTTGAAAAACTATCTATCTATACTATTTATATTAAATTGCTTAATTGAAAATGCTTTGTAACGCTTTGTCGCAAAATATACTGAACTGATTTTAATGATTTCTTTTTTAAAACAACATATTTGAGTTAAAAAAGGTAACTGCATACTTATTTTTTTTTTAATTTTAAAAGTTAAATATTATATTTTTAAGATTAAGTTTTTGCAAAACCTCATACAAAAAATTTAGTTTGATTTACGTTAGGCTCTGTTCAATTAATATATCACATGTGATGAGGGTGAGAAGGAAAGAATGATATTTGGCTTTTGCGTAGATATATTGTGTGTAGAATGTCGCCCTGTTTTTGGCTCCCTTAATGCATTCTTGCATTTAAGCAGCCTGAGTGAGGTCAACAAAAGTTACTGCGTGGTAATTTTTGATGACTCATTACACATTTGGTGTAATTGCGCTGCTTATGAGGACATCCGTAACTGTGCGGCCATGGGGAAGGTACAGGTGCATCATCGATATTGTTTTCGCAAGTATTTCGTAAGCGGCATATTCGGCAGACTGCGCAATTCTGTAAATGAAAGTAAAATTAAATGATTTCTGTATGCCTTGGGGTAGGCTTTAGATAAGTTTAGTCTATATATTTCATATTGTAGAACATAATTTACGTTATTGAATGGATATAAATTAATGTTTGTACCCAGACCACCAGTCCTATGCGTTAATGATAGTATCCAGGCTACGAAATTTAATTTGATGCTTATCGATACCATGAGTAGTTAGTAAACTCCCTTTAATATGTCCTTTAAAATTGTGTAATTGTGAAAAACATACTTGATTTATTTCACTGGTTTTTCACCTAAAACACTAGAAAATCTCTGCGGCAGTAAACTAAACATTTTTTACCATAAAATAAAAGTGAAAATATCAAAAAATTAAATGAAAACAAAAATGGAAATCGATTAATTTTTTTTACAATTTCCCCCTGTCAGACTTGTTCAACTTAGTTGTGCCATAGATGTTTTTCTTTAATTTTTGTTGTGCCGCAAAAGTTGCAATTGCAATAAAATGTTGTTGTTTTGATTTGTTGTTGTCATAGTTGTTATTACCAAGATCAAAACCGCAAAGAAGCAGAGCAGTTAATTGAAAGTCGTTTACAGAAATCGTGTTGTTGTTTTTTCCTTTATATACAAAGCAAAAGTCTTAATTAAACTGCAACCGCACACTTCTGCAAGCACATGCATGCAATCAAATGCCAATAGGCACGCATTCAGGCACGTATCCCAGTAAAAATTTGAAAAAGGCTTGAAACATCCATTTTTGAGAGATCAAATTATAACGCTCCGAGAAGAGTTTAATTGAAATTAATCTTTCTATTGCATACTTTGCTGCATTTCTTAAATTTCATGTGTGAATGTTAGGTGACCGGAGGTACAAGTGACACTTTGGCTTAAGACGAGTGGCGCTCTGGTGTGTAAAAATTATTTTAATTTCAGAATATACTGAGAAATTGCTACAGAAATTTAACTTTAAGCTAATTTTCGAAAAAAAAAATTGGTATCTAATCTCCAACATATGTTGCAACCCTGCAAGAATACTACCAGTAAAATGATCTGTTAAATAAACAGTACTATGTGACAAATTTTTATGAAACAGGCGAACAGTTCCACCCGTACAAACTATCGCTTCGGTAATGAAAGTAAGTATATGGTATACCGCGATTGAAAATGTTTACTGGGTTGCAATCAAACGTTGCATGTACGTACACACACAAGTGCAAATTGAAAGATAAAAATAAACTGCAGTGATTTGTGCAATTATTTGTTGTTGTTGTTGCATTATGCGTAGTCATTGAAATTGTTTTTATTTTAAATTGAAAGTTGTATTTTTGTTTTTTCACGGCAAATAAGAGAGATAACGAAATAAAAATTGGTCATTAATTAAAATTGAAAGATAAAATTGTAGCTTTTCTTGTCTGTTGTCGTCAATATTCGATTGAGTACATTATGTATATAGTGGATGTCATTTTAATTTGCATAGAATTTTTTTATTTAATTTAACGTAGAAACTAAAAATTATTTTTTTTTCTCTAACGAATCTAAAAAAAGTCTTATCACCTAATGAATTTTCGGTTGCCGCCTCCGAGTTCAAAGTCCATTTTTACTTATCACGTGAGGTCTATTTTTTTTTTATAGTAATTAAGAAAATCGGGTAATTTACGCAGATCTTCTATAGTTTTGTGTTGGTAATAAGTTTTTCCTGAATTAAAATTAAAAAAGCTAAGAAATATAAAGTGGTGGGTGGCAGCATTGAAAAATTTTTTTTCTGAATTTATTTACAAACTTTACAGAGCACATTCAATGTCAATATTTGCACAGTAAATAAAAATTACAAAGTAGTTTTTGAAAAGGTTCTTAAGAAATTCTGAAAAAAGTATCGTAATGTAGTAAAAAGGTCAGTATCAATATTAAATAGCTGCCCTACAGTTGACCTTGGGGTTGATATATGACTTTTTGAAGGGAAAAATCTTCAAGCAATTACTTTCATATGTTTTGAAGAAATCTTCCAATCAAATTTCGACGATTTTTAATTTTTTTTTCTTAAAATTTGTTCGCACGAGTATGTTATAAATCTTATAAAATGTTGAAATGGCTTGTAACGGTTTGGCGCAAAATATACTGAACTGAGTTTAATCATTTATTTTTTAAAATAACATGTTTGTGCTAAAAAAAGTTATTGCATACTTATTTCGTTTATTTTTTAAGTCAAATATAAATTTTTTTAGAACTTCGAAGTTCAAATTCTTCTTCTTTCCTTATTTTTTTCTTTTTTTGAAGAGAAGTAATGAGATGTTAAGAGAGTAATTTCATTGTAAAAAAAATAACAACTTGAGGTGCGCGTGCAAAACCACTAGTTAAAATATAAAGTCAAAAATAATTCCAACCATAAAAGACATTTTGTTGCACCCTGTAGTCTTACATAAGTCATTGCATTTTATTCCACATACATATCTTGTTAACAAATACCCAACTCTTTTGGCTATCTTAAATCAGAATTGGAGCACATATTGCTGTATAAATTTTCTGCATTAGAAAATCCAAACTACACTTATCAAGTAATTTGAATGGATTTTATTAAGTCATTTTTCGGCGTAGTGAATAAAATTTAATCTAAATATTTGGTATTAACTTTAACTTTGTCTAATTTAGCATATACTTACTGTGCCTCTCGTATTTATTGCTACAGACTATATGTCGACCTAATTTATTGTATGCTACCGTTTTAATGAAATTGCCTTGATGATAAGAAAAATTCCCAACACACATGATCATATAACTTATATGGTGGGGCTTTATTTATTTAGATTATTTTCGTGCGTGGTAATTACGTACTAATACCCAAACCAATTGGTATTTTCAATTATTACATATAAAAATTTATTACAAAAAAATATAGCATGCAGGATTATTTATAATAAAATCAAACCAACGCTTGATACTAATTATAATCCTGAAATTTTTTAGAGATATAGCTGAGAATATGAAAGTTTTTATATGAAATCTTGAACATTTTACTTGAAATTTTGCTGCTATTTCTCACGTTATATTTGTAGCTTAAGCTAAATTAAAAAAATAAAAAAATCCAAAACAACAAAAAATGTTTTAAGAACACAATTTATTAAATAATCGAGTCTCCATTACACAAATAAACACTTGACAAATATACAACCACATACTTTCACATATCAGCATCGCACATGAACAATAAGAGGCTTAGATAATAATTGCTAGACTGTTGTAAAAAAAAATTGCAGGCTCTGCTTTTTCAATGAACGCGTTTTTATATAATTTCAAGGCATTGTTTCTACACTAATATTTTGCCAATTTTTCAACCACGTATAGTATGTTCCAGTATTATTCTTTTTTTTTAAATAAACGCCCAATTAAAGATACAAACCTTAAAGTTTCAAAGAGTAGCAAGATTTGTAATTTTAAATTTTTCATTAAAAATGTACTATGAAAAACTGGTATACCAAATGCAAATAAATGACGAAAAATGAGATTTTTGACACATATGCATAGTAGTTTTAAAACCTTAATTATCTAAGTAACAAGCGCTTATTGAGTAAAATGGCGAATCTCAAGATTTGGCTGTCTAATAAGAAATTTCTAGTATGAAAATGGTTTGTAACGCTTTGGCGGAAAATACACTGAACCAAATTTAAAAATATCTTTTTTAAAACAACATATTTGCGCTAAAGAAGGTTATTGCATACTTTTTTTTTTAAAGTTGAACATGCTTTTTTTTTTAAAACTAAGTTTTTGCAAAACCTCACATATAAATTTTCGTTTGATTTTTCGTATCTGATGCTTATGCTGCATCTTGAGACTTATGTTTACCAATATTTTAAATGAAAATTGAAATTACAACATATACGATATATATTTTTGCTACACTCTATTCACTCACATGCACACATACACACACTTACACACAAATACACAGTCATATGAGACTCAGCATAATTTATAGATATGAAATTTGCTCTGAATTCACACGAACTAAAGGTTCTTAACGATTGTAGATAAATGTTGCGACAACGATGATAGCGACATCTATATGCAATGTTTACAACAACTAAAATGAAAGCAACTACAACAATAGCAACGACTCTAGCGCAAATAACAAGGACGACAACTACAACAACAACAACAATGATGACTATGACAACAACGACGTTGATTATAATTTTTAGGCTGCCAGTGCTATTGCTGTTGCTGATGCTGTTGCTGATGATTGTGCGAGTGACTGTAACTAAACCCCGACGACTTGTTCTTCAACAGCAACAACAACAAAAACTATAAGTATTAAAGCAAAAACAAAAGCAACAACAACAAAATTATTGCACCACACAACTAGGAGCAATTTAAGACGCCACGGCGCCAAGTTTCATGTCAGCGAGACTACTGCTGCGTTGAGACCATACCGTTGCTGTTGCTGTGCGTTTGCGAGTGTTTGCTTGCGCGTAGGTGTTTATGTTATTTACACTGTTATATAAAGACTTTGTGGCATTTTTATCTAAATCATTTATTTTATTATTTAAAAGCTTTGGGTTCGCTTTCCTGTTTAAAAATTCTTTAATGTGGGCACAAGAAATTATTTTTATTTTTCTAAAGTTACAAAAAAAAAAACTTTGTTACAAAGCTTTTAAGATTTTTAATGGACTTAAAGAGAATGAACCAACAAATAGTTGTGTAAAGTTGTAATTTTGTGTTAGTTTATCAATTGAAGTAATCAAAAAGAGCTTTGTAAAACAGCAAAAAAGAACAGTCGTTGGCGTTATTTTAAAGCAGAGCTGTTGCACAAGAAGATTAAGTCTAATAGTTTTCAGTTTTTTCAATACACTAGAGTACAAAACTTAATTTGAAAATATTATTTTTGGCTACTTTTTTAATAATAAGCAAAAAAAAGTTATTTAATGTTATTCATTGAATTTTTTAATTACTAGTTACGTATACGACATGTGATGCTTAAATCTATACATAAATAGGCGACGAGAAAACTGTTCCATACCTTTTTTAATTGCCATAAGCAACATAATTGCATGTTTTTTTTTAGTTGGAAAGGTTGTGAAATAGGTAGTGTCACGCCTTTAGCAGGAAAATACATTTCTATGGCTTAACTAATGAATCGATTTCGATGAAATTTGGTTTGGAAATGTATTGAAATCTAAGAAAGTATATAAAAAACTGTAATATTTTAGTGGGCGTGGCGCCGCCCTTAATGTAAAAAAAAAACGCTATCACGTCTGAGCTGCTATACCAATTTTGATGAAATTTGGCTTGGTCGATTTCTGAGTAAAGATATTTTTTTAAGTGGGTGTTGTCACGCCTATAACAGAAAAAAACGTTTTTAATGCTAGGTTAATGAATTAATTTTGATGAAATTCGATACAGAGGTAGTTGGAAAAGTATTTGTTTTTAACTAGGCGGTACCACGCCCCTAGCAGGAAAATATGTTTTCACAGCCGAACTAATGGACCAATTTTGATGAAATTTAGTATGAAGACAGATTGAACCTTTAAAAAGGATAGAGATGGATGATACCATAATTTTTATTTTTGGGAGCGATGACATGTAATCAGGTAAAATAGTACTGAAATATTTTGTATTGTGACTATAATGGGTGAATTTTAACCTGTTAACGAGCACTTGTAATATTGCATTGGCTAAGCAATAGAACAGCAACTAAGAAAAAGGATTTTTATGGTATTGTGGTTTTTCAAATTTTTCAACCACTTTTCCTTTTGAAATTCACATCTCCAAATAGAAATGTCCAATCAATGGCCACAGAATCAACTGTAAAATTTGATTATCTTAAAAATCCAGCTTGTTTTCACCAATTTCTTTTATGTCGACTTGGATCTTTATGAAATTTTAACACGATGATTTTGAAGTGTCTTTTTTTCGAAATCCATAAAAGATAATCGAGTTGACAAACTATGTTGGCCCCTTAATTACATTTTAAAGCTAAATTGGTGTTACAAAACTCTATTATGACAAATCTTGGTTGAAACATTCAACGCTTTATTGCTTAAAATATATTTTGGTATATTTATTCGCATCACTTTCTCAGTGTAGGGCTCTACCTCTACTTTTGTTTTCTTGAATAATTCTATTATAAGAACATAATGTTTGTTTTTTTGTTATTAATAAAACACTTAAAATATTTAACTTTCCATTGAGGTTTGGTTAAATTTTTGGACAAAAAAAAAAGTATTCAATTCTTTAATCTATTTAAAATTTTGCGTTTCTTTGTTATGACATCAGGCAAAGCTTTTCCTACGAAAAGCAGCTACGACGCATATGCAAACTGAAATGAAATTTGTGTTAAAATCCTTTTGCTTAAGTTTATTTTGTTTTTTTTTTCTTTAGTTTTTGCTGTATTTTATTATTTCCTTTTTGAGTTAATTTTTTTTCTGTTTTTACTTTTGCACTCCGAAAAGAAAATCCTTTGAAATTTAATTTAGTTTTCTTTTTACAGCGCCTTTGTTTGACAGCACGCAGGCATACGAGTACATACGTATAAGCTAGAGCGCTTAGCTACCCAGCGAGAAAAAGTGAAAATGTTAAATAAGTTAAAATTGAAAGAAAGGTGGCCTATGTCACGCAAAGTTGAATGTTACAACGAAATACTAAATGAAACGCTAAGTTAGCGAGTGATTTTGAATGTGAGAGAAATGAAGATTGATGCTATTAACTACGTTTTATTATTTTTGTCATCTTTTAGCATTTTTCTAGTAGGGCTAACATGTGTGTGCTTGTATGTTTGCCAGAATTGACATTGCGTGTTAATGTCAATTTTCATGTTGTGTTATTTTTTA